>CM076582.1:666049288-666649288 GCA_034641835.2 Pinus albicaulis | reverse complement strand
ATGTAGTTAGTTTTTATCTGAGTATGGGAATGCCTACCTCAGCGATGATATACATATATATATATATATATATATGCTTGCATTGAATGTTTTTTCTAGGTTTCAACCAGTGTGTCTGTATCCCAATCCTCAAAATGATAAGGCACTTCACTCTTCAAAATTCTTCAGAACTCTTCAGACTTTGCACTTTAGGGGGAAATATGTTACACTAAAATTTTTCACCATGACATTTAGCTGTTTATATGGATTCATATTTACCTATTTATTGATCCCATAGAGGTCCAAAATCATAAAGTTCCTAAATGAAGTCTTGGAATTGAGAAAAATCTTATTAAAACACTAAAAATCCTAACTCCACACTTTTTCTAGTCATTTCCTGCGGTACCACAATTTATTGCTATAAAACCTATGGCACATCCCACACGTTCTACTCATTAAAACTATGGACTCACGTAAAAGGAAAAATAAAAAGAAAAGTAAGTTCTAGAAGCCCAACTGATTGAATATTCTCCCAGCTGGGGCCTTCGAGAAGCGTTATCTAGTCGGGCTTCACCCCTTCCATTCATGAACCTTTATCCCTTCATAAATGGAGCTAACACTTGGTTTTTGGAGCTAAAATCCCATGACGAGAGGGATTTATCCCTTCCTTATTTGAACTAAAACTACCTTCCTTCAGTTACAAATTGAGACCATGTTTTAGTGTTAGATGATCCAAAAATAATTTTTATCATAGGTTATAGTATTTGAATAAAATAATTATTAATTTAATATATTAAATTAATAATTATTATTCTAGAATATTTAATATAGTTGTGAGATATTTAGAATTAGAAATTTGTTATTAAAAATTAGGACTCTAGAAAAGAGTCGTTTCCTAGGCTCTAAGTTAGGAGTGAAGTTAGTAGAGTGGTTAGAATCTCATTTATTGTAAATGGACACTTTTTTATTTTCCAAGTGATCCATAACTAGATTAAGTTAGAGCATAGAGCTTATAAATAGGTTAGTTTCCTATTTTCATTGGAATGTGTAATGAGAGAATGAGAGTGTGAGTTTACATGTGTAAACTCCTGTAATTTTCCCTGCAATCTTTTTGCTTGATCAATAAAGTTATGTGTCTGAAGACACTTCTGCACTTTCATGTGGTATCAGAGCCACGGTAACGCTGTGAAGAGGAGATTCTAGCTCTATCAAATCGTGGAAAACTCAACTCTGTTGAAGTGATAAGCAAAATATTGGTATGAAATTTGCAAAAAAAAATTATTGATTTTAGATCTGCAAATTCTAAAATCATTTTTAAAAAGAGCCACTGCAAATCTGTGTGAATTTTCAAATTGTTTGAGTGAACAAAAAAAAAAGAAGGGACAGCGCTATATATTTTAATTGTTTTTAAAATCCTTTCAAAACATTCAAATCGATTCTGCAAATCGGTTCTTGATTTCCTCCTCCAGTTGTTTGCGCTCAACCTCAACTTCTTCAACATCTCTTCCAACTATATTATTCACAACATGACAAAATTTTGCACAAACCCCACGTTGTTTTGCACACACTGAGCAAAGTTTGTGGTAGGCTTGTCAAACTACTCGTTTACCACAATTATTACATTTTGTTGGTTCTTTTAGAACCTTGTATTTCCCATATTTGCACTTCCATTCAATCTGAAATTGAAGCGTTCTTCATTTTGAAACCAACGTTCTGTAATTGAAGCATTCTGTATTTCCCATATTTTTCTTCCCAATGCACCATCAAACCAGCATCCATCCAAATCGATTCAAATTGATTCTGCAAATCGATTCAACCAGCGTTCATTTAGAATCTGCACTTGAAATCTACCAGCGTTCATTTAGAATCTGCTAGCTTTTATTTAGAATCTACAGTTGAAATCTGCCAGCGTTCATTTAGAATCTGCACTTAAAATATGCCAGCGTTTGTAATCTGCCAGCGTTCATTTGTGGCATGAAGCATCGATTCTCCATGTCTAACCAGATTTTGAATAAAAACCAACATTTTTATGAATAGAACCAATGTTCTACGTTTTCTGAAGTGGATTATGCATTATGCATTCTGGCATCAACAGAATTTTTGGCATCGACTTCTCCAACAACGTTTTAAAGAGCGTTTGAAAGGATTCAATCCAACATTTGAAAGGTGTTGATTTCAGCATGTTGGAAAAGTGTTTTCATTTTAATTGGCATCGAATTTCATTGTCAGTGTTTTAAATTGAGCCAACAGCGTTCAACGGATTTTTTAATTTCCATCGACAGCGTGAATTAAGAACATTTTTTTTTTTTGTAATTGGTGTGTTTTTTTAAATTTTTAATTGTGATTTGCAATTAAAATCACATTTTAATATAGAGGACTAAGTAGAAATATTTTTTTGGAGCATTGTAATTGGAGTAATAAGGGTATTTTTTTTTGGAGTAATAATGAGTTTTTTTTTTGTTTTGTAATTTGTTTATGGAGTGACAGTGTGACTCAAAGTAATTTTACTTTGAGGGGGGGTAATTTTTTTTACCAGATTGTACAAAAGCACCATTGTAAAAAGTCAAATTTTGAAGGTTGCCTTGTAAACATTTGAGAACTTGACTAGAGCGAAGTGCAAAGCTCAGTCAATTTTCTCCTGTTTCGATGACTATTCGAGGGTCAAGGCCAAGCCCCGATAGTTCGTTTTTTGCATCGTGTGTTGTTGTTGTGTTGCACATCTTGATTTTTTTTGGAGCTTGATTCGTGGTGTGAAGTCTTAACACTACAATGTCTAAGTTGATTAATTTCTTTTCTGATTCTGACAAACTTGAAGGCTCAAAATATTACAAAACATGGCAACGCCTCATCGAAAGCACTCTTGTTTATAATGAACTATGGCATGATATTTGTGATGGAGATGTAAATCCAAATAAACCTATAGATTCAGCTGTGCTAGCAAAATGGGAAGTTAAAAACGCCAAAGCATTAGCTCTCATTAAATCCTCTGTCAATGATGAAATGTATGTCCATATAGAAAATGATAAAGATGCATGGTCTGCTTTGAGAAATTTTAAAGAGTTGTTTGATACTCAGCCTCAATAAAAAAGAGTTGATCTACAATTAAAATTGTTGCATCAAAAATTGACTGAAGAAGGAGATATTCTTGAATACATTTCCAGAATTAAGAATATTAAGCAGGAAATTGTTAATGCTGGTTTTCAAGCAGTTGATGATAGTTTTATGGTCAAAATTTTAATTTTTGGGCTTCCTTCTTCCTACACACATTTTTTAGAAACTTTACAGCTCACTGGAAAGTAAGAAAAACTAAAGTTTGATGAGCTCTGCGAAATGTTGACTCAACATGATAAAAATTTTTGGAAGAAAAAGAAAGTTGGTGAAGATGTTTTTCTCACAGAAGCCAATACTAGAAACTCCCTAGCTGAAAATTCCAAAAACAAAGGAAAAGGTAATTTTAATCAAAATCAAAGAGTGCAAGGTCGTGGTCGTAGTCAACACAGGGGAAACAACTCCAACAGAGGCTCAAATTCAGGTAGAAACAATTCTCAAGGCAGAGGCAACAATCAAAATAGAGGATCTCAGCAAGGCACAGGACATAATCCAGGAAGAGGACAATCTCAAAACAGAGGGCAAAGCAGAGGTTGAGGATAGTCTCAAGGCAGAGAACAGTCTCAAGGAAGAGGCACTGATTTGAGTCAATTTTTTTGCAGGCGATGTAACAAAGTTGATCACTATGTTTCCAATTGTCGCACATCTATCAATAAAATTTCTAAGTTTCAACAGCCTTCAGCACAGTTTTCAAATGATCAAGATCAAGATGATAATGAATCAGAATATGTCTTCACTTCCTCACCAGCAATCCAAATTTCCTCTTATGTTAAGAGTGATTATGAATATGCTTGGATTTTGGATTCAGGAGCGACTCAGCACATGACTTGTAGACAGGATTTATTTTGGAATTTTCAAGAGTGCCATATTAACTCCATATTTCTAGTAGATGATACAAAACATACGCCTTATGGAAAAGGTGCAGTCAAATTTTTTCTCCCTCACATTGGAGAAAAATTGATTTCCAATGTGTGGTATGTTCCCACCTTTATGAAAAAATTGTTGTCTTTGGTCATGATTCAACAAGCTGGACATCAAATAATTATGGAAGATGGCTTAGTTAAGATTAATTCAGTCAAATAGAACTTCGAAACAGTGATGATAGGATATGAAGACGTAAAAATGTTAAGGATGAAAGGGACAGTTATTCCAAGGCATTCTGATTTTGCAGGGGCAGTTTCTACAGGAATTTCACCTATAAGATTATGGCATGTAAGATATGGACATTTGAATTTTGATAGTATTTCTTAATTGCAGAAACAAGGGATGGTTAAAGGACTTCCGACTTTCAATAAGGAAAATGCAAAATGTGAAGCTTGCATTTATGGAAAACAGAGTCGAGAAAGTTTTCCAACAAGTACTTGGTGTGCAAACAGGCTGCTGCAACTAGTTCACAGTGATGTGTGTGGTCCACTACAAAGTTCATTAGGTGGTTGCAAATATTTCTTGCTATTTATTGATGATTTCAGTAGAATGAATTGGGTTTAATTTTTGAAAAACAAGTCAAAAGCATTTGATAAATTTAAAATCTTTCGACAACTTGTTGAAAATGAGGTCAAAGAAAATATAGGTACTCTCAGGACAGATAATGGGGGAGAATTCAACTCAAATGAATTCAAAACTTATTGCAGTGAAAATGGCATCAGAAGGCATCTTACAAATGTTTACACTCCACAACAAAATGGAGTCGTAGAAAGGATGAATCGCACATTTTTAGGCATGGCGAGATCCATGTAAACTTTAAAAGGGTTAAGTCCAACATCTTGGGCAGAAGAAATCCATACAGTTGTCTATCTAAGAAACATATCTCCAACTGCTTCATTAGAGGGAATCACCCCTTATGAAGCTTGGTTTGGTTTCAAACATAGAGTTAAGCATCTTAGAGTTTTTGGATCCATCTGTTATGACTTAGTTCCCAAAGAAAAGAGAACTAAGCTTGATTCAAGAAGCTTAAAATGCACCATGATTGGCTATTCAGATGAAAAGAAAGGGTATAGTATTTTAACCAATGGAAAATTTATTGTGAGCATGGATGTCATTTTTGATGAAACAGAGAGTAAGAGTGCTAAAGAAATCGAAAGTCTTCTTCACAAGTTAGAAGCTAAGTGCAGTAAAAGGAAAGGAAATATGCAAAGTCGACCAACTTCACCAAATTGGTATGAACTTGATTTTCCTTCCTCTGAAGATGAGTCATCCAGTCCAACTACTTCAACAAAGTCATCTAGCAGTTCATCAGCGTCTCTAATCCGCAGCAGTTCTTCTGACAGTGATTCTCCAGATTCACCACCTGAACGACGAACATCAGTTTACATTAATCCCCTCTATAATGATGGCGACTTCTCAGAACCTCCACTACAAGAAAAAAACACATTGGTGAGGTTCATGCTCATGATGGACCTTTAAGTTTCGTCACCAATGTCACATATGGTGACGGTCCTTAAAAAACCATCACTGTAAGTGTATATAGTGATGGTCCTTTATGGTCCGTCACTAAAGACATTTTCAATGACACTTTTGGTGAGGGTCATTAAAGGCCCATCACTAATTCTCTCTTTGGTGACACTTATAGTGACGAACTTTTAATGACCCTCATCAATGGTCTTTTTGTTACTTTTGGTGACGGTCAAAAAATGTCTATCATCATTGATCATTAAAAAACTGTCACTGTAAGTGCATATAGTGATGGTCCTTTATGGTCCGTCACCAAAGACATTTTCAATGACACTTATGGTGAGGGTCGTTAAAGGCCCATCACTAATTCTCTCTTTGGTGACACTTCTAGTGACGAAATTTTAACAACCCTCACCAATGCTCTTTTTGTTACTTTTGGTGACGATCAAAAAATGTCTATCACCATTAATCATTCCAATGATTTTTTGATGACGCTATGTGCCTGTTAATATATT
This sequence comes from Pinus albicaulis, assembly GCA_034641835.2. Lineage (NCBI taxonomy): Eukaryota > Viridiplantae > Streptophyta > Pinopsida > Pinales > Pinaceae > Pinus > Pinus albicaulis. The sequence continues at coordinate 666,643,295 of CM076582.1, read as the reverse complement.
TTTTGTCAAAGGATAACGATTTAATACCATTATTGTGGAGTATTTTTTATAATATGTCCAACGCCATAGTGGTTAGGGTCAATCAATTTTTTTAGAAGTAATTAGTGTGTATCATTTCCCTCAAGTAATGACTATTCGAATAGAAATTTCCTATGAGTCAACACATGATTCATATCTATTAAGTTTATTATATAGCAAATTCCCTTTAGATAAAGTTCCACTAATGTGTGTAGGAAATATATTATTTAATACATAATCAAGCTTTTTCAATTCTATTAATGAGAAAGACCTAACAATCCTCAACAATCTAGGCACACCTTAAATTAATGCTTTGGCACACACTAACATTTCTTAGCACCCCACATGTCTTGGAACATATTTGTACCTAGAACATCTTGTGATGACACTGACACCCAAGCACATGGTGGCATGTGCTAGCACAACATGGAAGTCTCCTAGCATGTGTTGGCATGCTGCATATAGTCCCTAGAATGCCCTGGAACACCTTGGTTGAATGCATTGACATACATTAGCACTTGGCACACAATGCCACTTGGGATGTATTGGGACCTATTATTAGTGTGCCTAGCATGCCCATTTTCAAAAAGATAAAGTCCTCACTTATCAACCCTCTTATTGGTTCTTCCTTTTGTTGCCTTGACACATATTGACATACCCTGGCACCATGCGCCACATCCTTAGCACCTAGCACGTATTGGCATATCTTGGCACTATTAATTGGCACGTGATATAATTAGCATACCCTAGAACTCCCAAGCACACTTTGGGAATTATTGACATGCCTTGATATTCCCTAGCATGCCTTACCAATGCTTAGAATACCTTATCACTCCCTCCTTGGCATAAAAACTAACACTCATTAACACTAGTCTCTGGCACACATTCCTGATATTCATTAACTTCCACGAATTTTTACCTAGTGCTCCCTTAATGTTTTTTCCTAGTAATCCTTAACACTCATCAACATGCATTATCACTCTCTAGAACAACTTAGCACTCTTCAACATTACCTTCCACTTCATAACATGCATAACACTAGTCCCTGACACATATTGGCGCTTGGAAAGTCTTAGCATGTATGAAATACGTTGAGATGCCTTGGTATGATTTGGCATGGTTTAGTATTAAATTTATTTGTGATGATCAATTGTTGGAAAGTAGATGAGAAGCAACAAAGGAATACTTGGCACGTAGAATGCACTTGGCACCTATTTCCGCCTAGTGTTGATGTACCTAGCATGCCCCTCTTAGAAAAGGTAAATTGACGACTTATTAACCATATTATGTGTTCATTTCCTTGTAGTTTAACTTATTTCTCCCTTTTGTTGTCTTGATAGTCCCTGACACGCATTGACATACCCTTGCACATCTTGGCATGCCTTATCACTTGGCACATCTTAGCATGTTTGACATGTATTCCCACTATCTGTCACATCAGGCTAGTGAAGAGAGATGTAGTCCTAAAGTAGGTTGAGTATGAGGGCCGAATAATGGTTGCTAAAGGGAGTTCATGATCATCCTCCAAGAGCAAGATCATCATGTGAGTGTTTAGAAGAATGTTTCATACCTTAATGGTCGATTTACGCTAGGAAGTATGATGCATATTGTTGGTTCTCTTCTGGAAGATCGAGCTTAAGAGAGGTTTCTCATGAGAATCTAGGCACGTGATTTCAATGTTGTCTTTGTGTGAAGGCCACATAAAATTCTGAAATGTTGAAATTTGCAACAAGAAACAGTGAGATTGGAAACCATAAAGGACCAAAAAAAATGCACCCACGTTGGTGAGGAATTTTGATGCACCAGGAGTGAGGAATGTGGGGCGTCTAATTTATTTTTCCCTTAAATAAATTTTAATTTCATCTCATAACAACTTGTGTCAATTAATTAAGTCATGATGACCGAGTTAGCTCAAGAAATTCAAGTTGAGGGTCTAAGATGAGGCATCTAGAGGGATTCTAATATTTTTGGGGTCAAGTTGAAGTTGATGCATTAGTGGGGTGCAAGTGTAATTAACTCAATTAAATGAGTTAAAATCATTTTAACTAGTTCTAACTGAGTGATGAGATAGTGAGAGGTCCAGTGAATTAAATTATATTTAATTCACAATGAGTGATCAATCATATAACTGATAATTCGCTATTAATAGTTGCATGCTTGTCAGTTTCAAGGAATACCCAGTTGAGACAAAGGTTAAAGGGAACATAACTATCAGTTTTATTCAGAGAAAATTTCCCATGTGCAATTATAAAGTCATTGGGATGCCATGATGGATTCTGCAATCAAGGAAGACTGATTTTCCTAATTAATAAGGATTTAATTCCCAAGGAATTGCATGAGCAAGGCAGGCTAAAGTAAGGATGAGAATTGGTAAGTACTAGACCGAGTTTGCCTAGATCAATTGGAGACAATTGACAGAGTGTTGGAGAATCTCATGAGATACTAAGCATTAATGTATTGTTTCATGATTCCTTGACTTAATACACAATAGAGATGGAGGGGTTTTGAGCAGTTTCTTTCCCCAAATACATCATGTTGTTGTGCTATTGATAATTTATCTCTTACTTATATGTGATTGTGTGATCGCGTTTTTTTTTCCGCAAATTGTAGCAAGGATTCAGTATCTTGTTTTAGTAGATTACAAGATCAGATTGAATCTCGTTGGTTAGATTTTCTACGTGGTATCAGAGTAGGATTTTTTTGGGCGGTGAGTTTGCAGAGAATATATGAAGATTTTGGTGTAAAATTAAAAAAAAATAGAATATTTCGATTCCTTGCAAACATCTACCCAAATGGAAATAAATAAATAAATAAATTGGTTGAATCAGAGCTCGGATGAGGGAGATATCATCGATTTAAAATCAACTCTTTTTTAGAAACTTTTTGTAACGTCGGGACAATTACATTGTGCGCGAGTCAAGAACCTATATGTACTTGAGGTACTAAATGCGTGCAAATATTTGAGGAGAAAGGTAGAAGTTAGAGACTTGGTGGTTTAGAGGGAGCATTAATTACCTCTCAACATTCATCCTCATGAGAAGCAGTCTCAGAAGGTTGTGGAGTAGCTGCCACAATTGGAGAAGCAGAGAGGAGACCAAGTGGAAGTGTCCACTCAAGAAGATACCTCCATGAGGGGGAAATTTCAAGCTAGTTGGGAAGAGGGAGCAGCCATACCTCGAGGTGTAAGGTGGGGTGATGTGTAGACATAATCCCAAGATAAGAAATTTAGGCAAGTTCCATTGAGATGGCGTGTCTCATGGATCGAACCTCGCTACAAGGAGCCCACAATACAACAGTAGTAGGAAGGATCAGTTAGATTGATGTAGTCATATGTCAGCAAGACAGAAATCAAAGTGACATATGTCAAGTACTGGAGCACAAATCAGAGTTAACAACAGTTCAAAGGGCATGGATGCAGATGTCAACAGTAGTGTAGATAATCTAGTACTAGACAGGTGCAGTAGCTAGCAGCAGTCAGAAGACTCTTATGACAAATGCATTATACTGATTCAGTTGTTCGGAGGCTATTCGGTTTCAGGATTTGCAGGTGCAAACAAAACTAGAGAAGTGTAGCATGCAGAACATTCCAAAGGTACTGGATGGGGATAGATTGAATTCCTTTGTTTTTGAGAGGGAGTGTTGAAATTTGCAACAAGAAACAGTGAAATTGGCAACTAGAAAAGACAAAAAAAATGCACCCATACTGGTGAGGAATTTTAATGTACCAGGAGTGAGGAATGAGGTGTCTAATTTATTTTTCCCTTAAATAAATTGGATGATAAATTGTAATTTCGTCTCATAACAACTTGTGTCAATTAACTAAGTAATGATGATTGAGTTAGCTCAAGAAATTTGATTTAAGGTGATCGAGGTGGATATTGGTGGCCACTCGCCTATTCCACTTGGGCCCTCAACAGTGTCTCTTTCAGTTTTTTAGTTTCCTTAATTATAGCACAATTTACTATTTTTGTCAGTTTTTCAGGTCCTAAACTTCCGGAGCCATTTTTAGGTCCCAAACAACATTTTTTGGGATGAAAGGTTTAGCGATTTATTAGAAATTTCATTAGCAGTTTTAGTCCTCGGAGAGATCTTTCTAACGAGGTATCATGTGCATTAAATGAAGATCATATGACCAAGTTACGACCCTGGGAAGTTGGCTGCCCAACTAACCCAACAAGGCCCATAAAATCTTGGTGTTACATCTCCTCGGGTTAGGGTTTTGGTTGTTTAGGGTTTTATCTTATTTTTAAATAATAAAAAGACCCTTCATCCTTATTGTAACACAGTTCAGAGGAACATAACTATCAGTTCTATTTATAGAAAATTTCCCGGGTGCAATTATAAAGTCATTGGGATGCCATGATGGATTGCGCAATCAAGGAAGGTTGATTTTCCTAATTAATATGGAGATAATTCCATTGGAATTGCGTGAGCAAGGCAGACTGAAGGAAGGCTGAGAATTGGGTAAGTATTAGACCGATTTTTCCTAGATCAATAGGAGACAATTGGCAGAGTGCTAGAGAATCTCAACAGAGATTAAGCATTGCATTGTTTCATGATTCCTTAACTTAATAAAAAATAGAGATAGAGGGTTTTGAGAAATTTCTTCCCCAGATACATCTTGTGTTGTGCAATTGATAACTTGTTTCTCTTACTTATATGTGATTGTGCGATCGTGTTTTGTTTCCACAAATTGTAGGAAGGATTCAGTATCTTGTTTTAGTACATTACAAGATCAGATTGAATCCCGTTGGTTATATTTTCTACATGAAATAGAAGAGAGGGTTGATACCATCTTTCCTTGTGGTGGTTAGTAGGACACAAGGTCTGTGATAAAGACCAAAAGAAGTCGATGCAGGCATTATATTGACTAAGTTAACCCTAGTTTGAGGGTCAACATTGAGATCTGAAGTTCATGTCAAGATTCAGTCAAAGAAATGCCCAGAATCTATGGATCCATATGAGCTAGGTCAAGTCTCTTATGGAGGAAAGAGTCGTGTTTCTTCTATCTGTGGATAGGGTTTGTTCTACAACAAATATAAGTACATAAGTATCCTAGCATGTTTAGTTCATAAGGTATGCCCTTAAGAATGTGACAAATTTGCGTAGAAGAAGATGGGTTGTGACCCTTAGAGCGAGGTTTATTTCTACAATAAAGATCACAGATATGGAAGATGGTTTGCAGATTCAGTATGTGTGGAGAAAAAAAATCCAAAGGAGGGTGCAAACTGAGCAGAAGATTGAGCATGCAGAAGAAATGTGCCATATGAAGAATGGATTGACATGCAGAGGAGTTGATTTTGGTGGAGTTTCCATAGAGTTTTAGACAAAGATATGAAGAAACCTATAAAAAATTAGTAAATGGACTGTTAGTGGTTGTTTGTTACCCTAGTTCAGTCATCTACAGATTCATATTCAATACAAGTTCCTAAGATTCCAAGTTCATTAGGGAGTTGGTAGTGTTGGACCACATTCTGACAAAGTTGCATATGGTTAATAGTTTGACAAAGCTCCTAACAAAGGGGAAGTTTGACAAGTTGGGAAAGAATCTTGGGTTATTGGAAAAAAAAAAATTCTCAAGAGTGTTAGATTACCTAGTTGGTCTGAGTTGGTCTCACCTTAGCCTTGAGAAGTTGAGCAACACTAGGATTGTAGAGCTAGATTGTGGTACACCAGTCAGAAAGATTCTTAAATACAGCTAGAATATGTGGCATTGACTCTATTCACTTGGGAGTTGTTACTTGGCTCCTAGTTTTGATTTCAATTGGGGTTGCCCCCAGACTGAGATCATGGGGGGTGTTTTCCAGTTACTGCCCTTTGTCCAGGATCTCCCCAAATACAGATTACTGCTACCTAGGTGACCTTAGGTCAAAGACCCAACCAAACTGTCTGTAGAAATCAATGCACTTGATAACTCAAGAGGATGAGGCAACCAGGTTCCCCTATCCTTAGTTGGTGTATGGTGGGTTGGGGGGAGGAGGGACAAATGGTTGTCTTTCTGGTGATTGTTGCTCCTCCTACACGTACGGGATGACACAAGGTTCATTTCCTAAAGACTGGGTGGGGGGATCCTCTTGATAGGACCGCTCAATGTTGTGCAAGGCGTCCCTATATCGCGTGATTTCTAAGAAATGATACGTATAGTTCCAATAAATGCTGCAGATAACACATGCGTGATTGGTACACAATTATTTGCCTTTACCATTGGTGGTAGGTTCCTTTTTGCGGGAATGAGGCATCACGATGTCTATCTCAGAGCCAAGGAGTGGTTTTAATTCATCCAGCTCTAGACAAATATGGGTAGGATGACCTATTATGTCACATATGGCACAGACTAGTGATTCCTGTTGAATGGCGGGGGTCACCATCTTCTTTCCTCTCTTCTCGGTTTTCCTAGTAGTGATCACCAGTTTTTCAATGGGAATTTTCTTTGCAGGGGTGGTCTCAATTGTTTCTTGGACTGGTGAGGGCTCCTCGGGACTGAGGGGCTTCAATCCTATGGTAGTAACATGGGTGGCTCCTGTTTTGAAAGGGGGAACAAGGTACCAAATTGGGAAGGCCAACGGTATGTTGGGTAATACCAGTGTTGCCAAAACCTGTTGGGAGATGAATCCAGTTGGGGGATAGAGGAAATGGGTTTGGGAAGCGTTGTAGGCTAGAGAGGCTACCGTGGCCAATGCCTCGGTGTCGTTACTGCTTGAGTCTGTGTCCTAACTAGCCTCGGTGCTTGACATGGACATCATGCATATCGGAGCTCTTGTGACATCAGGTGATGCGTCAGGGATAATAGGAGGATCTCCTAGGAATTACCCTAGAACGAATGACAGTTTGATTTGGATAGGGCCATATTCTTGGTACCGTGAAAGACCATATGAGGTTGTATTGACATAGGGTAGAATTACATCCGTGTTGGTTTGGGGATGCTTCTCGCTGTGTGTCAACTGGTCTACAGTAATGATGTGGTCCTCGTGGGGGAACATCATAATGCAGAAGACAGAGGAAGCTATGGAAGACATGGCGTACATATAACTCCGTCCGAGGAGTATATTGTAATAGAAGTGAGTGTCCAAGACTTCAGTGTCTATGTGGACTGACTTTCCAACTAAACAGACTGGGACATTTTGGTAGAGGCCGATGGGGGTCAAGAGACGACTGTCGTATGCTCGAAGTGTGATGACTGAGGGTTTTAGTTCAGGAGAGCCTAACTTCTGCCAAATTGTTTTTGACATGATGCATGTGGATGCACCCTCGTCTATGACACATCAGTGGATAGTGATATTCTACACTGACACTGGTATCTAGAAGGCAACCATGGAAGGAAGCTAGGGGTTGGCTTTGTCTAAGTAAAAATCCATCGGGCACGTATCGATACGCACCTAACGTAGAAAGTAGGGCTTTCCATTGTTTTGGGCACGATTGCAAGACTTCCAAAGCTGACATGGTAGTGGGAGTTTGTGCTAAATTGTCCACGATGCTATAATTATGGGTTTCTTTGGAGTAGTTTCCTGCTCACCTATTAGGTATCTTTGCCATCTTTGGCAATGGCTCTATAGGCATCTATAAAATGGTCAAAGGTGCAGTTGGCGCACTGGTACTTGTCCCTAACGTATTGGTGTCTGGTGAGGTGTCGTAGTTGTGATCCCGTGTTTGGAAAGACATTTATTCTCCAGTCATGTAGATTTCATGGCTGCTTTTCTTGGAATCATCTATATTTTTCTGGTAAGTGCTTACCATCCCTTGGTTAGGGAAAGTTTCTTGCATCACGGCTGGTTGTTGGGAAGATCCTCCTTGTCCTTAGTTACTCTGTAGCTTTTTTAGCTCAGGGAGATCGGGAGATTGGTGAGTATAGTGCCCATACTCACCACATATTGAACAGGAATGGTTTGTTTGAAGAGGTGGCCTTTTTCTCTGTCGTTGGGCATTGCTTCACCCTTGGTTCTGATTCCAGTTGGAGTTACCTCCAGCCTGGGATCACAATGGGCACTGTTGGTTGCTGCACCCCTATCCAGGGTTCCCTTTTGGCTTATTTTTGGATTTTTTCTTTACCATGTTAGGAGAGTAATTCTCCTGGTTATATTGGTGTGGTTGATTTTGGGATAGCTACACAAAGTTCACCTGTGAATTGTTTTGCATAGGTGGGTCGTGTGTAGGGGATTGAGCGTAACACGGTCCTTGGTTTACAGCTGACTGTTGGATGGGAGTTCTTCTGTTAGTGTTTATTTTTGTGTACTGATTCCTCTGAGTCGGAGGATAAGGTCCTCCCTAGTGGTACGCTTGCGCCCTATTATTCAAATTTTTCTACGGCATATGATGACTTTGAAAACTGGGTTAAGGAACATTATGGGTATAACTATATGTGTAACCAAGGTTTTGATTGCTACTGCTTAGGTAACCCTGGGTGATTGACCCATTAGCCCATCTGTAGAGTTCGACGCGCTTGTCACTTCTTGATAAGTTTGCAGGCGCGGGGTGTTAGGCAGGATGTTATAAATGTATCATAACTGTGTATAAATCAGCTCAAGCTTTTGGGCTTTGTTGATTGCATCCTCTTCGAATGTGGGATTCTGCTGTGCCACATCCTTTGAAATCTCTAACATAAGAGTTTTCAAGAACAAGTCTAAGAGGACATGGTCATCGAGTTTCACTTACATAAACTGTGACATCGTCTCCATTCACGGAGATGGTCCAAGATATGAACAACGGGGGTTTGTCTAAAATGCATCAATAATTCCATTCCGGAATCATGGTGAATGAGTAACTAAAAATATGTTAGAAACGCGATAGCGAGGGTGCTAAAGGTTCCATGTGAAGCTAAGGGTTGCTCCACGTGCCATTTCACGGCCACTCCTGTGAGAGTGTGTTGAATAATCTCAATCGAATAGTGTCGTTAATGATAATATTCGATGAGCACCATAGGTGAAAGGTCATGACATGATTACCTGAGTCTTCCGCTTGCTTGCCTTTGAACTTTGGTATATCTGAAGGGAGCTTCGTGGGCATGAGAGGCCATGTAGGATCATGTGCGATGTGGTCATTTGTTAGCTAGGTTAAATCCGGTAGATTCAACGAAGCTAAGAAAGGTGACTGAGAGGTTGATGCCATTGCAATGTGTGAAGACATAAATTTCTGGTTAGAACGAGGGTTAGTCTTGGACGTACCCTATTGTGTATTCAGCTGGCTTCTCGAATGGGACTCACTCCTCTGCCCCCCTAGGGGTTTTGGGAGGACTGGTATGTGGTGTGGTGTTGGGAGACTGACTAGGGTTCCCAACTATGGCTGCCCCAATAAAGGATGAACCAATGACGATGGCAGTGTTTCGTCTTTGACGCATAAATAACAAAAGACCTGGAACCCCTCCCGGTAATGGAGGGAGGTCCAAAAGACGCCTAGATCAATGAGGTTTCGTTGGGACCTATCAGGTGTTGCCCATAAGTGTTTTTGGAAAAATTTGAGAGGACAAATTCTATGATCAAAGAAAAATTCTTGTTACATACATAAAACAAAGCGAAAAACAAAATAGATTTCCCTTTAAATTAATCTATGTGATCAAGCAATAAAAAAAGTTGTTTTTGTTCATTTGCGTATGATACTCAAAATCATAGAAGACCTATGTGTCCTCACACACTCAAAAGTAATTGGGCCTTGAGAATATTTCTTTCGAGTGCTGGCACAACGTCCCGTAAGAGCTGACGACGCCCCAATCAGCCGAAGAGAATCCACCAAGGCAAGGGTAGAGGGTTTAGCGCTTGCCTACACCATCACCTATAGGGTAAAGGTTGCCATAGTTTTTGGCCACTAAGAACCACCATCCCACGTGAGCGTTCGAGTCTTGGGCTTCTTGGTAGTCAGCTAACAGTACCGAGTATCAGTCGGGTCAGGTATCCATAACTGATACCGCACGCACTACGCCTAAGCCTCACCCCCTCTGAAACAGGTCTCTGCACGCACTACCTAGCCTAACTTGTCACTCTCTCCTTATAAAACCTAGAGCTCATTGAAACTACCAGTCACAAACTCTTATTCATTCATTTCCATGCATTTTTACCGTGCTCCCTTGTGTTTCCATAGCATTCATTAACACTCGGCACATGTTGGTACATCGTAGCACCTAGGACATCTTGGCCTGTCACCCTAGCCTCTAGCATGCCTTAACACAACCTAACATACCTTGTCACTCCCTCCTTAGCACACCTGAAACTCACTAAAAATTCCAATCACAAACTCTTATTATTTCATTTCCATGCATTTTGACATAGTGCTCCCTTGTGTTTCCCTGAAACTCCTCGTTAACACTTCCTTGCACGCATTGGTACATCTTGGACACATTCCACCCTAGAACTCTATAATTCCTTAGCACTTCCAAGCATGCCTTTTCACTCCTCCTTAGCACACTTGGAACTAATTTAAACTCCTTTTCACACACTCTTATTCATTCATTTCCATGCATTATGATATAGCACTCCCTAACACTCCTTGGCACACATTGGCACACCTTGGAACTTGTCACATCTTGGCATGCTTTCCTAGCACTTTATCATGCCTTGGAATTTCCTAGAATGCCTTGTTACTCCATCCTTAGCACACGTAGAACTCGCTAACACCCACTATCACACACTCTTATTCATTAATTTCCATGCAATTGAAACTAGTCCTCCATTTTGTTTCCCTGACACTCCCTAGCATGTGTTGGCACCAAACCCTAACACCTAGCACATATTGGAATGCCTAACATGCCTCAAAACTTTCTATAATGTGTTAGAACTTTGTGGGATACCCCTCACACCTTGGCACTCCCTAGTTGTCATGCCCTCATTTATAACCTTACTTTTTTTATGACTTGGGAACCCAAGCAAGTCATTGAAAAAATAGTGTTGTGTCAAGCACAAAGTCTCCCTTTGTCTTAAACTGCTTCGTCCATCCCCTTATCAAAATCATAGGCTTGCCTCCTGCAAGTCCTATTATGAAATTCTCCCAACACACTTCATCCATGGGAAACCTGGAATTCACTGACACTCCCTGAAAACACTCTTATTCATTCGTTTCCATGCACTTTGAACTAGTCCTCCCTTATGATGCCCTAAAAATGCAAAACACTTATTGTCATGCATTAACACTAACTAGCATGTGTTAGCGCACATTTTAATTCTTTGGGACACCCTGGCACTCCTTAACTATCATTTCCTCATAACTATCCTTATTTTTCTTAGACTTCGGAACCCAACCAAGTCCTACCTCCACTATAACAAATTGACCAAGTTTCATTTACTACAACTAGACTTTTCCTTTTTCGCCTAAGAATGGATTTTAACTAATATTAGTCTACTCATGGCCAATATTAACTCATCCCACTTAACAAGTTACCAAGTCAAGGCTCATGTCCAATCATGGCCATCAAACAACTGAGAAACATAGTTTATATCTTGACAAGCCATAACACATGGAACATCTAACAATCCCTTGGCACTATGTTGCACAGGTTAGCATCCCCTACATTCTTTGACATGCTTTGGAACTCGCTAACACACCCTACCATTCCCTGACATGCCCTGGAACTCTAGCATGCCTTGGCATTGCCTAACATATAACCTTGTCACTCCCTCCTTAGCACAGGTGGAACTTACTAACACTCCCTATCACACGCTCTATATTAGTTCATTTCCATGCATTTTGAACTATTTATCCCTTATATTTCTATGGCACTCCTTAACACTCCCTGACACACATTGGCACACCCTGACACATGGTACATCTTGGCATGTTTCCCTGGCACTCTAGCATTCCTTGGCACTACCTAACATACATTGTCACTCCCTCCTTAGCACACATATAATTTGTTAACAATCCATGTCAAACACTCTTATTCATTCATTTCCATGCATTTGAAACTGTTGCTCCCTTGTTTTCCCCTGGCACTCCATAACACTCCCTGACATGCATTGGCACACCCTAGCACCTGGCACATCTTGGCATGTTTCCCTAGCCTCTAGCACACCTGGAACTCACTGACACTTCCTGTCACAATCTCTTAGTTTTTCATTTGCATGCATTATTTTCACCTAGTTCTCCCTTGTGTGTCCCTAGGATTCCCTAACACTTCATATCATGTGTTGGCACACCCTGGCACCTGGCACATCTTGGCCACATGCCACTCTGGCACACTAGCATGACTTAACACTGCCTAGCATACCATGTCACTCCCTCCTTAACACACTTGGAACTCGCTGACACTTCCCATCACACACTCTTATTCATTCATTCCCATGCATTTTTACATATTGCTCCCTTGTGTTTCCCTAGAACTCTCTAACACTCAACACACATTGGCACTTGGAACATATTTGTATGCTTCCCTAACACTCTAGCATGCCTTGGAAATATCTAGCATATCTTATCACTCCCTCCTTAGCAAACTCGGAACTCCATAGCATGCCCTATAAATCCCTAGCACATATTGGCTCTTGGCACTTAGTGGCACTCGAAAATTCTTGGCATGTGTTTGGATGCCATGGAATTCCTTGGCATGGTTTAAGATAAAATTTATTTGAGATCAATTATTCACAATTAAGAGAGAATTAATAGAGGATGATTTGGCACTTAAGACACGCTAAAACTTGGTGCTTGGCATGTATTGGAACTAGTGTTGATATGCCTAGCATGCCCCTCTTGAAAAGGTAAGGTCCTAAATTATTAACCCTCATATGTGTTCATTTATTTTCATTTTAACTTGGTGTTCCCTTTTGTCGCCTAACACTCCTTGACACGCATTCACATACCCTAACACTTGGCACATCTAGTCATGCCTTAACACATGGCATGTCTTGGCATGCATCTGGCACTATCTGGCACATGTTATCACACTCTGGCACTTCTTGAAATTCCATAGCATTCCCTAGCATGCCTTGTCATTCCCCCCTTGGCACGCCTAACACTCGCTGACACTTCCCAACACACCCTCTTATTCATTCATTTCCATTCATTTTCAGTTGATGATTTATGTTTGATGGGGTGCATGTCTAGAAAGAGTTCCTTTAAGAGAATTAAAAAATAAATGGGCCAACAATGCTTATTTCATCTCTACATTAATGTGCAATATATTTCATGTAAAGGAGTATCTCAACCACATCTTCGATCCTATTGTACATTTCATTCCACATTGAAAAGATAATTATAGTTAAGTACAATATCACTAAGAAACGAAAAGTGCATTATCAAGCAAAGGGAATTAAAGGGAAGAAATTTTCCCAAACGTATAGTGAGCGAATTGGCTTTACTTGGTGAATGTTCTCAATGAAAAGATGAAGCATTGTGCTTAGTGAAGATTAAGGAAAATACCTATGCTTAGCATCGATCATAAGAACTAGCGAAGAGTGTAGGGACAAGCAAAGCAACAAGTAAAGGACTTCACACTCTAAAAAGGAAATGACCTGTTGACTATATGTCCAGTTGCTTGATGTCTCTATGTTGGACCTTAAAGAAGACATATGAGGTGTTTAGTTGGAGTTCCCCAATCTTAGTTTATGAATCTCGAAAAAATGAATAACCTAACCACCATGTAGAGGAGAATGGATTGCCATGCAAGGGGAAAAATAAACACCTTATATTTGATAATACTCTCACATAAGGAAATAGAAGTTAGACATTAAATCCATCCATTCATCACATGTTAGAATAACTTAGTCCACTCACACTTCAAATAAATATAATAAGACTATAGCTACACATATCAGCCACAATAGTGAAAAAGTATTAAGAAATAAAATTATAGATAAAAGATGAATTAAACCATCACTAATCACATCATAAGATCATGACATGTTAAATGTCCACACCATTAATTTTTATTCATTTCTAACAACACTAAAAACCATATTAAGATGAAATTTCATTTTTTTAAGGAAGTCACTTGTATTTCTCCATTTCTAACAACATTACAAACCATAGTAAAATGACACTGCATCTTTTTAAGAAGTCACTTGTATTTATTTTTATTTCTAACAACACTAGAAACCATAATAGGATCACATTAATTTGTAAGTCCATAAATAAACACCAAAAATTCCCATGTAACTAAAAAATATGTACAACAACAACTTTATTCATGGTGCAATTCCAAATTCCTACACAACTTTATTCACAATGCAATTCCAAATTCCTACAAACCAATTCGAAAGAGAGTTCAAATTTGAATGAGTTCAATTTCACTTCTAAGTTAAGCTACTCACAAATTTAATTTTGAATAGCGACCATCTGACCATATACTATCTCTTTGTACCATTTGTTGTACATTAACAATCTCTCTACGAAATTTCAATCCAGTTTGTTTAGTCAATATCGGGAAGGAATTAGGAGGGAAAACACAGATCCGAAAAACCAGGTATCGAGCACATCGGATCTGATCATTGTGCAGATGAGCATCATGGAAATTATCTGATCATTAAGCATATGAACATAATTTTCATTCTCACTCAGGTGGATGCCATCTACAAGAATAGTGAACTAGCTGGATGGCTTTGAGAAGAAATGAAACTAGTTGGTCGAAGAACCGAGAGCTGATCGAACCCATGAGGCGAGAACCTGATGCGTTCATGACCAGTTATAGGCAACTATTCGCTAGGATATTCCATGTTAATGTTGATGCTTTAGTCATAGCTATTGGCATGATTTTGGCACAAATAGGGGAAGGTTACATAGACAGAAAGATTCAAAAAACCTTATCATTTTAATTTTTCCTCTCCCTTTGGTTCATCTATTACGGTGATAAAGATTGATTTGGTTCCAGCCAAGCAGCCAGTATGAAAAGTACGACATTGAAAAACAGAGGGAGAATTGGATCTCTGACAAAGACGCCTTCATAAGACTTTATACCATTTTCTAGTCTGACACTGACGCTGCTAAGCAGGTTAGTAAACCCTACATTTCTCCTGGCTCGATCTTTAAAATGCCCGGAAAAAATGCTAAATTATTTTGCTTTTTGGTACTAGAAAGTCGATGATGTCATGAAGTAGAAGAATAGGGCAGTGGTCACAACCCTGAATGATGAATTTCGGCACACTTAAGGCCAGATTGCATGAAGAGATTCCCAAGTTGCAAAAATTGGCTCAGAAAAAGGTCAGGATTAGCTATCCTTAATTTTATCCAAGTGCTTTTCAGGGCTTTCTCATGGTTTCGTAGATTTCATTTTCAATTACTTGATTTTTTTGATGATTCAGCAGCCTTATCATTGTGAAATTCCATACTTCCAGGCTGCTAAGTTTCGAGGCATTTTGGTTCTTTGGATAAATGTGGCATTCCTTTATTTTAATTCCATTTTTTGTATGACCAGTGTTTTGCCAATCGGCAAGAGTATTACAATATAGGAAAATTTATTAGATCAAATGTGATATAAATTAGTTGAAAATTTCCCCACAATTTCTAACATCTATTTAGAATGAATCATCAGAGCACAGATTAGGTATAACATTAGTAGAAATCTCCATAAACAATAAATACCACCACCCAAAGAGAATTTTCAGGGGGATGACTTATTAATTTATTATCTGGTTCGGTTTTATAAGGCAGTCTAATAACCCAATGCTTAAATGAAATTCATTCCAAGGTTCTGGTAGCCATAGGCAATGATCCTAAATTATCACACCGGTATTCAAAAAATTCCCCACGAAATCTCACTTCCAAACACTCTAGTTGTCTGGAAAATTCACCATAAAACAAAATCATAAAACAACACCTGAATGAACTAACATGTTGCTTCTAGTGAAACTTTGATCTTCAGCCATCTTATTTGAAGTGACACCCTGATAAGAACCATCCACTTCATCATATGAATCACCACTGTCTATTTCTTTAGATGAGTCAAATAATGATTGCTCTGACTCATCTCCAAAGCTATTCATTGGATTTTGCTTCACCTGGGTATCTATGAATTAAAAACCATCTTGAACAGAAGGAATAACTGGGGTACTAATTGATTGTCTTTGAGAGTGAGATCCAAAATTGGGATGGTCAGAGAAGAAGGCAGAATAGAACTCTGCTACAGGCAGCTCACGTAGTAATCCTAGTATGCAGTGTAAGGTTCCATAAAAGAATGCATTGTTTAGGAGAATATTTTGTATGGTAAACCCTTTACCCTCGTTTGCTTTTTTCTTTTCCTTAACGTGATTAAGTTCTTTTTTTGTTCCTGTTGTGAAACTTAGATTGTAACCCAAAATTAGTGGGGTTGTTAGAGTGAAATTTAAAGTTCCTAATTGGGCACTTGAGGTGCTGTGAAACTCACAAAGGAGCAGTATGTGTAAAATAATTTCTTTTCGTATTAAATTATTCTGAATTGTTTTTTCTAGCAACTGTAGTAATTGGATATAGGTATTAGAGATTTTATTTTTGCATTTATGGCAAGAGGTCATTGTCTGGGCATATGCATGTTAGATAATAAACATAACCGTAAAAAATTTGCAGGAAAGAAAAACAAGAGAAAACCAAAAAAATAGCATTAACTTCATTTTGAAAATCACGATATATAGGTTCTTTGTGATCTAGATAACTCTTTAAAATCTCATTTTTACAAAGATTCATCACCAGATTCTCTAAATCCATATTTTTACACCGATGCAATATTCTTTCCTCAACAATACACTTCATTATCAACTGATATACAACACTGGTTTGTCTTGGCCTATACTTTGAGATCATGATTGAGCTCATAAAAGAAAAAAATGACTGAAATATAGATCATATATAATAACTGTATCATATATAATAAATTGAAAATTGATTCCATCCCCTCCCACTCCACTGCCTCAGTTGAAATAAGAAAAATAAAAATTTCGTTATTTGGGATACTGAAGTTCTTAATTGAATGTTGCTTTTCTAATGTAGAAGTGCTCCCATCCATTTGACAATATACAAAATATAATAAGTTCAAGAATTCTTATAGTATATCAAGAATACATGTACACCTTGTTTTAATTGTGGAAGAACCTTATAATACCTGAAGCTTTATAGACACTCCAACTAGCATCTCAAATACATTTCTTATGAAATAATTCACCTTTTCTTGTCCTGGGAAAAGATATGATGATTTACAATCTCAAAGGAAGAGAATTTCTGGAGTTATATATTTAAGTATTAGTTGTAACAGGATCCAGTAAGACTCATAAATCAGGGATTGTTGAATATCCATCTCTTGAAAAGAAATCATGGCACCTTGTGAAACAACTACATGAAGCCTTCCATATAATGCTCAAATAACAGAAGAAATTAATGATTTCAATTTCCATGAAATTTGTAGAGGAGGAGAATAAATGGAAAAAAAATAATATTGTAATTTGTGATCATGTTCCTCCCATGTTCAAGCATAAATGAGAGTTTTGGAATAGCTAAAATAGATGTGAGGCAGCGTAGAACTACTTTCTAGAGGTGCACGAGGTCTCCATTTTTATTGAAGTATCAATAAAAAGCGTATTTGCAGTTCCATAGTCTCCCAGACCTTCCCAAAATCTCTTCGAATCCCTATAACATCCATGGAATTCATTTCCTTTTTAGATGAGTCTTGTCATGGCATAATCCTCAATTGAATAAGAAAGAATCCCACCTAAAAGAAACATAGTTCCTCCCAAAATGTGTTCTAGGACCAAATCATGCACTCCTCTAGGGTTCTCTTACCACAAAACCACCTTGAATACAGACAAACAAGCCCACAAAAATATGCAAGTCTGAGGCAACAACTTGTCATGTTCACTTGCTGGCTGTTCCATCCAATTTTCTTGACAATGAAATTCCTGTTTTCAAACCAGTGACCCAACTTTTGGCTTTTGTTAGGCAGGCTTGTTTCCCTGAAAATGTCTTTTTTTTTTGCTCCACTTATTTTCTATAACCAAACACTGTAGAAAAACTTGAGTCAATTTCTAAATGCGCCAAACTCCTCAACGAAGTCCGAATTTTGGCCCAAAACTTGGCTGATGGATTCATGTTTTACAACTTAAGGCTTCAGCCAAGACTTGTCCAACCCTTGGAGCTTGTCATGATTATCTATTTCCAGCCACCTTAAGGATTGTTAAGGTGGCTGGAAAACCTTAGCTCAAGGTCCTAAATGCTAACTTACTGAGTTATGCCAATGTGCATGAATTTTTTTTTTAAATGTGTATCCTTTCTATTTTATGGAGGTGGTTTGATATTGTTGACAGTTGCAAGTTTTTCATTCCTTATTTTATGGTTGTCTCCAAAACAATTAAGATTTGGAATGTGTGTTCATGTATGCACAATTTGATGGCATTATTATTTCCATTTTTGTGAGTGAAACACCATTTGTTCTGATGAAGGGACGATGGATCTCTGTATCGTATATAAATCGCACAACAAGCAAACAAATGTGGTCCCTTTTCTGTTTAACAAAGCCCTTTATTGGTTGGGACACACTTGCTAGGTCTCAAACTGGGTTATTGTTG
Organism: Pinus albicaulis; assembly: GCA_034641835.2. Taxonomy (NCBI): domain Eukaryota; kingdom Viridiplantae; phylum Streptophyta; class Pinopsida; order Pinales; family Pinaceae; genus Pinus; species Pinus albicaulis. The sequence goes on along the minus strand of CM076582.1, from coordinate 666,624,840 downwards.
TAATAAGCTCCCTACTTACCACTAGACTGCCTGAAGGACTTGATTGATTTTTTTCTTAATCTGAATACATCTTTTGATACATTCATGAAGTGCCTGCAAAAGTTATTATGTTCCCAAAATGAAATACTAGTGTCAATTATTTACCATACTAGATATGATGTGGAGATAGTCTGAGCTACTGTTCTGTACAACATCGAGCATTTTCCATTGCAATAAAGTAAACGGGAGTGGTAGCACAATTGGTGTCTTTGTATGAAGCCTTTCTGTAAGAGCAACCTTTTCTTGGAAGACTTGTTTGATATGTGAGTGGTGTTACTATGTAGTTTTGATTGTTTACTCTTGTGTAATTTGAAATAATTATATCTAGTTTGTTGGGCCTTCATTTTTTTTGGTAAGTTGGTAAGTAACAAGTGCTTGCGTTGATACAGAGATTGGTGCAGGTCTCTTAGGTGGAATTTATTATGCATTAAACTATTTTATTAATTTTGGTTTGGTGCAGACATTCTTTTATAGCTCATGCTCTGAAAATATTGAATACTACAAAGATACAAATTTTCTCAAAAGCTTGACATAAATTAAAAGCCCATAAAAGCATGGATTCTCAGTTAACTGGAAAAGATGGTGAGGAACAGAGTTCTATCCAGCCAAGAAGCACTTTATTTGGATTATAACCCACAAATTCATCTGAATGGTACCATCAGCTAAACTAGTGAATTCATAGTACATGTCAACAATGTAGTAGGTCTTGGCAGTTGCAGCATATCCTAATGAAAGAGGATGCATACATATTTCCTATGTTTCGGTAGATCCTGGTCACATACCATGGCACGGGCAGCTTCCACAATGGTCCTATTCTTTCATTCAGCAACACCATTCTGCTCAAGAGTATAGGCAGTAGTAGTCTCCCTCTTAATGCTAGCTTCTCTGCAAAAGTCCTTGAACTCATTTGACTCATATTCAGTGCCATTGTCGGTCCTCAAAATCTTGATCTTCTTCCCTATCATATTTTCCACCAAGGCTTTGAAGGTACAGAACCACATGAAAGCCCCATCCTTCTTTTTCAAGAAGTATATCCAGGTTTTGCGGGAGAAGTCATCAGTGAATGTCATATAGTAAGAACATCCTCCCAGGGATGTTATGGGTAGCATACCAGATAGGTCAGAATGGACCAGTTGCAAAATATCAGATGTCTTTATGACACTTGAGGGGAAAGGTCCCCTTGAATTCTTTCCTTCAGCACAACCCTTTCATACACCTTCATGATTATTTCCAAAATCAGGCATCCCTGTCACCACATTCCTTGCTTCGGGAAGGGCCTTGTAATGAAGGTGTCCAAACCTCCGGTGCCATAGTTCAGTTTGTCGGATAGTATCACATGTCATAGCTCCTAGTGGACTTCCTTCAACTTGGTAGAGTGTTCCAACTCTAAAACCAATCATGATAGCTTCCTTGAGATTCTTCTTCCACATGCGCACCTTTCCATCAGTGAATGCCACATTGAAGCCTTTGTCTTCGATGGCTGATATAGACACAAGGTTTTTCTTCAATTTTGGTACATAGAGTACATCCTGCAAATGTAGGAATTTTCCTTGAGACAAGTGGAGGGTCACAGTCCATGTCCCTTTCACGGGATATGTGGCATTATCTCCAAGTATAATTTCCAGATTAGTATCCTTCTCAACCATGTCAGAGAGTGCTTCCTTGAACCCAGTGATGTGTCTTGAGGCACCACTATCTATCAACTAGACATCCATAGTGTCGGGCGGGGATGCAGTAGAGAGGGCAGATACAAGAATGTATTCATTTCTTTTACCAACAACACTTGACTCCTTATACTTGGAGTTTCTAGAGCTTTTGAAAGGTTGATTATTTCCGCCAGAGGGAGCCTTCCTATTTCCTTTGGACCTGTCGTTTCTTATATTTCCATTCCTTCGATTGTTGTTGTTGTCATCACCATCAGGAGAATCCTTCTTGAAAGGACATTCTCTAGCATAGTTACCAGGCCTATGAAAAGTGAAACACTTGCCCTTCTTTCCTTAGGCCCCTTCTCTTCCTTTGTTCTTAGGACCACCAGAGTTCTTCTTTCTAGAATGAGCAGCGTAGGTAGTATTTCTATCATTTTTGTATTCCTTCATTCTTGTCTCTTCTTGCATGCATATTGAAAGTAGCTCGTCAAAGTTAGGAATTGTATTATTATTGAGAATGGTAGTGTTGAATACTTTCCATTCATATGGGATCCCTCCAAGTGCGATGAGTACCATCTCATGATCAACTATTGTCTCCCCAATAGCTAGCAGATTGTTCCTGATCTTGGTCGATTTCAGAAAGTATGTTTGAACAGACTCATCCCTGCCTTTCTTCAAATTCTTCAATTGATTCTTTAAGAATAGCACTTGGTTTGCATTGTTTACTTTGAACATTTGTATCAGCTTATCATACATCTCCTTGGATGTGCCTAGCTCAAATATGTAGGCAACCAGACTTTTATGTATGGATTCCATGATCATTAGCTTTACTTTGATCTCCCCCTTCTTATACTTGGTTTTAGCAGCAGTAGTAGCAGTGGATGGAGGTTCTTGTATCTTACCCAGTACATATTCCATGAGATCATGGTCTTCCAATTTGAGATCTAATATCATCTTCCAAGCATGGAAGTCATCCCTTCCAGTCAGCTTGTCATCCTCCTTGAAGCCATAACTTGTGGAACTCATTTTTCTTAGTTGGTGATTGCTATAAGTTAGTGCTTGTCTTCACCTCACCTCTGATACCATGTAAATTTTTGTAGATGTTCTATGCTTGATGCAATTTTACTTTTATAATAGCAATCACATAAATAGTTAAGTAAAATGCTGATAGAACATACCAGTGGATCTAGAGAAGACAAACCAGAAACAGGAGAATGTGATGGTGCGTTACGGCAATCAACAGGATGCTTCAACCAACAAAGTCTTCTTGGTCGGCCAACCCAAAATGTGTCACAACAGTGCTCAAATCAATTATCGATTCAACTCAAAGTCAACCCCAGAAAATTCAACGCGGTCTAGAAAAAGTCAATGCAGGGCAGCAACAAGAAAGTCAACGCAGCTCCAACTTCGGTCAATATTTTGACCTCGATTTTTGTGCCAATGAGTATGGCCTACAAAAATAGAATTCTCCACAAAATTTCAGCTCAAACGGGCCATGCGTTGACCAAAGTCAACGTTGTTCAAACTTGCCCAGAAACCCTAACTGCAGAAAATTTTCTGCGGTAAATTTCGTCCTTTAGCTGTAGTAGATTTCGTCCTTCTTCTCACGTGGGAGATGAAACTGCTTCTTAAATTCTTGTAGATAATCGGAGGAGAAGATGTGTGATGAGATGAGTGAAAGTTCTCCAACGTTGACTGTATTTATATCCATCATTGAGGTGTGTGACACATCTGTTGGGGGTGTAAAACCTTAAGGCTGACCTGCACTTAAATTTATTATAAATAATAAATTCAAAATAAATGTTCTTCTCATCATATTTCAATCAATTTTATATCGATTTTACACCTCTCCGAAAGAGGAATCCAATAGAAATATTGGAATCTTCATCTGAGCATCACAAGATGGATTTTGGACCTAGTTGTCCAAATTTAACATAATCTTTTACAGAAATCTATATTCATGACAATATTTTTGTCCTTCTGAAAGGAGGATGAAGAGAATTTAAGCAGTGGGAATTGGATTTACCTTGTGTTGCCTTACAAACCTCTTGTGTAACATTTGAGCCCTAATACAAGGTCAAAGACATTCCAGCATAAATCTGTTGAGATTATTTTGGATCAGCCTAGCAGAATGCGACCAAACATCATGTTATAGAGATGTGCATAGCGAAGATTAATCTCACTGCAATAGTAGATATGAACTCTATGGCTCATATATAATTTCATAAATATCTTTCACATGAACCTGCAAAAAAAAATTCGAGCGAGATACCATCTCCCAAAAAAAATTCAACTCAAAGAAATTTCAAAAATTTTGACCTTAAATTAAGTGAAATAATGTACCAGAACTTCCTAGCTATAGACATGCACTTGAGGCTATAGATATAATTCATATGATGCCTATAATTTTGACAGAGAGCTTGGTCATTGATCTTTAGTGATCCTCTATTCTTGCTAGGATCTGAAACTTATACTTTTGCAATACAAATCTGCAAGAGTGCCTTGCAAGAAGGTCATAGAGAATTGTCATCGAACATCTAGTGATTTCTCTTTCTCTTTCCTTGGCTTGTCCAGAACCTGGAACTGATACCATATTAATTTAATTAACATGTTCTTTGCTTAGGATGATTACTTCAATGTTCCATATAAGCCCATATTCCATTCCATTAAATTTTCATTAGCAATCACACAGACTGTTATCACATTGATAGTAACTGATGAAAGAACATACACCTTATATGTAGAAGACAAGCCAGGACAAGAGAACACCAGATATTGGATACTGTCAGGGAAAAACTCCAAGATGGGAAAACCTTTTGATCAATGCTTCTTATTATTATATCACATGTTCAATAGAGAGAGAGAGAGAGAGATTACAATAGTATAATTCAAAATTGACTTGTTGAATCACTGTTCAAAATAGCACTGAGAAGTATGCAATAATGACTAATGTAGCTTACTTCCCGGTAAGGGTTTCTAATAGCCCCTGGTGCCTTTGTAGCATTTCCACTAAGCTGCATGGTAGAAATAATGTCAAGAACCTTTTGTAGAACTTCCTTAGTGCCAAATAGGAACAAAAGAAACAAACAATATTTATAATGACCTGCTAATGGTTATAACAACATTTTTGAATTATATTCTTGACTCTTTGAGTCTACAGGCTAATAGTTATAACCAAATAAAATTGTGATTTTATCCTTCCCATTTTGTTGTTACTGTTTCAAGATGATATTTGGGGGGTATTTAATGTTCGCGGGCTTTTGTGGGGGTCAAGCGGCTGATAGCTCCCTATGCCTGCAAGGTCAGTCGAGGGCAAAGCCTTTTTCTTTTTTCTATTAGGAATTTTCCACTAATTCCCCATGGTATCAGTGAATCAATCCCCGCTCCATAATAAATACATTAATGCAATCAAATAACTTAATTTCCCCTCCTTATCTTGATGGAAGACATTAAATTTCTCATTTTCTCTTTCTTAAGCCCCTGCTTATTCTCTTCAAAATGAGTGTAAAAGTCCCAAAAATCATATTTTGTAAGTGGTTCTTCCTTGATTGGTTTGGTATGGAATCGGCCAATTCAGACTGGCTCCATGCTAAAGTGGCTGGTTTTAATACTGAACTGACTGTTGTGGTATAGAACTGGTCCTTGAATGAGTTTTATACCCAATTTGGTGCTATATTTTCTTGTTATAAGAGTTATGAAATATACATTTAGCAGCATCTAAGTTGCAAGATATCAGGAAATAGGTATGCATTTCTAAAATGGAAGTCCACTGGAAATATGATCCCCCAACATTTTGGAAATGGGAAAAAATATACATACACACATACATATACAATGTGATATTTTATAAATAGCACATTATATGAAAATTGGAAAGAAAGCATAATGAATAAATGAGCAAGCATATATAAATTCCAATCATAAATGTCAAGCAATTTTCCACCATCCCTTATGTTTGGATCTTCATATTTAGTATCATCCTTTGCCTCCACTGCAATCCTCAAGGGATATCAATCAACACCTCCCAATTTTAATGAAAATATCTAATCTAGGCTTTAAAATGTGGTAAAAAAAACTTAACATGCTTTATCAATGGTTTTTGCTTGAGTGAAGGGTACATTTTTGCTAAGGCCCCAACAAAGGAGTCCAAGAATTAATATCACTAACATCAAGGTACACAAAGGGCTTGGTGCTCTTGATTAAATGCCAATACCTTACCCTTAAACGCGATAGAATCTAATGAGAATGTTGCAATCCTACCAATCTTGAAATCGTGAAAAATGTTGATTTTAAATGGGACAGGAAATTCTACTTTCTCGAGGGCTTGGTTCTCCTGATTAAATTCCAATCCCATACCCTTATACACGATAGAATCTAATGAAAATGTTGTAATCCTACCAATCCAGAAATCCTGAAAACTGTTGAATTTTAAATGAGATAGGAAATTCTACTTCTCTAGGGCTTGCTTCTCTTGATTAAATGCCAATCCCATACCCTAATACACGATAGTATCTAATGCAAATGTTGCAATCATACCAATGATGAAATCTTGAAAACTATTGAATTTTAAATGGGATAAGAAATTCTACTTTCTCCAGACGAAATCTGATGAGGTTGGAATCACTCTTAGACATCCTGAAACAATTAATCGTGATTTTTTAACATTTCCTTTATTTTTTTTTCCTTTAAAAAGAAAGATAAAGGAAATGCTAAAACATTACCATTAATTGCTAGCATTTTTGGTGCACACTGACAGTAAAATTGTCTTTGTAATGCCATATTTCTCTACATAGTTTACTATCTCTGATAATTTTATGAAGCTAAATAATAACTTGAGATGGGAGACATGCCAAAAATATTTCGTGAAGGATGGGAATCCAATGCTTTACATCTCACAGTATTTTGGTTGACATGCCAACTTGTATCATGTGAAAGAACTGCCCAAACTTCAACATCATCAGATCTACTTGAAGTACTGGAATGATTTGTAGCACACACGGACATAATAAAGTTATATAAACTGTTTGAAAATCAAACTAAAATCAAAATTAAAGAGATATAAATATTAGGCTGACAGAAGCTTAGTTTTCTGAATACTCCATGGTGCTTTGTAACTTCAATACAAATGATGAATCTTGTTTAACGATTACAGACTCTAATGATGTCAGAGTATCCATTTTGTTTTCCAACTTCATGTTTTCCATTCTGTTAAATATGTGAAGCCTCTTCTCAAAAATTCGTTGAAATTTGGCTATGTCTGTAGAAGAGGGTTCTTCTGGACTAGTCTTTGGACCAATAGCTACTGGTAAAGAAGATATTGCTAGGTAATTGTAAACTTTTTTCCCCAATGACAAATTAAAATATTCTTATTTATAAATTTAGGATATTCTCTTACAGATTTTCTTAGATCTACGACACTCCAATTTTCCAAATGGGCATAGGTGAAGATTTTTGTAACTCCCTTCTTACTTATGCAAGCAACACTCTCAAGAACACACAAATACCACCTTATCTTTTATGATCTATTTAATTACATGAACTGGACTAGTCATCGAAATGGTTAGCCTAAAAAATGTGAATCAAATCAGAACTAGATAAAAACCGGATAAAAACACTGGTTGACCAAAAAATACATAAATTATTTAAATTTAGGAAAAAAAATGTATATTAATGTGCATCCATATGACTCACAACCATTATAAAAAAATATTTCCATTTAACTTGAGTTTTTGTGGACACAGATTTGGAGGTTTCCCAACATGAAATTCTTAAAGAATATGTTGTCCTGAAGCCTAGCATGCACCATATCATTGTTAAAATCTGAAGTCTTTGGCACCCTTAAACTTGACACTAGTCTGAGAATCCAATACGATACTAAGAGCATATTTATGCTAAGAGAGTTTACCATGCATTTACAACCACATTTTTTCTTGAGGGTGAAAGTGGTTTTTTTTCTCATAACTATGTTTGAAGGACAAATTTCCATATCATACAATAGAGGCAAGCTTAAAATGCTTGTTGTATAGCTGAAAGTGTTGTTATGACATTGTTCCCGACTTTAAGCCCTTTGTTGAAGGACTTCAAAAGGATGTAAAACTGATTTAGTGGGTCAGAATGTTGAATGCTAAGTATTCTTGTGAGATTATTTTCCCAACATGCTTCTACTAAATTGAAAAGGGTTTTTTCTGTTTATTGTTTAGGCCAAATATTGTAATAGCAGCACTAGTGCAATGATGCTAAAAGGTCACTTTCTTGTTAATTTGACCATGAATATATCTTTTATAAAGAAAAATTTCTTAGCTATGTTTACATTAGTGGTTCGCTAAGAAATTTTCTACATTTTCTTCTTTAAAGGGTGCTAGCTCAATGGAAGAGCATCTGCTTTACAAGCAGGAGGTTGGTGGTTCGATTCCATCGTGACCTGATATTCATAGGGAATGGAAATGATCATTTTTTGGTGACGGATGCTCTTTTGACCATCACCAATGAGCTTATGGTGACATTTTTTAACCCTTACCAAAATATGAAATGGTGACGGTCAACGAACACCACCATATATACGCATAAATAGTGACGACCATAAAAGGTCCGTCACCATAAATCGTTGTTGTTAATATGAAATGGTGAGCATCAATGTTTGTCATTATAGTCATTATTCGTGATGGACCTTGATGTCACCAATGATCTTATCATGACAATTTTTGACCCTCACCAAATAGAAAATGGTGACGGTCAATGAACGTTGCCATATATATGCACCAATAGTGACGGCCATGAAAGGTCCATCATCAAAAATCGTTGTTGTTCATATGAAATGGTGACAGTCACTATTCGTCATTGTAATCAATATTCGCGACGGACCTTGAATGTCACCACAAAACATAATTTCGGTGACGCCACCTTTGGTGACGTTCAGGTTTTTGGTGATGGAGGCTATTGTTCGTCACCATTGCTTATATGAAATGGTGACGGTCACTATCCGTCATTATAAACCATTATTGGTGACGGACCTTGAATTTTGCCACAACACCTTTACTTTCGGCGACGCCACCTTTGGTGACGTTCATTTTTTGGTGACGAAAGCTCTTTTGACCCTCACCAATGAGCTTATGGTGACATTTTTCGCCCCTCACCAATGTATTTTTTTCTTGTAGTGCTCAAACAAGTGAACAAAAACTTCCAAAATGGGCAGTTCAACTATTGAAAGATGTGAGACCTAATGAACAAAACAAAACAGGAACAACGGGATCAAAACGAAATGAAGATAATTTTGCTTTGATAGGAAATGATTTTACTGAACCTTCTTCTTTTCAAGAGGCAGTAAAACATAAAGCATGGAAACAAGAAATGGTTTATGAATATCAGGCAGTTCAAGACAACAACACTTGGCAACTTGTTGATTGTCCTCAGCATGTTAAACCTATTGGATGCAATAGTTTTATCGAATTAAGTATAATAAAAATGGTGATATTTACAAGTATAAAGCATGCCTTATTGCTAAAGGTTTTGTGAAGTAGGAAGGGATCGATTATGAGGAGACCTTTTCTCCCACAGCCAAATGGAACACCATCCGCCTTACACTTGCCTTAGCATCTCAGAAAGGGTGGAAAGTTCATAAAATGGATGTCAAAAGTGCTTTTCTCAACGAGGACTTACAGGAATATGTATACATGACACAACCACCAGGGTTTGAAGTTAAAGGGCAAGAACATAAATTCTGCAAATTAATCAAGGATTTATATGGATTAAAACAAGCTCCCCGCACCTAGTATGCCAAAATGGATGAATACCTTCGCAAAGTTGGTTTTCATCGCAGTGAATCTGATGATACTTTGTATGTGTGCCAACAGGGGAAATATCTAGTGATTCTCATTATGTATGTTGATGATTTGATCATTACGGGAAACAATGATGATCACATTGAACATGTGAAAAGGAGTTGCATGCAAGTTTTAAGATGACAGATTTGGGACTACTTCATTACTATCTTGGGGTTGAAGTATTCCAACATCCACATCAGATATTCATTTCCCAGAGTAAATATGCAACATAAATTCTTCAACGATTTGGAATGCAGGATTGTAAGCCTGTCCTTACCCCTGTGGAACAAAACTTAAAACTTTCAAAATTTGAAAAGGGGGAATGAGTGAACATCACGACTTATAGACAGTTGATTGGAAGATTGATTTATTTGACAACCACTCGTCCTGATCTATCTTATGCAGTCAGTATTATTTCACGTTTTATGCAGGAACCACTAGACAGCCACTGGAATGTAGCCAAAAGAGTTCTTTGATATATCCAAGGAACAAAAGATTTTGGTCTTCTTTACAAAAAGACTAAATATTTTGTACTTGGTGGATTTTCCGATGCCGACTTTGCTGGTAGTATTTATGACAAGGCATCAACCTCAGGTTACTTAATGAACATGGGGTCAGCTGCAGTTTCCTGGAGTTGCAAGAAGCAAAGTACAGTGGCCACTTCTTCAGCAGAAGCAAAGTACGTCTCAGCATGGGAAGCAACAGATGAGATTGTTTGGTTACGTCGAGTTTTACAGGACTTAGGGATTCCTCCAGCAGAAGCTACTTCATTATTCATCGAAAATCAATCAGCAATAAAGCTTGCCAAGAATCTAGTTTTCCATTCAAGGAAAAAGCATGTGGACACCAAGTATCATCATATCAGATCTCTCATTTTAAAGGACGTCATCAAGCCAGTGTTTTTCCCTTCAGAAGATCAAACCTCTGACATTTTCACAAAACCTCTTGGTAGAATAAATTTTACTAAGTTCAGGGATGAACTTGGTATCTATTGCAATGTATCTTTGGATCATAGGGGGGAATGTTAGATGATCCAAAAATAATTTTTATCATAGGTTATAGTATTTGAATAAAATAATTATTAATTTAATATATTAAATTAATAATTATTATTCTAGAATATTTAATATATTTGTGAGATATTTAGAATTAGAAATTTGTTATTAAAAATTAGGACTCTAGAAAAGAGTCGTTTCCTAGGCTCTAAGTTAGGAGTGAAGTTAGTAGAGTGGTTAGAATCTCATTTATTGTAAATGGACACTTGTTTATTTTCCAAGTGATCCATAACTAGATTAAGTTAGAGCATAGAGCTTATAAATAGGTTAGTTTCCTATTTTAATTGGAATGTGTAATGAGAGAATGAGAGTGTGAGTTTACGTGTGTAAACTCCTATAATTTTCCCTGTAATCTTTTTTCTTGATCAATAAATTTGTGTGTCTGAAGACACTTCTGCACTTTCATTTAGTCTCAAGGGTACTTAGAACTTGGTAGTTTTGAGGTGAATTTCTAAAGAAATTATAGTCTCGACATTTGGCATCATTGGAATGAGAAATATTACATACTCATGGCCATAGTTTCATACTAATTTAGAAAGTTGGAGTCTTGTCAAACCGAGGAAAATGGTTTTTTGGGACCCCGGAAGAACCCGTGCAAACATCAAGGCGTCAAGGCTGTAAGGTTTATTCTTTTCATTCAAAGTTAATACAAATGGATTATATTTTCTCATTAAGTTGTTCATGTATCTTTTGAATAATTTAATTCTTGGATTCCTTGATCACTAAAATATATTATTGCTTTTGAATTATCATATCTTGCAAATGCTATTGATCCCTTTCATTTGTATTTTATTGCAGATCTTATATGCTGGATTGATGATCGAATAAGCGTTGGACTTCAGGTAGGAGCATCTCTCCATAGTTAATTAATAATTATTAAGCATAATGGTCTAGATAAAATGGTCTACATTTGTCTTTTTGTTTCTATATATCCTTAGGATACTAGGGAGATCACTCTTGTCTACAAGAGAGATTTGTCCGCCTAACAATGTTACAACCCAGTGATTGATTTTATGTCACCATCTCTAGCAGCATTCCATCCTCATCACAATGCACATCTCTCCAGTAGCATGTCACTCAAATCGACTTCTCAATTGAAATTACACCAAAATTTCTCTACTCAAATTCCTCGTTCCAAGCACTAGGATCTGTGCTCAATTTATATAGGAGTTGAAGGTAGTTTTACAATCAATGACTTTCTAATAATAGGCAAGACATGTTCCCAATATCATAGGTATCAAATGGACACTTGGATTCGAATTTTGATAGATATGCACTCTTCCAGAAGACATTGGCCAAGTGGAGATTTCGGAACAATGAGAATTTCACTCCCAAATGACCAACGCACCCTTGCGTTTCAGGAAGTGATTTTCAGAGCATGTTTGAATGGAGGTACCTACATATGTAACAAAATTAGCCCCTTGAGAGACTATGTTGGTGAGCTCATAGGTGTTTACAATAGAAACTTCAAATCCTCAAAACCTTGCAATGGAAGTCATAGATGATTTTTTCTTGTTCTTTGTCTTAGGGCATGTAGAAACTCAAATTATAGGGGATGATAGACCTTATTCATCGGTCCTGGGGATGATGTCCAGTTAACTAGGTCATTAGGAATGGTGCCCAAATTGACCTATAACAAGGAGGCTGCTATTGGAGTGAAGTCCAATATTATGGCCTTAAACAAGCTGAAAATTGAAGAAGGGAGTGGGGAAAAAGATAAAAAGAAAATGAAAGAGGATAAACCATCATCCTCCTTTAAACATTTCATAGCTAAAGAGAATATATATCATATGTCTATCTTTATTAAACATATTTCTTCTCAATTGAAAAAACTAGAGTGGGAAAGTGGGCCTACTGCTAGGCCCATCCCAAATGAAGGAAATAGAAATTAGGCTCCTTTTAGGAGACCTTTTCTACCCCAAAAATTTTTAAAATGCCCAAGGAGAAATCGTGTTGATCAAAATGTTCAACCTCCATTGAACAATTTTGCTAAAGAAAATTAGTAAGAAGAAGAAGTGGAGGATGAAGAGATAAATCTTGTTGGAGAGACATCACAGCCAGCTTGTTTGACTTTATAGGAATATGAAGATCCGTATAGGATAAATATATTTTCATATTATTAGGAAGCTCATATTCATGCTCAGAAATAGAAAAAGAAGCCTGAAAATTAGACAAGAAATTGTCCTTTGAGGTCAAAAGGGGTTTTCCAACAACCTTAACAAAAATAGGATGTTGAAAAAATTGTTTCCAATCAAAAATAAAAGGTTAATGATGTTCCTTCATCACCTAACCTTGCTACAATAATCAAAACAACTATTTAAAATAAAGATTCTAGTTTTCTCAATTTCAATTTTAAATTTGAATTGAATAAGATCAAGATTCTAGTCCCACTCTTAGAATTATTGAAAAATCTAGCTTATAGGGAATCATTCAAAATTCTGCTTCAACCATCCCTTTCTCCTAACTTTGTCAATCTTGAATATGAACATCCTACTATCTTCTTAGGTAGCCATGTCCAATATCAAAATGATGATAATTCTCCACCTTTTTATCTTTCATTCAACATTCATAACAAATTGTTTCATAACTGCATATTAGATTCTGGGGCCTCTCAAAATTTGATGCCTAAGAAAGTGATGGATGAATTAGTATTGAAAATTACTAAACAATATCTTGACCTTTATACTTTTGATTCCAAAAGTCTCAAATGTTTAGCGGTAATCAAATACTTGGTAATTTCTCTTACCCAACTTCATATGAAGAGCATGGTGATGTACATAGTAGTTGCTGATATACCATCAAGTTTTGGAATGTTCCTTTCTAGATCTTGGTCCAAGAAGTTGGGAGGCACTCTTCAAATGGATATGACATACACCACTATCCCAGTTTTTGGAGGAGAATTCAGGAGGCTATATAGAGAAACAAAAATGGCTTATATGATAAGTGATCAGTAAAATCCATCAAATCATCCTATATATGCAGAAGAGGAGTTGGGATCATCTATTTTGCATCTTTATACTAATGAAAGACATTTTTAGCCTGAAATTAATAAAAAACAACATCTACTTACCTCAAAACAACAAAATTCAAAAGTTGGACAAAATGGAAATTGTATTTTGATGGAGCCTCGTCTAGAGAAGGATCAGGGGTTGGTATAGTTATTATTTCTCCCACTCAACAGGTAGTGACTTTATCATACAAATTGTAGTTTTTCACTACTAATAATAATGTTGAATATGAAGCACTAATCCTAGGAATGAAGGCAGCAAAATATTTTGGAGCAGAGCAGTTGATTGTTTTTGGTGGTTCAGATTTGGTGGTACAACAGGTAAGAGATAACTATCATGTAAAAAATTCAAATCTAAAGAATTACATAAATGATTTTTGGGATTTGATTGAAAGTTATTTTTTAGCATTCTATTTGAATTTTGTTTCCAGAGAAGAAAATGAAATGGCAGTTTCATTGGCCAATACTACTAGTAATTTTAATGTCCCTCTTGATGTCAAATCTACTTATGACATTTAGATTAAAAACATACCTTCCATTCCTAACAATATCAAATGCTGGCAAGTATTTGAAGGTTATAAGAAAATTTGAAATTTTTTGGAATGCATGGAGGATTTTTGAGATATTCAAATTGACAATGAACAAGACACAATTGAAGGCCATAACATCAAGTCATTCAAAAATACTTTGGTTGGAAAAGAATTTATTAAGCTGAAAAAAACTTCATTCCTAAAGGCTTGGTCCATTTAGAAAGTTTTTTCGACAATAACGATGTCTTTTTGAAGCCTAATAGCAAGAAATATGGGGAAAGTACAATTGATTGCAACATTGGTACTGAAAATCAGCCTAGATATGTTAAAGTCTCTAAATTTCTTTTTGAAGAAACTAGAACTAAACATGTCGAGTTGCTAAAGCAGTATGCAGATATTTTTTCTTGGTCTTACAATGATTTGAAAACATATGATAGAAGCATAATGGAGCATAAAATCCCTCTCAAACAAATCTAAACCTGTCACACAGTATGTAACGCACCTCAATCCTATGTTGCTCCCAATTATTGAGAAAGAAATCAGAAAATGTGGGAAGCTAACATAATTCTTCCTTTAAGATTTTCCATTTGGGTAGCTAATATAGTCTTGGTTCGAAATAAGAATGGTGAAATAAGAATTTGTATTGATTTTCGCAATTTGAACCAGTGTTCACTAAAGGATAATTATCCTTTACCCAAAATTGATCATATTTTGTAGATAATTGTAGATTCAAAGATAATGTCAATGATAGATGGTTTTTTAGGATATAATCAGATTTCAATTAACAAGCAGGACATGGATAAAACAACTTCTACTACACCCTATGGAACTTTCATGTAAAATAATATGCCTTTCGGTTTGATGAATGTAGGTGCAACATTTCAGCGGGAAATGGATATTTCCTTTGTAGGAGAAAAGGACAAATTTGATGTCATTTATTTAGATTATATAACAGTATTCTCAAATTTTTATCATGACCATTTAAAACACTTGCAGCAAGTATTCGATAAGTGCAGAAAAGTTGGTTTATCTTTAAACCCAAAGAAATAATGCTTTCTTTTCCAAGGAGGAAGATTGTTGGGGCATGTAGTAATAGAAAATTGTATTTGCATTGACCCAGGGAGAGTTGAAGCCATTCAGAAAATTTGTTTACCCATAAATAAGAAAGAGTTGCAATCATTCTTGGGTAAGATTAATTTTCTGAGGTGTTTTGTTCCAAATTTTTCTAAATTGATTAAGCATATAAATGTGTTGTTAAAGAAAGATACAGAGTTTAGGTGGCATTTTGAAGAAAAAAACTCTTTCTTGGTGATCAAATATTCTTTGAATGAAGCCCCGATATTAATCAACCCTGATTTTGAAAAGGATTTTCTGAATTTTTCATACGCTTCTGAAGAAACTGTTACAACAGTTTTACTTAAAAAGAACGAGGAATGCTTGGAGCAGCCAATTTCCTTTTTTGAGTCATGCATTGAGGGATACTGAATTGAAATACAACTTGGCTGAAAAGAAAGCATATGCACTGGTGAAGGCTCTTAAATATTTTTGAATTTATGTGCTGCATTATAAGATTATTTCTTTTTTACCAAATATTATTGTTAAGGATATATCATTACAACCTGACACAGATGGTAGGAGGGGAATATGGTTGACGAAAATTTTGCACTTTGACATCGAAATCAGACCTACTAAGTTGATAAAAGGACAAGTTTTAGCCCGCTTAATGGTGGAATCAAATTGTAAAGATCTGAATTTGAATGTGGAGAAAACTGAAGAAATAGATAAAGAAGGTACAATGGATTATCCTAACATCTTTTATTCCAATTGGTACAAGGATATAGTGTATATTTTGTTAAATTTTAGTTGTCCTCCAGAAATGGAAAAGTCAAAGAGGAGAGATTTTAAGTTGAATGTTGTCAATTATTCCATTATGGAGAATCAATTTTATTGGACAGACCTTATAGGAGTTTTGTTGAGATGTTTAGATGAGGTTGATTCCTAGGAAGTTATAGCATATACATGTAGGGGTATGTGGCGGACATGTGTACTAGAAGGCGACTGCAAATAAGATTTTAAGAGTTGGTTATAACTAGCCAAATCTTTTTTCTGATGTTTTTTCTAAAGTTAGAGCTGGAATTGAATGTCAAAATCTCACTGGTAAGAAAAAGCTACTCCCTCTACCTCTGATTCCCATTTCAGCAGATGCTCCTTTCCAATAGTGTGAGCTAGATTTCATTGGTGAGATTCATCCACCATCATCGGGACAACATAGGTGGATTCTTACAACCAAAAATTATTTCACCAAGTGGATTGAGGCCATTCAAACTAGAAATTCCATTGACATGGTAATCATCAAATTTCTGTTGCAAAATATTATGTCTAGGTTTGGCTGCCCTCAGAAGTTGGTGACTGACAATGCAATGGCTTTAAAATCTTGTAAGATGAATAGTTTTTGTCAGAAGTATAATATTGATTTGACTCATTATACACCTTATTATCCCCAAGGTTTGTGCTAGTTGAGTCATCAAATAAAATTCTGGTGAGACTTATAGAAAAGATGATAACTGAAAATAAAATAAATTGGGATACTCATCTAGTTCATGCCCTTTGGGCAGATAGGGTAAGTGTTAAAAGATCAATTGAAGCTTCTCCATTTCAGCTTGTTTATGGTGCTAATGCTATCATTCCATTACATTTGGCTCTTCTTGTCATGAATTTTTTACAGGATGAGATGGATAGTTCAAACCCCATGCAAAGAAGGATGCTACAATTGAAATAAATTCATCAAATTCGGGAATCCATGATTGAAAAAACAAAGAACTACAAGGCCAAAGTAAAATTTGTCTTTGATCAAAGGGAAAAACAACAAAAAATTTAGGAGGATGATTTAGTATTGTGCTGGGATGCAAAAAGAGAAGACCATCGGAAGCATGGTATGTTTGATAATTTTTGTTTTTGGCCCTTCAAGGTTTCTCAAGTTCTTGAAAGAAATACATTTCTTCTAAAACATTTAGATGATGATCAATTAGCTGGAGGTTCAATTAATGGTCATTCTTGTGGTGGATTAGTCACACAGGTGTACAAAATATCACCATTTTAAAGAGTGTGGTCTACTCTTTAAACTATTGGTAGCAGACAGAAAGTGGTGGATCTCAAAAGCACACAATTTAGTGAAAAAAGTATGCGAATGTATGCTCTAAGTAAACTAAAAATAAAACACAAATATACAGAAGCTATCAAAGAGAGTCAAAATGATAATAATACCAATGATGGCTCAAATTTCTCTTCTTATTAAATGTGTGAAATGGAGAAGAAATTTTACACACTTGCCAAAGGGCACCTAGGCAATGGCTCTAAGTCTCAATGCAAGGATGTTGCCCTCCAAGCTCTGCCTCTGATGTAGTCTCCCTCTCTTTCTCTATCGTGGTGGACTAGGATTGTTGGGTGGTGAACGATTGAGTCCTCTTTAGCTCTAGCTTCAGGTCACACACTACTCTTGTTGCTTATGAAATTTTTGCCAGCATAACAATGTGATCACCATTTCTACATCTCTTGGTGGCTTTATATAGGGGAGATTCAAATCCTCCTTCCCTCCCTTGGCACATGATGGATGGTGACCCAAGGGAGAGGTATGATTCCATTGTGTGCTCACATAGTGTCTAAGGAGGCGATGGTGGTTGTCCTTAGGCAGCTTCATATAAGGAGTAACTTTCCTTTGCTTGGTGTGGTCCCAGAAAGAGACATTTTTCCATTTCCAGGAATGTGTATTGGGCAAAAAGGCGCACAGAAGGTTCTCTTCTCAAAGGATTAAGCTCGCAATCCAACATTTATGACTAGTTCAAATTTGATTTTCTCAAAACCATAGAGATTTTAAATACTTTCTTGATTCCATAATGTGTTCCTACCCTGTAAATCCTTAGGATTGACATTAATTAATGTCATCTTCTGCTATAAAATTTTCCAGTGTTAACAGTCATTATCTCAAAAATTTCTTTGTCTATTAAGTCAATCAGTCCCACCATTGTAAATATTTGGAGTGTTTCTTTCAATTAGACTCCATTCCCAATGGCGTTTATGTTTTTAAATAGATTCAGCTTCATTAAATTCAATAAAAGTCAGTTTCTCTCATTAGCTTCTAAAACTTAAAAAGTCCCAGAAGTTAAAGTCATTGAATTTACAGTCCTTGAAGCCTCAGAGGGATGACTTCATCCCCAATAGGATCCACTCTTAGCACTACAATTTTTCAAAAAATTTCAAAGTCTGGTTGTCATTGTAAAGTTGTGTCTTTGGTCCTCTTCTGTCTCCTAACTTATGGTGAAGAACCTTGAAGGAATTAAATTGTATGAGTCTTTCTCACTTTTTAATAAAATTTAGAAGGAGTTTTGAGTCTAATACTTTGTTTGTGTTACAAGGTTGATAGGGTAAAATCTCTTCTAAATAGGTATTTTAACTACTTTCAGTGGTTGAAGTCATAGGTTTCCATTTGAAAAATAGTCTTATTCTTTAACCATCATTTCCTTTCCAAGGTAAGAGACAGAGTGTTAGAATCATGATTTCTTTTAAGAATAAAAAAATAATTAGTTGTTCTTTCCATGAAAGGCAACTATATTTTTCAAAAGCTATGGTTTTACATAAAAAAATTATTTTTTATAAAGGTAGTAATTTCATGAAAATTAGTATAAAGGAGCAAAGGAAATATTATTTAACTGAATTCGGCATTGGTATTCGAGGATTGAGAAGATGTTGAAGTAAAAGGTGTTTCATATCCAAAGAACATTATTTTTTCATTGAGAGATGAATTAAAAGGGTGATCATTTTTATGCTAAGGTTATGCCAATGTATTTCTACATATTGAAAGGGTATAGGTGTCACAAGCGCAGTACGAGTAGAAATATTGAAGATAGGTGATGGTGTTGGTGAAATTAGTTGGCAGTGATTTTAAATCATTCTTGTGATAATTGTCATCTTTATTCACTGAGTCTTAGGGAGTGTATAACCTGCTTCCATCTGCTCCTGTGACAGTTGCGATTAACAATTTTTATTCTGCATTTTAAATCATTTGTTAATAGGTGCAAGCAAGTAGGGTTTCTTGGAGGATTAGTCCTCATTGTACATTTTTTTTGGAGGTTAGTGTTAACAAGTGCAATATGGGCAAAGGAGGGAATTTAAACTACTTTGAGCCAGCTAACAATATCTTTGTGAATAGTCGTGCTAAGGCTGAGTTCATTGCAGTTGATTGCTACCAATTCTTAAAGAAATTCTATGGTGAGAATGTGGTCATCACTCAAGCATTTTCTGAGATCTTTGATGGTGGGAAGGTTAAGATTATGTTTCAAACCTTCAACATTACAAAAACCATCATTGCATGTGAAAATCAAACTTTTGCAACAGGTGATTCTTTGTATAAGAATAATAAAACTCTTGTTAAAGCTGATGAAAATGTTTATTTGAAGCCTGAGCATGAACACATTAGATGGAATCCTACCATACACATTTCATACATTAAACCTAAATGGAAACATGTTATTACTACTTTTCAATTATACATAACTTATGAAGGAAGGTTTTCAACTATTCACAAATATCAAATGAGGTTCTTAGTCCATATTTCAGGTGCCAGACCCATGAAATTACCCTTTTTTCTCCATAGATGCTTAATTTCAATGTCTCGAAGGATACCTAATACTCCAGATTACTCACTGCATAATCTATACCACAGAGGCCTGATTAATATATTGATATCTTATCACTTGAGAAGGAAAAGGACTACGTGGGAGAAATTTATAATAGAGGAGGGATTTAACACTACTTATTCTAGAAGGAGAGTAGGGAGACCTAGAAAACTGAGAGATATTGAAGCCATGATATCAAACCATATTCATTTAACAACTCCCTCATAAGCTGACCCATCCTCCATGTCTTCTAGAAGGAAAACTAGGAGCTTAGCGAATAAGGCTGGAAACACTACATCTGCAAGAACAACACAACCAGAAAATAAGGTTCACACCAGCAGTTCACCAAACGAACCACAAAACTTAAGGTAATTCATGGAGGAGTGTAGAAATACTTTTAAGAAAATATATACCCTATTTCATAAAAAATTTGTGTCTAAAAGCAAAGAAGAAGCAACTTCCTCTTCAAGGGGTAAACGTAGAAGTAGGCTCATCATGATAGAGGAGGTTTCAGAGGAGTCAACCCTGAAATTTTAACATCCAACCATGTTCTACCTTCAGAGGAAGTCAGCCCTGGATTCAAGAGGTCAAACCCTCTTTTAGAAAATACTCTGGAGACTCAAGAAAACAATGGTATATCATTCACGGAGCCTACTCTTTCACAGGTCTTTTCATCACTTGATAAAGGGAAAAATAAAATGTCAGAGACTATCACAAAGGAAGATCCTACCTTATCTCAACTCTTCTCATCTATTGGCTCTTCAGTCATGAAGAGGAATAAGAACATAATACATTCATACTCATCTTATGAAGATAGCAGTGATACAAAATACACCGAGTCAAATTTTGAGGTGGAAGAATTTATCATATTCATACATGGTGGAAAAAGGCATATGTATATTCCAAATCCATACATCCATAGACCTCCCACCAGGCCTGAAAAAAAACTCAAATTAACCAACAATGTGATTGCTAACCATACGCTCAGGGATGAGATCATAAATTTTGAAGACATCCCAAAAAATAAAACCAAGAAGAAAATGACTCAGATAAAAAATCAAATACAGAAAAGGAGGTCAAACAAAAGGGTGACAAAAGCCGAAGCTATCAAAATATTTGCCTCCATATTACACCTTTGGAGAATGAAGCTGCAGAGCCTTGAAAATATGAAGTAGTCTTCCATTTGGTTGATTTTCAATATTTTTGGATATAGCTACTCTTTTTCATAGGAGGTAGCTAATATTTTCGGATTTAGTATATGGGGAAGAAAAGCTAGTTTTTGGTTGTATTTTCACAAGGATTATGCTAAATTTGATGAAATGAATGTGATATCTGTCAAAGTACGTTATCCAAAAGCAGCAGGACTCTTGCTTTTCTCTATTGTAGCAAATCAAGAGCCTAACAGTCCTATTGCAAGTCTAATTCAAATTAGCCACCTAGAGTAAGTTTATCTCATAAAAAATTATGTTATTTTCCTTTAAATATCGTTTGTAAAAGGCCAAGAAGACAGTTCAGATTTTAAGTGTTAAGTTTAAGCTTTTTGCTGATACTCTGTATTAAGACTTCATTTTATCATAATACAAATTTCGTGTTGCCAATGACTGTTTAAGTACATCCTTACCCAACTAGTAGTTTAGCTAAATCAATTCCAGAGGGCCCCTACACTGGAGGAGGTTTTTCATTTGTTGTTTTTAGTTTAATTTCCATTTCTCTATTTTTAAGAAAATCTGTTTTCTAATTAGGTTGATGGTTCATTTCAGTTTTTTATCAACAACATAACATTAAATCACAATTGTGCAGTCTTTTTCTTCTAAGATATTTCATGAAAATATATAACCCTTTTTTCAAATCAAATTAAGATTGAAGTAATAAGATTACACATTTGCCTAGTTTCCTTATTGTTTTTTCATTCATTTCCTTAGAAAAAAATTGTTAATTAACTGTTTCAATGGATGTTTTCAAAAGCTATTTCAATATGATGATCCTAAAATAAATGGTTAAATGTCTAATTAATACAATTATTGAATTTAATTTGCACATTTCTATTTGATTTCTAGGAACTTAGAGACTAAGGCATAATTGACTTTTCACATAGCATCTCAAGAAGGTAACACTTCACATTGAATGTTGTAGAAAATTCAAATATACATTAGTTGTTTTTAGTTAGTTTTACATGCTTTCATATTTCTCTTTTAGTTCCTCACTTAATTTCATCACTGATATTCTTAAAATTCATTGTAATATAGATTGATTTAATCATGTTTCAATATTGAATGGTTGAATGTTTAATGAGTGCAATTAGTGAGTTATGTTTTGGATACTTTACATAGTTTTCTAGTTCATTAGGTATAATTGGTTACTTAACACTATCTCAAGAATATCACACTTCATAATTGAATATTGGAAGTAACTAAATAAACATTAGATGTTTTCATTACATTCTTTTCTTACTGTTCTAGAATATAAAAAGTTAAAGTACGGAAATTTACTTAACATCATCTCAATAAGGCCATGCCTCATAATTAAATGGTGGAGTAACTAGAAGTACATTAGTTGTTTCATTTTCTGCTTTTACTTAAGACAAGCACTGCAGTTTCAATCTTAGTTTTAGAATTAGATCCATGGAATAAAACTAATGATAAGATAAGATAGATGCTCTGTTCTCCAAATTAGGTCTTAACTAGTCAATAGTTTTTGGTTTATTTTTATGAAAATTAGACTAACTTAGGAACACTTCCTTTTCTTCCTTCTTAAAATTCATTAAATTCATTTAAATATTTCATAGTTATTAGATTAAAAATTATTATACATCAAACAACAAAAACCCCCCAAAACAACATAAAATACAAAACAACGAAGTAAGAAATAGGTTAACTAAGCACATACAGTGCACCACACTTCATCAGTTTACAAACCTTGGTTGATAATTAATGAAAGAAATTTAAGAGATTAAATTGACTAAACATTTTGGCATCATTGCTGGGGAAGTGTAATTAGGCAACCTCATTTCCTACATCTAAAAAAATGATATGCATAGAGAAAGAGATTCTAGGGGTAGATTCATAGCTAGAGGTAGGAGTTTAATCCATACAACACCACTCACACCACTAATACTACGAAGTGATAGATCTCCATCTCAAACTCATATTCCATATTTCACTAGCCATAGACTTCCTAAAGTTCTAAGGTCATAAATCCAATTAGGAGGATCCCCTACTTCATCTACTGAGGTAGTCTTAGAAGAAGAAGATCCTAGGTCTCCAATAGAAGGAGTAACCTTTTTCACCTCTACAGGAGAACACATTTTAGCTGAAGATTTAGAAATTCCTAGTGGAGAGGAAGAAGAAGAACCTTTCTTCAACATACCATTGATAGAAGAACTAGAGGAGGAGCAATTAACCTTACAATTTGACTCTTATATCAGCTTTGAAGAATCTACAAAGGCATGAAGAGGAGAAGGAGGAGTAGGAGAAATTCTAAATCAATAAAATGTAATATTTGGAGGAGGAGAAAGAGGTAGAGGTAGAGGAGGAGATAGAGGAAGAGGTAGAGGAAATGTATAAGGAGGCAGAAGAATTAGGGTAATTTAGATTTATATTGGACTCCCTATAGTTGATGAAGATACAAATGCCACCTTGAAAAATATCTCACCTTCTGTCCTCCAAAACTTTCATGGATTGAAAAGTGAAGACCCTAAAACCTTTTTCTTTGAATTTGAAGTCTTGTGCAGAACTTATGATTATTTACAATACTCTCAAAAAATCAAGTTTTTTCCTTCAACATTGAAAGGAGCAGCTCTAAAATGGTTCATGAGTCTAATCACTAGGTCTATTACGACATGGAATGATATCAAGAGAGAATTTTTAGAAAGGTATTTGGATTATTGCATACCGATCAATCATAAGGATGAAGTGTTTAAAATGATGAAAAGAGAGGATGAAAATTTGGAGGATTTAATTGGAAGGTTCAACTACAACATATAAAGAGAAAAAATGGATAATCTAGCTCAACGCACTTTAAAAGCTCTTTTTTTGAAAGCCATTAGAGATGAATGGAAATAAATCCTTAACATGATGGGGAAGGGGGACATCTCTCAACTCCCAGTACCTGAAATTGGGGAATTATGTATTCATCTCTCAAGAGGAAAATAAAATACTGGGAAAGGTCCAAGGGATCCTGCTCTTGCTAGGATAAATAAATCTGCTATTGGAATAGTGAGTAGGTCATAAATTGGAAACATGCTTGATGAATTTAAAATAGACATTTTAGGGAGTCTTAGTGAATAGATAGACACCCTTAAGTTACAAAAAAAGAAGAAAGTCGAGACTGATGCTTTAGCTATTTTATGTCCCAAATGCAGAAAGAAGCATGCTTTAAGAGAATTTCCTCTTGATGAACAAGTCATAGATACATATATGATTTGTTCATAAAGTCATGAGACTAATATTTGTCCTTAAATTCCTAGTCTTAAGGCTGTTTTTCGAGAAGAAACGACTTCAAATCCTACAGAATCTCTTTGCTTTGTCTCTAGAAGGCCATGGCAGGGGCCAAAAATTCAAGGTTTTAATAAAAAAATGTATACTTAGCCCCCACCAAACTGGAATTCTTGGCATCAACCTTGGCCTCAATCTTAATCTCAATCTCAACCTTGGGCTCAAGGAATGCAAAATCCCTATGGAAGATTCTCTCAATACTATCAATATCCTCCATCATATCCAAACTATCCTCCGCAACAAATTCCTAAAAAAAATTAACAACTCCAACTCCAAAACCAAAACCAAAATCCACAACTCTCACTACCATTCCCTCAGAGACCAAATTAGTTACCTTCCCAACCATTACCAAACCCCACCAATAAAAATCCTCAGAATACCTATATTATAGAAGGACAAAAATTTCCAACCTACATGATTACTCCTATAGATATTAATGATGTCCAAATTATATTTGGTATAATATTAGAAAATAAAAATTCTTTTGTAGACATTCAAGAACAAGACAAGTCTGAGGAAGATTCTCTACAACCCAATAAATTTTTTGAAGAAAGAACATCTCTTCAAAACAAAAATTTTGAAAATGAAAAACAAAAAGAGCCAATAAAATGAACTCCTATCATAGAGCAACAATCAGTATCGACTTCTACACCTCCTTTTCCTGAAATATTACAAGTTTATAGAGGGGTAGAAAAGCATATTATGTTTCCTAATTATGATTTTCTAGATGCATTGAAAAATGTTTGTATCAAAATCCCTTTGTTACAATCCATCAAGGAAATTCCAATTTTAGCTAAAAAAATAAAGGAATCGAGCATGAATAAACCAAAAAGAAAAACAAAAGAAATAAAAATAATTCATCTTGTAGGAAAAATAACAGACATAATGATGGGAAATATTTCCATACAAAAATATTTAGATCTAGGAAGTCCAGTTGTAAAAACACATATCAATGGATTTGAAATTCAAAATACATTAATCGATTTAGGAGCAACAATAAACATCGTGAGAAATCAAACCATGGAACAACTCAAGTTTCCTAATCTGTTTTATACACCTACATTACTGCAATTAGCAGATAGATCTGTAATCAAGCCAGATGGTGTGTTATAAGATATTTCAGGGTCCTTAGATTCTTGGGAGTACCTTGTTGATTTTATGATCTTAACCCCTAAGAATAATCTAGGAGGACATCCACTTATATTAGGAATACCTTGGTTGGCTACAGCTAATGCTCTCATTAGCTGTATATCTAGTGATATGTATATTTATGATGGTAACTCAACTAAGAAGTTCACTCTATATCATCCAGCAAGAAAAAACATAGAGATAGATGAAATAGAATGGATTGATGATGAAAATGATATAAAACCTCTCTTTACTATTTAAACCATTAGTGAAGATAGCGAAATCTTAAATACAATAGAAAAATTTGAATGATCTCTAGAATATGAACATGATCAATTTCAAGAAAATTCTAATATTGAATATTTGTCATCTAGGCAGATGTCTCTTTATCCTATGGAAGAATTTTGTAGCTTTATAGTTGAAATAATTTCAGGGAAAACTTTAAACATAAATAATAACTTGGAAAAATTACAATAAGAAAACTTAAAAGCTAATCAAAACATTACAACAAAATTCTTCTGCATATGCATGGGAATACACTGACATGAAAGGAATTAGTCCTAAGACTTGTATACATCACATCTACATCGAGGAAAATTGTAAACCTATCAGACAACCTCAGAGAAGGATGAATCCAAACCTTAGGGAAATTGTGAAAGAGGGGTTGCAAAAGTTGCTAAATGTAAACTTCATTTACCCAATTCAGAAATTCAGTGGGTTTCACCTTTAGTGATTGTGCCTAAAAATAATTGTAAATTGAGGGCATTGATTATCAATAATTGAATAAAGTTACCCTAAAAGCTCATTTTCCTTTACCATTTATAGATCAAGTGTTTTATACATTAGCAGGTAAAAAATATTTTTCATTCCTGGATGGTTTTAGTGGTTACAATTAAATTCAGGTGGAACCTGAAGATCAAGATAATACAACATTCACCTGTCCATGGGGGACTTATGCCTACCGAGTACTTCCTTTTGGATTGTGTAATGAACCTACAACATTCCAAAGGGCAGTACTAAGAATTTTTTCTAATCTAATACATGATTGTGTAGAGGTGTATATGGATGATTTTATAGCTTATGGTAATACATTTTAAGAAGCTTTAGAAAATTTGGAAAAGATTCTTAAAATATGTAAGGAATCAAACCTTTCACTAAGCCATGAAAAATTTTTCATGATGTTTACAGAAGGGATTGTTTTAGGACATCACATTTCAGGAGATGGAATTAAAGTTAATAAATCTAAAGTTGAAGTCATCCCCAAACTATCAATTCCAAGTTGTCAAACGGATGTTAGAAGTTTTCTAGGATTCATAGGATATTATAGAAGTTTTATAGAAACTTTCACCAAAATAGCATCCCCACTCTTAAAAATACTCACCAAAGATTGTGAATTCAGTTGGAATCTTGATTTCCAATTAGCATTTGAGACTTTAAAAGAAAAAAATTCTGAAGCACCCATCTTAAGAGGTCCAAACTGGAAACTACCTTTTCACATTTCAACAGATGCTTCAGATACATCTCTAAGATTTGTATTAGGACAAAAAGATTTGATCCCCTATTCCATCTACTACACAAGCAATAATTTGACTCCCACAGAGTTAAATTATGCTGTAACTGAAAAGGAATTCTTAGCTGTTGTTCATGCTATCAAAAAATTTAGACATTCTATAAGAGGCTATGAAACCTTTGTTCATACAGATCACTCTACAATTAGATACTTAATGAATAAATATATTACTAATGGAAGAGTTACAAGATGGTTATTACTCTTGCAAGAAATTAACATTATTGTTCTAGACCGACCTGGAAAAAAAAACACAGTTGCTGATTTCTTGTCTAGAATCCAAAATATCAAAGATGACACTCTAATTGAAGATAAATTTCCTGATGAATATATTTTTGCAATAACTACTCAGACTCTTTGTTTTTCAAATATTTCCAATTACTTAGTTACAGGAAAATTTCCTTCACATTTTCTTTCTATAGAGAAAAGAAAAATCATTCAATTAAGTGCAATATACTCATGGATTACTAATGAAATGTATAAGACAAGTCCATATCTCATTATCAGAAGATGTGTTCGAGAAGATGAAATGCCTGAAATTATTAAAGCATGTCATGATGAGCCTTGTGGTGGAAATTTTTCTGACAAGAGGACAACCTATAAAATCCTTCATTTAGGATATTATTGGCCATGCATCTTCAGAGATGCAAAAGAATATGTCAAAAGGTGTGACAGTTTCAAAAGGGTAGGGAAACCTGCTCCTTCAAATCAAATTCCATTACAACCTCAGGTACTCATTGAACCTTTTGAAAAATGGGCCTTGGATTTTGTTGAACCTATCAATCCTCCATATAAAAAAGATAAGTATATTTTGGTATGCATTGATTATGTCACTAAATGGGTAGAGGCTAAAGTGTTACCTTTTGCTAATGAAGGATCTGTAGTTAATTTTCATTTTGAGGATACGTTCACTCGTTTTGGCGTTCCAAGAGAAATTGTAACAAATCAGGGAACTCATTTTACATCAAAGGTGATTAAAAGGCTTGTGGAAGATTACAAGATCAAGCACAGAAAATCTAATCCTTATCATCCATAAGAAAATGGTCAAGTTGAATCTACCAATAAGGTGATTGAAGGAATTCTCACTAAGAATATACATCTACACAGAAGAGATTGGGTAGAAAATGCTTCTTGAAGCCTTATGGGCCTACCAAACTACATGGAGAAACACAACAGGACATACTACCTATGAACTTGTTTCTAGAAAGCAAGTCCGGTTCCCTATAGAGTTTCAGATCAGAACCTTCAAGATGGCAGTCCAATTGGGACTTGATTTATCAGAAGCACATAAACATAGACTGGAGCAACTTAATGAGCTAGATGAAATCAGACAAGATACAGTTCAAAGAATCAGTATAGTCCAGCAGCAAAGGGCTAAATGGCATGATAAGTATATCAAGGAGAAGAATATTCGAGCAGGGGATTAGGCACTTTTGTTCTATTAAAAATTGAAATATTTTCAAGGAAAGTTTCAGACTCATTGGCTTGGGCCATATGATATTAAAAAATTCTTTGATAATGGAGCAATGAAGATAAGGAAAATAGATGAAGAAAAGGTACCTCTTCTTGTGAATGGTCATCAGTTGAAATTATATCATAAATCACTTTTAAAATAAGAGTTTGTCAAGATATTCCAAGATAATATTGATATGAAGTTAGTGAAGAAGAATTCTTCTTCTTCACAAACTTAGCTTTTATTTTTTCCTACATACATAAAAAAAAAGTAAAAAAAAAAAAACATAAAAAAATAAAATGTATAAGTATGAAAACCAATCAATCTATTTCATACTTATATAGAAAATATAGGGTGAAAATTAAACATATCTGACATCCTATATTTTCCATTTTCTTTTTTGTAATAAGTAGTGACACAAAGCTACATTCATTGCAGTTCATAATCTGCAATTTCATTTCATTTTTCAATTTCATTCCATCTCACTCCACTTTCATTCCATTTCATAAGTCGTTCCACTTTCATTCCATTTCACAGTCATATTTAATTTTCCATTTCATCTCACATTCATATTCCATGGCCATACTTCATTCTTTTTATAGAGTACATTCAGCAGCTGACTATATTCTGGAGCTCACTGTATTTTGTAGCTGATCACATTCTGTAGTTGATTCCATTCTCTAGCTAATTTGATTTTGAGCCACTTGAGCAGTTCTGACACATGATGATTGAAAGGAATTGAAGGATTATGTTTTGAAGACCAACATGCTAAAAAGGGTACCTAAGGATCAACACCAAAGAAAACAACAAACTAAAAGGTTAAGTTCTAAAAGGTAAAGTGCAAAAGTTTATTTTAATAGCAAGGTTAAAACCTGAAACATGTATAATATGAAAATTAATATGTTTCCTTGAAAACTGATCATTTTATTTGATTGCAATCCCCATCATACTAAATATCAGCCACATCATCTGTATTAAGTTGCATAATGACCCATAATTAACTCCCTCGTTGATGACTAACGGTCATGATATATGGTGTGACATACTTTTCTACATCTCTCTAATACCCCTACCATATCTTTATTCCTACACACCATCCATAACCTTCCATCATATCTGCAACCAATTCATTTTCATAAAATAGAAGGGTAATTCTGAAGGTTGAAGAACTCTGCAGAGTAGAAGGACGGGGCTCATTGTCATATGAAAACCGGTGGGAGAAAAGTACATGGAAGGATACCCACAACTCAAATAATTGTTACAGAAAGCTGGATGGTTTAGGTTCATAGAGAAATTTAATGGTTTTCATAAGGAGGTTACAAATCCTTTTCTCAGTCTTTTGATGGTACCGAGGTAGAAATTGGAGATATCAAGCTTACAGTGACTAAGTCATTCATGGCCGAGGCTACAGAACTTCCAAGGCATGGTGAAAGATGGTTAAAAAATAAGGACTTCCACAGTGAATCATGGAAATTAATACTCAAAATCCCAAGTATGGATGTATCTGTATTTAGAAAAGGAATCTCTAGTTCATCTCTTAAAAGTAAATGATGAAACATGCTCTTGGGTTTAAAAAAAATTATCACTTGTGAAGGAAGGTTTGGTTGAATGTATGTCTACCATATCCATTTACTAATGAATTTCCTAAAAAATGGTGAAATCTTTTATGGCCTAAATCTACCTCAGGCTAAGAAAGGTAGAATCTAGGGTAACATCAAACCACGCTTAACCTGGTAGCTAGCCCTACCAGATCGAGAGAGGGCTCTCTCTTTGTAAATCTCAGCAAAAAATGATCAATGAGGTTTGAGATGACTTGAATGAAGACTGATTTTAGGCTAGGTATATATGTAAAATATTCTTGATTGAATTTAATGATATTTTGTTGGCTCAAGAGGAAAGGCAAATTTGGGTCTGGGGAATGAGGCTCAGTTTTGCAGAGATTTGAATGGGGCAAGGTAGAAAATTGATTTGACACTTCCAATTTGAAATAAATGGAGAGTTGAGATAGGTGAGGAGTTGAAGAGGGCAAGAAAAGTTCAGGCATCCTCTCCAAACAGCTGAAAACATAGAAAATTAAACAAACCCTAGGTATAGCACTGCAAATTTTAATGAATTCTACCTTTATCCTTGTTTGTTTAAGTTAAGAAGAAATAAGAGAGAAAATGGTATACATCAAACACCAGTAGACTTAAATTTATAGAGAGAAACACACTATCAAAGAAAAATGCCACGTGAATCCCATAGAGTGCTGCAAACCCTGGTCTATTCCTTTGCCAAACTGCAGAGATGAATGTAAAATGATGCTCAAAGCATTCCCAAAAGTCCAACCATGCTGATGACTGAAAAAAAACAAGATATAGACAAAAAATAACTCATCCCAACCTCTAGGGGTCGAGCTCATAAGTTTAGGAGTTTTTCCAACAAAATCTAAACTGAGAACTAGAAAGTAGGCAGTGGAACAACTTGCCTCTATAAACTAGGAAACTGATTCATTCAGCTACAAATAACCTTTTGATGGATGAATCTACCTCTATGAGTGAAAATTTAACAAAATTACATCAATATCCATCAAATTACATTAAATTACATCATGATTTTGACATTTATAAGTAGCAAAGTCAAACTATCAAAAACTAGGTGAAAAATAGAGTTTCTGGGTCAAAAATGAGCAAAATCCTCCAATGTGTCGTGCCTGATTTCCCTATGCGTCCCGCTAGTTTGTAGCTGATTTTGGAGGCCTTCCCGGTGTCAAAATTTGCTCCAAGTGGGGTTTTTGGAAATTTATACCTGTCTAATTTCCAACACAAGTGGAATTTCTGAATTTGGCTTCCATTTTCCCCTCCAAAACTGAGTTCTCCCAAGACTCCTTCCTGTGTGTCAAAAAAGGGGCAGAGAGGTCATTTTTGGGGTGTTTTTTACCCTTTTGGAAGCCCAAAACCGGTCAAAATTTCTTGGCCATTGGTAGGCATGCATATTTTTCCATGAAAAATCCAAAAATGTTGAGTTTGTATCAAAAGGAGTCCCCTATCAAAAGCGTGCGCCAAGTGGCGCGGCACATAGAGCAGAAAAGTCTGTTTTTTAGGCCAAAATTTTCAAAAATGCAAAAAGTGTCTCAAATTTTTTGAAATTTGGGCTGAGTGTTCTTCATCAAGTGCTATGTTGGGCCAAGGAAGCCTCAGCCAATATCTAAAGTCTATCATGCTTTTTCCGCCGCTTTGAGGCCTTCTTCAATTTGGCCTTCAAGATCTTGATCCTTGCTTTGCAAACATGGTTTCTCGCCCAATAATGATTGGCCATGTGCATCAATATGTTATTTTCTTTGTTGGCTTTTTCCAATAGCTTTTCCAAATTCATATTTACCCTTTCAAGCCAATTTTCATGACTGGCGTCAATTTCTTGTTCAAGTGATGTCATCTTGGTTTTGCTCCTTTTGGCAGCTTGCCGATTCTCTCGTATGTTTTGCAGCTCCATAATGGTTTGCTGATCCTCTAGCTTCTTGTTTCTTTGCTCAAGGTATTTGATTATCCACTTGAATCTTTGTAGGCTAAGGGAAAAAGCATTAATGTCTGCCTGTTTCTCCTGAATGATCTCTTTAAGCTTTGAGCTAGATGAGCCCAAATCGGTGCATCATCCTGAATGAGGATGAAATCTGTCTCTTGCCCTCCTGAAGGCCCGTCATCATGTAATGGTTTCTTTCCCTTGTCCTATAACTACACTGCTGATGGAGGAAGTGAGACCCCTTCCACTCCCGGTGGAGATAATACTCGCTTGGCTATTGTAAACAATCTTCTAGTGCCCTATATGCCTATCACATCAGATTGCCCAGCACACTAGTGGTTTGTGTCTCATGACCCTACTACTGATGTGAAGGTCCACCGATCTCATGAAAAGCTTCTCGAAGCACTTGAGGAGCTGTGAAGAACTCATGAGAAATGAAATCTTCCCATGAAATGTCCTGCAAACCAAGCTAATGCATAGCCACAATTTTGATGAGTGCAAAATGATAGATATTGTTATACTGCTGCTCAGGAGTTTTATTTTGCACTAGGGTGGTCATCTTCTCAATATTTTGGCACATGAAGTAGGGGAGTTTCATCATTCTCACCCTGCTAAAGTGCATTAGCAATCTGATGTGATAGGAATATAGGCGAGAAAACTGACCCTCACAGCTGAAATATTTGATTATGAGTTTCATCAAAGGAGCGTATGAATCTTTCAGGTACCGAAAGGGAAAAACTCTGCTAAGTTGTCCCAAAAAACTAGGCTTGATGTATGGCTCATAGTGTTCCCTGTCAACCTGCTGCCTTTTATTCCATTTCTCTCCGAAATTTGGAATACCGGTTGCTAGAGAGATAGACTCCGGTGTCAAAGTGAATGTCACACCTGCAAGAGTGACTAGGCCATTATGTAAATGAAGCACAAACAATCTGGCCAACTCATGATGGTACTGGACTCTAGCAACCATCTCACAAAACTAAAAACAAGACTACTGTTGAAAACATGTGATAGCAAGAGGGCAGGTTTGTAGCTCATCAAGTGAAGTAGGCTCTTCCCGTACATGTTTACCACTCTTGTGAGGTCCCCTTGGTGCATGCAATTCAGTTGTAGAGTCACTGTGTGTTTCTTCATCTCGGTCATAGGAGGACTCTGACTCCATGTTTGCCAAATTTTTTGTTGTCTTAGATGAGTATGAAGAGTTTTAGGTGTCTTCGATCATTTGCTGCCAAGTGTATGAAAATGTGTGAGGGACTATGAAGGGAGGGGGTAAGGGGAATTTTCGGAATATTTCCAATTGGAATTTGGGGAATTGAAGGGTTTTAGGAATAGTCTCTAGGCTTTTCGGATAATAATTAGGGTTTGGGAATTTTTTAGCTAAGATTTGGGATAATGGGAATTGGGATAGGGGTGGATGAATTTAGGGATATGGGCGATAGGGAAATGATTTGATGAAACTAGAAAAGAAATGAAGGAATAGAAAGGTGAGGGAGTGATGGCCATAAAAAACCAAAAATTACAAACCCTAAGCAATCATGTCTTGAGCAAGGAAGTAGGGTTTGAAATTTTTTATTACATCCTCATAAAAATCTTAAGACACACGTTTATTGGCATTGGAAAATTTGTTTGACTTACTTTGGACCAGAGCAAATTGAGCAAATGGAGATTTGAATGAAATCGTGGTGAAAACATCTTATAGCCCTACGCACCGCGCCACAAACCCAACGTGCCGCACCATTTATATGCATCACGCCTGTGTTTTTTTAACACTGTGGAGGCCGACCCAATGCGTCGCGCCAGCTCTATGCGCCGCGCCTCTCAGCCAATGTGCCGTGCCCACAAACTTACACGACTTTGCTGCAATTTTGCTCCCTTTGTTCAACACGGCCTTTTCTTGCTCACTCTTTCTTCTTGGAATGCAAATGAGCCCTTTGAAACATGAAAAATGACTTATTTACCAAAGGCTTTAATTTTCCACTCCAAAAAACCCACTTTTGTAATGTTTACCTTTGACACTTTTTTTTTAAACTCTGTTTTAGGCAGTTTGCTTCATTTTGCCTCTGATTAACTGAATGACTTGCTTTTTGTTTTCCTTGCAGGGGATGTATTTGCTGAAGTTTTAAAAGGTGACCAGGGTTTCCATTGAAATTGCTTACATATGAGAAAACTTGAAATTACATAAAATTTATACATAAAAAGATAAAATACTCTATTTTTTCTCAAAACATAGTTTTGAGGAAAAATACATTTCTAGGCATATGATGATGAAATTTATTTGGCACTAGAACTTTATTCAGCCTCCTTACGCACCTGCTAACCATTATTGGACATTTTGAAGATCTTTTTGATGAAACCCTAGACCTAATGAAACTGAAACCCTAAAAAATGACTCTTGCAAACTATAAGACAAAAAGTGACTGCAAATGATCTTAATGAATGGAAATGGGCCAGCAGGTAAAGGACATGAGGGAAAAATCTACAACAAGCCACTACCATCAGATGATCCATGCTCCTAATGGAATGCAGCTGACTGAGTGAGACACCTATTATGCAATGCAACAAGAGAATTTTGATCACTGACGGAGGGATGAAGATATCGACACTAACAAAATCAATTTTCCTTTCTTTTTGCTAAATAGTTTAAAAATAATGGCCTCAAATGTGCAAAAGAGAATACAGTTCATAGATACCACCATGCATCATCATGGGTTGGTAAAGATACTGATTGAGTTTCATTTAAAAATAATAGGATATAACTGGGATGATTTCCTTATTATAAATCATTTTCAAGAACCACCAGTGTCACCTAAGGAAGATAATGTCAGAAGAAGTAGAAGAAAGAAGACTGATATAAATGTTGAAAATAGATCTAAACCCTTGGCATTAGAGAAGAAGGATGAAAATCTAATCTCTGTAGAACTGACAAAAATCTGAAATAAAATCAAGACAAGGGGTAAGATAAGAAAGAGCAGTAAGGTTACAAATGAGGAGAATGAAAGTCCTCCAAAATTGAGAAGGAGCTCTAGACTCTAAGGCTCTATGAAGAAAACATTATAA
The DNA here is from genome assembly GCA_034641835.2 of Pinus albicaulis. Classification (NCBI taxonomy): domain Eukaryota; kingdom Viridiplantae; phylum Streptophyta; class Pinopsida; order Pinales; family Pinaceae; genus Pinus; species Pinus albicaulis. Next base: position 666,589,878 of record CM076582.1, on the reverse strand, counting down.
AAAGGGACAAAGCTTATAAATTTAGATGAGGAAGCCCCAATATCATCTCTTGTTAAAATTTCTCCTGCACACAGTCCTCAAAATTCTCTTATTCATCATTTTGAAGGTAGCCCTAGCAGAAGATCTCCAGGCATAGACCCAGTTGAACAAAAAATATATGATTATGTAGAATCACTAGAGAAAAAAAATGCATCAATGAACCCAGAACCTTATTTCAATCCACAAGAACCTATAGTTGATTCTCTTAAGCAAGATATTTATGTACTAGATATATTGAGAAGAAATATCAAATAGGAGAATGAGGCCTTGAAGAAGCAAATCAAGTTGGAAAGGTAATTCAGAACAATACCATGATGCATCTAGGACTGTGGTATAAAAAAAATAGGAAATTGAAAAGAAAGAACAAGTTTCTACACAGAGAAGTCATTAACCTCAAGTATAAGCTTCTTATGAGAAGGCCCAGGATGAAAGTGACTTCAAAGAAGAAGAAAAAAAAAGGAAATTGGTTGTGCAAGTAGAAGTGTCTTAGCAAATGTAGTAGGGAAGAAAAAATCACAATTTTGGCAAATTGCATGAGGACATGGAATGATTTTTCAGTTGGGGTATGTTGAACCTAATAATTACCCTCTCTTTGACAACTTTTCTCATCTCTTTCCCTCACTTTCTCATAAGATCACATACCCCAATCAATGATAAATGCTAGGTTTTGTCTTAAGGATGCATTAAAATGATTTCCATATTATATTTTCATGTTCTTTCTATCTGGATATATTTTTTCAATTTAGATACAGAATGCATCCTGTTTTGTAGCTAACTGTGGATTTCATAGAAACTCTCATGGTCTGGCAAGTTCTAGGTGTCAAATGAATAATTGGGCCACATGGGAATTTCTAGAATCATCTCTACATGGATTCTATCCTATTCACTCAGTTCAAATCGATAAAAAAGTAGGCCTAAGATCATGGTCAAAGGTTTGGTCAAAGTACGTTATTCGAAAGCAGCAGGACTCTTGATTTTCTCTATCGTAGAAAATCAAGAGCCTAACAATCCTATTGCAAGTCTAATTTGAACTAGCCACCTATAGCAAGTTTATCTCACAAACAGTGATGTTATTTTCCTTTAAATATCGATTTTAAAAGGCCGAGAAGACAATTCAGATTTTAGGTTTTAAGTTTAAGCTTTTTTCTGATACTCTGTACTCAGACTTCATTTTATCATAATACAATTTTCGTGTTGCCAATGACTGTTTAAGTACATCCTTAACCAGCTAGTAGTTCAGCTAAATTAGTTGCAGAGGGCCCCTACACTAGAGGAGGTTTTTCATTTGTTTTTTTAGTTTAATTTCCATTTCTCTATTTTTAAGCAAATTTGTTTTCTAATTAGGTTGATGTTTCATTTCAGTTTTTGATCAATAGCATAACATTAAATCATTATTGTGCAGTGTTTTTCTTCTAAGATATTTTGTGAAAATATATAACTCTATTTTCAAATCGAATTATGATTGAAATAATAAGATTACACAGTTGCCTAGTTTCCTTACAGTTTTTTCATTCATTTCCTTAGAAAAAAATTGTCAATTAACCATGTCAATGGATGTTTTAAAAATCCATTTCAATATGATGATCCTAAACTAAATGGTTAAATGTCTAATTCATACAGTGATTGAATTTACTTTGCACATTTCTATTTTCTTTCTAGGAAATTAGAGACTACGACATAATTGAATTTTCACATAGCATCTCAAGAAGGTAACACTTCACATTGAATGTTACATAAAATTCAAATATACATTAGTTGATTTTAGTTAGTTTTACATGCTTTCATATTTTTCTTTCAGATCCTCACTTAATTGCATCACTGATATTCCTAAAAGTCATTCTAAAAGAGATTTATTTAATCATGTTTCAAGATTGAATGGTTGAATGTTTAATGAGTGCAATTACTTAGTTACCTTTTGCATACTTTACTTGGTTTTCTAGTTCGTTAGGTATAATTGGTTACTTAACACTATCTCAAGAAGATCGCACTTCATAATTGAATATTGGAAGTAACTAAATATACATTAGATGTTTTCATTGCATTCTTTGCTTACTATTCTAGGACATTAGAAGTTAAAGTACATACATTTACTTAACATCATCTCAATAAGGTCATGCCTCATAATTGAATGCTGGAGTAACTAGAAATACGTTAGTTGTTTCATTTTTTACTTTTACTTAAGACAAGCACTGCGGTTTCAATCTTAGTTTTAGAATTATATCCATGGAATAGAACTAATGATAAGATAAGATAGATTCTATGTTTTCCAGATTAGGTCTTAATTAACCAACAGTTTTTGGTTTATTTTTATGAAAATTAGAAAAACTTAGGAACACTTCTTTTTCTTCCTTCTAAAAATTCATTAGATTCATTTAAATATTTCATAGTTTTTATATTAAACATTCTTAGGCATCAAAGAACAAAAACCCCCCAAAAAAACATAAAATACAAAACAACGAAGTAAGAAATAGGTTAACTAAGCACATACAGTGCACCACACTTCATCAGTTTACAAACCTCGGTTGATAATTAATGAAATAAATTTAAGACATTAAATTCACTAAACATGTACTCGTTTCAATTGCTAGATTACACCTTTTTTGGAGAGAGTTTTGACGAGCTATGAGGGCACTTAGCCACATTTACTCATCCAACTTCAGCTCCATGATGCTACACTTTATCTTATTTCTATTTTTAGTTTCCTCTTTAATGTTCTAGATGAAATCTACCATATGTAGAGAGTTGTAATGAACTCCTAAAATAGATTTCCACTTTTATTGGAGGACTTTGTAGAGAGCTCCTATTTTGTATAAATATGGTGTAATGCAAAGAGATACGGGTTAGTTTATTGTATTTTTATTGAGCATACCTTGTTACGAATTTTGAATATATAATATCACAAGAACCCTTGAGGACTTATCAAATATTGTTGTGTGTATTTTATACTTATCTCATGTGTTTTCATACCTAAATTATTCAATTCCAGATTGTGATGCTAACTCTGTTGCATGCTTTTGTTAGTCTCATGATATAATATGCATGATTATCCAAGTTTTCTCAGTATTTCTTAGCAATATTTCTTGATAAGATATGTGTGGTAATTCATTTATGAGCATTCCTTGTAACAAATATCTTTAGGTGTACAATGAAATTCTTGTAATACTTGTAAAATATTTCTTTCGTTGATGCACTACCAATATTTATCTTGTGTTATTTTTCCATCTAGATAGTGGACTTCTATCCTATAGACGCACTTTCCTTTTGCATATTCTCATATCTAACAGATTACCAATTTACCCTTTCTACCACATCAAGCCTTAGTACCCTCATGTGTGTGAAAGAGAGTTATCTATTTGAAACATTTTCAGCATACGTAAGATTCAATCACTTTCCACAATCCAATTGAAATCATAAAATATCCCTTGAGCATAAGATGTGTCTGGTCAGACACTCTTCACAATCTAAGTGTTGATTCCAACGCTAACACTTAGGATGCTCTGTTTGGTTTGAGATTATCATATAAGTGTTTTTATCCTCTAATAAGTGAATTCATGGAATAATTCTCACTTAAATCCTTCTATATGATTTCTTGCTCACCACACTACAATGAAAGATCTATTTGCGTCATTTTTTACACCTATATTTCCTAATTCTATGAATACAACTGATCTTTTGAAATAATTGACCTAGTTCCTAAACCTAGTGCTATTTATCTAGAAAAACGTAAATCAAAACCCTACTATGAAAAATACCTAGCCTAAGACTCTAATACTCTCACGTCACTTCCATTGACTGTGACGTTGATTTTGAGAAAGCCCTCAATGATTTGGTTGGGATATACCAAGTAAAAATTTATTATGTGGTTACCTCTTCAGTTTCCTTTGTCAACCTTGGGAAACTAAGGAGCCCTAAAAAATAAAACCAACCAAATAGACTCAAATCCTTCCTCTATCTATCATTTTTCTGTGATGATTAACTCAGTAAATGATACAGATTATGGGGAACTCAACAATTATTTTCACACATCGGAATTTTCTTGGATCCATATCCTTGACTTTATCAAGACAGTCACTCCACTAAATTATGGATATTTTCATGTTTAACCAACTTCTAGAACTTACCTTAAATTTTCTACCATATACTAGAAATTTTTTATCAAGAACATCACCAAAATACCAAAATTAACTAAGATGTGCGAAGAATATAGAGAAATTATAGCTATAAGTCTAATTCACATGAAAAAATATATATTATCTCTACTGGACACATGCACAGGTATATATCCCAGTGACTAGAGCCCTCCAGCCGCACCCACAAGCCCACATCCCTACAACTGTGGAAGGGGATGGAATAAACTCTATCAAATCAACCTAGATTTTTTCAAAACTTCTTCCATAGCTTTATAATACTTATTTAAAACTTAGGATGCCATTTTTACCTCTCCAGCACTTCACCAACCTGCTTCCACATCACCAAAATCATCACAATTCAAAATATGTTGACTTGGATACCAACCAACAAATATACTAACACCTAGGACATCAACCTGTTACAAAACAATTCCATCATTAGTATACAACTCCAAAATATCTCACACAATTAATTAGTTTTACAACAAACTCAAACATACTATGACACTTTTAGACCCTCTTATGTATCATATCATCAAGCACGAGGAACTAATCTAGGACATGGAGAGATAATCTACCAAACTCCTAAACTCTAGCTCCTCTAGAAACAACCAACACATGTATGCAGCAACATGATCAATAAACATGATCAAACATATCATAAGATATACAACACAACTCTACTAAACATGCAATACCTATACACAAATGACCATAGTGGAAAAACCTCCAAAACAATGCAACACACCACCATCCAACTCCATGTAAATGTTGAAATTCAACAAAAAAATGCACGACATACTAGTGTGGGATTCCAGTCAGACATGGGTGTGGAATTCAGTGACACATTACTGATAAATGTGGGTGTCTAATTTATTTATCCCTTAGATAAATTCGAGAATAAATTTTAATCTTATCTCATAACAACTTCTAATAGTTAACTAAGTGAGATAGACTTTAACTCAAGAATTTCGAGTTGAGGCTCAATGGTGAGGCATGTAGACTGATTCTATTATTTTTGGGGTACATTTGAAGTTATAACACTAGTGTGGTGTGAGTTTAATCAGTTAGCTCAAATTAGTTGAGTTAAAATCAATTTAACTATTTATAACTGAGTGATGAGCTAGTGGGAGGTCAAGTGAATTAAATTATATTCAATTCACAAGCAGTGATCTACCATGTAACTAATGATTTAATATTATTAGCTTCATGCATGTCAAATCTGATGGAGACCCAGTTGAGACAAAGGTTAAAGGGAAGTAAACTATGAGTTGTATTATTAGTGAACTGCCTAGGTGCAGTTATAAGGCCACAGATTCCCATGAAGGATTGCACATTCAAGGAAGGTTGTAATTCCTATTTAATAATGATTTATTTGCCTAAGGATTGTGCGAGCAAGGTAGGATGAAGGTGGGCTAAAAATTAGATATGTATTGGTCCAATTTTTCCTAGATCAATGTGAGATGATTGGTAGAGTGTATGAGGTTCTTGTGAGAACACATGCATTGTAAGTTTCATGATTCCTTAGTTTATTATACAGTAGATATTGAGGGGTTTTGAGAAGTTGATTTCCCTTGAAACATCTTGTGTTGTGCTATTGATTTACTTCTCCTCTTACTTGCATGTGATTGAGTGATCATGATTTATATTCCGCAAATATTGTAGAAGGATTCAATATCTTTTTTTAGTACATTTCATGATCGTATTGAATCCATTGGTGTAATTTATACATGTTATCAAAGTGCTAGGAATCACAATAGTGGAGAATAAATTGAGTTTGTTTTGAACAATATTCAAATTTGCATATACATTCTTTGGAGCTAACTGTTGACCAAGATTTCTTTCACTGGCTTGAGACTCGAATATGCACTCGAGGGAAATTCAAACTATATTCAATGGAAGGACTTGATGAAGGTAGTATTGGAGGATATTGGGTTGAAGGAGTTCATTGACACTGATATTCCTTAACCCAATAGGAAGATATTGTGCAACATGAAGAATGGAGGAAGAATGTCGCAAAAGCGAGGAGGATCTTATTAAAGGGAGTTCGAGATCATATTTTCTCTAGTCTCTATGCCAAGGAAACTCCATATGCTATGTGAAAGGCCTTGACAGATCTATTTCAAAGAAGTAGTGACAAAAAAAAAAATTCACTCAAGGACAAGATCAAGAAATTAATAATGGAGAAGGGCGACACAATCCATAAATACTTGACCAAGTTCACTCAATGCCAAGATGAGCTTGGAAGTGTTGGGATTATTATAGTTGACGATGACATGGTGAGCCTAACACTTCTAGGCCTTCCCAAGAGCTGGCATAGTTACCATGAATCTATGAATGGGAGGGAGAAGTTACCATATTGGGAGTGACTATGGTCGTATTTGGTACAAGAAGAGTTTCGACATAATACCAAGGTTGGATCCTCATCCAAGACTGATGACGAGGAAAATTGTGCCATGGTTGGTAAGTAAAAGAAGGGGATCAAGGGGAAGAATTATTATTCCAAATCTGAGATGATCAAAGAAGGAAAGAAGTGTGACATGTCAAAGGTGAAATGTTTTCATTGTCATGATCATGGACACTATGCCACAAATTTTCCACAAAATAAGAATAACAACAAGAAGGCTCTGGGAGCTACAGAGGGTGAATCTTTGGCCTCATAGTTTTATTTGTACTTATCTCTCATCGCATGCATGGTGTCAAGTGTGATGGGATCTATGTGGTACTTGGATAGTGGAACATATTTCCACATGACAGGAAACAAAGAACTATTTTGTAGCTTGGAGGAGAAGGATCTTCCGATGCACATCGAGATGGGTGATGACGGGAGTTATAGGGCTACCAGGATTGGTACAGTTACTTTTAAAAGACATTCAGGTAAAACTTTCATATTAAAATATGTCATGCATGCAGCAAGATTGAAAAATAATTTAGTTTCAGTTGCAATGTTGGAGGATATTAGATATGATGTGGTGTTCAGTGAAGGAAAGGAGTTCCTTCATCATAAAGCCATAGGATAGGTAAAGAAGGTTGGGGTTCATGTGAAGAACCTCTACAATATTCGTGCAGATGACTGTGCAACATTGACCAGTAAAGCAGGGGAGGTGGTGAGCTAGGATACATGTGAGTTATGGAATAAGATATTGGGCCATCTACACCACAGTGCTTTGAGAATCATGCAATGGATTTCTACAGGTCTTCCAAAGGGTACTCTTGTGTATATAGACACATGCAATGGATGTACCATGGGGAAGCATACTAAAGCCACTTTTGATGAGAAGTAGAATAGAGCAATGATAATCCTTAAGAGAGTTCAATTAGACGTGTGTGGACCATTCTTAAGAGCTTCCATAGCAAAGCATAAGTATTATGTGATTTTTGTTGATTATTTTTCTATAAAGTGTTGGATCTTATTTCTATAGAAGAAATATCAGACGTTCTCCAAGTTTTGGGAGTTCAAAGCACTGGTAGAGAAAGATACAAGGAAGAAGGTGAATGCTCTAAGGAGCGACAATGGTGGTGAGTATATATCTAATGAATTCAAGAACTTTTGTGCCAAAGAAGGAATTCAGAGAGAATTAATTGCACCTCATAACCCACAACAGAAGGGGGTTGCAAAAAGAATGAACATAAAAATTTTTGGAGCATCACGAACTTTGTTACATGATCATGGCCTACCGTTGCATCTATGGGAAGAGGCATGCAACATATCAGTATTTGTGCAGAACCGTAGTCATCATCGGATACTTAGCATGAGTACACTAGAGTAGGCTTTTTTAGGTAAGAAACCAGATCTTTCATATTTTAAAATATTTGGCTCATATGTCTATTTCCATGTGACCAAATATGCTAGGAAGAAGCTAGAATCAACAACAGAGGTTGGGATATTTTTTTGGTACACTAATACTTCCCACAACTATCTGGTGTATTTTCTAGCTAAGAGGATGGAAATTGTCAAGAGTGATGTTAAATTTTATGAGAAGAAAGCCATGTGATTATCCCTTGAGAGGGAGCTTGAATTGCATGCAGATTAGGAGCTCTTGGAACTAAACAACGAACCTCAGGATGTGGAGTAGCCACAAGTAGTGGTTCAAGGAGTGGTAGAAACCACTCATGCATATCCATCCACTAGGAATGGTAGGAAGCACATGAGAGAGGCTGGCAGATTTATGCTAGATGTGACAAAGAATGTAGGTGCACATACATCACAATGCAGGTAGAGACGGTCCCTAGACAGGTATACTAGATGCATGGCTCTTATGAGCGAGTGGATTGTGACAGAACCATCCTCTTTTGAGGAAGTAGTGCAGCAGCCAACATGGGTTGATGCCATGGTTCAGGAGCATGACTCCATTATCAGAAACAGTGCATGGGAAGTGGTCCCAAGACCAGTGGGTATGTCAGTGGCTGCATGCAAGTGGATCTACAAGGTGAATCAAGCAGCAGATGGGAGTGTGAAGAAACACAAGGCTAGATTTTTGGCCCGAGGATTCTTAGAGGTTGAGGGGATTGACTATGAGGATAATTTTTCACCGGTTGCAAGGTACTCATCGCTTAGATCTATCCTTGCACTCTCAGTACATATGGGTTGGTAGATACATCATATGGATGTAAATATTCTCAATGGATTTATTGAGGAAGAAGTTTACATTGAGAATTCATAAGGTTTTGAGACCTTTGACAGGGAGTCTCATGTGTGCAAACTCAAGAGAGAATTGTATGGGCTGAAGCAAGCACCTCGTGCTTGGTACACTAGGATCGATAGTTATTTCATCAGTTTGGGCTTCACAAATATTGAAGCTGCTGCAAAAATATATCGTATTATGGTTGATGGTAAGATTTTGATTATTGTACTTTATGTTGATGATCTTATACTGACAGGTGATGAGAAGCTCATAACTTCTTGGAAAGGGGATATTGCAAGAGAGTTTGAGATGAAGGACGTGGGGATCTTGCACTATTTTCTTGGCTTGGAAATATGGCAAAGATATGGGGAGATATTTGTATCTCAGGGCAATTATTCCAAGGAGATTCTCAGGAAGTTCCACATGGAGGGAAAAAAACCCATGAAGACTCCTCTTGTAGGAAACTGGAGGAAGGAGGATGCTACTTCAGGTGAGGTAGTGGATGCTACTATTTACAGGCAGCTTGTGGGTTCACTTATGTATTTGGTGAACACATGACCAAACATATGCTACGTAGTTAACCAACTTAGTCAAGATATGGTTAATCCTACCAAGCTCTTTTGGAAGGTGGGGAAATATGTTTTGAGATATCTCAAGGACACTACAAAGTATGGATTATGGTATAGACAGACTGAGGGAGTGAAGCTTCAAGACTTCACCGATGTATATTGGGTAGGAAATCCATCATACAGGAAGAGCACATCAAGGAGCATCTTTAGCATAGGATCAACACCAGTTTCTTGGTACAACAAAAAGCAGAGATAAGGTGCACTTAGTTTAGGTGAGGCAGAGTACATGGTAGGTAGTGATGCTGCATGCGAGGCCATCTATATGAGGAAGATACTTGTTGGTTTGTTTCGTCATCATATGGATCCGATGGTGCTACATTGTGATAACCAGATTTGCATAAAACCCTCGGTTAATCTGGTATTCCATGACAAGTCCAAGGATATTTACATTTGATAGCACTATCTCAGATATTGTGTTTAGAGGTGTATTATGTTGTTGCAGTACATTACCATGGAGGATTAGGATGAAGATATCTTGATGAAGGCGCTTGCAAAGTGAAAATTCAAATACCACAAAGGCAGGATGGGGGTCGCTGATAATCCATTTCTTGTTGAGAGGGAGTGCTGAAATTCAAAAAGAAAATGCACCACATACTAGTGTGGGATTCTAGTCGCACATGGATGAGAAATTCAGTGACACATTAGTGCTAAATGTGGGCATATAATTTATTTATCCCTTAAATAAATTGGACAATAAATTGTAATCTTATCTCATAACAACTTCTAATAGTTAAAGAAGTGAGATAGACTTAGTTAACTCAAGAATTTTGAGTTGATGTTCAATGGTGAGGCATTTACAGTGATTCTATTATTTTGGGGGTCGAGTTGCAGTTGTAGCACTAGTGTGGTGTGAGTGTAATCAGTTAACTCAAATTATTTTAGTTAAAATCAATTTAACTAGTTCTAACTGAGTGATGAGCTAGCGAGAGGTCAAGTGAATTAAATTAGATTTAATTCACAAGTAGTGGTCTACTAGGTAACTAATGATTTTCTATAATTAGCTACATGCATGTCAAATCTGATGGAGACCCAGTTGAGAAAAAGGTTAAAGGGAAGTAAACTATCAGTTACAATATTAGCGAACTACCCAAGTGCAGTTATAAAGCCACAGGATTCCCATGAAGAATTTCACAATCAAGGAAGGTTGGAATTCCTATTTAATGGAGATTTATTTTCCTAGGGATTGCGTGAGCAAGGAAGGCTAAAGGTGGGCTAAAAATTGGCTATGTGTTGTTCCATTTTTTCCTAGATCACTGTAAGACGATTGGTAGAGTGAATGAGGTTCTTATGAGCACACATGCATTGTATTGCTTCATGATTCCTTGGCTAATTATACAATAGAGATTGAGGGGTTTTGTGCAGATTCTTTCTCCAGTAAAATCATGTGTTGTGTGATTGATTTACTTATTTCTCTTACTTCCATGTGATTGAGTGATCGTTATTTGTATTCCACTAATAGTGTATAAGGATTTAGTATCGTGTTTTAGTAAATTGCATGATCAGATTGAATCCATTGGTGTAATTTCTACAGTAACAATGTGATCACAACATGATCATGAGGAACATCACTTCTTGTGCTCAACTTTGTGTGCAACACCTACAAAGCACAACTCCATCATCATATCTCCATGATAGTATACATGCCAAGGACCATCTACACTTCATCCATACACAATATACTTGAAGCCACACATAAAAATGCATCATCGATTGACCTGTAACCCAGGCTACCAGGTTTACATCAATTCCAACCAACAACACACCTCCAACACTACAACACACATCAATGCCAACAATCTCCCTCTTTGGCATTAACAGGAACCCCAGTTGAAACAACTGTATGACATCTAAAAAAAAAACTCCTCCTTCTCTCCTCACTCTCTTCCCATTTAACATCAATGGAAAAGGGTTGAGCTCATAAAAAAGGACCATAGTTGAATAGGAAATGCTCCCCTTGGAAACAATTTATTCCTAAATAGATCATCAATATACAACTCCTATTAGTAGAAGTAATAAACTCTCTCACTCCTATTGCAACATGACAATAATAAAAAACAACAATAATTGAAACACATGTTCTCACTCCTAAAGCACTAGCAACATAATCCATGTCATAATAGTAGCAACAGATCAAGTCTCCAACACATAAAAACAACAAATATGATCAACTCTATAGTGGCAACAACATATATCCAACCAACTTTGAAGAAAAAACAAAAAATACATTCTCTCCATAATGTACTATCCAGTAACAGAAAACTCATGCATCATCAATAGAAATAACTATATGGAAGTAGCATCTCTAACCCATATCTCAATGAGCAGCTATAACATCCTTTGAGGAAAACATCGAGGCAACAAATACATAATGATACGTTGACAATAGCATGACCAATCATACTCTTCTGAATGTAAGCAACACCATGGATAACAAACTAATACATATATATATATATATATATATATATATATATATATATATATATATATATATATATATATATATATATATATATATATATATATATATATATATATATATATATCATTGCAAATTCCTCTTTTTCATATGCAAGAGACTACTCTACATGGACCAATGACTATGACCAAATGATATGAAATAGAGCACAGGGCTTCATAGGCCTATTGCATGGTTACCAAAATAATAATATAATATTGTACATCGACAACATAGACCCATATATGGTTGAACCAACTCTCATGACTCACTATGAAACATATGCCAATCATGGCTCATGACTCTATGACCAACACCATTTGATTTACAATAAGAATCCATGGTTTCATGAGCATAATACGGGGCTTTATCAATGAGATATACCACTGATAAAATGACACCAAGTAATGAAGAATCAAAATGCATGGCTAAAATATATACCCACTACAACATCTAAACACCATGGCTCACCTCTATGCATGACATAAACAAGTACATGTCATAAATGATCAGTAATAAGTGCATTAAATAACGATAATATAATAACAAACATATCATATGAATACATGTGATAGTATCTCCAAATCACCATCCATAAATCAATATCTCAACAATAGTAATCAACAACAGATAACTATACGTAGTGTCACATAAATATTATATATCAAAAAAATCATGAATCAAAAACATAACACACCAATCAACATAATATATCAACCCCCTGTAGCTATACATGGCAAAAAAAATAACCATCATATGGAGCATGAACCTCTACAAGATATATAGAACTAGCAACAATAATATGTATATATGATGTGAAGGTAACAACAATTCATATCACATCAACAAAAATCCGCATACATAAAGTCATCAACCATCACATGGCTCAACCATCATGAACCCATACTCCTAGAGAAAAAGCTTTATCTTTGGGTAGCACATCAAGAATCAAGAAGATCACTCCAACAACAAATAAGTGAATATATCGATATCCTTCTAGTGTAAAACCTCCAATAGTAGTAAGTAATTGATATGACATGTTACTATCAAGAAAAAACCATAAATATACATCATAGGTGCATAACTATCGTAACTATGCACTATAAGTACCATGCACCACCATTATCATATTATCCATATGAAAAGCTAATGCAAACAACTACTCACTAACACATTCAAGACTATGAGAGAGCACATAAGCCATGCACAAACAAAACATATTCTCCTGCAACAAACACATGTTAAATAAACTCATAACATGAAAAAAAATCCAAATCCTTCAATGAGTTCTCTTTTCTTATTCAGCTACCAACAAACCATGATGCCATCAATATCACTGAAATATTGGAAGAAAATGAAATTCTCCCCCTGAATATGTGCCATCTCCACTCATCAGAATAAATAATCTCTTGATCACAGTAGCTTATGCATATATGTAACACCATCTTCCCACATCTATCCAAGTAACCGGCCAACCTGGGTAAAAATGTGATGATAAGCTAATAATATGAGATTCAACGTCCTAGATGACCTTAAGGAATTGGAACCGATGGAAGCACCATACACACACCTTACACTGTATTATAGACATCCCTAGGAGGTAACCCAACCTTCCAGGGCCCTGTTCTATAAGGGGGGACTGATTTTTATCTCGTTTGAGGCTTAGCCACAGGCTTGTAAGGGAAAGGGAGAGGCTATAGACACTATAGATGCGGCCTAGCCTCATCAAGGTAGCAATTAAAACCCAAAAAATTAATTTTCCGCCTGTAGCTCCGAGATTTGTGCCACATTTTCAACCCTTGAGCTCAGGTCACTGCCAATAACTTCATGTAACTTTAGGAGAGTGTAATGTTCCCAATATTTAGCCTCAAGCTAAATGGAACATTATAGTTGCATATTTTACCTTTTTTTAGTAAAATGGGTAAGGATACACCTTAGCCCTCTTCTAATGAATAAATAACACTCCTTGTGTGAAAGGGAGGACAAATAAGTAGCTGAAATAAACACCTAAGGGTGTGAATGGAACCCAGATCTCTTGATTTAGTCCTCTTTGACTAAAGTCAGCAGCGCTGCCTAAAGAGGAGAAGTTGTGTAGATTTAGAGGAGGAAATTCACATGAGGGTGGAAACCCTAATTGGTGGGGTCATGGTGGAGAAAGAGTTACCTTTATTTATATGGAGGAGATGGCAGCCCATTTTCATTATGTTTGGGTTTAGAATTTCAAATTGGGTCTGCAAAGGCTCGCATCCCCAGGCTGTTTAGCAGGGTGGTGGTGCCCTCGGGCACTAGGCTGTTCTCGGTTGGGAAACCCTACCTTTTCCTCAAGGAAGGAGAGGATTGAGCTTCATATTTCTCAATCTAGCATTGGCCACAGCTACATTCATCACCTATAGAGTTAGCTCTGTAGCAGATAGGACGTTGTGTTGTTGGGTGCAGCAAGAGAGGAACTCATGAAGTCATTATTGACTTGTTTTCTTCAGTGGAGGAGTGATATACTCATTGGAGAAGCTACAGTGAGGCTTCCCAGGCTTCAACACACATCTTTGAAGCTTGGACAACATTCCATCATCTCCCACTGTGCAGTCCATAGTAGAAACTGCGTTATTTCAGAGGAGGCAGTGAGAGAGGGTTCATAGAGCTCATCAAAAGTGTGTTTTGAGATAAAGAGATCAGCCCTTTGTGCTTAGAAACATTATCAGAGGAGGGAAATCACATTTCATATCTGCCATGGCCTCATTCATATTTCATTTCAGTTGCAGTGACAACACAGTTGTCACATTTTGTATTCTCCAGCATTTCTAACAATCTCTTCTAGATTGGCTAAGAATCCTATATTTCAGCCCATTTATTTTTTATTGGGAATTATTTTGTATTCCTTCAGCAACATGTACATTTTATGCATATTCATTAGCTACTACTCTCATAGATACTGCACAGGCATGGTCCTTCGACATTTTGTGTAGTTGCAACAACTTCTGTATTTCAGGGTTTAATCATTAGAGATTGATTCCCATGGCATAAGGGATTCATTCCTTGTGATATTTATGTATATTCTTGCTGATATTATAATATAATGATGGTTTTAGCATTTCCCCTCTTATGGTACATTCATATTTGCAGAGTTAATGAAATTTCCATGTATTGTTGTAAGCTCTCTCATTAAGCCTTGTTTTAGAGATCTAGTTTGGGGAGATCTATATAACCCATCTAGAATCATTTCTTTGAGCTTATTTTCAGCAAGGGAGTTTTATTAGGTATTTTATAGGGCATCCTAGAAGTGGTTTTCCTTATTTATGCAGTGACTTCCTTATACAACATCCTCAAGGACCCTGTAGCAAAAATTCCCAGAGCGGAAATATTGCATATCCATAGACAGAGTCTATGAAGGGCCAGATAGCTTCTGGATCTCACACTTCCTTGTGAAGGTGACATATCCAGTAAATGTCCCAACAGTCAATCTCTGGAATGGACTTGTAGTCTTTCTATAGAAGGAAAGTTGGAATATCTTAAGATATTCCTGATGGAGCAGGAAATCTCTCAATTGGGACATTACAATGGTATCAAAGCATCAATCTTGGCTCAGCCTGTGCTCAATATTTAATTCCATCAGCAAGAGGAGCTTCTCTCCAAGGAGAGGATATTTACAGAGGAAGCAAGAGGAAAAGAGGAATGACAGAAGAGGAGGTCTCCCTTCCTCTTTTCCAGACCATTGAAGAAATCATTGAAAATATTCATGAAAGGGAAAAGTGGGAAGATTCTCTGAGAGGGTTTGTTGATGGGAAAAATCCTAGTTACTATCATGATGAGTGTGAGCATTCAGCCAAACATGTATATCCACAGCGCAGTGCATTTCCCATAGCTATTGCAAGAAGGATGGAAGAGAAAGTTGAGGCCTTTGGAGGAGCAGCGCTGCAACTCAAAGATATGATTCATGAGGATTGGTTTCAGAATTCTATTTCATGTTTTCATGCAAATGAGAGAGCATATGTTGAAGTCACCAAGGGTTCGGCAAAGGGGTTTGATGAAAACCAATGTAAACCCTCATGTGCCAAAAACTCAAACACTTTGCATGCATGGGAGGGAACCATGAAACAAAGATCATTCCATCTTTCTAGAGGGGGAGAAAATCAGAAGGATGACTTTATAGAGGAAATACCCCCATGATATGAAGGGCACTCTTCCATATATGAAGGCATGAAGATCCTTCTTTCAAAGGAAGGCCAAGATTCAAGGCTTCTCATTGAAGGTGAGGTACATTCACATGATGATGAAGAGAATGTGCACAGAAGAGCCTACAGTGATGTACCATTGGGAGGAGAAGAAGAGCAGAAGGATCAGCATGAAGGGATGATGAGCATTCACCCTTATCTATTTCAAAAAATTTCTAAAAAAAGGAAAGAGACTACACTGCGCAGAGGAGAGAGGGGCAAATCAGTTCACATGTAGTCTATTTCAGTTCTTGATGTCTCATTATATGGAGGCATTCCACCTAGGAGGCCACCTGATCTAGAGATGATGAGAGGCATCATATAATTTGGTTCACCACTCTTGGATTCCAAATAGGTGGAGACATTAGAGGAATGCAGCACAACGCAGAGAGTTTTGGATAAGCTCAAGGAGGAGGGATACACTCTCTCCTTTTCAGTCTCACCCACTATCATCAGCTATACTGCACTGATATAGTTTGTTGCATGGATTGAGGATGAATGCTCCATGTATTTGGAGATACATATAATTCTTCCTTTTAGGGAGAAATCTTTCATGCATTGTAGTAGATGGAGGCCAGTCATGCTTATATTGGCCATGATCGGGAGATTATTTGGGGGTGATAGTCTCTCATGGGAGGCTCATTTTCGGAGAGCATACTTTCTATTTGAGCATGAGCAGTTGCATGGTGGGCATGGTAGCAACTTGGAGGATATATTTGGCATGGGGGATTTCAAAGTAGCAGGAAACAACATGAGGGAGCACCATATTGCAAAACACCACCGCTGTCTATGAGGAGAATAGATCCGGATTGGAGATCCCATATTTTGGTAGAATAATCCAAGGATATAGTCACATGCATGATATTGGATGGCCTTGATGGATATGGCAGATACTTAGTGGACGATATGATCATCTATCATCATGGCAGACTCTTCTTGACTAGGGCTTCCAGTCTCAAGGAGAAACTATTGCATGCATCACATGAGGACTTCCTAGCTATGCACTTCGATGCATACTTTGCTTTACTAGAGGAGTTCACTTGGGAGGGAATTTAGTATGATATACATTAGCATATGGAGAGATGCATAGCCCAATTGATGGTGGAAGGAACATCACAGCCACTTCCCTACTCGTTAGAGGTGAAGGGAAATTTTCAGTTGAGCCATTTCAGCTCAAGAGCTCTAGTGCATGATGGAGGAGGTATAATTTGATACTTTCTATTGTACTTATTTCCAATGATTGAGAATCATGATGTATCAAGGAGGTTTTTTCCTTCTTTAATTTCACATGAGGATGCACTTGAATCCATTTGCAGTAGTGGAATTGGCCATTCTTATAGTGGTTTGTGGAAGAAGCCACATGCTTCTTGGTGTACACCATCGGCACAAATTTGTACTTTGATGATCCCATCTTATGAGATGTTTGTGGCAGCACACAAGTGGATAGTTAAGCACTTGTTAATTTTGATTTGGATGCAGACCAAAGGGGCACTGCGCAGGTTCCATGAGTGGAACTCTGAACCACTCTCCAGTTGTCATTTGGCAACTTGTTTTTATTGCATATTGCTCCTTTGTATTTCTGATGATTGCACAAATATGAGGAGAATTTTTTGGAGATTACGGGATGTACAACCCATTGGGAGCATGATTCTCCCTATTATACAGGTTTCATTTTGCAGGAGACACCATGGGCAAACCATGATTTCCACATTGCTACTTGTCTCTTCTTGTGGGAGGAACCACTTGGAGAATTTGAGGAGGCAATTCATGGCTGATTTTCTTGATGGGGTAGCTTGGGAAATTCTTGGAAGCCATACTATTTTCAGCCCAAGGATAGAGGCAGCCCCATGGACACTTCAAATGGAGAGAGGACCATCTTAAGAAGTACAAGCACAACTCTCCATTCAGCCCCAACACATTGAAGAAACATGGGGTTGAGAATTTTATTTGGATGATTTCATGGATGAGAGGATCATCACTGGGAGAAACAATTTCCCATGCATACCATCACTCCTACCTTAAGAAGGCCATAGCACGGCAATAAGGATTCCACTACACCTTTTATCTTTCCATGAGGAGAATCATTTTCAACTTGCATACTTGGGGGAGAGCATTGGAGGACAGGTTTATTGCAGCATATTTTGAGCAGTGGTAGAGCTTGTTGATGAGGAGGCCACAAGAGAAGAAAGGGGGAGAAATTTTTTTCTCTCTATGGAGTTGCTTGAGGACAAGAAACATGTGGAAGGGGAGGACTGTAATGTTCCCAATTTTTAGCCTCAAGCTAAATGGAACATTATAGTTGCACATTTTACCTTTGTTTAATAAAATGGGTAAGGAGACACCTTAGCCCTCTTCTAATGAAGAAATAACACTCCTTGTGTGAAAGGGAGGAAAAATAATCAGCTGAAATAAACACCTAAGGGTGTTAATGGAACCCGAATCACTTGATTTAGTCCTCTTTGACTAAATTCAACAGCGCTGCCTAAAGAGGACAAGCTTTCTAGAGAAGCTGCGCAGTTTTAGAGGAGGACATTCACATCAGGGTGGAAACCCTAATTGGTGGGACCATGGTGGAGAAAGAGTTCCTTTTCTTTATATGGAGGACATGGCAGCCCATTTTCATTATGTTTGGGTTTATAATTTTGAATTGGGTCTGCAAAGTCTTGCATCCCCAGGCTGTTTAGCAAGTTGGTGGTGCCCTCGGGCACTAGTGTGTTCCCGGTCGGGAATCCCTACCTCTTCCTCAAGGAAGGAGAATATTGAGCTTCATCTTCCTCAATCGAACATTGGCCATAGCTACATTCATCACCTAAAACGTTAGCTCTGTAGCAGAGAGGACGTTGCGTTGCTGGGTGCAGCAAGAGAGGAACTCATGAAGTCATTATTGACTTGTTTTATTCAGTGGAGGAGTGATCTACTCATTGGAGAAGCTGAAAGGAGGCTTCCCGGGATTCATCGCACATATTTGGTGCTTGGAAAACATTCCATCATCTCCCACTACGCAATCCATAGCAGAAACTATGCTATTTCAGAGGAGGCAGTGAGAGAGGGTTCATAGAGCTCATCAAGAGTGTGTTTTGAGACAAAGGGATCAGATCTTTGTGCCTAGAGACATTATCAAAGGATGGAAATCACATTTCAGATCTACCATGGCCTCATTCATATTTCAGTTCAATTGCAATGACAACTCAATTGTCACATTTTGTATTCTCCGGCATTTCTAGCAATCTCTTCTAGATTGGCTAGGAATCATGTATTTCAGCCCATTTATTTGTTATTGGAAATTATTTTGTATTCCTTCAGCCACACGTAAATTTTATGCATATTTAGCAACTGCTACTCTCATAGAGACTGTGTAGGCATGATCCTCCGGCATTTTGTCTAGTTGCAGCAACTTATGTATTTCAGGGTTTAATCATTGGAGATTGATTCCCATGGCATAAGGGATTCATTCCTCATGATATTTATATATTTCTTGCTGATATTATAATATAATTATGGATATATAATTTCCCCTCTTATGGTACATTCATATTTGCAGATTTAATGAAATGTCCATGTATTGTTGTAAGCTCTCTCATTGAGCCTTCTTTTAGAGATCTAGTTTGGGGAGATCTGTATAACCCATCTAGAATCATTTCTTTGAGCTCATTTTCTGCAAGGGAGTTGTATTAGGTATTTTATAGGGCATCCCAGTAGTTTTTTTCCTTATTTATGCAGTGACTTCCTTATACAACGTCCTCAAGGACCCTGTAGCAGAAATTCCTAAAGCGGAAATATTGCATATCCATAGATAGAGACTATGAAGGGCCAGATAGCTTCTGGATCTCACACTTCCTTGTGAAGGTGACATATCCGGTAAATGCCCCAACATTCAATCTCTGGAATGGACTTGTAGTCTTTCTATAGAATGAAATTTGGAATATCTTAAGATATTCCCAATGGAGCAGGAAATCCCTCAATTGGGACATTACAGAGAGGGTAAATAACATTAAAAAAACATATGGAAGTAATCACATAAACCAGAACTCATCCGGCCCCACCCAACAATGACAATAATTTCGTGAAATATGTCACAAACATAGAATCTAGAGGCATAAAAAACAAATTTTAATAAAGGGGTCTCTTTCTTATCTAAGAATGGATAGGAAGAATTTCTCCCCATACATCACAATCTATCATACAATCGATTTTACCATAGATACATGGGATAACCATTTACAAATAAAAACATGGATAGAGAAATACCTAATCATTGTCACAATACATGCTTATAACCAACATAATACCAACAGAAATACCATGGATACATCATCAATAGAATCTATATATAAATCATTGCATATATGCATCAAATACTAAGGAATTAAAACTTTCTGTAATGAATGTAAAAACCAACCTGTAATGGGAATTTCATCAAATATGTCACAAACATAGCATCTAGAGGCATACAAAAAAATATTTAAACAAAGGGGTCTCTTTTTGATCTAAGAATGGCTAAGAAGAATTTCTCCCCTACATCATAATCTATCATACCATCGATTTTACCATAGATACATTGGATAATCATTTACAAATAAAAACATGGATAGAGCCATACATAGTCACTATCACAATAAATGCTTATAAACAACATAATACCAATAGAAATACCATGGAGAAATTATCAATAGAATCTATATATAAACCATTACATATATGCATCAAATACTAAGGAATTGAATGTTTCAGTAACGAATGTAAAAACCAACCTAGAATGAGACTTCCACGTTCCACCTAACCATAGACATGGCTAAGCCAAATCCCACTTCAGCCAGTCACCCTTGTGCCATATTCGAAGCCTGAATGTGGGGCTTTATCAAACACAATAATCAACACCAAAATAGGGCTCTAGAGACCACATTCTCTCAACCGAAGACTAGTGATTCCACCTAATGGTCAAACACCACTAACCATCACAGATTGGTCTCCATCTAAGCTACTCCAGGGCTCTAGATTATTTGTTCCAATCAGGGTTTTGAGGACTAGTAACTTAACTTCAAATGTTGAAGGAATTACGAGAGCAAACCAGAAAACAATCAATGGAAATAATCCACAATCACCATGGCTATCCAGGAAATGGAAAGGTTAGGAAAATCCATTTTCAATCTTGGCCATCCTCCATTCCCATGACATATCATAATAAAGAAACCACATGAAATACCATGCATGCAAAAAATAGTGACGAAATCATACATGAATCTCGATACGTGCACTCATAACCTATTGTAGATGTTGATCTCGATGTCCTCCAAGATTTCCTACTCTTTACTTTCTTGATACAAATATCCAAATATACCACACTCTCCAAGAGTGCTCCCTAAATACTCTAAGTGTTCAAGAGTATGAGAGAGAGAGAATAATGAGAGCTTCAAAACTGAATTGACCAAGCCTTGCCCACTGATCCTGAGAAGCCTTCTTATTAATGAGGCCTCTATTTCTTCATTTTCCATTATTTTCCTTCATTGACTCCTCACATGATATCTTTGACCTTTCACCTTCATTTTATCCTATTTTCCATTATTTTGATAAAAAAAATTCCAATTAATGCTTCATTCCTTTTCCATTTCCTTTTCCTTTGCCTTTTCCAATTTCCTTAGCCATAATAAACTAAATGAACACCCACTAGGATGTTTTTTCCCACCATTCAGCTTGGAATACATGTCCCATCACCATGGTATTATATATTTTTTCACATGTATTTTTTCCAAGGCTATTACACAACCCTCCCCCTTGGGGAACAATGTCCTTGGTGTTCAATGACACCTACATCCAGCAAAATTCTAAAAAAAAACATACTACCTATGGACCTTTGTAACACAACTAGCTACAATATTTACAATGAATAAAATGCTCGAAAGAAAAAACCATCATTAAAATCATATCATTTACTACAGCTTTATAACATAGCTCATTACAGTATTTAAAATGACAACCACATATACTCATGCACATTTTATTCAACCAATAAATAACCATACTATTCGTGGAGCTTTATAAAATAGCTTGAAACAGTATCTTCAATAATATAAATATAAAATTATACACATATACAAATTTTCTCAACCAACAAATAAAAGGGTACGATGCTTATATCCACAACAAGGGAATCTAGAGGCTCACACCTCTACCCTCAAAGTAATACCACAATTCACCTCCTTTTAAGGAAGTCCAGAATCCATTGTCAAATTCAAAGTTTCATCTAATGTCTAGTGCTACAATCTCGCACCACTTGTCCTCTCTGCGAACAATTACTGGCTCATTTCTCTAGGGGACACTCCCAATGTGCACCTTGTTGTGGTCGATTATTCACACAAGTGTACGAAATCGCACCAGCTTAAAGAGTGTGGTATACTATTTAAACTATTAGTAACAGGAAGAAAGTTGAGGGGAGCTCAAAAGCATAAAAACTTAGTGGAAATAGTATGCTAAAGTATGCTCTGGTTAAACTAAAAATAAAACACAAATATATAGAAGCTATATGCAGAGTCAAAACGATAATAATGCAAATGATGGCTTGATGGCCTCTTCTTATTAAATTTTTGAAATGGAGAAGAAATGTTACCCACTTGCCAAAGGGCCCCTAGGCAATGGCTCTAGGTCTCGATGCAAGGATGTTGCCTTACAAGCTATGCCTCTGATGTAGTCTCCCCCTCTCTCTCTGCTATGGTGGACTAAGATATTGGGTGGCCAACTATCGAGTCCTCTTTAGCTCGAACTCTATGTCACACACACTTTTGGTGTTGCTTGGGGAACTTTGGCCAGCATAACAATGTGATCACCATTTATTCATCTCTTGGGGGCTTTATATAGGTGAGTTTCAAATCCTCCTTCCCTCCCTTGGTACACGATGGATAGTGACCCAAGGCAGAGGTGTGATTCCATTGTGTGCTCAAATATTCTTTTGTGTGCTCACATAGTGTCTAAGGAGGTGTTAGTGGCTATCCTTAGGTGGCTTTCAAATAAGGAGTAATTTTCCTTTGCTTGGTGTGGTCCCGGAAAGCGGATTTTTGTCATTTCCAAGAATGCACGCTTATCAGGAAAAAAGGCGCGTAGAAGGAGCTCTTCTCGAAGGATAAAGCATGCAATTCAGCATTTATGACTAGTTCAAATATGATTTTCTCACAACCTTATATATTTTAAATAATTCTTGATTCTAGAATGTGTTCTTGCCTTGTAAATCCTTAGGCTCGACATTACTTGATGTCATCTTCTGATGTATGATTTTCCAGTGTTAACATTTTCCCCCTAATGTGTGAGGTCTAGGAAGAATTGTATAGCTGAAATACATTATAGTTTCTTTTCTGTATCGTACGCAGTGAGAGAGAGAGAGAGAGAGGTCTGCGTGAATTTTGGAATTGACAACACCTTGCACCGTTTCCGAGATAACAATGGTCTAAGGGACCCCCTGCAAGTAGACAAAAATATACAAAATATTTACGAAACTTCAATGAGGTGGGAATGTCCCATGCTCGTGATGCTATGGCTAGTTAAACAAAATTGACAGATACATGTGATGTCTATGCCACTACTGTGGTAGTGACGTTGGTGGTTGTTGACGACGATTGTTGACGCTCTCAGGGGAGTTTTTTATTTGATGATAGGTGGAATGTGCTACCTATATGTATGATCTTTGTATGGCATATCACTACGCAATGTATGCATATGTACTGGTTGGGACCTTCCCGTGTAAGCATTGTTGCCAGAGACGCTTATGAAGGCATGGGTCTTTAACAGATCTGATCAAAGTGCGATGGTTGCAAGGTACGATACCATTGTGACATGAAAGATTTTGCTTTGGTCGAATTTCAGGAGGATAGATGACATCTATGGACAATTATGTCTCCCACAGTGCCACCCGAGGATACCCCTTTGCATGGGGAGGGGTAATCTAAGGTACCGCTTCCTTTTAGGAAAATAGGTGTCGAGGTCAAAAAAAAGGAAGCCTTAATCAAACCATGGGTCGCTGACTTCAGGGGTCGGGGACCCTAATGTGATGAGTTTAATATAGGAACGTTGGTGAGAGGTGATTGAAAAAGGATGATGGGGATTCAATGGCCCGAGGTTGAAGTATACTTGAGCAGCTTGGTGGCAGTCATAGTTATTCCTAAAGGGAAAATCCCTAGAGTTGGTAGGACTTCTAGGGTGGGTGTGAACCAGCTATGAATGTCATGATGATGCATGCGTGGGGGTGAAATACTTCAACCAAGGGAAATGGGGGACTGTTGCCATGGGATAAAAGGTGAAATATGAGGGTGAAGTGGTGAAGGGCATTGTTTGTGGTATTTTTACACTTACCAAAAGAATAAAATAATGGGGTTTGGTTTATACAAAACACAGAGATGGGTACCCCAAAACATGAAAGAGGGTCGCTCACTAAAGGTGTGAGGATGGTGTTTTTTTGGGGGTAGGGGTCCCATTGGCTAGTCTCATGTGTGGTGTTGATGAAGTGGAGGATGTCACAGATGGGATTACGATGATGGAGGTATGGTGGGCCAAATGCGATGCGCGGAGGTGCACTTTCAATCTTCTTGTACAACTCGGTCATATTGGAAGGAGGTTTTGAGTTTGAATGGTAAACTTGACCATATGCATGATAGATGGATGGGAATGAGGGGCTTCCCAGATTGAAATGGTATGGCCATGGCATCACTTGTGCTGTGATATATGGTATACTTTGGGTGACGAGCACCATGGAGGGGAATCTCTACCAACCAACGCAGAAGTTTATCATATGCGGGGTGAGGTAATGATAAAAGTGATCGGTTATGAGGACCCTATGGTTTATTTATGATGGAGAAATGATGTCAGGATATGCAAATTTTTCTGGGACTCTATCATGCTTGGGGTAGAATGATACCTTCTACGATATTTTTAGTGTATGGTGTTGTAAGCGAGCTACGGGTTTTTCCTGCAAAAACAACTAACTCAAGTGAAAGCATATTGTTTTCATAAAATATTATTGAAAGGCATGAGCATTGAAAAGGAATATGAGAGAGGGCATACCTGCCACCGATGAAAAAATTATTTTTTCAGGAGTGCGAATGTGTGGCATCGCCTCTATTTGTTATGGAGTGCTAATCACAGTGCTGCTTTCGGTCTGGTGATCAGATACTCTAAGCTCCATTTTTTCCTTGGGAGTTTTTACTTGGGTCCTAGTTTTGATTTCAGTTAGGGTTGCCCCCATAGTGAGATCAAGGGGGGGGCGCTGTCGGTTACTCCCCCCTGTCCAGGGTCTCCCTTTTTTTTGTTCCTAGGCTTCTTTTTGCAGAATTTGGAGGATTGTCATAATTCTCCTGGTTGTATGGTTTTTGATGAGCCTAGGAATGGTTGCACTAGATTAACCAGCGTATTACGTTGTGCCATTGGTCCATTCTATGCGAGGATTGGAGGATATCGGTTCCCTTTTCCCTGGTTGGTATATGAGTGCTGGGGTGAATTTCATGATAGCTAGGTTGTGGTACGTTCTAAGTAGAATCATATGAGTATCAAGGGTATTGATTACTACTGCCTAGGTGTCATTGGGCCAAAGACCAGATCGAACCATCTGCAGAATCAACGTGCATGGTGCTACTGCTGCCTAGGTGGTCTTGGGAAAAATACTTGATCAAGCCGTCTGCAGAATCAATGTGCAGGGTACTACTACTGCCTAGGTGATCTTGGTTCAAAGACTTGATCAAGCTATCTGCAGAATATACCTATATGGTAACTCCTTGAGTACCATGGTTGTTACTGTCCCTAGGAGATCTTTGGTTAAATACCCAATCATGCCATCTGGAGAATCCACCTACCTAGTAACTCTTTGAGTATCATGGGTGTTAATGATGCCTAGGTGATCTTGGGTCAAAGACCCAATCAAACCTTCTGCGGAATCGACGTGCATGGTCACTACCCGAATAAATATTACTGCTACCTAGGTGACCTTGGGTCAAAGACTCGATCAAACCGTCTACAGTAATCAACGCACGTGATAACTCAAGAGGATGAGGCAACTAGGTTCCCCTGTTCCTAGTTGGTGTACGGTGGTTTGGGGGGAGGAGGGACAAATTATTGTCTTTCTAGTGACTATTGCTCCTCCTGCAGGTACGGGATGACACGAGGTTCGTCATTGATAGACTGGATGGAGGGATCCTCTTGATAGGATCGCTCAATTGCGTGTAAGGCATCCCTATATCACGGTATTTATAGAAAATGGTGGGTATAGTGCCCATAGGTGTCACAGAGGGTGCATGCATGATTGGTATGCAGTGGTTTTCCTGTACTTTTGGTGGCAAGTTCCTTTTTACGAGAACGGGGCATCGAGATGTCTGCTTTGGAGCCAAGGAGTGGTTTTAACTTGTCTAACTATGAACATATGTGGGTAGGGTGTCCTATGACATCAAATATAGTGTAGGTTGATGACTTCCTTTACATGGTGGGGGTCACCCCTTTCTTTCCTCTCTTTATGGTTTTCTTGGTCGTGGTAATCGGTTTCGAAATGGGAACTTCCATTGCAGGGGTGGTTGCGACCATTTCTTGGGTAGGTTGGGGCTCCTTAGGATCGAGGGGATTTAACCCTATGACAGTAACGTCTGTGGCTCCTGTTCTGGAAGGGGGAATGAGGTAAAAAACTGGGAATGCCAATGATATGTTGGGTAATACTAGTGTCGCCAAAACCTGCTAGAAGACAAAGCCAAGAGGTGGGTAGAGGAAAGGGGTTTGGGAGGTGGCATAGGCTAGAGAGGCTACCGTGGCTGATGCCTCGGTGTTTTTATTGCTTGAGTCTCTATCCTGACTCGCCTCGGCACTTGATGGGGACATCATGCACACTGGGGCCCCTGTGGCATCAAGCGACACCTTAGGGATAATGGGAGGATCTCCTAGGAATGACCCTAGGACGGACGATGGTGTGAATTGGCCAGGACCATATTATTGGTACGGTGAAAGACCATCTGTGGTTGTATCTATGTAGGGTAGAATTACATCCGTGTTGGTTAGGGGATGATTTTCACCGTGCGTCAGTTGGTCTACCATAATGATTTGATCCTCATGGGGGAACATCATTATGCGGAAGATAGAGGATGTTATGGAAGACATGACATACATGTTACTCCGCCCATGGAGTATATTGTAATCCAAGTGAGCATCCAAGACTTCAATGTCTAGGTGGACCTTCTTTCTGGCTAAGAAGACTAGTACATTTTGGAAGAGGCCGACAGCGGTCGAGGGACAACCTTCGTATGCTCTAAGTGTGATGACGAAAGGTTGGAGTTCGGGGGATCCTAACTTCTGCCACACATTATTTGAAATGATGCATGTGGATGCACCCTTGTCAATGACACATCGGTGAAGAGTAATATTCTGTACCGATACTGGTATCTGGAAGGCGACCATGGAGGGAAGCATAGGGGTGGCTTTGTCCAAGTCAAAAGCTATCATGCTCATATTGGTAGGGTCGATAGAGCCTAATGCGGAAAGTAGGGCTTTTCGTTGCTTGGGGCATGACTATAGTACTTTCAATGCAGACATATCAATAGGTGATTGAGCTAAATCATCTACGATTCTATATTGTGGGCTGCTTTGGAGTAGTTACCTGCTCCCCTATTAGGCCTTTTTACCATTTTTGGAAATAGTTCCATAGGAATATTTGGAATGGTTAAAGGTACAGTCGGTGCACTTATACTAGCCCCTGATGTATTGGTGTCTTGTGGGGTTTCATAGCTACGATTCCTATTTTGGAAAAACATTTCTTCCCCAACCATATAGATCTCATGGTTGCTTTTCCTAGAATCATCTGGGTTTTGCTACTGAGTGCTGACCATCCCTTGATGGGGGAAAGGTTCTTGCATCACTGCAGTTTGCTGGGAAGATCCTCCTTGTCCTCGGTTACTCTGTAGCTTTTTAAGCTCAGGGAGTTTGGGACAGTGGTGAGTATAGTGCCCGTACTCACCACATATTAAACAAGAATGGTTTTTTCATAGTGGTGGCCTTTTGCTTTGCCTTTGGGCATTGTTTGGATCCTAGTTCTGATTTCGGTTGGAGTTACCTCTAGTCTAGGATCGTGGTGGGCACTGTTGGTTGCCACCCCCCTGTCCAGGGTTCCCTTTGGGCTTGTTTTTTGTCTTTTCCTTAACCACGTTAGGAGGGTATTTCTCCTGATCATACTGGTGTGGTTGATTTTGGGACACTTGCACAAAGTTCACCTGTGCATTGTTTTGTGTAGGTGGGTTGTGTGCATGGGACTGAGCATAATATTGTCCCATGTTTGCACCCAGCCTTTTGGGGGGAGCTCTTCTGTCATTATTTCTTCCTACGTATTGGGTCCCCTCAGCCGGATGATAAGGTCCTCCTTGTTGATAAATTTGCGCCCTATTAGTCAAATTTTGTTGCGGCATATGATGACTTTGAAATCTGGGTTGAAACATGTTCTGGGTAGAACTGTGTGTGTAACCAGGACTTTTCCTACTGCTACCTAGCTAACCTTAGGTCATTTACCCAATTAGTCCATCTGCAGAGTTAGAAACGCCTGGAAATTCATGATAAGATTGCAGGCGCAGGCCGTTAGGCAGGATATTGTAGATGTGTCCTGACTGCGTATAGATCAGTTCAAGCTACAGGGATTTACTGATTGCATCCTCTTCAAATATGGGGTTGTGCTGTGCCACATCCTTTGAAATATTTGTTTTCAAAGTTTTAAAAAATAAATATAAATGACCGGGTCATCGATTTTATCTTTTCATAAACTGTGACGATGCCTCCATTCATGGAGATGCTCTGAGATATGGATGGAGTTTGAAATGGGTCAGTACTTCCATTCCTAAATCGTGGTGAATGGGTGACTGAAATTATGTGAGGAATGCACTAGCGAGGGTGCTAGGTTTCTCAACATACCATTTCATAGCCACTCTCGTAAGAGTGCATTGAAATAGCCTCAACCGAATAGTATCATCAATGATTCTATTCAATGAGCACCACAGGTGAAAGGTCATTATATGATTACCTAGGTCTTATGCTTTCTTGCCTTCAAACTTTGGTATGTTTGAAGGGAGCTTCATGGGCATGGGAGGCCAATTGGGGTCGTGTGCAATGGGGTGATTGGTGATCTTGGTTAAATTGGGTAGATTCAACGCCGCTAAGAAGGGTGACTGGGAGGTTGATGCCATGGCAACATGCGAAGACATGAAGTTTGGGTTAGAACGAGGGTTAGTCTGTGACGTACCCTATTGTGAATTCAGCTGGATTCCCATATGGGATGCACTCCTCTACCCCCCAGGGGATGAAGGGGGAGTGGTGTGCAATGTGGTGTTAGGAGAGCGACTAGGGCTCCCAACTAAGTTTTCTCCAAGAAAGGATGAACCAACAATTGTGGCAGTGTTCTGTCTTTGATGCCTAAATGACGAAAGACTTGGAACCCCTCCCGATAATGGGGGGAGGTCCAAAAGATGCCTGGACCGATGACGTTTTGTTGCAACCGCTTGATGTTGAACAGGTTAGGTTTTGGAAAAATTTTGAGGGGATTGAGTCTATGATCATGACAAATTTATGGCCACATACATAAAACAAAGAGAAAATGAAATGAATTTTCCCTTTAACTTAATCTATGTGATCAATCAAGCAAAAAATGGTTTTTTCTTTTTGCGTGTGATACTCAAAATCCTAGAAGACCTATTACATCCTCACACACTCAAAAGTAACTAGGCCTTGAGAATATTTCTTGCGAGTGCTGGCACAACGTCCCGTAAGAGCTAGCGATGCCCCCAGTCAGCTGAAGAGAATCCACCAAGATAAGGGTAGAGGGTCTATCGCTTGCCTGCACCGTCACCTATAGGGTAAAGGATGCCCTAGTTTTTGGCCACTGAGAACCAGCATCCCACGTGAGCATTCGATTCTTGGGCTTCTTGGTAGTCAGCTAATAGTACCGAGTATCAGCTGGGTCAGGTAGCCCCAACTGATACCGCATGCACTGCGCCTAAGCCTAACCCCCTCTGAATTAGGTCTCTGCCATGCTCGGTTTTTCTTTTTCATGGGATGATAGGTGGATTTTAAAGCTCACCAAATACAAAAATTCTATGTTTCAATGTGAATTGTGATCAAGGCGGCTTATTGGATGCTTACCCCCTTGATCCTAACTTAATCTATAAATTCCTTTGTGGCCCCTGTGAGGAGAATTTAATGAGTTGGTTTAAGTTATTTTTAGGTGGCTTTCTTTGCTTAGTGGGTGAGCGTGTGTGAGATTATGGCGAACAATCTCATAATTTGAACATGTGGATATTGGTGATCCTTTACAAAAGTCCCCTAGTTAAACTATGTGACATTGTTCCTTGCTCAAATGGAAAATATTTGCAGATAATGGGCCGCTTCCAAATCTTCCTAGTTAGTCTATGTCAGTAACTAAAGGGAGATGGTGAATCACGAATGTAGATTGTTCATATGTTTTTCTAGGGTCACCAAATGGTGCAAAGACAACAAAGATTACTTTCTCTAATTGGCGATTCAGTCCTAGTCCTGCAATTTCCTAGATGAAAAAATTGAATTTAAACTAAACAATTTCTACACTAGCTTATGCATGTGTGGTCTTGGGCCACTTACTCGGAAAAGTTAAACTAAGTGTGCATACTAGAATTTGCAAAAACATAAATTGTTCAGAAAGAAATGGTTAATTCGCCCCCTACTTAAACTATGTGAACACTTTTTGCAAAGACCAAATTAAATCAGAACTAACTCTATGCCTACAGAAAGCAGCAAGAAATGAGTTCTCACAAGCTATGGGGTATCAACACAAGTGCTGGAAGTTACATTAGGGGCTTCCCAAGACACTTACAAGTAGAAAAATGAAGAATATGGAGAGAAAAAAAATCTCAGTCTGCAATTTGCGCGCAAACAACCTTGACAGGTGCGCCTTCCTACGCGCAGGTCAGTGCTAAACGCGCGCAATGTGCCTCTGTGAGGAAAAACTGCATGCAAAAATCTTGCAAGTAAAAATATTAGGAGTTTCCTTCTTCAGTCTGTCACCTCACTGAGTCTAGGGACTGGAAGATGGGTCAGAGGGTTGTCATCTCCACTCCAGCATAGAAAAAGGGTCTCCTGCAAAGGATGGCACAACCACATAAACTTGGAACACATTAGTGGAGTCGCCAACTCTGTTGTGGTGGATTAGTCGCACAGGTGTACAAAATTGCACCAACTTAAAGAGTGTGGTGTACTCTTTAAACCATTCGTAATAGGCAGAAAGTGGGGGAGCTCAAAAGCATAAAACTTAGTGGAAATAGTATGCTAAAGTATGCTCTGGTTAAACTAAAACTAAAACACAAATATAAAGAAGCTATATAGAGATTCAAAATGATCATAATGCAAAAAATGGCTCAATGGCCTCTTCTTATTAAATGTTTGAAATGGAGAAGAGATTTTACCCACTTGCCAAAGGGCCCCTAGGCAATGGCTCTAGGTCCCGATGCAAGGATGTTGCCTTCCAAGCTCTGCCTTCAATGTAGTCTCCGTCTCTCTCTCTGCTATGGTGGACTAAGATGTTGGGTGGCCAACTATCAAGTCCTCTTTAGCTCCAGCTTCGAGTCACACACATTGCTGGTGTTGCTTGGGAAAATTTGTCTAGCATAACAATGTGATCACCATTTCTTCATCTCTTTTGGGCTTTATATAGGTGATTTTCAAATCTTCCTTCCCTCCCTTGGTACATGATGGATAGTGACCCAAGGGAGAGGTGTGATTCCATTTTGTGCTCAAATATTATTTTGTTTGTTCACATAGTGTCTAAGGAGGCGCTGGTGGCTGTCCTTAGGCGGCTTTCACATAAGAAATAACTATCCTTTTCTTGGTGTGGTCCCAGAAAGTGACTTTTTTCCATTTCCAGGAATGCACGCTTATCGGGAAAAAAGGCGCACAGAAGGCACTCTTCTCGAAGGATAAAGTGCACAATTCAGCATTTATGACTAGCTCAAATATGATTTTCTCAAAACCTTAGAGATTTTAAATACTTCTTGATTCCATAATGTGTTCTTGCTCTCTAAATCCTTAGGCTTGACATTAATTGATGTCATCTTCTGTTGTACGATTTTCTAGTGTTAACACACCTAATTCCATCTAGCAATGATAATTACCAAAACAAATCCATTCCCGGCCTTCCCTTCTCTGCTACATAGTCCCTAGGGAAATCTGGTCATCGCCAAAATGCGATAAATAGACTAGACGCAAGGTTGTTCAAAGGCTAACTGGAATTTATTTCAAGTCAAGGGTTCTTTGTCGTTACATTGTTTTATGAAGAAAAGTGAACGTGAGCAGTAGACTCTGGTAAGACCCGACACTCATGCAGAATAATGGTTTATGTGGTTGTGGCTTGTAAACAAGAAAATTCTGAACATGGGCATAAATGCTCGGGTAAGTGACCCGACATAGAGAAAAGGGAAGAGAAAGCTAAACGTCACGGTAATGAGGAGATAGGCACCATGGGTCGAGTCAGGCTCAGTAAAACCTTCAGGGAAAATTTGGGTGTTGAGACAAGGAGAAGGTTAAACACGGTGGGCAAGAGAAGGAAGATAGATAGGTAGAGTCGGAGAAAATGAGCATATGGTGGCACTACTGGAAACGTGCTAGTTGAGTCAAGTCAAGAAAAAGGCGTTTGTGCATAATTGTTATAATATAACAACAGAAATAGAAAAGACAGTGACATCAACAGAAAGGAAAAATTCACAGGGGGCCAAGAGCTGAAAGGGCTGAGTGAAATATATTTGTTGTAACTGTAAATGTAAATGAATTAATTAATTTTTATTGTATGTGATGCAAAGGCAAGTCTCCAGAGGCATAGGCAAAAGTCCAATGAGTGTTGAAATGATTATTTCTGTATTTTTGGATGATGTAATAACCTAAACTAAAGTGTAAGCAATCAAATGAGTGCGATGCATAGATTCAGGCCTGTTCAATTCAAATTCCCTATAGAATGAAAAAATTCATGTAGTTATTTGTATAAAACATGTAATATCAGTGTGCTTGGAGAGGTTAGAGAGAGCCATAGAATGGAAGAGAGATGAAGAATCTAAGAGAGATGCACAATGGGATAGAGCTAGAGAATGTCAGAGAGATGATAGAGATGCTATGCATATCTGGAGTTGATATGAAGCTGATTTGAAGGTAGAGATGACAGAAGTGAAGGTGGAGGAAAACATAGCTGATATCTAGGTAAATCAGCATTTTACTTTCATGTTGAGTGAGGGGATTGTTGTATCCTTTCAAGTTTTAGCTTGATAAATTTCCAATTGGAGTCGGTTGAGGTAGGAGCCTCTTGTGCATTGTAGCTTGCAGAAAATACATGGGAGTTGGTGCTTTCATTTCAAGATGTACCTTGATATATTTCCAGTTGGAGATGGTTGAGGTAGGAGCCTCCTATGGGTTATAGCCTGTAGAAAATATATGGGAGTTGGAGCTTCCTTGCAAGTTGTATCTTGCAGAAATTGAGGCAAGAGCCTCTTGTAGGTTGGAGCTTATAGAAAATCAGTTGTGAGAGTGAGTAGGAGCTTGCCTTTGCATAAAAACAATAATAAGATATGGTTTTCTCCCTTATGGGTTTCCACTTATATCTGGCTTCCATGTGCATGATTATGTGTTTATGTGATGTGTTAATCTGCTTATTACTTGTTGTTCACATATTCCATCTGTTGATAATTATTTATTAAGCTGCTTATGAAATGACTTGTTAATGATTTTAATGAAAATAATTTTAATGTCCATTAATGGAATAAACTGATTCACCCCACCCCCCTTCCTCTAAGTTTAGTAAAGGGTTCATCAGTTGGTATAAGAGCAGGTTCCTTTGGAACAAGCCTAATAGCTTGAAGGAGTTCTAGTTGAGTCATGGACTATCAAAATGTACCCAAGTTAAGTACAACAAATTTTCCTGAATGGAGAGATAAGGTTAAAACATATTTAATGGCTTATGAACCTGAGGTATGGATGCTTGTATGTGATGGTTACTTCACATACTCTCCCTCTTTGCAAGAACAACAGTGGAATGCCAAGGAGAAATGTGTGATATATAACAGTATTAATAACAAGGATCTTGATTCAATAATGGATTTAAATTTTGTAAAAGGAATCTGTAATAGATTGCATCTCATGCATCAAAGAGACACTAGTGGTTGCATTATCAAGAAGGAGAAGATAAACAAGAAGAAGAATATAAATTCCTTTGAAAAGGAAAAATTTCAATCAAATGAGATACCTGCTAGGGTGAATGGATGTGATTGCCATGCAAAAATTATAGTTAAAGAAAAATCCAAACTTGACACAACCTTGACTGAAATAGAAATATTGAAGAATGAAAACAAAAACCTTAAGGCACTGGTGCAAATATGTGATGAGAGAGAGTATGAAGATAAGGAATAAATTGTTGGCCTGAAGGCACAACTTGATGAAGCAATGAGTTAAGTAAGAATGATTAATAACCAGCTCAATGAGAGAGAGATATAATATGAAAGACTAGAGTCTGAAATCATTTCAGCTGGAAGACAACTAGATTAAGAAGAATATGGACAGAGGCACAGAGGCACGAGTAATCACAAAGGTAAGCTTTCATTTAAGTGCTTTAACTATGGAAGAGTGGACCAATATGCCTCAAAATGTCCCAATATGATAAAAGAGAATTAGTTTAAAGGGAAAGAGAAAAGAAACTCCTATAATATGCAGAAAGGGAAGAAATTTAAGAGAAAAACCTTTTTTTCTCGACAAGATAGTAGTGCATCTGAAAGCTCAGATGAAGATGGAATATAAGAATTCACATTAATGTGTATGGATGATCTTGAAGATGATCCTCTAGAATTTGAAGAAGAAGGTAAGGTAGACCTTGAGGGGGATTTGGTAAGTGCCTTAAAGGAAATTGAAAGGCTCAAACTTAAGAGTAAGAAATAGAAAGAGATTCTTTTGAAATATGAAAAAACAGAATCAGATTCAGAAGACCTTATTAAATTGAAAGTTGAACTAGAAGAATCAAGGAAACTAGAGGATATTCTGAGAAGGGAAATAAAGGAGAAAAATCAGGAGCGTGAAAAGCTGGAAGAAGAAGTGGTAAGCTTGAGTAAGAATCATAGAAGGCCCAAATTGAATTAACTATTAATATTCCTCAAATTAAAAGCTCTTGACAGTTGGACAAGATACTAAATGCTCAAATATCTCCTCTTATAAAGGATAGGATAGGATATGAAGGAGAAACTAATAAGTCTAAGGCAGAGGAAAACAAGGATATCACTTTGGTGAAATCTGTGATAAAGGAAAATGATAACTCTCATCAATATGAGATTATTTCAGCTAGAATACTGATAGAATAAAGGATCAAGTTGTGTAAGCAACCCGGAGATGAGATTGCCTCCGTGGAAAACTTAGAGAAGGTAGACATTGAAAGGGATGATGATGTAGCTCAAAAAGGATCCATAGAAGTAGAAGCCAACAAGAACTTGACGTGTAAAGTAACAAACATAAATAAGCAGCAAAATCAAGAGACAAAGAATGAGAGGAAGAAGCAAGCAGTTGCAAAAAGCTCAATTGTTCCTGAAGATGAAGTGAATAAGTTCAGAAGATATCAAAGGAGGTTCTTTCCTCCGATGAAAATTATCACATGTTTCTCTTGTCATAAACCAGGACATATTGTAGCACATTGTAAGAAAAGGCATATCAACTTTAACCATCAAAAGATGCAATAAATGAGAATACCCCCTCAAGAAAGCAGATGGAAAAGAAAATATTTCATCAGGTACACAAATCTTTTCCATGGCTACTGTTATTCATGCAATGACTTTGGACATGTAGCAACTCAATTTAAGCCAAAGAAAATCAAGTTTAACCAGAAAAATATGCATCAAATGATAATATTACCTCAAGAAAAAAAATGGAAAGAGAAACCTTTCACCAAGTACATAAAACATTTCCAAGGCTACTGTTATTCATGCAATGAATTTGGACATAAATATGTTGAATGTAAACTATGTTTAAAAAGGAGCACAAAATGTTATACATCAGCTCAAACGTACCTAGGTAAAATAATATATTATGTATGCCACAAGCTTGGACACAAATAAAATGATTGTAGGTTGCCATATGCATTAAATGACTTTCGACAGATGATGGAACCAAATCAAATAAGACAAAACTGTGAATCAAAAGGAGATGCAGACATTATGAAGAATCCCAATAAAGTTTGGAAGAAGAAGAAAAAGGGGGAACCAGATGTTTCAATCACATAATAAACCCATCATAGAGTCAGGGGGAGCTGCTCCAGGAAGCAACACAGTCATTCAACCAATACTAGACAAGAAGAAAAATCTCAGGGGGAGAGCAACCCATAAAATCTGTCAAAGAAGAGCTCCTTGGAATATGAACATCTAACAGTTCAAGATGGGAAAGGACAATTCCTTTGGAAAATAAATATAAAGGAACAAAGGCAACTTAATCATTTAATAGCCAACAGGTTGATGGAAGAAGAGAAGGCAGCAAGCAGCCATGGTGGTAGAGGGAACATCAGCCATGAACATGTAATCTAAGAAGGCAACAACACATTAAGTGATGGATGGTTAAAATATAAAAAAAAAAAAATTATGTTATGAGCTACAGAACGGGAAAGATCCACAGAGGATGATCACACTCCAAGTGTTAATAATGAAACAATCTTTAGGGATGAACAAGAAAATTTTCATTATCATTATATCTATAAAAATATTCATCGATTGGGATTTGCAGCAGACCTCCTATCAGTAGTGTTATCACTCCAGTAAATTCTTAAGTTGTGGGATTTTGGTTTTTAAGTCAAAGAATACTAGAGGTAACCACAAACCTACTTCAAACTCTAGGATCTAGCCTTCCTATATTTCAGAGAGGGCTCTCTCTTTAAAGTTTAGCTTTGTTTTAATTTGAATATTAATCTAGCTATTAAAGTGTAGATTTTTTTTGTTTTGTTGGATTTGGTGGGAAAATTTCACTTGGAGGGTAGATAGAGGGATATCTACTTGTCCATTGGGCTATGGTGTCTAATTCAAGCTAAAAAAACTGGGATCAAAGCCTAAAAATTCAAATGTCTGCAGGGCAAGGTAGATAACCCTTGGAGATCTTGGGAAAAATGGTTTTTGAGATGGTATTATTGGGATAAAGGGAACTTAATGATCCTTTAATCCGGAAAAGGGAAGTAGTAGATAGAGGTCAAATGGGAGAGAGAGCAATTAAGAATTCTCTGCAGCAGAAATTAGAAGAAAACAAAGAAATGATAACTAGTTAAAAACATGGTGTTTTTAACATGTCCTATAGTAATACTCATAGTTATACATTCAGATTTAGAATTAAAACACATATGTATGTATGAAACAAAAGAGGATAAAAATGACAAGTTTAAAGAGAGTAATTCACTCCAGATAGCTTATCATAGGGATCCTGAAATATGATGCCAAAAAGGTGATCCAGTCTATTGCTCAAAATCGAAATCCAAAGCCTTCAAGTCAAAGAAATATCTATAGTAATCTCTAGAAATTTTATTCCACCAAAATACTTCAAAGAGTGAATTATTTATAAAAATTCTAAACTAGAATATCTTGAAAAAATATCAAGATTGGTTTACAAATATCTGCAACTGTTTTACATAAATAGAGCTTAAGTAAAGGACACTCAAAACTAATGCATCTATTTGGAACTATTTTTTATGGATAGGTAATGACGAAGAAGAGAATTGGAATTTGATCTCAACTCTTAGTTACTGATGAGGCATCCAAGTCACTAATTGTCTCCTTTCTTTGTGCATTCTACTCCAGCAATTCTGCAAACTTGGGGTCCAATGATACCTTTTTATTTCTCAATCTTAAATATACATGTAACAAGTGAAAGAGGTTATTGTAGATACATATGTTTTTGAGATAAACCTGCCTCGTGTACCTAAAATTATGCTCCATATGTTCACAATAGGCTTTGCAAAAATATGTGTAAAACAGAGTTTTCCATAGTTTGAAAAATCTGTTGTAAATATGTGCATGTATCTCTCATTCTATAATACCTGTGCAAAACATGAGATAGGTTTTTTTATATGGGTCTCTTAGGAACACAAACCTCCTTCAGGTTTGCGAGATGTATTTCTGATTGACCACAGTATTCTTTGCAAACTAATGACTTAACAAGAAGTTTATGTAAAACGTGCTTTCAAATATTGTTTAATATTTCCAAATCCATAATGGTTGTTAGAAACGTGAGAGATTTTTTTGTAGTTGGAGATATTAGGAAAATAAACCTCATTCAATTTTTCAAAATTCACCTTGGATTAGACACAATTGTTTCTGCAAAACTATGACTTGAACAAGAAATTTCTGCAAAAAATGTCCCTTCTTGCTTTGTTTTCATCTTTTAACCTTACTATTCTTTTAACTATTTTTACTTTCACTTTGGATAAAATTCATTGTTGTTGAAAGTACTTTCATCTTTATTTACCATTTACTTCCTTTGTTTTTACATTTACTGTTTTACCTTGACTGCTCTGTAACTTTGTTTTAATCTTTATTCTGACTTTCATCTGATACACTTTAACTCTGATTCTCTTTCACTGATTATGTTTTCATTGTCACTGTGAATTAGTTTTTCACTTTTATCATTCACTGTTATGAATGCCTTGTTTTAAACTTTACATTAAGTTGCTCTTTTATCTTTCACGGGATGACTGCTCTTTAACTCTGATGCCTGAAATCTTTAAGGAAAATAATTTGAATCCATTTCCTTGTCAGTTCTTGGAATAAAACATATCTTTAACTAGTATTTAGATTGTTTTATCCAAATTATAAATTTTCTAATGACCTAAAAAACAAAATGATTATTAATGAACTTCAGGTCCGCAAGGAGGGATTATGGCTTTGATGAATTGGGAAAACCTGTGGAATGAATTTTGACTCTGGAGGTTTAACTCTGTTGGCACTAAGTAATTGAGTGTAGCAGTTATGGATTCTAAACATTGGTAAAAGAGTTTGAATCTTTCTGAGGGTTTCTACAACAAATCCATTCTTTGAAGGAAAATATAGTTCGTTTTTTTGGAAAATAGGGTTTATGGCTATCAATTTCACATGAAACTCTTTTTCAAATAACAAGAAGGTTGATTTTTCCGAGGAGTACCTGTTATTGTAGGTATATGGTATTTAATCAGGTTCTAAGGCATTAGATAAGTTTCTGATGGCTTTGGAGGTTTCTGGAAATGAGATGAAGCTTCCAGTGGTCTTGACAACAACTATAATGGCTTTTCTAGTTTCTTTTGAGTGTGAAAAAAATGTACAGGTAGCTTTGTTTTCTTCAATCGGGATGAATTAATGCGCGGAAAATGGAGAAAATGGTTTAATGGGTGCATATGGAGTTTATTAGGTGTTTTTAGGTTTAAAATAGCCTGCAATGAATGGCGGTCACATCAGATAGTGGGAGGTTTTTGTCTTTGAAGAGAAGAAACCACAGGTGGTTTATCGCGTGTATTTTGGTGGTAAATGATTTTAGATGAAACGAACGTGATCCAATGAGAATGGACCATGTAGAGGAGGGAGATAATTTCAATACAGCCCATTTCACATAACTTTGGCATGGGGATGATTGCGTAACTTTTATGTGCGATATTGGTTTTACACCGTAGAATCTGAGTTTCGAAAGCGAAGGGTCAAGATTTGTTTGGAAGGTGCGCCGCAATGGGAGGTGGGACAGGGCTCATTATATGCATAGATGGGTTTAAAATGCGTTTAAACCTTTATGATATAGTTGTTGGGTAAAGGTTTAAAAGATATATATATATATATAAGGGTTTAATTAATATATATGGGTGCGAGCTTTTATGCATAGGTGGCCACAGTCTTTGAACTTTATAATTAAAAAAAAAAATTAATTCAAAAATTTAGGATTATATGAATATAGGTGGGGGTAATGTTTTTTTTTTTTTTTTAACATTTGTGAGATGTTTTGATAAAACATATGCGGGGTGGGTTTTAGTTTATTATATTTTCAACTTTTACCATTTTCAAACCATAGGGGTGGGATATTTAAATAATGATAGTTTTAGACCAAAGGGCTTATAGTTTGGGATTTTTTATTTGCGCACATGGGGATAATAAACTTTGGTCCAAACATTATAATATTGGGTTTTGGGGGTATTTTGAATATAAGGGAATTAATAAATACGGGAGGGTACTTCTTAGGGATTTAATGAAAATATGTTAAAAGTTAATATGAAAGGGTAGTGATATGTAATATAAACACATTTTATCTCAAAGAAAAGTGTATATGATAGAAAAAGAAAATGAGTGTTGTCTTTTTTAATATTTTACACTTTAACTTAGGACAAATTGTATTTTTGGAGTTTTATGAATGTTTTTGAAGGGATGAAGTTAATTATTTTAGGGTTACAATTTTACTAAGTAATAATGTGCATTTACTTAGGAAAAAGGGGTTTTAATGTATGAATTAAGGGTTAATGATGATAAATGTGGGTTTAACATAAGAACTCAATATTTTTAACTAGCCATTCATCGAGCCTTGCGTCTGGTCCCAACAAAAGTCAGAGAAATGCTCTGAACCTGTTTGACTGATAGCTTAGAATACTAAATACTTATAGGGAGGGGGAAATAAGTGATTCTGCTCGATGATGTTTTATTTACATGATTTATCCACTAATTTCTACCTACCAAACTTTATTTCTAACATTTTTTCTTCATTTTCTAGGTGCATTTAGGCTTGCAACCTTATAACATTTTCTTTCAAAGCATAAAACTAATCTAAATCTACCTTATTTCATTCGAGGGCTCAGATTAAACTGTTGAGCTCCTCATTATTCTCTACCTATCTACTGATTTTTCAAGTTTAAACTATTTGACAAATCTTTATTCACTTTCTAAAACATGAAATTGAAAACATGAAAGTTAGGATTAAACTATCGAACTGATCATGGATTATGGCATTTATTGACACTCTACACATAATCATTATTCTTGCAATAAAGTAAACTAGTGGCATTTGGATTTGCTCACTTTCAGGTCTTATTTTTCTTTCTCTTTTTGGGTATATGTTTCTCTAAGTCCTTTGATCTTTCTTTTAGGAAATTTTTACCCTCTTTTTGGCTTTTATTATTTTTTCATTTTTTTCAAAATATGGGAAAACAACTTGCAGAAAGAAAGGTATGTACATATTTACAAGACTATCAAATTCAATTCAAAATTATCAATCCTATATTTATAGGACCCTAACAATGGCTTCACATGGGGATGGCATCTCCTGGTGAGATGTCAAGAACATCTTTGATTAGTATCCTAGTCCTTTGAGCCAATCCCAAACATGCATTTGATTTGTTATAAAATCGCTTTGAATGAAAATCTTGGATTGAATTTACACCCTTTTCTGCAAACTGAAATCTAATCTGAGACTAATAAAAAAGGTGCTGCAACCTTCAAACCAAACTACTAAATCATCAATATCTTAGGGCCTTTTCCTTGGCTGAAAACTGAAAACTAAAATAAGCTGAAATCCTACCTACTTACTCTAATCAACTGTCCAATTGTTGGTTAGGTAAAATGAAATAACCAATGCAACCATTCAAGCATTATGTAATTTGATAGATTTTTTTGCATGTGCTTGTTGATTGTCAAAACTGTAATTCTGCAACATATTAGAAACTTGTGAACAAATGAGTGAATAAGGAAATACTTGATTTACTTTGTTGAATCTAGAAAATTTTCAAAAGGATATTACAAGGTATATATACCAATGTTTAAGTGATCTAAATAAATGTACATCTATTCTGGATGACCTCCATGCTATGAGACTAAATTGTCATTTTTAACTTTATTTCCTTGCAAAATCAACCTATGATTGTTCTGAGATACTTTTAGATTTTTAGATAAGCTTTGTGATGATATTTATATTGATGAAAATGTTTGTTTGAGGAAATTTTTATCATCTTGATCTTGAAACTCATAGTCAATAAATGAAGAAAGACTTTGAATGCATTCATTATCCAACATATCTAGTATTGGATCATGAAAAACTTTGAAAGATTGTTGCAATTTATATATGGGTTTTAATGGAACTTCATATATTTCTAGGGGTTGTTCATCCTTTTAAAACCGAAATGATTTAGAGCATAATGGTATAGAACTTTCTTTCAAAATTTTAGAACTTTCTTCTTCACTCCCATATTTGATGTTTATTTTCTGATCACTGTATTTGAGTTGCTGAAATTGAACTTCCTCATCCCACAAACTAGCCAGTGATTGTTCTGTGAAGTTAGCTTGAATTTGGAGAACATAATTATCATCATACTGATCATACTTAGGCAAATCTTCAGAAGAAGGAATGTCATCAATTATACACATTAGATCATCAGATTTCTTTTCTAGTAATCTTGATATATCTTGATTAGATTGTTTTCATTCTATTTGAAGATCATCATTTTTCTCAATAGGAGTACTATCAGGCAATGGGCCTTTTTGGGAAGGTAGAACAACATGAGCATCAACCTGTTCTTCTTTCTCTTCATGGAAAAAAAATTTAGTACATACTTCAACATTAGAATAAGTAGAAACGATTTCTTCATTATGTAAATATTTTGAAGATGGTTGCATGTTTAGAAGCAAATTGATTTCTTCTTCGGTGGGGGGGGTGGGAATATTTTAATTTTTAGCTTTGAATAACAATTTTTTTCTCTCTTATGTAAAAACTAATCATGAGGTTGAATATTTTCTTTAACTTCATTCAAAACTTTATATGAAACAAAATTTGTTACTATAGAGGGGCTTTGTGGATCTTGATTCATCTCCTGATCTATTTGATCTTTGATTAACTCCTCTTAATTATCATGACACTTAACTTGAGAATGAAAGTTTTGGACTGCTTCTAATAAATCTTCAGGATGAAAATTTCCAAAATCTTCATCAATATTTTTAAGGTAATGTATGAGATCTTCAGCTTGATCACAACAATTTTCAGCTAATGATAACGATGGAAATTCTTCTCTGTAATGCTCATAAAATACCTTATGAAGATCCTTTAAAGAAAATAAACTAGCATGTTTGAGAGCTTCATACCATTCCCTTGCTTTTCCTTCTAAGCTTGCCATGAATATCTTCATGAGGCAATCCGCATGCCAATCACCTTTCAATCTCCATGAGTGTATATGAAATTTAATGAGATGTAACAAAGGATCGTCAATATTATTGTTTTGAAATATAGGGAGATTTTTATCCCAATTTACCTTTGGTAGTTTGTGTAGAAATCCAGGTATGTGATCTCTGCTCATGGGAGCATACCTACGTTTTATTCTTAGGTCATTTTGTAAATTAGTCATAAAGAAGGGACATTGTATCTATACAACCAAGCTAGATCCTTCTATAAAATACAATATACATTGAAAAAAATTCTTAATGAGAAAGAACATAATGTCCTAGATTAAGATCCAAGTTAAAAGTCTGATCTTTCCATATTTTTCTTTCACGTACATTCCTCCAGTGGAGTCTTGATTGTGAAATTTATTTGGAGTCGTCGAGTGGATGATTTTAACCTTTGTGTGTCTGATCATTGTCCACCATCATAGATCAGATCTAAACTTGTAAAATATTTCTAAGGAAAATGTTAGTCTTCCCCAGTATGGTCGCTAGTAATGTTATCACTCCATTAAGTTCTTAAGTTGTGGGATTTCGGTTTTTATGTCAAAGAATACTAGAGGTAGCCACAAATCTACTTCAAACTCTAGGATCTAGCCTTCCTAGAGTTCAGAGAGGGTTCTCTCTTTAAATTTTAACTTTGTGTTAATTTGAATATTACGCTAGTTATTAAAGTGCAGATTTGGTTTTGTTTTGTTGGATTTGTTGGGAAAATTTCACTTGGAGGGTAGATAGAGGGAAATCTACTTGTCCATTTGGCTATGGAGTCTAAGTCAAGCTAACAGAACTGGGATCAAAGCCTAAAAGGTAAAATGTATGCAGGGAAAGGTAGATAACCCTTTGAGATCTTGGGAAAAATGGTTTTTGAGATGGTATGATCGGGATAAAGGGCACTTAAGGATCCTTTTATCCGGAAAAGGGAAGTATTATATAGAGTTCAAATGAGAGAGGGAGCAATTAAGAATTCTTTGCACTGGAAATCAGAGGAAAACAAAGAAATGATAACTAGTTAAAAATAGGGTGCTATTAACATGTCCTGTAGTAATACTCCTAGTTATACATTCAGGTTTAAAATTAAAACACAGATGTATGCATGAAACAAAAGAAGATAACAATGAAAATTTTAAAGAGAGTACTTCACTCCAAATATCTTATCACGGGGATCCCGAAGTATGATGCCAAAAAGGTGATCCAGTATGCTGCTCAAAATCCAAATCCAAAGCCTCCAAGTCAAAGAAAATATCTATAGTATTCTCCAAAAAATTTATTCCACCAAAATCATTCAAAGAGTGAAGTATTTATACAAATTATAAACTAGAATATCTTGAAAAAATATCAAGATTGGTTTACAAATATCTCCAACTGTTTTACATAAATAGAAATTAAGTAAAGGAAACTCAAAACTAATGCATATATTTGGCATTATTTTTTATGGATAGGTAATGAAAAAGAGGAGAATTTGAATTTGATCTCAACTCTAAGTTGATGATGAGGCATCCAAGTCACTAACTGTCTCCTTTCTTTGTGCATTCTGCTCCAGCGATTTTGCA
Source organism: Pinus albicaulis (assembly GCA_034641835.2). NCBI lineage: Eukaryota > Viridiplantae > Streptophyta > Pinopsida > Pinales > Pinaceae > Pinus > Pinus albicaulis. The sequence continues at coordinate 666,545,075 of CM076582.1, read as the reverse complement.
AACTTGGGGTCCAATGATACCTTTGTATTTCTCAATATGAAATAGATATGTAAAAAGGGAAAGATTTTATTGTAGATACATATGTTTTTGAGATAAAATTATTTCAGTTCCATAAAATTATGCTCCCGTGTTCAGAATAGGCTCTCCAAAAAGATGAGTAAAATAACGTTTTCCACAGTCTGAAACATAGGCTGTAAATATGCACATGTATCTATCATTCTGTAATACATGTGCAAAACTTGAGATAGGTTTTTGTATATGGGTCTCTTAGGAACAAAAAACTCCTTCATTTGTGTGAGATTTATTTCTTATTGGCCACAATCTTCTCCGCAAAGTTATGACTTAACAAGAATTTTCTGTAAAAATTTCTTTCAAATATTGTTTAATATTTCCAAATCCATAACGGTTGTTAGCAAAGTGAGAGAGGTTTTTGTAGCTGGAGATATTAAAAACATAAACCTCCTTTAGTTTTTCAAAATTCATCTTGTATTAGACACAATAGTTTCTGAAAAACTATGACTTAAATAGGAAATTTCTGCAAAAAAATGTCCCTTCTTGCTCTGTTTTCATCTTTTAACCTTACTGTTCTTTTAAATGTTTTTAATCACTTTGGATAAAATTCATTGTTGTTGAAATTATTTTCATCTTTATTTACCATTTACTGCCTTGGTTTTTACTTTTACTGTTTTACCTTGACTGCTCTGTAACTTTGTTTTAACCTTTATTCTGACTTTCATTTGATACACTTTAACTCTAATGCTCTTTGACTGATTATGTTTCCACTGTCACTGTGAATTATTATTTCACTTTTATCATTCACTGTTATGAATGTCCTATTTTAATATTTACATTAAGATGCTCTTTTATCTTTTACAGTATGACTGTTCTTTAACTCTGATGCCTGAAATCTTTAAGGAAAATCCTTTGAATCCATTTCCTTGTTAGTTCTTGGAATAAAACATATCTTTAACTAGTATTTAGATTATTTTATCTAAATTCTCCTTTTGCTAATGACCTACAAAAAAAAATAATTGTTAATGAAATCTAGGTCTGCAAGGAGGGATTATGGTTTTGATGAATTGGGAAAACCTGTGGAATGAATTTTGACTCTGGAGGTTTAACTCTTTTAGCACTGAGTAATTGAGTGTAAAAGTTAGGGATTCTGAACATTGGTAAAAGAGTTTGAATCTTTCAAAGGGTTTCTACAGCAAATCCATTCTTTGAAGGAAAATATATTTCTTTCTATGGGAAAACAGGGTTTATGGCTGTCAATTTCACGATAAACTCTTTTTCAAATAACAGGAAGGTTGATTTTTCTGAGGAGTACCTGTTCTTGCAGGTATATGGTCTTTAATTAGGTTCTGAGGCATAATATAAGTTTCTGATGGATTTGGAGGTTTCTGGAAATGATTTGAAGCTTCCAGTGGTCTTGACAACAGCTATAATGGCTTTTCTGGTTTCTTTTGAGCATGAAAACAATGTACAGGTAGCTTTGTTTTCTTAATTTGGGATGAATTAACGCACAGAAAATGGAGAAATGGGTTTAATGGTTTCATATGGAGTTTATTTGGTATTTTTAGGTTTAGAATAGCTTGCAATCAATGGCAGTCAAATCGGATAGTGGGCAGTTTTGGTCTTTGAAGAGAAGAAACCACGGGTGGTTTATAGCATGCCTTCTGGTGGTAAACGGTTTTAGATGAAATGAACATCATCCAATGAGAATGGGCCATGTGGAGGAGGGAGAGAATTGCAATACAACCCATTCCGCACAACTTTGGCATGGGGATGACCGCGTAACTTTTATGCATGATATTGGGTTTACACCGTAGGTTCTGAGTTTTGAAAGTAAAGGGTCGAGATCTGTTTGGAAGGTGCGCCGAAATGGGAGGTGGGACCAGGATCATTATATGCGTGGATGGGTTTAAAATACATTTAAACCTTTATGATATAGTTGATGGGTAAAGGTTTAAAACATATATATAAGGGTTTAATTAATATATATGGGTGCGGGCTTTTATGCATAGGTGGCCATGGTCTTTGAACTTTATAATTAAAAATTTGTTTAATTCAAAAAATTCGGATTATATGAATATAGGCAGGGGTAATTTTTTTGTTGTAAAAACAACTGTGAGATGTTTTGATAAAACATATGCGGGGCGGGTTTTAGTTTATTATATTTTCAACTTTTACCATTGTCAAACCATAGGGGCGGGATATTTAAATAATGATAGTTTTAGACCAAAGGGCTTATAGTTGGAGATTTTTTATTTGCGCACATGGGGATAATAAAATTTGGTCCAAACGTTATAATAGTGGGTTTTTGGGGTATTTTAAATATAAGGGAATTAATAAATACGGGAGGGTACTTCTTAGGGAGTTAATAAAAATATGTTAAAAGTTAATATGAAAGGGTAGTGATATGTAATATAAACACATTTTATCTCCAAGTAAATTTTATATGATAGACAAAGCAAAGGAGTGTTGTATTTTTTAATATTTTACACTTTAACTTAGGACAAATTGTATTTTTGGGGTTTTATGAATTCTTTTGAAGGGATGACGTTAATTATTTTACGGTTACAATTTTACTAAGTAAGAATGTGCCTTTACTTCGGAAAAAGGGGTTTTAATGTATGAATGAAGGGTTAATGATGATAAATTGGGGTTTAACATAAGAAATCAATATTTTTAACTAGCCAATCATCGAGCCTTGGGTTCGGTCCCAACAAAAGTCAGAGAAATTCTCTGAGCCTGTTTGACTAATAAATTAAAATACTGAATACTTATAGGGGAGGGGAAATTAGTTGTTATGCCTGATGATATTTATTTACATGATTTCTCCACTTCTTTCTACCTACCTAACTTTATTTCTAACATTTTTTCTTCATTTTGCAGGTGCATTTAGGCTTGAACCTTAAAACATTTTCTTTCAAAGCATAAAAGTAATCTAAATCTACCTTATTTCATCTGAGGTCTCAGATTAGACTGTTGAGCTGCTCATTATTCTCTACCTATCTACTGATTTTTCAATTTTAAACTATTTGACAAATCTTTATTCACTATCTAAAACATGAAATTGATAACATGAAAGTTAGGATTAAACTGTCTAACTAATCATGGATTATGGAATTTATTAACACTCTACACATAATCATTGTTCTTGCAATAAATTAAAGTAGTGGCATTTGGATTTTCTCACTTTCAGGTCGTATATGTTTTTCTAAGTCCTTTGATCTTTCTTTTAGGACTTTTTTACCCTCTTTTTGGCTTTTATTATTTTTTCATTTTTTTCAAAATATGGGAAACCAACTTGTAGAAAGCAAGGTATGTACATATTTACAAGAATATCAAAGTCAAATCAAAATTATGAATCATATATTTATAGGACCCTAACAAGTAGAATAGTAAGAGTTATTATTGAAGTCATGTTATGGTATGCTGAGATTGCACTGAAATTGGAAATATTTTGAGAGGAGAACAGATAGTTGAATGAAACCATTACAACAATAAAAATTGGTTTGTGCACTGGAGTAATGATATTTTTGTTGAACCAAGTCTTCGGGTACAAAAGCTTTGGTTGCTATGGTTATTGGAAAGTATCTTCTTATTGCAAATGCAGGAGAATGTCGAGCTGTATTATCAAAGCATAGAAAGGTTTAATATGCCAAAGGATAATTATCTTGTTTGCATTAATGTATTATATTGAGCACTGAAGTAATACTTATTCTTGGATATAATTTCACTCCTCTTCAAGTCAGTGTTGATAGACTTTCAAGGATTCTTTATTAAGGTCATCCATAAAGCTATGTGCGGTCTGTCTTTTGAGATTCCAATTAAATAAACTGAATATGTCTTTCAGAATTATATTAGAATAGTTGAAATGTATATGAAGCAACAGTCATTCTAGAGCAGCCCTAGAAAGGCATATGCAATGACATTCATTTAATAATAGAATGACAGAAATAACAAGGTTATTGATGCTAGAATCATAGCTTGTATATTATTGGTTATTTTTTAGAATAGAGGAGAAAAAAATACAAATAGTAGAGATTATGGAGGTTGTCTCAACTCTGGCTGTCTGTGAGAGATGGAGTGAAATACCAGATGCTTCATATTATCTTGTGGTCGTGGATGCATAGATACAATTGACATAATTTTATACCTCAAATATCGGATATTTGAATCTCTAAGTCATCCTTAAGCATGTGTTACACCTAAAATTTATGAAACAAAGGTATGTAGTTGAATTGAGAAGGCTTTATAATGAGATTATGACCAGTGGTCTATGAACCAAGTTTTGTGAAAATATATCCTTGAATCTGTAATGAATCCATTGTATAAATTATCATGAAACACATTCTCTTCAACATAGTTACCTTGATTGGATGTTCTTGGCTGTAATTAGAGCTTTTAATCTCTCCTTTAGCCTGGAAATTATGCCATTCTCACCCACATCAATAAGAATAAGGAATTAAGGTTTCAACACTTTATCTTCTTGCAGTAGTGATACTGTATAGTACAATGCATTAAATATATCTGGCATTAAGGGTTTGAGATGAATATGACACTATTCAGTACTAAAGTCATTGGGTATTTTTTATTGAAATATTGTCTAGTCTTACAACAAGTTGTAAGGATTCTTGAGATTCATTATTCACATCAACATCAAGGGCCTTTTGGCTGTTAGATCCCTGTCAACATTCTAGCACATATCACCACCAACAGGAAGTAAAGATGAACCATAATTGCAAAGATATATTGGCATCATCGGAGTTGAATGGAAGTATAATGCATATGTGTAGTGAAGTCAAAGACATATTCCATCAACAATATTCCTTAACAGATATGCATTGCAAATGAAGACCATGATTGGTATGAATATTCTTGCTAGTAGCTACAAAATTGCAATTGATCTTGTCCTATAATGTGTGCTCTTGCATTATTAACAAATACTGAAGTATATATGGATTAGATTGTCTATATCACATGGAGCATCATCATCATGGTTGTATTATTCCAATGGTGTACTTATGATTATACAGTCTATTATATTTTGTTATATGGAGTGTCGTTATCCTCACATTTAGCATTATGAAACTGCAAGAAGTCTGTGTTGCTGGATGATATCAGTTTGTTGTGTACATACCTGAAATTTCAATGGTTTCCAAAGCATTCTCCTAACAAGGCATATGAAGTGGCATACAATCAATAAAAAAAGGACAAAATGAAGAAGGCATATACACAACTCAGAGAGAAGTAATGCAATGATGGAAACTACACGGGAAAAAGGTGTAACCCTTTACCATTTATGTCAAAGGGGAAGGAAAAGCAAACAGAGGAAGATAGACACTTCTCAGATTGAAATGGGGAGGAAGTTTTGGAGGAAGTGTTGCCATCAATGCCAAAGGGGGAGACTATTGGAAATATTTCCATTGATGGCAATGATGCATAAAGGAGTAGCACCAGAAATTATCATTAAGGACAAGGGAGAAGATCAGGATCAACTGGAGTATAAAGGAGAAATAAGGAAAAGGAGGAAAAAGTATAGTGAAGGAGCATAAAAGAGGTAAAGGAGCATCATTATGCAAAAAATATGGAAGGAGCAACAATGTGTAGCAATGTGCAACGAAGAGGCAAAGGAGCAGCATTAGAAGTATACTCTAAGGTAGAGGAGCAACAAAGAGCCAAGAAGCAGCATTAGAATCAGTTTCTAAGGTAAATGAGTAGAGAGAAGGAACAAAGAGTCATGGAGAAGCTTTAGAATTATTATTTAAGGAAAAGGAGTAGCAAAGAAGAAAGGAGCAGTAAAAGAGGAAAACTACAGTGTCATGAATCAAAGAAGAAACTGTGCAGTGCAGGGCCAAGTCGAGCTGGCTGTAAAACATGTGTAGAATAGTGATTCTACATTCAGAAGATCGTGAATGAGTAAGGTGTTCTACATGCAGAAAATGATAAATGAACGGACGTAACCAAAGAAGAAAAGGCATGAAGTAGTCGTGCACGAGTGGGCATAGTCATGAACGGGCGGGCAGATTCGGGCTAGTTCGCATTCAAAAAAGTGCATGAAGGCACATGCAGTGCGTGAATTTTTGTGGGAAAATTTGGGTAAATTTCCAGAAAATCACATTCATAATAGTGTTCAGCGCAGATATCACAAATCACAATCGCAACAGAATGCCTAATCGCATATCGCAGCAGAAGGAGTATCGCAAAACAACAGAGACACTTAAATTGTGAAATGCGAAGTGTGATAAAGAGCCCAGATGCGATACACTTCAAAACCAAAGACTAAAGGATTTAAAGTCCAGTGTGGGACCAAATCATATATCAAAAATCGCAAAGCTCAGGAGGAATAACGCACAAGAATAATGTCAAAATTCAAAATGCGATAAGAATACCCGATGCAATGTAGTTTCAAAGAAAAGGTCTAAAGGATTTCAAATCTGGAGGTATAAGGTTTCCCTTTGAGAAATCACATTAGAGAATGAAAGAGTAATATATAAATGAAGAACAATAGAAATAGTTGAAACGCCAAAATGTGAAGAGTGATGAGAGCCCTAATGTGATAAGCTTCAAAGCTAAAATATAAAGGATTTAAAGTCTAGCTATGGGACCCAATCACATATCGCACATCACAAGCTCAGAAGGGATAGCACCCATGAACCACGGTGAAAGGCATACTTGCCAAAGTGCGATAAAAGGAGTCAGATGCGATGGAGTTTCAAAGCTAAAGACCAAAGCATTTCAAGTCCAGATGTAAGACCTTTTGGTAATAAATCACATTGGAGGTGGAACAAGTGAATATAACGTAGAAGTACCAAGGAATGTCGAAATGCGATAAAGGGCCCTGATGTGATGCAACTCAGATGTATTATTTAATATATTTTAAGTCTAGGTGTATGTGGTTTTCCTTTGTTAAATAACATCGGAGAACAGAGGAGGTTTATAATGTAGAATGATTAGATCATCGACATGCGATAAAGTTACCAAACGTGAGCTTGTTCAAAGGCTAATTGGAATTTATTTAAATTCCAGGGTTCTTTGTAGTTACACTGTTTTATGACGAAAAGTGAACACAGGAAGTAGAATCGTGTAAGACCCAACACTCGTGCAGAAAAATGGTTGATGCAGTTGCGACTTCTAAACAATAAAATTATGAACCTAGGGCAAAAAGGCTTGGGTAAGTGACCTGACACAGAGCAAAGGGCAAAGAAAGTTGAACATCATGGTAATGAGGAGATAGGCACCATGGGTTGAGTCGGGCTTAGAAAAACCTTCGGGGCAAATTTGGGTTTTAAGACAAGGAGAAGGTTAAACATTGTAGGCAAGAGAAGGAAGGAAGATAGGCAGAGTTGGGAAAAAGGAGCATATAGTGGCACTGTTGGTAATGTGCCAGCTAGGTCGAGTCAGGAAAAACACATTTGTGCAGAACTGTTATAATATAATAGCAGAAATAGAAAAGACAGTGACAACAGTAGAAAGGAAAAATGCAGAGCGTGCATAAAGCTGGAAGGGCTAAGTGAAATATGTTTTTTGCAACTGTAAATGTAAATGAATTAATTCATTTTTTATTGTATGTGATGCAAAGGCAAGTCTCCAGAGGCATAGGAAAAAATCCAATGAGTGTTGAAATGATTATTTATGTTTTTTTGGATGATGTAATAACATGAACTAAAGTGTGAGGAATCGAATGGGTGGAAGGCAGAGATTCAGGCCTTTTCACTTCAAATTCCCTATAGAATGAAAACATTCATGTAGTTATCTGTATAAAACATGTAATATCAATGTTCTTAAAGGGGTTAGAGAGAGCAGCATAATAGAAGAGAGCTGAACAATGTAAGAGAGTTGTAGAATGGGAGAGAGATGGTGAATGCGAGAGAGATGATAGAGATGTTATGCATATATGGAGGCAATATGAAGAAGATTTGAAGGTGGAGAGGGCAGTAGTGAAGTTGGAGTAAAACAGAGCTGATATCCAGGTAAATAAACATTTTACTTTTATGTTTAGTGAGGGGATTGTAGTCTCCTTTCAAGTTGTAGCTTGATAAATTTCTAGTTGGAGCTGTTGAGGTAGGAGCCTCATGTGGGTTGTAGTCTATAGAAAATACATGGGAGTTGGTGCTTCTGTTTCAATTTGTAGCTTGATAGATGTCTAGTTGGAGCTGGTTGAGGTAGCAGCCTCCTCTGGGTTGTAGCATGCATAAAATGTATGGGAGTTCGAGCTTCCTTGCAAGTTGTAGCTTGCATAAATTGAGGTAGAAGCCTCCTATAGGTTGGAGCATACAAAAAATCAGTTGCGAGAGGGAGTAGAAGCTTGACTTTGCATCAAACAAATAAGATACGGTTTTCTCCCTTATGGGTTTCCACTTATACGGTGTCCATGTGCATGATTATCTGTGTTGATGTGACGTGTTAATATGCTTACTAATTGTTGTTCACATATTCAATCTGTTGATCATTCTTTATTAATTTGCTTATGAAATGACTTGTTAATGAGTTTAATTAAAATAATTTTAATTGTTGGCAATATGACGCAATGTGTTGTCCTTGATGGCAACCTACTTGATGAAGTTTTCCTTGATGGAAACTGACTTGATGAGTTTATTAATGATTTAAATTTGATGTATCTACAGAGTAGCTCAGAAGTAGTAGAGAAATTAATTTCAGTAAGTGCCAAAGAAATGATAAATATGATATGTCACAAAGCATACTTGGGTTTTTCAAGGCAAAGTAGCGTATGTACGCGGAAAAGTACGTACCAAGTAGCGTATGCCTATTTGCGCTCTAAATTTATAAAACCAAGGGACATTACCATGGTATTGGCCCATAGTATTGAGTGATGGATTATCTATTTGATCCCGTCCAGGAATACCATCGGAAGTTGTGTGGTTTTGGCTCATGGTATTGACAAAGGCTAAATCTATATAAGGAGAAGAAGATCATAGTGCAATGTGTGCATATGTTTGGGTTTTAATGAATACTTCACTCTGACGTATATCTGCATGGTTGAACTATGTTCTTAATTGATAGATATGAATCTATGATGCACCTATGGATATGATGAAGGTTCAATATCTCTAGATCTAGAAATGATGAATCTCTAGGATGATCTGAAAAGAAATGATGAAGACCTGGCGCAAGTCTGATGAAGAAATTGAAGAAATCTGGGTAAGTTTATAGATCTAGACTGTTATGCAAAGTTTATCTTTTATAGATCTATATGCTAATTTGTCTCGGTAAAAGCGCGTATATACACGGTTCTGCTTAAAGAAAAGCGTGTATGGAAGTCAGGGTTTCTGAAGAATAAAATGCACTCAAGTATATGCAGGTTTGTCTCTGTTAAAGCGCGTATATACGCAGGTTTAGTGAAGTAAAAGCGTGTATGGAATAAAGGGTTTTGCTGAAGTGTGTCGAATGAATTGTCTGATCTGTTATGCTATTTTACTGCTATCTGTCAAGGATGTATTCATACAGATCTGGGTTATTTGAATGTTGATTGTGCTGCTAATTATGTTGATTAAAGATCAACTTGTTTGATGATTCAATGACTAAATTGATGAAGGAAGAATGACTGTATAAACAGTTCTGCATGGTTGATAGATTGTCTAAAATAGAAATCTGATTTCAAATCTGAATATCAGTCTGAACTAATTATGAAAGAAAGCATACATAGAAGAATACACTAGTTGGTGAAAATGAAAGCGCGTGCATACGCGTAAATGGTGAATAAAAATCACGTATACAAAGATACTATGCACCAAGTCATACGCAGGTTGGTGAGCAGAAAAGTGCGTATACACGCGACTTCAGTGAATAAAAGTATTGTATGATATTTGGATCAATGAATGATCTGGGTTGAGTTTACATCTGCATATCTATTCTAAAGTCTGGGTTATCTCTGATATTCTGGTTACAGTGGTCTCATTGTTCTATTCGAAGTATTGGGAGAAGCATGTTTTTTGATAAGTGAAGGATTTTGTTGAAGCTGGTTGATCCAGTTTGAAAATTGATGAAACATGGTCTGTAGTGGTGCTGAGGGTTGAAGCCTTCAGTGAGGGGGTAGTAGCTCCCTTCCAGAGGTAGCTGGTAAACGAGAGCAGGGGGTAGTAGCTCCCTTCCAGGAGAGGCTGGTAAACGAGAGCAGGGGGTTGTAGCTCCCTTCCAGGAGAGGCTGGTAAACGAGAGAAGGTTGTGGCCTTCTGCAGGTGGGTGCCTGCGTGCTGGTATGAGTCTGCGCTAGTACATGGTTGTAAGAAGTTTTCTTTATATAATAAATATTGAAGACTGAGACAACGACAGCGGTGTTTTTCTCCCGAATTGGGTTTCCACCTTAAATCCTGGTGTTCATTTGTGTTGCTTATGTGTGATGATTTATTTTGTTCTTATTGCACCTATTTATTGCTTACTAAACATCTGATGAATGAATGATGCAATAATCTAAGTTAAGAATTAAATGCATGATTAGATCTCTGTACATACGCAATTTTTCTTAAGGATATCTGCATGTATATGCGAGCTGTGTTCAGTAAAGTAGCATATGGGTTGAAAAGCAAGAAAAAGTAAAAATTCAACAAACATTTAAATACTTCACCCACTTCTCCCGTATTTTTTCCCAACATTTGGTATCAAAGCAGGTCCGTCTGAAAAAGCTTAGCCACTAGAAGGAAGATCAAGCAAGATGAGCAATCAAGGAGGAATAACATCTATCAGGCCTCCGCTCTTTAACGGAAATAATTTAATCTTCTGGAAAACAAGGATGATATCCTATCTTCAGTCCCTGGGAGCAGATGTATGGGCCATTTTTGAAGGAGGATATCAATATCCAGCCGCAGTACCAACAGATCTGACGGAAAAGAAGAATTATGAATCAAATGCAAAGGCGGTCAATGCTCTAACAGGAAGTCTAACTGAATCTGAATTTGTGAAAGTCATGCAGCTGAATACAACAAAGGAAATATGGGACAAAATCATTCTAAGTTATGAAGGTGATGCAAAGGTAAAAAGTGCAAAACTCCAAACTCTCAGAATTGAATATGAAAATTTGAAGATGCATAGTGATGAGAGTATTGCCAGTTTATTTTTACGTGTTGATGATGTTGTAAATCGTATGAGAAATCTGGGAGAAAAAATAACTGAATCCACTTTGGTTGAGAAAATTTTAAGATCGCTAACAACAAAATTTGAGTCAAAAGTTTCTACTCTTGAAGAAAAAAAGGATCTTCAAAATCTTACTGTGGTACAACTTCATGGCATACTAACCGCATATGAAATGAGAAGAGGAGGACCATCCGGTCAAAGAAGTTGTCTTAGAGTTCTTAGAGTTCTTTCACGAAAAACAAAGAAGTACAAGAAGCAGAAGGATCAGGATATATCTCAGAAGAAGATGAGGTAAATTTTGTAAAGAAACTTCAACTTGGCACAGGACGGTTCAGAGATAAGCTTCCTTTCAAATGTTTTGATTGTGGAAGAGTTGGTCATTATGATGCTAAGTGTCCTTATAAAGAGACATCTGCAAAAGGGAAGGAAGTAGCAAGAAGGAATAAGAACCGGTCTAGCACTAGAAAAAGTTACTATACTCATGAAAATAGTGATGGGTTATCTGATAGTGAGGAAGAATGTGAACAAGATCTTAGACTTCTCATGGCATTTGAAAAATAATTTAGAGAAGAAAAGGATACTTTTATGGATGCTCTAGAGGACAGTGATTTTCTTGATGAAAACAATCAACTCAAAATATGCTTAGAAGAAAGTAGAATAATCATAGAGACTCTGAAAAATTAGATTGAAGAAGAGAAGAAACACAATGAGAAATTAAAATGTGAAGTGGTAAGTCTAAGAAAATAACTTTAGAAAGTAAAGACTTTGAATCTTAGATTTGCTAAAGGATCTGAAACCTTGGATGAGATTATCAATGTAAAATGTTCTCCTCTTATAAAGACAGGTCTTGGATATACTGGAGAATCTTCTCAGGCTTCAGTACCAAATTATCTAAAAGCAGTTACAACTGGTTTACAACATTCTGCCACTCAGCAAGGGAATAAAGAATCTTTACAGGTAAAGCATGATCATGTCAATTCAAAGAACACTAACATGAATATATTTCAAAGAAACCTCAATCAACAGGTAAATTCAGGTAGAAGATTTCATGATCGCAGAAATTTCTTCTTCAATGGACAATGTTTCTCATCTCACATTTTTGGTCATAAAGTTGTTCAATGTGTTTCATATAAAACCATCATGACAAGAGAAGCAAGAAAGAAAAGGATTGACATTGAAACAAAGAAGAATACTTATAACAACTTTTCTCCTCTTCTAAATTAAGTTGAATGTGCTTATTGCAATAACTTTGGCCATGAAGAATCTGAATGCAGGAGCAAAGTTCAGTCAAAAGAGAATTTTCCTTCAAGCTCCAAAGTATGGAAAAAGAAGGAATTACAGGTTGAAAATTGTGGCATATCGTTATTTGCAGAAGGTGAAGAAAATCAATGGTACATTGATATTGGATGCTCAAGACACATGACAGGTGACAAAAACAAACTTCTTGCATATAGTGCTCTAGAAAAGGTAAATAAGGTTACATTTGGAAATGATACTCCTGCGGTAATTAAGGGAAAAGGGTTTGTGTTTCTAAAAGAAAAGGTGAAAGCTAACGATGTCATGTATGTGGATGGATTAAGGCATAACCTGTTAAGTGTAAGTCAAATGTGTGATCAAGGAACTGAAGCTCTCTTTAGTTCAAAAGAATGTGTGGTACGTGATATTGATACAGGTAAAACAATTATAAAAGGAAAAAGAAATCCAAGAAACCTGTATGTATTGAAGAAATGAAAAGAACAATGTTACTTGATTAAATCTTCATAAATCTGGCTATGGCATAGAAGGTTGGGGCATCTGAGCTTCTCTCAGATCAACAAATCAAGCAGACTTAAAGTTGTCCGTGATCTTCCCAATATTACTCTACTTGAAAATATCATATGCAAGTCTTGCCAATTTGGTAAATAGACCGGAGTACAGTTTAATGCCAAGGAAGGATCATCAAATAAGCCTCTTGAACTCATTCATACTGACATATGTGGACATATGAGGAAAAAGTCACCTCGTGGTGAACAATACTATATCTTGTTTATTGATGATATCTCTAGAATGTGTTGGATTAGGTTACTTAAACACAAAGATGAAGCATTTGAGAAATTTCAGAATTTCAAAGCTCTGGTTGAAAATGAATTAGATCTAAAAATCAAGTGTCTTAGATCTGATCGAGGAGGAGAATATACTTCAGATGAATTCCTTTAATTTTGTGAACAACATGGCATAAAAAGATAGTTTACTGTAGCTGGCACTCCACAACAAAATGGCGTAGCAGAAAGAATGAATAGAATAGTTCAACAAATGGCTAGAGCTATGCTTGATGATTCTGGAACACTTGACACATTTTGGGGGGAAGCAGCACATACAGCGGTAAATATTCTTAACAAGGCACATGTTCATATAAATAGTGACAAAACTCCATATGAACTCTGGTATGGTAATCCTCCAACTGTGAAGCATTTTAGAGTTTTAGGAAGCAGATGTTTTATAAAAAATAATGATGAAAAACTTGGCAAGTTTGAACCCAGAGCAGATGAAGGAATACTTCTTGGTTACTCCTCTAGGAGTAGATCATATAAATGTTACAATAAAAGACTTCGGAAGATTGTTGAATGTATTGATGTTTTTATTGATGAGTCTCCTGCAGCCCCAGAAGAAGAAAAACAAACAACAAATGAAGACGATGGTGACATATGTCCTTCTACATCAAATAGCAATGATATAGACAGTGAACCCAATGAATAACCTGAAGATGATTTATCTGAAAAAGCTCCATCCAGATATGTTCAAAAGAATCATCCAGAATCTCAAATTTTGGGAGATAAGAGATCAGGTGTACAAACAAGAAGGACTCTTGTGGGATATTCTAGCTATCTGCCATTTCTATCCACTATTGAGCCACACAATGTCAATCAAGCTAGCAAAGATGAATGTTGGATTCAAGCCATGAATGAAGAGCTTGATCAAACTGAAAGGAATCACACTTGGGAATTAGCACCAAGAACTCATGACAAAAATGTCATTGGAACTAAATGGATATTCAAAAACAAGTTAAATGAGAATGGGGAGGCTATAAGAAATAAAGATAGACTTGTTTGCAAGGGGTATGCTCAACAAGAAGGTATAGAATTTGAAGAAATTTTTTCTCCTGTAGCTAGACTTGAAGCCATAAGAATGTTTCTTGCTTTTTCAAGCTTCCAAAAAATCAAAGCTTATCAAATGGATGTGAAATCTGCGTTTCTCAATGGTGATCTAGAAGAAGAAGTTTATATAGAACAACCAGAAGGATTCATTTTGGGAAATGATGAAAAACTTGTTTGTAGACTTAAAAAGGCTCTATATGGTCTCAAACAAGCTCCAAGGGAATGGTATTATCATATTGACAAATATCTTCATCAACAAGGATTTTCAAAGGGGTCTGTTGATAGCAATTTATACACAAAAACTGAAAATGATAAACTATTGATTATGGTTGTATATGTTGATGATATCATTTTTGGAAGTAATGAAGAATCTATGAGTCAAAAATTTGCTTCTGCTATGCAGAAAGAATTTGAAATGTCTTTAATTGGGGAACTAACATTCTTTCTTGGCTTGCAAGTGCATCAAACTACAGATGGAATATTCTTATCACAAGAAAAACACCTTAAGCAAATTCTGAAGAAGTATGGCATGGAAGAGTGCAAACCTGTAAGTACACCAATGATAACCGGATGTAATCTCAGTTCTCATGATGATTCTCCCACAGTGAATCAACCAGAATACAGATCTATGATAGGAAGTCTACTTTATCTCACTGGGACTAGACCATACATTATGCATGCAGTTGGGATTGTTGGACGATTCCAAGCTAATCCAAAAGAGTCTCATCTTTAGGCTGTCAAAAGAATATTCAAATATCTACAAGGAACTCAAGACTTTGGACTATGGTATCCAAAGAATGTTGATCTCACTCTTCATGCTTACACTGATGCAGATTGGGCTGGAAATGTTGATGATCGGAAAAGCACTAGTTGTGGTGAATTCTATATGGGGCCCTTGTTAGTATCTTGGTTCAGCAAGAAGCAAAACTCTATTGCCTTATCTACAGCAGAAGTAGAATATGTGGCTGCCGCTTCATGTTGCACTCAACTTCTTTGGATGATGCAACCCTTACAAGAATTTCAAATCAAATGTTCACCTCCTATCTCCATTATGTGTGATAATACAAGTGCCATCAGTATCTCAAAGAATCCTATTATGCATTCCAACACCAAGCACATTCCCATCAATTATCACTTCTTACGTGAACAAGTGCTTGAACAAAAGGTGAACTTGGAGTATGTTCCCTCCAAAGAACAAGTTGCTGATATATTTAAAAAACCTCTACCCAAGGAAGCGTTCGAATATCTCAGACAGAAGCTGGGAGTAGTCTCTGCCATGCACAATATTAGATCTTCTTAAATGCAGAAGATTAAATTGGATACACGGATTTCCTGAAAGACAGTCGCGTATATACACGAGTTTATACAAAGAAAACCATGTATGGGTGGTTGTTGACAAATTTTTTTAGGGTCAGCATTCTTCAGCGCAGCTATGGTGCTGTTGGGTATCTTTGGTGATGTTTTAGCTCTCATATTTCTATTTCATTCTCTGATATTTGATGAAGATTCCTTGATGATTTGCTGTTGAAAGTGTTCAGGATGCACAAGCTAAGGGGAAGATGAAGGAGTGAAATGGCTCAAGAATAGGTTTATAGGTTCACGGGGAGCATTAGCCTTGCTGAGAATTATGCATTGTTGGCATTATGATGGTTCTGAAATATGATCTCTCTCTTGAGGTCTTTTTGGCATTTTTTACGAAAGGTTCTTGTTGAAATTTGATGAAAAGGTCATGTTGAAACCTATGATGTAAAATTGTAATTTTCAGTCATGTAAGGACTTGATCAAATGTGTAAACCCACTTGGTTGGGTACTTGAGTCACATATGTAAATCCACTTGGTTAGATCATTGTTGTAAGTATGAGTCCTTAGTGATAAGAAAGGTCATAGAGTCATGTACTTCATTGAAAAATATTTTTGGAGATTTAGCATGAACTTAGGGGGAGCATGGTAACTTCAATGCACATCAAATCTACAAAGCTCTTCTTTATACAAGAGAAGAAAACCCTTGTTTTGGTTTTGATCTGCCCTTTTCCCTTGATGTCAAAGGGGGAGAGTAACATGGTGTTTGAATACGGGGATAGTATCATGGTGTTTGAATAATGGTTATCATCAGTATATCTATCTGTTTTGGTGATCAAACACGATCATGGTTGCCATCAAGTCCAAAGGGGGAGATTGTTGGAAATATGATGCAATGTGTTGTCCTTGATGGCAACCTACTTGATAAAGTTGATGGCAACCTACTTGATGAAGTTGTCCTTGATGGAAACTGACTTGATGAGTTTATTAATGATGTAAATTTGATGTATCTACAAAGCAGCTCAGAAGTAGCAGAGAAAGTGATTTCAGTAAGTGCCAAAGAAATGATAAATATGATATTTCACAAAGCATAAGCAGGTTTGTCAATGCAAAGTAGCGTATGTATGTGGAAAATTACGTACCAACTAGCGTATGCCTATTTGTGCTCTAAATTTCTAAAACCAAGGGACATTACCATGGTATTGGCCCACAGTATTGAGCGCTGGATTATCTATTTGATCCCGTCTAGGAATACCATCAGAAGTTGTGTGGTTTTGGCTCATGGTATTGACAAAGGATAAATCTATATAAGGAGAAGAAGATCATAGTGCAATGTGTGCATATGTATGGGTTTTAATGAATACTTCACTTTGAAGTATATCTGCATGGTTGAACTCT
Organism: Pinus albicaulis; assembly: GCA_034641835.2. Classification (NCBI taxonomy): domain Eukaryota; kingdom Viridiplantae; phylum Streptophyta; class Pinopsida; order Pinales; family Pinaceae; genus Pinus; species Pinus albicaulis. The sequence continues at coordinate 666,528,147 of CM076582.1, read as the reverse complement.
GTTCTTAATTGATAGATCTGAATCTATGATGCACCTATGGATATGATGAAGGTTCAAGATCTCTAGATCTAGCAATGATGAATCTCTAGGATGATATAAAAAGAAATGATGAAGACCTGGCGCAAGTCTGATGAAGAAATTGAAGAAATATGGGTAAGTTTATAGATCTGGACTGTTATGCAAAGTTTATCTTTTATAGATCTATACGCTAGTTTTTCTCGGTAAAAGCACGTATATACACGGATCCGATTAAAGAAAAGTGCATATGGTAGTCAGGGTTTCTGAAGAATATAATTCACTGAAGTATATGCAGGTTTCTCTCTATTAAAGTGCGTATATACGCAGGTTCAGTGAAGTAAAAGCGTGTATGGAATCTAGGGTTTTACTGAAGTGTGTGGAATGAATTGTCTGATCTGTTATGCTATTTTACTGCTATCTGTCAAGGATGTATTCATGCAGATCTGGGTTGTTTGAATGTTGATTGTGCTGCTAATTATGTTTATTAAATATCAACTTCTTTGCTACTCTTTTCAAGAGAGAAATTTGTTGCACTTGGTCTCGTAATTTTGATATGTCATGTTGCACTTATTCCTCTTCATGAGTCATAGTAGAGCCTTCTGAGGGCTTAATGGGTGTGGAATTATTTTTTGGGGGGGATTTTAGAACTCAATACTAATACATATATGCTTCAATATGCCCCTGGAATCACTTCAAACTAATTTTTCAAACAAGACTTATGCAATTAAAAAAAAACGACTTTTTCTTTCTTTTGAGGAGCTCGATATTGAAATTTATGTATCTCTGGAATTTATGATCCCCAATATTTTATCTTCGGTCCTATAGTAGCCCTCTAATTCTTATTTCCAATTCCATATGTCAGACCTAATTTTGATTCTTCAAGATAAATTTATGCCTGATCTCCCAGAATGTCCTAATTATGGACTAGTTTAGTAGAGAAAACTTGTACAGCATGCCACGTCTTACTATTTTTACCTTTGGCTCTAACATTTATACACCAGAAACTACAATCCATTCAGGTTTTTCCACATTTTACAGAATTCCAATCCGATGCTTGAGGCAAAATTTATGAATATTTTACCTCAGTCACCTGTTTGAGATGAAATTTTGGATTGTGCAAAAACCCTAACTTCCATAGATCATATCTCTGAAAATATAGTGAACCAAGGTTTGTAATTTTTACAAGAATTTTATCAAGATTTCATCTCCACGTGCTAAATAATTCTTTTTCTAAAGCCTCACATAAAAAATTTTATAGACCAAATTTCAAGATGACCTTCTTGAAGAAGAGAAACCCTAGAATCCCAAGCTCTGATAACAAATGTTATGAAACCAACTCCCAAAATAGAATAAATATAGATCAATGACTTAGAAATAAGACTCTTTGAGGGGTAAACCTCCTTTACATTACATAAATGAACAATTCTTAGATGATAAAAATGAAAAAAATTCCTTTATAAATATAGGAGTCCAAGGGGTCAAAATACAATCCTAGCCGACATAACAATAACAATGTAAGGGCACAACAATAACAATAATGGAATTCTATGGGGCACAATAATATTAATATCGAGACTACATGAGAACAAAAATAACAATAAGGGGGCTACAATAACAATAACAATAAGGGTATACACTATTATTATAGGGACCTATCATATGTGTTCAGGAAACACATTTAGAATCAAGAGGAAAAATTGTTCCTCAAGAGACTAGGAAGAAACCATCCGAATATGGAGACAAAGGAAGGGGGAAAGTTAAATACAAAGGAAAAAATAATGCTACAGTAAATAAAGAGGGAGAGAAACTTGCATATAAACATTCTTCAAAATAAGGCCATGATGAATACCATTGTGGGAAATTACATCCAAAAATGAGACCAAAGAAGTTTAATAACAAGGGGAAACAAAATACTACTCCTACAACTTAATAAGATCTAGAATCTGATTTAGGTAATGAAACCAAAATCAAAACCATGGAAATAAAATGTAAAACTTCTAATGCAAGTACTAGTTCTTCTAGTAAGCCTATTGAGTCTCAAAATGATAAAGGAAGAATTGGTTTTTTTCATGTCTGGGTCATTACAAAACATACCAAAATTGATACCTTGTTTGATAATGGATCCCAATTCAATATTATCTTTGAAGCTATTTTCAAGAAACTAAAATTAGAAACTACACCTCATACAAAACCTTACCTTTTAGGTTGGGTATGTTGATGATGCCAAATTTCAAGAGACAAGAAAATGTAAACTCAAATTCTCCATTAACGAAAAATTTATTGATGAGGTAGCGGTTGATGCTGTATCACTTGACATATCTGGAATTGATTTAGGGAGTCCATACTTGTATGACTGGAAAGACATATTCTATTTTAATGAGAAAAAATATCATATTTTTAAATATGGATTTGAGTATATTGTTAGTGAACATCACAAGTGGATGAAATTATTTATTGTAAGTGTTGGTTAGATGAAAAATCTTGTAAATGCTAGTAAGAATCTTTTGTTGATGATGATTAAAGCTAAAGATACTACTAAATTTGAAGCTTTCATTGGATTTGATTCTAAATTCAGCATGATTTGGTTGAAGTTGTTAACAATTATGACAAGATTCTTTAGGAACCTGAAGGGTTTCCTCCTAAAATAGGAATCCAACATGTTAGTTTTGGAGAATGTAGAGATCAAGAATAAAATTCAAGAGCTACTTGACAAAGGGGTCATCGGACCTAGTACATCTCCTTGTGGGTCTCCTATTATCTTGGTTCCAAATAAGTATTCCACACGACAAATGTGCGTGGATTTTAGATCTTTAAACAAAATCACATTAAAGAATCGCTATCCTCTTCCTAGCATTGATGATTTTATATAACATTTAAAAGATTTTGTTTATTTCACTAAGTTATATTTTAGAATTGATTATCATCAAATAATTATTTTTTACGATGATATTTGGAAAAAATATTTCTAGAAAAAATAGGGTTTGCTTGAATGGTTAGTTATATTGTTTGGGATTTGCAATGCACCTTCAACATTCATGAGAGTTATGAATGGTGTGTTGAGAAAATTCCTTGATGATTTTGTCTTAGTCTACTTAGATGATATTTTGATTTTTAGTATGACTCGTGAAGAGCATGTTAAGCATGTGAAACAAGTTTTAGATATCCTGAAAAGAGAAAAAATGAATTTGGGAAATCCTCTTTGGTTTATTTGGGTTATATAGTAGGAGGGGGTGAATTGAAAATTGATCCCTAAAATGTTGAAGTCATTGTGAATTGACCTAAACCCAATAATTTCACAGAAGTTAGAAGTTTTTTGGGAGCAAACCAATATTGGAGAAAATTTATAGTTAACTTCTCACTCATTGCAACACCATTAAATGCTTTGACAAGTGTGAAACATGTCTTTTAGTGGGGAGGAAAGTAGTAGAAAGCCTTCGACTCTTTGAAAGAGAAAATTATTACAAAACTAGTTCTAGAACTACTATATCTTAAGCAACCATTTGAGATTCAAACTGATGCAAGTGATTATGTCACGGGAAATTTTTTTATGCAACATGGTAAGCATATTTACTATCATTCTAAAGCCTTTACCAATGTAGTAATTAACTATCCAAATTTTGGTAAATATTTGTATTCTTTGGTATGAAGTGTGAAGAAATGGAAGCATTATTTGAAGGGTAAAGAAATGATTATTCATACTGACCATAAACCTTTGCAATATTTACAATCACAAACCAATCTACAAAAAACTAGAAATTTCAAGTGGATGGGATTCCTACAAAAATTTAATCTGGTAATTAGGTACAAGAAAGGTATATACAAAAAATTGTTTGATATGTTATGAAGTCCTATTGTTAATGCATCTCTCATTCTTAAGCACTAATCAATCATCCATAGAAGTTATATTGAATAGTATGCTCAAGACGATGATTGATTTTAAAGATGTTTATGAAACTTCGATTCAAGCAAATCATGTTGAAGAGTTGGATTATCATGTTCATAACAAGTTGTTGTATCATCTTTTAAAGTTATGAGTTCCACAGGGTGAAAGAGTCAATGTCATAAGGGAAGCCCACAATTCTCTTACTGCTGGTCACTTTGGTGTAGGAAAAACAACTGCACAAATTCAGAGGTATTGTTATTAGCCTCGCATGAATGAAACACTTTCAATATATGTAAAGGGATGTTCCATGTGTGCTACTAGCAAGCCTAGCAATAGGAAATTGGGTTTGTATACTCTACTTACTAATCCTTCTTGTCCTTGGGAAAGTATTTCTATGGATTTTATAGGCGGATACCAATGTTTAGAAAAGGTCATGATTATCTGTATGTTGTGGTGGATCGTTTCAGAAAAATGTGTTTGTTGATACCATTTAAGGAATAGGTTACAGTTGAACAAACCAAAAATATGTTCTTCCAAAATGTATGGGTTCACCTTGGGTTTCCCACTTATATTATTTTTTATTGAGATTCTCAATTTTTTGGGAGGTTTTGGTCAATTTTATGGGAAATATTTGACACAAAGTTGAAGAAGAGCACCACATTTCATCCAAAAACCGATGGTGAAACAAAATTGGTAAACAAAAAAATAGCCCATCTCCTTCATGGATATTGTGGTAAGCATCCTAAGCTTTGGGATGAACATTTTCATTACATCCAACATGCCTAGAATAATGTCAAACACTCATAAATGCAAGTATCTCCATTTGAATCTTGTTTGTGTTAATTACCAAAGTATCCTTTGGATTTCATATTTGGTAAATATATTGCAGTAGATGGAAATAGTGATGTGGACAAGGCCAATAACTTCATTGAAAAAATTCAGCTAGTGCATCAAAGAGTACAAGAGCAGCTTGAGAAAAGAAAATAAAAGTACAAAGAAAGGCATGATAAGCATCGGGTTGATCATGATTTCCATGTGGCAGATAAAGTTTGGTTATATATTAGAAAGGAAATACTTCAAGGTGAAGGTAAAAATATAGATCCAATCAGATATGGCTCTTTCAAATTCTTGGAGAAGATTAGTAACAATGGTTTTCAATTAGATTTTCCACCTTATATGCAAATTTATTATGTTATGAATGTGGAAAACTTGACATTGTATGAGCCTCTAATGATTGATGAAATGAAGATAATTTTCACATTCTGTCTATTGAATATTTTCTCTTGAATATTTAGATGAGTTGCAAGAAGACTCAATTCTCGACAAGAAAATTGGGACTTCATGCAGAAGCAATGTGGAGTATCTAAAAGTGGGGTTCAAAGGTACCGATCCAAGTAAGGAAAGATGGATTGAGATCAGGAGAGTGAGGGAGTAGTACCCTCACTTAATTCTTGAATAAAAACAAACTTTTGGTGGTCCAAAATATTCCAGTCGGGAGGAATGATTTAGGGGATAAAAAATATGCTCAAAATTAAAACTACTCAAAATCTCTCAAAACTAGTGCAAAATCATAGATATCATCATTCTAATTCCAAAAATGCTTCAATCACCTCAATATGTCACCATAGGTGAAAGTTAGCGTGTTATGAAGTTTTTGGCAAACAACTAAAAAGTAATATTGTAGGGTAAATTGGGTTTTTTTTTGGGCAGGTCATACAGTGACGTGGCGCTGAAATCAATAGGATGCCTAGGTATTAAAGATGTTAGATGGTCCAATCACTTTTTTACATGTGGTATGGTTTTCTAGGATGAGTTGGTGAATTTTTATTGGTTTTTGAGGTTTTGGTTAGTGATCCAGGTGGAATAAACAGGTACAAGTGCAAGTGGCTCAGCAAAGAGGGCTCAAAAATGAAAGTGTTTGAATTGTTATCAAACCAGGTTCATGTTGTAGATATCATCTTTATGAATCCAACTGCGCAGATGGCACTCAATTCCGAGTCTGTATGAAGGAGTTAGGAGCAATCAATGTTTTGGTTTGACTTTGTGACTGGGCAGCCTTAAAGAGGATGCAAATTTGACTTTTTCCAGCCACCGGATTCCGGCAAGTTCAGGCCAGATTCCAGGAAAATTTTTGGCCTATTTAATTTTCCTCCTTCGGTCCTAAATCGAATTTGAAAAAAGGCACAATTTGTTTTAATAACAAAAATTTATTTAAAAAAAAGGGGGTGGGGGCCGTGACCCCCACCACCCCCGTCGGCACCACCATATGGCACCATATATATATGTGGGCCAGCAGGGATTGAACCGACCCAGCCTCAAAGGCCATCCCGCTCCACGAGCGGCCCAACTGATTAAAATAACCCACCAATACGCACTTGCCAACACACTACGGAGCTGACAAGGGGCTGTGGGGCGAGCCGCCCAATGCGGACCCGACCCCTCCACTTAGTAATAAATTTGAATGGAAGGTTTAAAAAAAACAAATGCTGATTTAAAAATTGATATACGCGGGTTTTGTGGGGAGGCGGGATTTGATCCCCCAACCTCTCCTTAACAAATTACTAAATTTTACCAACGTGCCAAATGGTTGCTTTGTAAAATCCACCCACTCTTTGTTATTTAAACTCAAATTTTTACAGTGCACCCAAGCCATGGAGGAGCGAGAGAGTGCGCACGCAGATCAAGGTTTAATATTTTTTTAATTGCAGGTCATGTGGAACCATGAGCCCAGAAAGAGGCAGGCGGAACCCTGATTGAGGCCAATTTTCAAGAGGGCGAAATTTTGACTTTGTTCAAATGGGACAAATTTTATGTCATTTCAGCACTACTCGACACCACAAGTCTGATGGTGTGCTTAGTTTCTACATCTGATTTTTTGATTTTTTAGCCACTTTTGGAAGTGGGTTATGCCGGTGTCATATTTCCACATGTGAGCAGTCGTTTTCACCTTTTTCGACGCGACAAGATTGATGGTGCTTTCAGATTCAGCCGCAGAGAAGCTCAGCCTTCAGCAAATGGTAGCATGAGGTATATGATGTGTATTCCATGTACTTATTTATTTATTTCTCGTTGAGATGCATTATGTCTTGCAGATCCCGGTTGATACATGAGTCGTGGGATCTTTCTTTGTGTTGTTATTGATGTACTTTCAGATATGGAGTTGTGTCATGTATGAGTCCCTTTTATCCCAGATTGGTGGGATGATCAATTTCATATGTGTATTTTTGAGATCCCTTGTTTGCTAGGATTGGCAGGATACTCTTATTTACTACATGTTAGCTATGGTCATACTGATAGGAGTCTTTCTTTATGTATGAGATTTCTGCAGTGGAACATCTCTTAAAGAAGTCAAGCCACTCCTGCATGAGGGAAATTTTTCCTTGTATGTCATAGGGAAGAAAATCCACGTACATCTCTTCATACAACACATAATGCAGTGGCCTACACCATCTTGACACTGAGGCCCGGAGATGTAGTCCCTCCCGGACGAACTCCGTCATCAAACAACGTGTTCTTATGATTGCTGATATTGCTAATTTATGTTCCTCTTATTTTCAGCTACAATCGTTCATTTCAGTTCTTTAACATATTAATTAAATGCAATTCTATTTATTAGCCGAATTAAAAGGTCTTGGTTAAGGGGTATCAAGATTTTACCCTGGATCAAGTGGTATCATAGTAGGTATTCTTTCTAAATGGATTACAGGCATGAACATTGGACGTTTGCTGAGTTGAGCCATGGAGAGTGTCAAGGACATGTATGAAACCATGCTCAGGTTGTCCAAGAAAGCGGACATGCTGTACGAGGCTTACTAAAAACAAGTAGCAGAGAACGAAGAATTGAAGACCCTCCTACACAAAGAGGAGGAGGAAAAACAACAATTGCAGCTTTAGTTGCAAGCCACAACAGAAGCGTGGGAAGATTGGAAGCGCAAAAATGAAATTATGCAAGTAGATCATGAAGCCTTGAAGGCATTCCTACATGAAGAGAAGGAGGAGAAGTAGCAGTTGCAGCTTCAGTTGCAAGCCACGACAGAGGCATGGGAAGATTTGAAATGCAACAACGAAACTCTTCAGAGAGATCATGATGCCTTAAAATCATTCCTACAGAAAGAGAAGGAGGATACGCAGCAGCTGCAACTTCAACTACAAGCCATGTCAGAGGAATTGACAGAAGTGAAGAGAAACGAGGGCTTACAACATCTTTCTTCATCGGTTTCACAATCAACACCTAAGGTAAACAGTGTTGATTTTTCTTCAGTTTCTTCACACGATATAATTTCAGTTGGATGTGTGGAGATACCCATCACAGGTACCAACATGAGACTCCTCACCAAAATGGGGTACAGAGGAGTAGGACTTGGCATTCGTTTCCAAGGCATAACAGAACCATTGGACGTTGTGCAACGACCTCGTTATGAAAGTTTGGGGTACACTGATGAAGGATGTTCAAAGGACATCAAGGGAAAACAAATAATGATGAACTCTCCAAGGAAGAGGAATGATAAGGACACTTCACCATCGTTCCATGGCAGTCCACGTTGCAGTGAAGGAACTGAGGTGAGCTCCCATCATCATGATCACACCAGAGACCACCCCAAAAGGTATACTAAGTCTCATTATTCTAGAGTTCATTTTGACTATAAGAATGTTGATAAACACAGTCGTAAAATATGGCATTGTAAAACTTGTTATTTTTGTGGTTTAAATAACCATGTGATTTCTGAGTGCTGGAAGAGAATGGCAACACAAAGGAGGAAGAGGAATGAAAAGCCTTCTCCTCAACAGGAAAATAAATCAGTTAAGCAGGTCTGGAGGAAAAAGAACGTTTGCACCCATTGCAACCGAAGTGGCCACCAAAGAGCCACATGCTGGAAACTTCATCCAAAGCAGCACCGTAAAGCCAAAGAGCCCATGCATACACCAGTTGAAAGAGTTGATCGACAAGCAAGTTTGCCACAGGGAAATGATCCACTCGTTTTAATAAATGAGAAGTGGTTCTTCTAGATTGTTTTTTCTAGAGATGTTAAGCTTGTTATGGCCATGCTTGTAAGTCATTTGTCGTATTTTTATTATGAAAGTGATGATGTGTTTCCATCACTCGTTTAAGCGACCATGATATTGTTTTTGGCCTTGTTTTATAAGTCATGTGTTAGATATCTTTCATGTAAAAGTGATGATATGTTGCCATCACTTTGAGACGTGACGATTATGTTTTTGGTCATGTTGTATGAGTCGTCTGATGCATTTCTTTCATGTAAAAGTGATGAGGTGTTTTTCCATCACTTTGAAATGCGACGATGAGGTCTCGTCTTGTAATTTTGTTGAGGTATGATTTCCATTTTGCTGTAAGCTTGACCATAGAGTACATGTTATAAACTCGTGGCAAGTATGGAAATATTTGGGTCATTGTTGGTCACATTGAGAATGTAATGTTCGTTGCAGCTTTAGGCAGGTGTTGGAATTCTGATTCCAAAGGACTTAAGTGAAGGAGTCATATGGGGATGTGCCTTTCAACGACATTTGCAGATAGTTGAAGATAGGTAAAGCTTGATGCCTTTTGGAGGACCAAAAGCTCCTCAGTGGGGAGGCTTTATCCAGGTGGAATAAACAGGTACAAGTACAACTGGCTCAGCAAAGAGGGCTCAAAAATGAAAGTGTTCGGATTGTTATCGAACTAGGTTCATGTTGTAGATCTCGTCTTTATGAATCCAACAGCGCAGACGACACTCAATTCCGAGTCTGTATGAAGGAGTTAGGAGCAGTCAATGTTTTGGTTTGACTTGGTAACTGGGCAGCCTTAAAGAGGATGCAAATTCGACTTTTTCCGGCCACTGGATTCCGGCAAGTTCAGGCTAGATTCCAGGAAAATTTGTGGCCTGTTTAATTTTCCTCCTTCAGTCCAAAACCAAATTTTAAAAAAGGCATAGTTTGTTTTAATAACAAAAAATTATTTAAAAAAAAGGGGGTGGGGGCCGTGACCCCCGCCACCCCCGTCGGCACCACCATATGGCACCATATATATATGTGGGCTAGCAGGGATCGAACCTGCCCGGCCTCAAAGGCTAGCCCGCTCCACGGGTAGCCCAACTCATAAAAATAACCCACTAATCCGCACTTGCCAATACACTACGGAGCTGACAAGGGGCTGTGGGGCGGGCCAACCAATGCGGACCCGACCCCTCCACTTAGTAATAAATTTGAATGGCAGGTTTAAAAAAAACAAATTCCGATTTAAAAATTGACATACGCGGGTTTTGTGGGGAGGCGGGATTTGATCCCCCGACCTCTCCTTAACAAATTACTAAATTTTACCAACGCGCCAAACAGTTGCTTTGTAAAATCCGCCCACTCTTTTTTATTTAAACTCAGATTTTTACAGTGCGCCCAAGCCATGGAGGAGTGGGAGAGCACACATGCAGATCGAGGTTTAATATTTTTTTAATTTCAGGTCATGTGGAACCATGAGCCCAGAAAGAGGCAGGCGGAACCCTGATTAAGGCCAATTTTCAAGAGGGCGAAATTTTGACTTTGTCCAAATGGGACAAATTTTATGTCATTTCAGCACTACTCGATGCCATGAGTCTGATGGCGTGCTCAGTTTCTACATCTGAGTTTTCATTTTTTTAGCCACTTTTGGAAGTGGGTTATGCTGGTGTCAGATTTCCACATGTGAGCAGTCAGTTTCACCTTTTTTGACGCCACAAGATTGATGGTGCTTTCAGATTCAGCCGCAAAGAAGCTCAGCCTTCAGCAAATGGTAGCATGAGGTATATGATTTGTATTCCATGTACTTCTTTATTTATTTCTCGTTGAGATGCATTATGTATTGCAGATCCCGGTTGATACATGAGTCGTGGGATCTTGCTTTGTGTTGTTATTGATGTACTTTCAGCTATGGAGTTGTGTCATGTATGAGTCCCTTTTATGCCAGATTGGCGGGATGATCAATTTCATATGTGTATTTTTGAGATCCCTTGTTTTCTAGGATTGGCGGGATACTCTTATTTACTACATGTCAGCTATGGTCATACTGATAGGAGTCTTTCTTTATGTATGAGAGTTCTGCAGTGGAACATCTCTTAAAGAAGTCAAGCCACTCCTACGTGAGGGAAATTTTTCCTTGTATGTCATAGGGAAACAAATCCATGTACATCTCTTCATACAACACATAATGCAGTGGCCTACACCATCTTGACACCGAGGCCCGAAGATGTAGTCCCTCCTGGACGAACTCTGTCATCAAACAACGTGTTCTTATGATTGCTGATCTTGCTAATTTATGTTCCTCTTATTTTCAGCTACAATCGTTCATTTCTGTTCTTTAACGTCTTAATTAAATGAAATTCTATTTATTAGCTGAATTAAAAGGTCTTGGTTAAGGGGTATCAAGATTTTACCCTGGATCAGTTAGACTAATTGAGATGCACCACGTGGCCCAATGGGAGGGTGCCATGTGGCCCTCGGGGCCCAAATTTTTTTTTATTAAGGTTCCTGCTAGTATAAAATTTATTTGAAGGTGTACCAAAAGATCTGACTTAAGTCACAGGTGAGAAAAGTCACTTAATTCACTTAAGTATCATACTTTAGATCTATGAAATATGTGAGAAAAACCTACAGAAAAATAGATGTATGTGATAAAAAAGAAAAAACAGCAAAAAAAATGAATACGATGTAATAACCCAATTATGGAAAATATTTGAAAGAATTAATATTTTATTAATAGCACCATCTAAAGGATATTTACAAAGGGCTGTAAATCCCCCTCCGTGGCATGGGTCCTTTGATGTACTTGTTAGGTCCCTATATTACCAGTGTAGTCCCTTATTGTTGTTAGTGTATCCCCCTTATTGTTATTATTGTAACCCTGTAGTCCCCATATTATTATTAATGTGCCCCATAAAAGCCCACTATTGTTATTTTTGTTCCCTTACAATATCATCGTTAGGTCGGCTAGGATTATATTGTGACCCCATAGACTCCTATATATAGAAAGGAGTTTTTTTCATTTGTGTCATCCAATAATTGTTCATTTATGTAATGTAAAGGAGGTTTCCCCCTAGAAGTGGCTAATTCCTAAGGTGTCAATCTCTATTTTCTTCTATTTTGTGAGCTGTTTTCATAACGTTTGGTATCAGAGCTTTGGATTCTAGGGTTTTTCTACTGCAAATAGGTCATCGTGGAATTTTCGCTATAGTTTTTTTTTATGAAGGTTCAGAAGCTAAAAAAAACCATTTGTGAAGATATCTTGAGGAACTTTGTGTAAAAAATTCAGATCTTGGTTCACAATATTTTCGAAGATATGATCTGTGGAATTTATGGTTTTTGTAGACTTCTGAAATTCATCTCAATGAGGTTATCCTGGGAAAATCGTCATAACTCTCTCTTTGAGGATCAGATTGGAATCCTGTAAAAATTGGTTGAATGTAAACAAACTTTAGCTTCCTATGTATCAATTTCAGATCCAAAGGAGGAAACAATTACATGTGGCGTGCCATACAAGTTCGCCCTACTGAACTAGTCCATAATTAGGTCATTGTGGAAGATCAAGCATAACTTTACCTTGAAGAATCCAAATCAGGTCTGACTCGTGGAATTGGAAAGACGACTCAGAGGGATATATAGGACTGAAGCTAAAGTATCGGGGATCTGAAATTATAGAGATACATCAGTTTCAATATTGATCTCCTCAAAAGCAAGAAAAATGTGTGTAATTAAAAAAACAAATTCATAAGTCTTGTTTGAAAAATCAGTTTCAAGTGATTCCAAGGGCATATTGAAGCATAGATATTGGTATTTGGTTCTAAAATTACCCTTAAAAATAATTTAACACCCATAAAGCCCTCAAAAATCCCTACTATGACTCATGAAGAGGAAGAAGTGCAACATGATATATCAAAATTAGAAGACTAACGGCATCAAATTTCGCTCTCACAAAGAGTAACAAAAATGAAATGATGGTTTGAAGAAAGGCGTGGAAATTAACATGGATGATTTGAAGAAAGGCCTGGAAGATAAGATGGATGGTTTGAATAATATAATGGAAGCTAATATGGATGGAATGGAAGCTAAGACGAATGGCATGGAAACAAATATGGATGGAATAGAAGCTAAGATCGATGATATAAAAGGAAACATGGAAGATTTGAAGAAATACATGGAAGGTTTGAAGAAGGGTTTGGAAACTTTTCTACAATAAAAGCTTCCTAATGGCGAAAAGGTAGTAGAGAAAACTCACGATGAGAACAAAAGAAATGTTAATCATGATTTCATTTACTCTAATGTTGGATTTAAGACCAACCATATTCCAAAGATTGATGTGATTAAGTTTGATGGTAAGGACCCCGTAACATGGATACTACAGATGGAGCAATATTTTGATCTCCAGAATGTGCAAAAGGCATAAAAGGTACGCATTGCAGCATTATATTTAGAACAAAATAAATCTGTACTGTATCGATTTCTTTTCTCTCATAAAAAAATTTGTCACTTGGTCAATTCTTTCAGAGGAAATGACAACACATTATGAGGATACATAGAGCAATCCCTTCTTTAGCCAATTGATAAACCTAAAACAAAAGGGTTCAATTGGGGAGCACATTGATTACTTCCAAAAATTGAATATAATGGTAACTGATATTCCATAGGAAGACAAGATTGATGTCTTCATAGGGACCTTAACGGATAATATCCAACATGAGGTTCACCTTTGGGAACCTAATTCATTGGAGAAAAAATGGAGGTAAAATTATGGCGACAAGGAAGCCTACTAATCACATCTATAAATATGGAAGTGTTGTTACTCCTATAATTCCACAACCTAGAAGGTTTACACCACAACAATTGGAAGGAACATGAGAAAAAGGTATTTTCTTCAGTTGTGATATAAAATACACTAAAGGTCATAAGTGTGCTGAGAAGAAATTATTTTACATAGATTGTGAATAGGAGGAGGAAAATGAACATGAAACTTCAAAGGAAGAGGATATACACTAGGAAACAACCCTAAATAAAGAAGAAATGAGTCCGACCATATCCTGAAATGAATTGGAAGGAATTACCACTCCTCAAACTCTCAATATAGAAGGACATATCAAGAAGAAAAATGTTATAGTGTCGATTGATTCGGGTAGTACCCATAATTTTATTCATTATAATGTATCCAATGAGTTGAATTACTTCCTATACCCAACACCAAAGTGTCAAGTGATGGTTGCAAATGGAGGAACTATAAATTTCTCTGGAAAGTCCCATAACATCAAGATAACCATGGGGGGATATGTATTGAATATTCAAATGCTTTCCTTTCCAATCAGAGGTGCTAATGTTGTACTAGGAGTACAATGGTTACAATATTTGGGGAGGATAGCTTTTAATTTTCAAGAAATTTTCCTGAATTTTTTTCGGAAGGAAAGGAATTTGAATTATGGGGTATCACAGGGAAGCTAAGAAATATAATAAGCTCTAATGTCATGAAAAATATTCTGAAGAAATAAAAATGAGGTGTAATTGCAAAATTATTCTCAGTAGAAGTTCTAACATAAAAATCATCTATTTCTCGAGATCTCGAAAAAGTCTTGGACAATCATTCTAAGGTGTTTGAAACTCCCAAATGACTCCCACCTATTTTTCATCATGATCATGCTATTCATTTGTTTCCAGGAATTGTTCCTCCAAACATCTAGCCTTACAGATATCATTATGTCCAAAAGAGTGAAATTGAAAGTATGATTGCATAAATGTTAGAGGCTAGTATAATTCAACCTAGTCAACGTTCTTTCTCTAGTCTAGTAGTATTGGTGCACAAGAAGGATGGATCTGGCACCTATGTCCAAATTATAGGGAGCTTAATAAGCTCACTAATAATATAAATTTTTCATTCCCATGATTGATGAATTATTGAATGAATTGCACGGAGCAATTTATTTTACCAAGTTGGACCTCCATTCAGGATATAATAAAATTAGAATGAAGACTAAAGATATTCCAAAGACAACATTTCCAACTCATGAGGGTCATTATGAAATTTTTTTCATGCCTTTTGGCCTCATCAACGCACCTTATACATTTCAAGGGTTGATGAATTCCATTTTCAAACACGTCCTTATAAAATTTGTGTTATTATTTTTTGATGATATACTAATCTTCAACGGGTCTTGGAAAGATCATGTTGAACATGTAGACATGGTGTTAAACCTTTTAGAGGAGAAACAATTAGATTCAAAAACCTCCCAATGTTTCTTTAGAGTACAAGAGGTGGAATATCTGGGTCATATTGTATCTCGGAAGGGCATTAAGGTAGACCCTAACAAAATTAAAGCCATTAAGGAATGGAAATTCCCAACAACCATAAAGAAGCTGCAAGGATCTCTTGGGTTAACAGGGTATTATCAAAAGTTTGTGAAGAATTATGGGAGAATAGCAGCACCTCTAACAACATTATTGAAGAAAGATGCATTTTCATGGACTCCTGAAGCAACTAAGGCCTTTGAACATCTTAAAGAGGCAATGTGCCAAGCACTAGTATTAGCTACGCAAGAATTCACAAAAACCTTTATTATGGAATGTGATGCCACAGGAAATGGAATTGGTGTTGTTTTAATGCAAGAAGGAAGACCCATTTCTTTTGAATTTTGTCTAATCAAAGGAAAGTATTCATAGAAAGCTATTTATGATAAGGAATTCTTGGAAATACTACATTCACTAAAGAAATGACAACCTTACCTAATGGGAAGACACTTCAAGGTAAAAACTAATCATGATAGTCTTAAATAATTTTTGGAAAAAATACTATCTTTAGAAAAACAACAAAAATGGGTCAGAAAGATGTTGGGTTATGAATTTGAAATCATCTACAAAAAATGGAAGCTAAATGTTGATGTAGATTCACTCTCAAGAAAAGATGAGGAGGTGGAAGCATTTCTTTGTGCCATTTCTATTATCCAACCAGATTGGATAACTGAAGAAAGGGAGGAATGAAAGAATGATGAGGATGTGTGGACACTCATTTAAAATTTGTAGCAATATCCCAATACATCTGAAACATTTGATTGTAAAGATGATTCCTTATGGTAAAAATATCACTTATATCTTTGTAAGAATTCAGAACTAAAACAAAAGATCCTTTTGGAATTGCACACCTCTCCCATAGGAGGACACTCAAGATTTTTAAAAACTTACCATAGGGTGAAGAAATATTTTTTTGGTATGGCCTTAAATATGATATTCAAAAGTTTATGGAGGAATATTTGGTTTTCCAGAAAAAATAAATTTGAGACAATTAAGACCCCGGATCTACTACAACCTTTATACATTTCAAGTCAATGTTGGCAGGAGGTTTCAATGGATTTTATGTCAGGTTTAACTAAGTCCTAAGGAAAGAGTGTCATCATGGTGGTAGTTGATAGAATTACCAAGTATGCACACTTTTCTGCATTATCTCATCCATTTAAAGCAAGAATAGTCATTATTGAATTTATAGAAACAATTCAACATGGGAGGACAAGAATTTTATAAAGAAGCATCTATAACTACTCAAGCATTGAGTACAACACCTTTTTGAAGGAGAGGGGTATGTTAGGTCCCTATATTACTAGTGTAGTCCCTTATTGTTGTTAGTCTATCCCCCTTATTGTTATTGTTGTACCCCTGTAGTCCCCATATTGTTATTATTGTGCCCCATAAAAGCCCACTGTTGTTATTTTTTTTGCCCTTACATTATTATTGTGAGGTCGACTAGGATTATATTGTGACTACATGGACTCCTATATATAGAAACGAGGATTTTTCATTTTTGTCATCCAAGAATTGTTCATTTATGTAATGTAAAGGAGGTTTACCCCTCGAAGTGGTTGATTTATAAGGCATTGATATCTATTTTCTTCTATTTTGGAGTTGTTTTCATAACAATCCTTGTCACTTCAATATTCATATCTTTCTCTCTCAATGTGTGAAAACCAAAAAATGTGTGGAACTCTAATGGGAGCTAAAAACGTATGAGACGATAATGGTGACGATGATAATGATCATGGTGAGAAATGAATGAAAAACCCTCTAATTTATAGCAAAGTGTTGGGTTGATATCTATAATGGAGAATAATAAATATTATTGACCAAAATCTAGATCTAAACATTAGGAATGCTTTATTATATTTTTGGAGAGGGAAAAGATATTCAAAATGGTCAAATATCTCTATTTAGAAAAAATTAACAAATAAAATTATTTATTAATTATTTCTTGAATAATAAGAAAAGTGCGAAAATGAAATGATTATTAAATAATGATTTAAAAACTATTCCAAGAGTGGAGTTAAGGAAAAATAAATAAATAGTGATTTATTTAATTTTTCCTAGGTGATTTAGTCAAATGTGACAAAGAATAATTATCAAATAATTATTTAATAATTATTCCTAGAGAAAGAATAAAATCCAGAGATACAGGATCCGATCTGCGGCTAATCTGATGCGAAAGGTCTAGGGTTTTGAGGATCGATCTCTGATCCAGGGCCAGAATGCTGGAAATAAGCCAAGATCGCCTCCAAGATCTGCGGCAACAAGGTCTAAAACTGGCGCAGAAGGTGGGATGGCCGGGCGCCCCTGGAGCCCCCACTTTCAAGCAAGTAATTATAGACAAAGGCAAGAAGATGGCCGAGGGTTCAAAGATCCCGGGCTCCTCAGCAACTCGTAATCATGCCGGCCATAATGAGATGCTCTCAGATAGCCTCACGGCAGAAACAGTGGAGGGATCTACCAGAAAAGGAGGAATCCGTCTCGATCAACCCTCGCAAGAGGCAGATCCACGAGGAAAAGCTGCAGATATGAGTGATAATGCCTACCAAAATGCCCATCTTGGTCGATCTGAAGATTCTGGAGGAAATGGAGCACAACCAAAATTGCAAGGGCGATGCAAACCAAAGGCTCTTGATAGCCTTAAGGTAAACATCACTGACCCAGATCTACAAGAATACCGGGATCACATGTCAATCTATGCGGTAATATGCAAATTCATGGGGTTCTGGCCCAGTGAAAAAGCTCTCTGTCAATGGATCAAGCAAGTATGGAAACCGCGAGGGGATGTACAACTTCACCTAGGAGCCAAGGGCTTTTTCACGGTGGTGTTTACCAATCTGGACGATAAGGACCGGATCTTTGAAGGAGGCCCCTACTTCTATGCTTCTGCGGGCCTCTATATGTGGCCATGGAAACCTAACTTCGCACCCGAGCAGGAAACCTTCACTCAAGTGCCAGTATGGATCAGACTCTTCTCCTTGCCAATTGACTACTGGAGACCAGCAGCGCTAGAACAAATCGGCAACACTCTGGGCACTTTTGTCCGTGCTTCTGAAGCCACTCTTCAAAAAAGGTACACAACTTATGCTCACATCTGTGTTGAAATGGATGTTTCTGGACCTTTGCACGAAGGGATTTGGTTAGATTACAGAGATGAAACCTACTTTCAAACTATAGACTATGAGCAAATACCTTTCAGATGCCGGAAATTCCATGAGCATGGGCATCTAATTAGAGAATGCCCTCAAAACAAAACGGAGGAACTCCCCAAAGGGAAATCTTCTTCGTCCTCGGATGGATTCATTCGACCCACAGGAAGACACAGAGCCAATCGCAGAAATAATCCTAAAACAGCAGATCCAAACACTGGCACTACAAATCCTTTTGAGATATTGGGCGAGGATTCTCAAAAGGATAAGGCAGAACCAAATCCAGCAGCTCAGCTATTAACGAAGACAAACGATCAGACTAAAGAAACCCTCGATTTGGGGGATCTCAACACAGCAAACTCAGAAGACAAGAACCAGGAAGGAGATGAGGACATGGTCCTCAGTGAACAGGGCACGGAAGACCTAGAATTGCATGAGATTCTGGAGAAAGAAGGGCTAGATCTTAATTCAATAGTGGAACAATGGAAACAAAAAGGGATAGAAAAAATACCAGAAGAAGAAATTAACAGGATCAGCCATCTATTCTTAGCCAGACAGGATGTAGTATCAAAAGGTATGAAACGGGGTCGTGGCGCTACCAAGAGCTTGGGCATCAAATCACAAACCCTACACCATACGCAAGCTAGCAGCCAGTACAAAAAGAAACGAGGAAGAATATCAGACAAAGATGCTCTCCTCAAATTAGGTCAGTTGCTGATAAACTCGGGAAAGATGAAAGCCCTTGAGGCTTTCTCCTTCTCCTCCTAATCCCAGTAAACTATGAAATTCCTCTCATGGAATGCAAGAGGACTGGGAAGCCTCAGGAAACAGAGGCTCCTGAAAAAGAAAATAACACAAGAAAAACCGGATGTGGTCTTCCTCCAGGAAACCAAATGTACTATTCAGAAACAAGATGAGCTAACTAAACGTCTGAGCAGACATCTCGAGCATCTGGCTGTGGAAGGAACAGGAATGAGTGGAGGCTTAGCCATCCTCTGGAATCCAAATGTCTACCATCTCATTAATGCTGAAGCTTCAAAGCACTTCCTAGCCCTGCAAATGCAAATTATCGGAGAAAAAGGCTCCTTATTATTTGTCAATATCTACAGCCCCAGACATCTGGAGGACAAATTTTTGCTGCTCCTTCAATTAACCAGCCTGTATCACAGGCACAACACCTCTCAGGCCATTTATGGTGGGGACTTCAATATGATAACCTCTCTCGAGGAAAATAAAGGGGGCACCAGGGCTCTTAGCAATGATGCCCGGGCTTTTAATGCCTTTATTCAAGATCTAAGCCTGGTAGACATAAAACCTAGCAATGGTATGTTCACTTGGACCAATAGGCAAGGCGGAGACAGGCTTATAGCTTCCCGATTGGATCACTTTCTAGTCTCTGAAAGCCTTCTCCTTGAAGGGAACATTATAAGTTCTGAAATCCTCCCTTCCGGGGGATCAGACCACTGGCCCATCTCTTTGCAAATGTCGATTTCAGGTACCCCCAAAAACAGGCCTTTTCGCTTCGAAAGATTTTGGCTTACCCATAAAGATTTCTTCAGCCGCATCAAAACTTGGTGGAAGACTCCTCTGCCTGTAAAGGGTACAAAAATGTTCAAATTACAAGCAAGGCTCAAGTATATTAAAGCACAACTGAAAACCTGGAATCGAGAGGTCTTTGGAGACATATTTGCAGACAAACGCCATCTGGAGCAGCAATTGGAAGAGATCCACAATGGATGGATTCAAGGTAATACATCACAGGAATCCATCGAGATGGAAAAGTAGCTCATGAAGAAATGGAATGAAAGGTGTGAGCAGGAAGAAATATTATGGAAGAAAAAGTCGCGCAATCAATGGCTGAAGGAAGGAGAAAGGAACACTAAGTTCTTCCATAGGTCTGCTATTGACTATAGATGCAGTAATAGAATCACCATATTACAAAGAGAGCATGGAGAGGTTCTCAGCTCACACCAGGACATCGCCAATCAACTTCGTAGACATTTTCAGTTCATTGCCACTGAACCAGAATGCAATCGAAGGGAGGCCATCGCCAGGGTTACCTCAACCATACCCAAACTCATCTCCGACGAGCAAAACAGTGCCCTGGAATGACCAGTCTCTCTCCAGGAGGTGGAGGTGGCGGTCAGAGAGATGGCCAACGGGAAGGCTCCAGGGCCTGACGGATTCACAGTGGATTTCTTCAAAGCATGCTGGGACATTGTGAAAGAAGACATTTGGGAAGTGGTAGAAGATTCAAGATTATATTCTTCCATCTTAAAGTCACTGAACTCCACTTTTATTGCTTTGATCCCCAAGGAAAAATATGCCTGCAATCCATCCAAATTTAGGCCCATTGCCCTCTACAATGTGGTTTATAAGATCATTTCGAAAGTCATAGCTAATAGACTTAAACCTATCTTACCTCAAATCATTTCAGAAGAACAATCAGGGTATGTGGAAGGACGACAGATCATGGATAACGTTCTGTTAGCCCACGAAATGATTCATACTCTAAAGACTCTAAGAAAGGAAGATATGATAATTCAATTGGACCTCTCAAAAGCATATGATAAAGTGAGTTGGGCCTATCTCGAGGCTGTCCTCAAAGCTTTTGGCTTCAGCACAAGATGGATAACTTGGATCTCAGCTCTGATCAAAACGCCTAACCATTCAATTCTAATCAATGGAGCCCCCTCTCAACCTTTCTACCCAACCAGGGGTATAAGGCAGGGAGACCCAATCTCCCCTTTCCTTTTTGTTATTCTAATGGAAGGGTTCAGCCGTCTCATTAAATATGCTTAGGAGAACAATCTGATAAAGGGTTTGCAGCCATTAACCAATTTTCCGGCCACAACGCACCAGCAGTTCGTGGATGACACAATGCTGCATGGCACGCCCACTGTAAAAGAAGAAAAAGGCTTTAAGAAAATTCTCACCTTGTTCAGTCAGGCTTCTGGAATGGATTTCAACTTTGACAAATCCATGGTCTTCTTTTTTAACACCCATCTGGCGGTTCAAAGACATTTAACTGAGATCCTCGGTTTCAAGCAAAGCTCTCTCCCTTCCAAGTATTTAGGGATTCCCCTCACCGACAAGCCATGGCATAAGTCTCATTGGGAAAATCTGACAACCAAGCTTGCTGAAAAATGCAACCACTGGACCAACAGAGTCCTTAATCTAGCAGGGCGTATGGTAATGACCAAAGCGGTTCTTCAAGCAATTCCTCACTACATGCTTTCGATTCTCCCAGCACCGCAAGGAATCCTTCAAAAAATTAGAACCATCCAACGAAACTTCCTGTGGTCGGGAAACTCTGGCAAGCAAAAATGGGCATTAGCGGCTTGGGACAAACTATGCAGGCCCAAAACCTTCGGAGGGATAGGATTGCAGGATCCTGGAACTACCAATAAGGCCAATGGAGCCAAGCTATGGTGGAGATGGTTAACAGAGCCGCATGCTCCGTGGGAAAAATTGTGGAAGGCTAAGTATGCAGCTCATTGGCAGCACGAAGAGCTTATCAGAATCACCGAGGTCTCGATGGGCTCCCCCATATGGAACTTAGCTCGAGCCAATCGACATATAATTCAGAATCATTGCTTTTGGGAAATAAGAAACGGGCAGTCGGCTCTCTTCTGGGAAGACACTTGGCAACAGCTCCCGATACTGGAAAGCCCTAATTTTCATCCCTTGCAGAAATGGTATCAGGAAAAAGGAAAAATAAAAGTCCATCACTACTGGGCTCAAAGCAGTGAACCGCAACAATGGAGGAGCTGGCAACCGACTCCCCCTCCCCCGGAGGAACTACTGCAGAATTTAAACAACACCCTCAATGACACTCTCAGGAAAAGAGTTATCAGAGAAATGCATGGTCCATACAGACTCCGCTGGGGCATGCTGTCTGGCGGCTCCTTCAACCTGAAAGAAGCCAGATATTACTTGGATAACAGGGAGGAGCGGGACAAGGTAGCTTGGTATGAAAATGTCTGGGCAAGAATTCTATGGCCCAAAATTAAAATGTTCCTGTGGCTCGTACAAAACAAGAAAGTCCTAACATGGGAAAATCTGACCAAAAGAGGGTTTATAGGGCCTTCCCGTTGCCCATTATGTGAGCAACAGGAGGAAACCACCAACCATCTCTTCAACAGCTGTGACTGGACCAACAAGCTCTGGGAATGGCTTCAAGATATCTTCCGACAGTCAGACAAACAACACAATTCAATTCAAGATACCATAACCAATTGGCGAACACAATACTCCAACAGCGCTATGGTAAATTCATTGTGGAAGAACAGTCCAGGATTCCTCCTATGGAATGTATGGAAGGAAAGAAACAACCGCATTTTCCAAAAGCGCAGCATTCGGCAACTCGATGATTTAAAAATAGTCATCATGCAAGGGCTCATGGTAACAACTCATACCTGGTGCACAGAGGAAAAGGTTGAAACGATCTCTCCCAATGACAGAAGAATTATGGGCATCTTCGGGCTCATCGATTCAGCGGAACATCTCCTGACGAAAACGGCTCTCCGACCAATTCCTCCTCCTGTTATCTGGCAGCGTCCACCCCATGGCTTCTGCAAGTTGAACTTCGACGGTGCAGCAAAGGGCAACCCTGGCCCAGCTGGGGCAGGTGGGGTTCTACGTGATGAAAATGGAAGCATCATTCACATCCTAAGCAAAAATTTGGGAGAAACCACTAACAACTACACTGAATTCACAGCTTTAGAACAGGGTCTCCGACTCTTAGTTCAGCTTGGCAAAAGGAAAGCTATCGTGGAAGGCGACTCTCAGGTGGCCATAACCACAGTTAAGAAAATTCAACATGGAACGCAGCCCACCAAAGCAATCAAGCATTGGAGGTTGGCCGCGGTCACGGAAAGGATAGCACAACATTTTCCATCTCTCAGTGGAATAATGTTGCAGTCCGTGCGAAGGCAAGCAAACTCGCTTGCGGACCACATTGCTAACTACGCGGTTGACAACCCGACTCTTGCCTGGGACACGTGTTGGCATGAGCTCACGGATGATAAGCTTCGGGATCAATGCAACGCAATCTCAAGGAAAGACTTGAATGCAGGGGATTCCGTAGGACGGACGACAGGTCAGTCGTCATCAGAAAATCAGGCTTAACGGTATGGTGATTGCGCCAGTCAGGCGGCACACGCAGGATAGGTTAATGAGAAGCCATCGGGATCAGCCTTCCTCAATGAGAAGGAATCATGGCAGAGGAAAGAGCTCCACCAAGCACTTTAAGCGCAGGATTACAGTGTGTGAAGGATTACATGGCAGAACGGACAACTCCGATCACTCACCCAACTTTGGCGGCAGTACGTTTAGGCAACTTGCCCTCAATTATGGCCTTAAATGGCTTCCCCGTAGCATGCTTCAACCCTTCTCCCATTTCTTTATTAGCTCCTCCCCGCAACCTCTCTGTATCATTCCTGCATTGGATTATCAATCTGCAGGCTCCTCTTCTAATCTAGATTTCAGCTTACGCAAAGTGATCGTTGCAAGCACTGTCTCAAGTGCCATGGCGGAACTGAATCTAAGAAGCATCAAAGCCTCACAAGCCCTCAAAAGGGCCAAGGACTGTTATGAGGCTTCGGTTTCTAAACGCGGCAAGCAGACAATCGAGGTGTTGGAGGAAGAAGTGGAACTGGCTCGAACACAAACGGACGACACTAACATTAGTGAGGAGGTTGATTGGCTCGTGGACCCTGAAACTCCATCCACACGTCAGACCCAATTTATGCAAACACAAGTCGTCGCTTGGCAAGTGAAAACGATGTTGGCCAAGGCCATAGCCATGCAGGGGGCAGCAGTAAAGGAGACGTTTGTGGCGACTTCCATGGCGTCGGCTCGAAACACTGCCTGCCTCGACAAACTGGAGGTTGCATTTAACTCGCTGACCGAGGAACTAAAACAGCATGGCAAGGCCCTGGAAAAGTTCGTCCGCCGCTTTGAAATCTATCTCCGCCACATTCACCATGTGTCCATCGAGCTTCCTTCGGACGATTCGCAGGCCACCGTGATCAGACGGTTCAAGCCACGGGCTCCTACCACAGGCGGTGAAGGCGTCACTCCGGTCGAAGGGGAACACTCGGGTGCTTCCACTACAACTATATAATGGCTCAACTTTCCTTATGTTTTCTGTCAACTAGTTAATCTCTGTCTCGTTTCCTATGTCTCTTTACAGTCTTTTTACAGTCAATTTTCAGCTTGTAAAAGGCCACTATGGCCTACAGCAATATTTTGGTCTAGTTTTGCAATCATAGGGTGACCCTGTGTGGCAGCCCTGAAGTTTTGTTTTAAGGACTAAGATGGTCAAAGGTCAAGCTACTGCTCAGCTATGTAAAAACTCAATCCTATGTAAGATCGAATCAAAGAAGGCCTCTCCACTATCAAAGCCATAAGTCTTCGAGTATCAAAGTTGTAACCTCTGTTCATATCATAATATATTGATCCATACTTACTTACAAAAAAAAAATTATTCCTAGAGAAAAATAAATAAATAATGCTTTGTTTAATTATTCTCATGGGTTTTAATCATAAATAACTTAATAAAAGTGGTTTATTAAATTATTTCCTATAGTGAAAGTTATTTTAATATGGTAAAACTAAACTTGCATGGTGTATTTTGATCAACCTAGTTAGAAATGGCTAGGTGATCAATTTTTGGTAATAATAGTTCCAACTGACCCTGGCAACATTGGACCCTGTGACCTCCAGTACAAAAAACACACATATTACCATTGGAATGAATATGTTTCTTGTTATATATCGTGTGATGTTTATATTTAAATTGAACCATCGATGAGGTTGTGGGGGTGGGGGTTGGGGCCAGGACGACGATGAGCCCAAATAGCCTAGCCTTGGTCACATGTAACACCATATAAGAAGAATGGAAGGTGGAATTAGAGGGGCCGGGTGGTTAGCCCAGCCCCTGGTCCCATACCCTCTACCATTACCACTAGTGGGGATAGCAGATAAAGTGCCAATATGTGGCCCCCATCCTGCGACCACATGGCCCACAACATGACCAAGGTCGACAGAGCTAGCAAGCTCGTGGCCTCTGGCTCACACCCCTAGCCACATTTAATGCCATATGATCGTTAAAAGGGGCAAAAGTTGGGTCATGGTTCCCAACTAATTGTTTTAAAAAAAACACCAATTTTTGTAGAATCTTTGTCATCCCATTGCTAGATCATCACCTAGAGGATATGCCAAAGGAGGAAAATGTTTCCAATTTTGCCATTTTTGAGAATTTGTAGGACAAATAACATAGAAATGGAGGAGGAGGCCTAGCTTAGCCATTTTTCATCCTTTTTGAGCCTAAGAAGAGCCTGCACAAGGGTTTTTGGGTGTATTGGACATAATGACAACATTATTTTTTTGATTTGAGCATTTTATGTTGATGAAATTTACATTTTGAGCATATAATTTAAAGGGACAACATTGGAAGTTGGACCCGAAGACGTAGCCTAGGAGGGGTGACCTTCATCATCAAATTTTTCTTTGTGATGTTGCTTGTTTTCTATTTTTCTCTAGTTATATCTGCAAAACTTAACTAAAATTACTAAGTTTATGTGGTTTTTCAATATCAATCCATTGCTCACAAGACATAAACTAGCTTGCAAATTTTTTCAATAAACCTTCAATTTTTAATTTCAGATCACCTTCTAACAAAGTGGCTATTGGCTATGACTTACATTCTTGTAGGAATAAAACTCTCGAAAAGTTTGTTAGCTTCCATTTTAATTAGCTCTAGAATATTGAATCATCTATAGAGTATGGATTATGAAGGGGTGTTATACAAATGTGGATGGTTTCATTCCCATGGAAATCTAAGTAAGGATTGTTCCCTCAACACAACAAATAGAAAATGGAATTAAAATGACACATTATATTCATTCTCTCCACATCCTTCTCCACCATCACTTGTGATAATAGTTATGACTCAAGCAGTTTCACAATAATTAGTTTTGATTGTAATGGTCAATGACTCCTTGGATATCACCACTACTCCTATTTATCCTCAACTCAATCTAGAATTGGTAAAATATTTTATTCCTTTGGCCTCTCAAGATGGTCCTCCCTCCCAATATATGTCCACTCTACCCCTTGGATCCATGTCTCCTACTCTTTGTTGATATTTTATTCCTACTTATGTTTCTCTTTGTCTGTCCTTCTGGATACTGCAGACTTTCTAACCACCTTATTAAACATCTCTCTCCCTATATCCTCCACCTCATTCTCCATTTTTCTAACTTATCCTTCTCTTCCTTTCTCTTCTCCCATAGCTTATGTTTCCTTACTACCCTTTCTCCACTTTAAAGCTATACCTACCCCTATAGTACACTCCCCTCATTACAATATATAATTCTTATCTCTTTCATATTCCCCTCCCTCCTTATACTCTTTGAAACACATACTCGGTGAACCTAGAGGGGAACTGGGTTTCTCTTCTAATTGTGCCTTCAGGCACATAGGTAGGGGAATAAAATATTCCCTATTTGTAGCACAACAATTGGCTCTTTTATAAAATATTTTAGGGGAGAAAAGATATATTCTCAAGGAACTTGGAGTTTCAGGCCTTGCACTGATTTCAAAATTAAAGTTTTATCCATAAATTACATAGGTTTGTCCAACATTGCAAAAAAAAATTGTTATTACGGGACTCATTAATTTACATTTCCCCCATATCCTCTTCCTTCAGAAATATATGATGAATGGATATGAGGATATTTATCTACTAAAATACTCTATTTCCTATAAGGATTTCATTGTATCTTATTCTTGTAGAAGATCATGGAACATCATCAGTAGATGGAACACCCACTTTGTTTTCCTAAATATAGCCTAGTATTTTTTATCAAGCCTCACTTATGATATAAATTATTTGTATTTGTACATTTATTTCATCTATTTAAATATATATGGACATTTATCTAATATATATGAATTTTGGTCATATTTCTCAAAGTTCCCATCCCTGGATTCGGGTTGAGATATATTTGGAGGAGATCTAGATTTTTCTCTAGGGATTGTTGTGATCTAGATATCTTCAACTCAGATTGATCCCCTTAATAACTTATTTATATATATTTTTGGTGATATTGATTTATGTGACATCCTCCCTACCAAAATATTTCCCATGTGGACCAATACTAGGGCCACTTTTTCTTGGATCAAAAAATGGTTGGATGAGAAGATATTTTAGACATAAACCTCGTAATGAGGCAACGATACAATGTTTGGGGAGACTCTGATCACAATCCTATCCTATTTTATTTTTACCCTTTCCCCTCTAAACTTGCTAATGCTTTTAAATTAAATCCTTCTTAGTTCGAAGATCCTTCTCTCCATGAAGCTCTAAAGCAGAGCTAGACTCACATCTGCATTTCTCTTCCAAACTTACCCTCATCCAATTTCGACTAATTTTAAAATGGTCAAAAGCTATCATATCAATATGGGGAAAAAAGAGAAGAAAACTCTAAATCCTTTGCTGACATTAAGGCGAAGTTTAAATATAAATATGAACAAGGATTTTTTGAGAACATTTTGATTGACCATTAGGATACTATCAAAGATATGGAAGAATATAGAAGAAAAATACTTCTAGATAGGGAGAAAGAATGGAGAGAAAACATTAGAGACCTTAAGCTTCAAGTGATGGATGACAACACCAAATACTTCCATGGGATCACAAATCATAGAATAACTATAAGCAATATATGTGGGATTTAAAATTATAGTTACTCCATTGTTACTTCCTTTAAGGAAATTTTCTTCTGAAGGATGAAAATACAACAGATAAATATTCAAACAGAAAAATCGAGCCATAATATAGTATATCCAAAAAGTAAAACCTATTCCAAAGTTCATTAACCAAGAACAAAACACCTATCTAATGACAAAAATCACAAAGAAATAATTGGAAAGAGTCCCACATAGTTTTGAAAAAGGTAATAGCCTTAGACTAGATGGTCTCCCTATTAAATTCTACTGTGAATGTTATGATTTCTTGGAAAAGGACCTTATTATAATGGTTGAATACTCTAGAAATTTTGGCCCAATCTGTTTACCTTTACATTCTACCTTTATAGCTTTAATACCTAAAAATGATAGTCTTAACCCTTTCAAAATTTTAAAACCCATTCCCCTCTATAACACCATTTACAATATCATTTAAAAAGTTATTTATTATAAATTAAAATAAATATTATTATAAAATATCTTCTTATAATAATTTGGATTTATAAAAGGACACCAAATTCATGAAGCTATTATTTTAGTTCAATAAGGTCTCCATTCCATACACATGAAACAACAAATATATGTCCTTTATAAAGTGGATCTCTAAAAGTATTTTTACTAAGTCAATTAGCTTATGTTTAATTGTTACTAATACATTTGGGATTTTTAATTCATTCGTTACTTTGGTTATAAACTACATTAGCACTTCCCATTTTTCCCTCTTGATAATTGGTGTAGCCTCTCCCTTCTTCCAATTAGAAAGGGGCCCAAGATAAGGATTCCTATTAGTATGAATCTTTATTCGAAGTGTACGAAAAGTGCCGGAGGAGCTGGCCCCTCCCTGAGAGAAATCATAGCCCATGGGAGGTTGAGCATATGGATTAAAGAGAGCTCCAGCGATACCGTTAGTGGCATGAGATGCCCCCAGTGTGTTGGCACCATAGGTCTGGGAAGATTAGGTAGAACGGTATAAACATAACCCAACTGAGCGTAGATCGGTTCATATTTTAACGCAATTTGGAGAGCAACTTCTTTGATTTAAGGAAATTTCGCTGCAAAATCTTTCCTGATAGGTGGCAAGAGAGTCCTAAAGAACCAGTCCATGTAGACATGGTCCTCGAAGGGAAGGTCTCGACATAGGCTCCTTCTTCTCTACCATTCCTGAACATGTTTGAATAGGTGGGTCGCAGATGATTGACAGAAAGAGGTTAAGAGATCGGTACCAGTGTCCTAACGAAGGGGAAGATGGAAGTAAGACAAAAAATCCCAGGCCAGAGTTGAAGTGTACGAAAAGTGTCGGAGGAGCTGGCCCCTCCCTAAGAGAAATCATAGCCCATGGGAGGTTGAGCATATGGATTAAAGAGAGCTCCAATGATACCGTCAGCGGCATGAGATGCCCCCAGTGTGTTGGCACCATAGGTATGGGAAGATTAGGTAGAATGGTATAAAAATAACCCGATAGAGCGTAGATCGGTTCATATTTTAACGCAATTTGGAGAGCGGCTTCTTCAATTTAAGGAAATTTAACTGCAACATCTTTCCCGATAGGTGGCAAGAGAGTCCTAAGGAACCAGTTCATGTAGACATGGTCCTCGAAGGGATGGTCTCAACATAGGCTCCTTCTTCTCTACCATTCCTTAACATGTTCGAATAGGCGGGTTGCAGATGATTGACCGAAAGAGGTCAAGAGATCGGTACCAGTGTCGTAACGAAGGGGAAGATGGAAGTAAGACAAAAATCCCAGGCCAGAGTCATAAAAGTGGTATGAGAGGAAGGGGCCTGATCAACATACCACTTAGAAGCTTCACTTGTAAGTGTTCGTTGGAACAACCAAAGATGGACAGAGTCATCGTTAATGGAATTGGATGAACACGACATGTGGCAAGATCGAATATGATTTGAAGGATCTTCTCCAGCAAGGCCTTCAAACTTTGTGATGTCTGAAGGGAGATTTGTTTGCATAGAAAGCCAACTAGCATCATGGTGTATAGGGCCATTTATCAACTGCTCAAAATCGGGGAGGCTGAGGCCTGCCATGAAAGGGAGCAAGGGTGCTGCCGGGGTAGTGTCCGTGGCGATCCCACTAGTGGTATTTTTGGAGGCAGGGTCGGGGTTACCACCAGCATTAGGTCCTACACCAGACATAGTGAAGGTGTCAGGTGGAGAACCAGAGGTGGGATGAGAAGGAGAACCCAAAGGACTAGAAGAAGAGTCGGTGTGCAGATTCGGTGGAGGACTAACTTTAACTCTATGTGGAGGAGTAAGTCTTCCAACCAGAAACTGAGGATGAAGGCCAATAAGTCTCCAGGATAAACACCTTGGTGGCACAATGGTGACGTAAAAAACACAACACATGGGAAAAAGAGACCAACAAGAGCAGGAAGGTGCAGGATCAAATGATTATGATGTCGAAACAAGGGAAAAGAGGTGTAGGATCAAATGATTTCAATGTTTTAGAGTCTTTGCTTGGTGGTGTTAACCAAGCCCTTTTTTTCATAGGGTGTGTGTGTAAAAAGTGTATAAATTTTTATTTTTAAACCCAGACATTTGTAGAGAAAAAGAAAAAGTATTGTTGTATAGCTGTAAATAACCCTGCAAAATAGAAAATAAATAACTAATAATGCAATAATCTAAACCCAAGAAGGTGGGCCTCTTAATAACTAGTCAATAGGTGAGTAAAAAAAAATAATATAAACACACTTAAATAGGCTAATAGATCTTGGGTCAAGAGGGATAGAGATGTAAAAGACAAAATCTGCTGGAAAGTGGTGCAGAAAATAGCAACAAATCAGAGGAAATTTGCTGTAAAACGTGGTGGCGAAAGGCTATCTCCAAGAAGGAAGCGGAGTACCCCCTAAGGAAAACCAAAAAAAAGCTTAAAAAAGGAGATTTGGATGGATAAAAAGCCTATCTGAAGTGGATCTGAAGATGAGGTATCAGATCTGAAAAAATGGCTGAAGACTCTAAAATTTCAGACAACCTGCAATAGCAAACACTTTTCCACAAAAGTGGAGGGTACTTAAGCCCTAGGGGGCTATTTTCCCACTTAATTGAGTGAAACAGAACAATTATAGGTCCAAAACGGGCAGAGACGGAGGTCAGACAACCCTAAATAGAGACTTAGAAGAACCCAGAAAAGTTTCAAAAAAATCCCTGCAGAAAGTCCAGGTCGCAGTTTTTGGCTTGTTTTTAGCAGAGGTCACAATTTTTGGGCTGTAAAGTGCGTCCTGGAGGTCCAGGTCATAGTTTTTGGGCAGAAAAGTGCGACCTTCACTTTCGGCATTCTCGGCGGCAGGTTTTAGAAAAATTTGTCGTCTCGGCTGCGGCTGATGTCTGTCACCTGCACAATGGGTCCGAAAACATGCGGAAGTTAGAATTTTTATCGTTTTAGGGTTTTATGGGTTAAAAATGACATCAAGAAAAAGAAAAACAACGGGCTGAAGAGAAATAATATGGTTTGAGTAGCTAGATATGCAAGGATCAGAAAAACGACAGTGGTCGTAATGGTAAACCCGTGTGGAGTCACCAGTTGTTAGTATGAATATTTATTCGAAGTGTACGAAAAAATACTACTTTAGCTACACATAACTTATAGCCCTAAATGAATGCTAATACCTTCAGATCTGCAATTAGATGATCAAGACAAATGCTGCAAAAATATAAATCGATGCATTAGAAGACATTAAATAGTAGAAAAATCAGATTTACTCCATAGATCCAATAGACAAGACAAGAATATATCCAATGAATAATTTTATTAATGGCACATGGGAGGAAAACACAAGAGGGTGTTCCCTATTCTCCTCAATGGGATGGGTTCTTGTGAGTCCTCAACACTTCAGATTTAGAACTTCTCTATCTGGATGGTGTAGAAAACCCAGACAAAAATGGAAAAGTATGGCTATGATTATGGATAAATAGTCAGACCAAGTGTTGAGATCCAGAGTGATCTTTAGGCCACAAAAGGTGACAAATGAATGGGAAAACCCTTCTATTTATAACAAAATATTGAGTTAGTCTAGATCTTGGTGCATAATTAAAATATTATTAACCAAATCTAAATCCAACTTTTATGGAATATTTTATTATATTTGTTGGAGGGAAAAGGTATTTGACTTGAGTCAAATCCTCTTATTTGTAAATAATAAATAAATAAATGATTTATTTATTATTTTAAAAATGTGATTAAGTAATAATAAATAAATAAATGATTTATTTATCATTTTAAGGATATGGTTGAGTAATAATCAAATAATCAAATAAATAATTATTTATTTAATTACTTAAGGGTGAATTAGGCATATTTAACAAATAATATTATTTAAATAAGATTTAAACAATTATTCTTAGAAAATAATAAGATAAATAATGATTTATCTAATTAATTTCCTTGTTCTGGGTTAAATATAACCAGAAATATTAATTAAACTACTGTTTAACTAATTATTTCTTGAGGAAAATCAAACAAATGTATATTTGTTTAATATTTCATTATGGGGTTTCCTGTTTAGACCATAAACAACTTAAGAAAGGTGATTTATTAAGTTATTTTCATTGTGAAGGTAATTTTACTTGGAGTAAAATTGGTCTTAGATGATGTACTTGGGTCCATCTAATGATAATAGGTTAGATGAGCAAAAAATGGTGTAACAATTCCCACTATATCCCTTCCTCTTCCCCTTTGTTGCTAAAAGATTGGGTAATATTACTCTAGATGCAAAGCTCAGAGGAGTGTATAGGAGGATCATCATCTCTCACAATTGCACTATGTCTCATTTACTATTTGTAGATGAAATTAGGAGCTTATCAAATGGAAATTATGGTTGCTTTCACTTTTTAAAATATCTTTCAGGGACCTTCACCAGGGCTAGAGGTATTGCCATAAATTCTAAAAATAATCCATCTATGGCTAGGGGCTATCAGTTAGAGAAAAATTTCAAGTGGAGGGACTCTTTTCTACTAGCATAACCAATATGGAGAAATGATATAAATACTTGGGTTTTATATTGAATCCAAATAACTATCTAGAATATCATTTTCATTGGATACTTGAAAAGGTGGAAAAAATGATTCAAATATGGTGCAAAACATTCTTACCTAGGGCTAGTAGATTCATTCTTCATAAATATATAATAGAAACCATCCGTTTATATTGGGCTTCCTTCGCATGGATCCCCCTTGGTATACTATATAAAATCAGATAAATTCCTATTTTGTTTCTTTGAGTTAGCAAAGAAGGTAGAAAATCATTTTCACTTTTAACATAGAACACCATATCCATCCCAAAGGTGCAGGAAATATGGGGTCTACAAAATATCTCTTGGTTCTCAAAAGCACTAGGGGAAAATGGATTATGGAAGCTCATATAGGGTGCTAGTATATGGGCCCATACCATCTACCAAAAATACATCAATTCAATATTTATAATGGATTGGAACATAACTTTACAAAAAATAGTAAGAAATGGTTATATTATTTGGAAATCCATTATAAAACAATTTCCTCAAATAGGACACTTTACTATGTTGGAAGATATAGAAGAGAAACTATTTATTATTAGGAATGAATCCTTGGATAGGAAGTCAACATTATAAATTTCTCCCTAACCCTCTATTTTAGTATTGAAAAAAAGAAGGCATTTTAAAATTAAATCAAATATCAAATATAAACCATACAAATGGATAGCAAGAATGGTTATCCCTTGATAACTTGAACTTAAGTGGAGCAACTGCAGAAGCTCGGGATCATTTCATTTAGGGTCTAATTTTTCAAATGTAACCATATTGGACAATGAGGACAAAATTATTTGGACTCTAACCCCAAGTGGTATTTACTCTCTCGAGTTTTTGTCTCTCAATTTAGCTCAAGAAAATGAAACCGTATACCCTCCATGGTGGGGAAAAAGGATTTGGAAATTAAGCTTCCATTCCAATCTAAGCCTTTCATGTCAGAAATTAAACTTATATCCCAATATAAAACTTTCATGTTGGAAATCAAACTTACGTCCCAATACAAAACTTTCATGTGCCTACTACATAGAAATAAAGCACTAACCTAGGACAACTTACAAGAAATATCCTTCAATGGGCTTGGTATATGCCTCCTTTACCAAGCTAAAGTTATATTAATGAACCATATAATCATTATTTTCCCATTTACAAACCTTTTCTAGAATGAAATTAATCATCATGAAGGTCTACAGTATACCTGGGACGATACTTCCATAGATATATGTCTCAAAATATTGTTGTTAGGATCGCAAAAAAGCACCACAGAGCTCTCCCCCTCAAGTTATATGGGGAATTTGGTTAAAGATAAATCTAGCCACTTTTGAAGGAAAATAGTATTTCTCCATCAAGGTATTCTTCCATAGTTCGACCATTGTTAATACTATTCCAATAGCCCAAATAAAATAAAATAAAAATTCCTCATAAGCCACCATTCAAATAGACTGTGAGAGACTTTAGAGGACTTTTTCCCATTTCTTCCAACAAAATACTCACCATATCTACAAAGATACGATTAGCCTCCAACAACTTTATGGAATTGTTTTCTGTCAACTTAATTCTTCAATTGGCACATGCCTAAGGAATCGTGCAATTTCATATTTATGGGGACACACAAATTGTAATTAAATGGATGTTGGAAACAATTCCAATAAAAAATTTCTCTCCTACCTTTATATCACAAATTTTCTCAACATATATCTTCTTTCTCTAATATTTACTTTGATCATGTATAAAAACATTGAAATTATGAAGTAAACACCCTCTCCAAAGCTAGCCTATATTTGGACAGATGTGCATACCAAATCACAAAAAAAAGAGGAAGGATAGTTGCTAGAATGTTTTCTTGACCCTTTGGCTTAGATGACACAATTAAAAGTATTGGTAGTTTATATTTATAATATTTTACTAATGGTAAATGGGAGATATTTTTTAAGGATAGTCTGCAATTTTTTAAGAATTTATTGGGAGGAAAATATATGAATGCACTTCCATATGTAATGTTTAATAACATATATATCAAAATATGTAATTGAAATGAAAATTTAAAATCTTGGGAAGGAAACATAATTTTTATTTTGGGATTCTCATTACATAGATTATTAGTTAATAAATTGCTAATAAAAATTTATCACTTTATTATTTTTGGTAATTCAAGATTCTATTCATTCATCAAAATAACATTACATAAATATCAAAATGGAAGCGGTCTCACCTTCACTGGGTTTACTGACCAATGCTATCACCATATTACAAAGAAACAGTAAGAGATGCATATCAATACTCCAAATCCTAATAGGTCAAATGCACCAAAAGACAAACAAAACCATAAGGAAACCAGTGACCATACTCAATCATCATAAGTAATTTACATTGGATTATCCAGCTCAGTCCCTAGAGGGGGAGGAGGGAAACATGGACATTTGACATGTTTCTCTAAGTGATCCAACCATGTTTCTAGCTTCTGAACCTTTTCTGCTGAAATTTTTTTCCCTTGCCAAACCACTACATGTTGAACCCTTAGTTAAACTGAAAGGCGGGGGGGGGGGGTGAATCAGTTTAACACATTCATGGACTTTAAAAAAAAATTCATTAACACTTTTTTACACCTTCATTTCATGTTCAAATTAACATGTGGGTAATCTTAGAATGTGAGAAGCAAGCATTAATATATTGTAACAATAGACTTAATATGAGAGTAGCAAGTATTAAGCAGATGATATAAACTAGATCAACACATAAACATCATGCACAGAGACACTAGATATAAGTGGAAACCCATAAATGGAGAAAACCACATCTTATTATTGTTGTGATGCAAAGGCAAGCTCCAACTCCCTCTCACCACTAATTTTATGTAGGCTCCAACCTACAAGAGGCTACTACCTCAATTATGCAAGCTACAACTTGAAAGGAAGCTCCAACTCCCATCTATTTTCAGCAGTGACCGTTCCTTGTCGCCCAACCTCGCCACGTGCACCCATTTTATCAAGCTACAACTTGATGTGGAAGCACCAACTCCCATCTATTTTCTGCAGGCACCAAACTACAGGAGGCTCCT
Organism: Pinus albicaulis; assembly: GCA_034641835.2. NCBI lineage: Eukaryota > Viridiplantae > Streptophyta > Pinopsida > Pinales > Pinaceae > Pinus > Pinus albicaulis. Next base: position 666,491,985 of record CM076582.1, on the reverse strand, counting down.
ACCTCAGTCAGCTACAACTGACATCTATCAAGCTACAACTTGATAGGAAGCTCCAACTTCCTTACTCTTTCAAAAGAAAAGCACTTGCTGATTTACCTTGGATATCAGCTCTGTTCTGTATCATCCTCACTGTTGTGTATCAGTCTTCATATATGCCTTATATCATTTCTGCATCTTCTCAAATTCACTATCAGCTCCTCCTTCTTCTCTGCTCAACTCCTCCTTCTTCTCTGTCTCACTGCTTCATTTCTGTATTCTCTAACTTTTCACAGCATCTCGTTCTGCTCCTCCTTCTTCTTATCTTCTCTGCCTCAATTCTGCATTCTCCAACCTCTCTAACCTCTAGCAACTTTCTTATTTTCTTCAACTCTCTTCAATTCTGCTGCACACTCTCTTCTTCTCTCACTCTTTTTCGTCAACCTTCTCCCCTTGGATATTACCCTGTTTTATACAAAAATAGCTTCATGGATGTTTGTATTCTACTGGGAATTCGAAATGGACAGCCATGTCTCTTTGCCTTCTGCCTTCTCATCTCTTTTATCCGCTCATTCAGAAAATATAACTGAAGGTACCAATTTATCGTTACAGTGGGATATTTGTTCTCTTCCAGAGACTTGCCAATGCATCACAACAATATAAATTGATTAAAACATTTACATTTCACCTTTTCGGTTACATAAAAACAATTTCACTCAGCCCATTTTCTGGCCTTTGGCTTTGTTGGTTTTGTCTTTTTCTGTTGCTGTTAAGAAACTGTTCTGCATACTCTATTTACTGCTACTCTGTGCACCTGCGCATGTACACCTGTCAAGTTCATTCCTGTGCATATTCCTATTCACCGTGATTGTGCGTCTGCTATATACATATAGCTTCATTACAATATATATAACTGCTGACTTTAAATCTGGGCAAATTCCAACGCTTTGGTTTCCTTTACTGGAAGTTTAAATAACTGAATGCGGAGGCTTTAATATCGCCATGGTTATAAACCCAATATATATATGTCAGATCTGCATATATAATTTAAACCAAACTCTAATCAACATTCGACCTTCATAATAAACTGCATTACATAGGGCCCACTTTATGGAATGGCTTCTTATCATTCATCAAATGAGTGCAACGCATTATATTGTTGGCCACCATCCATTACATATCTTACCCATGTTAATATTCCACCCTTGGTTTAAAATTCAACACAATAACTTACCATGGAAGCTTCTTTTCCCTTCAAATAAAGGTTGAGGATACCATAGAATAGCAGGCCATATCATAACTCTACATAATATAAGTTGGTCTATATAACATATAACAAACCAACAATAAAATATTGCTTTCTATAAAACTGTAAATAACTCTCGGCGATATAATAATAGACTCATTTGCCAATATTTGTCATTCCGGAGAAGATATCTCCTCCAATGAATTCCGATTGTGATTGATCGCAATCACAAGCTTTATTAACTTGTTCTGCTATGTCGGCTTGTTTCGATTGCGATTACTTCGATCCTGCTCCGATTGCGATTACTCCGATCCTGCTCCGATTGCGATTACTCTGATCCTGATCTGATTGTGATTAATCGCAATCACAACTTTTAGTTGCAAGTTCCGCTGCCCTGCTTTCACTCTGATGCGATTGACCATTGTTCATTTAAATGTGCCGATGCGATTGGACCGGAACTTAAACCTATAAAATCATAATTTATAGACCCATCGGGTCCGGGCTTCAATCGCAATCGCAACTTCTATTGAGATATTCCGATGCTTTGCTTTAACTCCGATGCGATTGGTCACTCTTCATTAAAATGTGCCGATGCGATTAGACTGGAACTCAAACCCATATTGATCATATTTTATATGCCCATCGAGTCTGGGCTTCAATCGCAATCACAACTTTCTGTTCATATGATCTGCTGCCAACCTTTTTCCGATGCAATTGATAAGGGTCCCACCATATGGTACTTTTCCTTTGATAGAACCTTTGGTTCTTTAGATCTCACGCTATATATATATGCTTTGGTCCTTTGTATATAAAGCACAATATATGTAACGCGCTGCATATATATAAGCTTTCGCTTTCGCCTGGGTTACGATTCCTGGAATAAGGTTTATATATATACTTTGCCGCTTGGGTTAAGATTCCCGGAATTGAGTTTATGTATCCTCTGGCTGGGTAATTATTCTTGGAATATTATGTAGGTTTGCACATGGTTCCATTCCATAAAAAAATGGCTTTGCCTCTGTTGTGATAACGGCTCTTCCTCTATATTCACTGCCTCCACCTCTACCTTAATTGTGCTTCTTTCTCTATCTCTGCCATTTCTTCCACTCTCCCTTCGACCTTTTCATCTGCTGCCTCTTCCTTTCTATTTTGTTTTATTATTGGCTCACCTTATCACTCCACCATTCGATCGCCCATCGATCCCATTCGTCAGTCCTCCATACGATATGTGCAATGATATCTCAAGGAGCTATCCCCAAACCTCATAGCTCTTACGAGTTCCTCAATCTCAGATTCTCGCCCTTACATACTGAAGGCAATTCAAACCCACATTCTGTTCAACCAATTTGATTCGAACTTTTTCGGTGCTTCTGTGGAACAATGTCCCTTTGTTCCTTCTATGCTGCCTCTGCTGCCTCTCTTTTTGCTTCCTCTGCTCCTTGGCTGATGTTTCAAGTGCTCCTCCTTTGTCATCTCCTTTGCCATCAATGAGACAACATTTCCAACAATCTCCCCCTTTGGCATTGATGGAAACTCATCCACCAATAATCCAATGTTTTTTCCAAGTTTTCCTCTGCCTAGCTTCTTTTAGAAGACCCTTTCTATTATTTCCTGCTTTTCCTCCCCCTTTGACATCAATGGAAAAGGGTTGCACATTGTTCAGTGTAGATTCTGTCTTTGCATTTCCTCTCTCTGATTTGTCTTTAGACCACCTTCTTCTGACTTTGTACCCTGCTGCTTCAGACTGGTGTACAAAACTTGTTGAGAGAACACTTTGAGGATTATTGATCTTGAATGTACACTGCAAGTTGATACAATCCCAAAGCACTGACTCCTTTCACTTGTATAAAGCAGAAAGTGAGGATAATGAGACTTCATAGAACACGTTGTACCAGCTTTATCTAATCAGGAATGCATCATTGGATTAAACCTAAAATACTGAGAATGCTTCAAATACACTTCAGTCTCTATCTGATGTAGTGTGCCAATACATTTCTGTTGAGCAAGATTGTGGATGGAATATGTCTTCTTCTACAATACTCATCTGTAGTACAGCGTTTGTTCAATTGTGATGAAGCCAATATGTCTTTTATAGCTACGGTTCACTTTTCTTGCATGTTAGTGATGATTTGAGCTAAGGATGTTGACAATAATATTACACTTAATAGCTGCAGGTCCTTGTTACTGATATGATCAATGAATCAACCAGAATTTTATCTAAGAGATCAAATGTTTTTACTGCTTGCATAATGTACTTTCAAAACAAACCCTTGAGACTAGATACATTCAGTGTATTAGTCAATCTCACTTATCAATCATGCACTTTCCTTTATGACATAAGGAGGTTATGTATGTCAATGATCAATCTCTCTTTAATGATCAACTTCTTTTCAATGGTTAAACATCAACAATTCCTTTCCGCTGAAGTATGCTTGTGATGAATCAATAACAGACTTTTGGACTACAACTGTTAGATTAGCACAACTATTCTGTCATGATGATCTTCAGCATAAACATCTTCAAGTTGTTTGATTGAAATCTCAGCAAATAGACTTCACACAGTTTTATGAATGATCTTAAGACAGAGGCCTTGAATGCATGTGTTGTCTTCCGGAAGGCATGTAGTTATGTCTAGAAGTAGATACTGCTTCAACACTCAATATAATCCTTCAAGTGTAAACCAGATATTGATCCTTTAGCACTACTGCTGACCTTTTCATGTTGAATGCAGATAACCCTGGGAATTTTACCTTGATACATTCTTGCCGTAGTCCTTTGATCCTGGGACCTGTATCATACCGCTGCTTCCCTGATAATGCTTGGTAATCTGTTGATAAGCATGTTTCTTGTACCTAAACATCAATTGATATTACTTTGATAAATCATGTAGAGATTTCACTTCAGCGTTCACATTAACCCATAATTGATACATCCTTCATAAATTCTATTATTGAGCTTTCCATTGTTCACACCAACAATCATCAATATATTGAATCTGATCTTGGCATTATTTACCATTCCTTTTTTTTTCTGTCATTTTGTTCCAAGGAAAGCCATTGAATGTTCCTTTCTAGGACTGTTCTAGAATCATTGTTGTTTTATATTCAATTCAATTGTTCTAACATGAAGATTTTCAAGAAGACATCTTCAATTAGTTTATTAGAAATCTTCATGGGTAGATTACTCAGAGATTTATCACTTACTTAGTTGTTCTTCTCCAAGGGACATTTTCATAGATGGAAGAAGAAATGATACAATGATGAGAGGCTCTTTGCTTACTCATCTTTCTTAAGGTGAATTATTGTTCATACTAGCAGAATGTTGCACACTGTGATCATCACTTAATGTGCTGATGTCTTCTTAACTTAAATGATCATGACTAATGTTTCCTCTCTACCACCATGGTTGCTCGCTGCCTTCTCTTATTTCATCAATCTGTCAGCTAAATAATCTTCTTCCTCTATAGTTCTTTGTTAGAGAAATTTTCTTTTCCCTTCATGATCTTATGGCCGTTCTCATTATAAGGTGTTCTTCTTAGACTACATTCATGGGGTCTATTTATGAACTGCTCTCCCCCTAGGATGTTGCTTCATATTTGTCCTTGATTAGATATTTTCTTTGCTTCCTAGACCTCTGGAGTCATAGATGACCATTATGTTATTGAGGTAATTGTGCTCCCCCTATTTTCTTCATAATTTATTGTGTCCATCATAATGTCTATCCTTCATCATAGTTGTTTGATTTGGATTGGTTTCATCATTCACCGAGTTCTTTAATATATATGGAAGTTTGTGTCTTTGTTTGTACTAATGTTTGTATATATATACGCAGCTTATCATCTGTATACTTGAGCCATGTATAATAGTTTGTTCCCCTTCTTGAATACAATTTACAATCAACAATTTTATGTCCAAAATTATGGCATGCATAACAATAGCCATGGAAATGATTTGTGTACCTGGTGAAAGATTGTCTTTTCCCTTTGCTTTCTTGAGGTGCTCTTCTTATTTGCTGCATCTTTTGCTGGTTGGATCGGGTTTGTTTCAGATTGGCGTACGCTGGGCGTTGTGTCCTTGTTTTGTATGTATATGCACAAGGGATGATTTGTATAGGAGGAAAGAACCTTCTTTGGATATTTGGGGTTTATTCATCATCCTCAGGTATTAGTATATTTTAGTGTGTTTGGATTGTTTCATCCTCTCATTCTTTGTCCTTCCATGTTGCTGCTTGATTCTATTTTTTTCTTTACAAATATTGTTCTTGCTGGCTTCTTCTGTGGGAATCTTTTGAGCTACTTCATTTTCCTTTACAGCTTTTACAAAGATGATTTTCTTGTTATCTTCTGCCTTGGACTTACTAGTTTCTCCTTCATATCCTATCCTAGTCTTTATGAGAGGTAACCTTTGTGCATTTAGAATCTGGTCCAACTGTCCAAAGCCTTTCATTAGAGGTGTATTCATTAATAGTTATCTTTGGGATTTTTCTAAGTTCTTTCTTAGGCTTACTACTTCTTCCAATCTTTCACATTACTGACTTTTCTCTCTCATTTGTTGTAGCAGAGTGTCTTCTAATTTCTTTGCCTCTTCAAGCTGTGTCTTCAGGCCAATAATTTATTTCCTATCTTCATATTCTTTCTCATCACATATTTGTACGAATTTCAAGGCCTTTGTTTGGCCTTCAATTCTCCTATTTCTGTCAAGGTCAGGCTGGGTTTGGTTTTTTCTCTGCCTCATTATTTCTTCATGGTTTTTACTACCATTCACACTAGCAGGTACCTCATTTGATTGAATATTTTCTTTTGACCTGAAGTTTTCTTCTTCTTAATTATTTTCTCCTTCTTGACACTGTTGTCCTTAGTGTCTACTCCATGCATGAAATGCAATTTATCCCATATTTCTTTTGCAGAGGTTAAATCCATTATCAACTCAAGGTAATTGTTATGAAGACTGTTATATATCACACATTTTTCCTTGGCATTCTCTTGGTTTCACTGTAGAGTTCATGAAGTAACCATAGTGTGCACCATACCTGTGTTCATAATTCAATTAAACCTGCTAACTTATCATTCAGTAGGTGCTGGTTGGGGGGGGGTATTTAGATATTAGCATTTTGATAGTCCATGACTCAACCAGATCTCCTTCAAGCTATTAAGCTTACACCAAAGGAACCGGCTCTGATACCAATTGCTGAACCCTTAGTTAAACTGAGAGAGGGGGGTGGGGTGAATCATTTTAACTCATTCATAGACTTTTAAAACTTTCCATTAAACTTTATTAACACCTTCATTTCATGATCAACATAATATGTGAGCAATCTTTATTTGTGAGCAGCAATTAATAAGCAGATTAGATAATGTACCAACATGCTTAATATGTGAGCAGCAAGTATCAAGTAGAATAGATATACCATATCAACACATAGACATCATGCAAATAGACACTAGATATAGCGGGAAACCCAGTGAAGAGAAAACTCAAAGACTTTGCTGTTTATTGAAAAGCAGTTCCAACTCCTCCACCACTCATTTTATGTAGAAAATTAACCCAAGCAAGAGGTCTAAACTACCTCGCAAGCTAATAACCTAGAAAAGAAGGTTTTCTCCAACTCCCATCAATTTTTCTGCAAGCACCAACCTACAGCAGGCTCCAACCTAAGTCAGCTACAACTTGATGTGGAAGCACCAACTCCCATCTATTTTCTGCAAGCACCAACCTACATGAGGCTCCTACCTTAGTCAGCTACAACTGACATCTATCAAGATACAACTTGATAGGGAAGCTCCAACTTCCTTACTCTTTCAAAAGTAAAGCACTTGTTGATTTACCTTGGATATCAGCTCTGTTTTGTATCATCTTCACTACTGTGTATCAGTCTTCATATCTGCCTTATATCATTTCCGCATCTTCTCAAATTCACTATCAGCTCCTCCTTCTTCTCTGCTCAACTCCTCCTTCTTCTCTATCTCACTTCTTCATTTCTGCATTCTCTAACTTTGCACAACATCTCGTTATGCTCCTCCTTCTTCTTATCTTCTCTGCCTCAATTCTGCATTCTCCAACCTCTCTAACCTCCTGCATCTTTCTTATTTTCTTCAACTCTCTTCAATTCTGTTGCACACTCTCTTCTTCTCTCACTCTTTTTTTTGTAACGTTATCCCCTTGAATATTATCTTATTTTATACAAACTAGCTTCATGGATGTTTGTATTCTACTGGGAATTTGAAATGGACAGCCATGTCTCTTTGCCTTCTGCCTTCTCATCTCTTTTATCTTCTCATTCAGAAAATATAACTGTAGGTACCAATTTATCATTATAGTGGGATATTTGTTCTCTTCCGGAGACTTTCCAATGAATCACAACAATATAAATCAATTAAAACATTTACATTTCACCTTTTCGGTTACATAAAAACAATTTCACTCAGCCCATTTTCTGGGCTTTGGCTTTGCTGGTTTTGTCTTTTTCTGCTGCGGTTAAGAAACTGTTCTGCATACTCTATTTACTGCTACTTTGTGCACCTGCGCATGTACACCTATCAAGTTCATTCCTATGCATATTCCTGTTCACCATGACTGTGCGTCTGCTATATACATATAGCTGCTTTATAATATATATAACTGCTGACTTTAAATCTGGGAAAATTCCAACGCTTTGGTTTCCTTTACAGGAAGTTTAAAAAACTGAATGTGGAGGCTTTAATATCGCCATGGTTATAAACCCAAAATATATATGGCAGATCTGCATATATAATTTAAACCAAACTCTAATCAACATTCGACCTTCATAATAAACTGCATTACATAGGGCCCACTTTATGGAATGGCTTCTTATCATTCATCAAATGAGTGCAACGCATTATATTGTCGGCCACCATCCATTACATATCTTACCCATGTTAATATTCCACCCTTGGTTTAAAATTCAACACAATAGCTTACCATGGAAGCTTCTTTTCCCTTCAAATAAAGGTTGAGGATACCATAGAATAGCATGTCATATCATAACTCTACATAATATATGTTGGTCTATATAACATATAACAAACCAACAATAAAAATCTTGCTTTTCTATAAAACCTTCGAATAACTCTCGGCGATATAATAATAGACCCATTTAACATAGGAAACAACCTTTTGGACCCAATTTCCAATCTTTGTCTATCCGCTGATGCGATGAGCCTCCTCCAATGAATTCTAATTGCGATTGATCGCAATCGCAAGATTTATTAACTTGTTTCGCTATGTCGGCTTGTTCCGATTGCGATTACTCCGATCCTTCTCCGATTGTGATTACTCTGATCCTGCTCCGATTGCGATTACTCTGATGCAATGCGATTACTCCGATTACGATTAATCGCAATCACAACTCTTAGTTTCAAGTTCCACTGCCCTGCTTTCACTCCGATGCGATTGACCACTGTTCATTTAAATGTGCCGATGCGATTGGACCAAAACTTAAACCTATAAAATCATAATTTATAGACGCATCGGGTCCGGGCTTCAATCGCAATCGCAACTTCCATTGAGATGTTTCGATGCTCCGCTTTAGCTCCGATGCGATTGGTCACTGTTCATTAAAATATGCCGATGCGATTATACTGGAGCTCAAACCCATATTTATCATAGTTTATATGTTCATCGGGTCCAGGCTTCAATCGCAATCGTAACTTTCTGTTCATATGATCCACTGCCAACCTTTTTCCGATGCGATTGATGAGGGTCCCACTAGCTGGTACTTTTCTTTTGATAGAACCTTTGGTTCTTTAGATCTAGTGCTACATATAGATATACATACATACATACATACATACATATACATATATATATATATATATATATATATATATATATATATATATATATCTGTGTGTGTGTGTGTGTGTGTGCTTTGGTCCTTTGTATATAAAGCACAATATATGTAACGCACTGCATATATATAAGCTTCCGCTTCCTCCTGGGTTACGATTCCCAGAATAAGGTTTATATATATACATTTCCGGTTGGGTTAAGATTCCTGGAATTGAGTTTATGTATCCTCCGGCTGGGTAATGATTCTCGGAATATTATGTAGGTTTTCACGTGGTTCCATTCCATAAAAAAATGGTTTTACCTCTGCTGTGATAACGTTTCTGCCTCTATATTCACTACCTTTGCCTCTGCCTTAGCTGTGCTTCTTTCTCTGTCTCTATCGTTGCTTCTACTTTGCTGCTCGACCTTTTCAACTACTACCTTTTCCTTTCTGTTTTGTTTTATTCTTGGCTCACCTTATCACTCCACCATTCGATTGCCCATCGAGCCCATTCGTTAGTCCTCCATATGATATCTGCAATGATATCTCAAGGAGCTATCCCCAAACCTCACAGATCTTACGCACATTCTGTTCAACCAATTTGATTCAAAAAAATTTGGCGCTTCTGTAGAACGTTGTCCCTTTGTTCCTTCTATGCTACCTTTGTTCCTGTTGCCTTTGTTCCTTCTATACTGCCTCTGTTGCCTCTATTTGATTCGAACTTTTTCGGCGCTTCTATGGAATGTTGTCCCTTTGTTCCTTATATGCTGCCTTTGTTCCTTCTATGTTGCCTCTTCTACCTCTCTTTTTGCTTCCTCTGCTCCTTGGCTGATGTTTCAGGTGCTCCTCCTTTGTCATCTCCTTTGCCATCGATGACAACATTTCCAACACTAGAATCCTTTCTATGACATGGTATTGAAAGCAATGCATTTGATTAAGCGTGGAGATGAAAACCTCATGTTCTTCCTATCTGGTTCTATCATAAGCTTCCATATTATCCGGAACATATTGAAACATGTCACGAAGGGCCGCAAGACTAATCAATTGTCTAGTAGTTGAACACCTTGAAATACATGCACGCCCCTCCCTGCTACTCAGTCCTTTCACGCCCACTCCATGGCCACAAAATTCAAAACCACCCCATTGAGATCTTGCACCTCCCTTCCCACCTCAAATTTCAGCCAACATCCTGACCAAACCACCTACGACTCTCCCTCCTTGCTTGAGATTTACATGAGTCATACCCCCCCTCGACACCTTCAAAAAACTGCCCGAGACTCTCCACTTTTAGGGGTGGGAGTGAGAACCCTGTGGAACAAGCCTCATGATGAAAAAACATGATGAAAACCTCATGATGACACCCAATACATGTCACACACCCTTCAACCACACTAGATGCCAGTAAAGGCCTGACGCCAAACACACATCAACCAACAATGACCACCCCAACAAAATTGACTTCCACCACTTGCTGACATGGGAGGAGAATAATTTGACCACAATTGGCTTCCGCACAAGGAAGAGAAATTCCTATACCACTATAGTGAAAAGGGAAACACCAGAGGGTAGAGTCGTGGGCCACCTAACTACACCCTAGATCCCAAAACCTTGAGATCCCAACAAGAGCCAAGTTACAACCAGAACCAATGCCATCAAACCCTTTATAGACCTCCAAGAACTAATAAAATGAACTCAATTTAATAGAAAAAAAACTAAGCATCTAAATGCACATGAAGCAGGCCAAGTCAGAACCACGTTATCACCTCTATCAAGCGAATTCCACCCTCATACCTAAGAGAGAGTCCCCCAACAAGCAAGCGAAATAGGGAACAAACATAAGATTGGAGAGAGGAGAAATATCATAGGACTCACCATGAGCGAAGGCCCCAAAGACCACTTCAACCACAGAAGACCATTATACAACACTCTATAGATCACCACTAAAAAGGAACAGAAGACCAACCACCCTTCCTTGAAACAATCCCTCAACCCGCAAGATGGAACGAAGAAATGGGCATTGATAGATGAACTTGCAGCTTTTGAAGAGAGAACCCTATATATGGAGCAGTGGTGTCGAAATCACCACAACTCCAAGAATACCTAAGATCCAAAATACTCAGCCAAGCTACAACATCTCAAACCAATATCAATCAATCTCCATTCAACAAGCCCAATATAAATTTTACCAGCCGCTACATGTGCCATTAACCACCTTACCTTTCCAACACGATTTCCATTAGAGGTTAAATGAAGTTTCACACGCCGCATATAGAATTTCTCCTCATGTGTTGCATAATGTGAGGTTGGATGCGTTGTCCTCTTCCCCATGTACCTTCTATGGCTTTGCATTGCCCACATTTTGGGCCTATCTTAGGGATCGACACCCCATCGGGGAATTTTGTCATTGTAATTTTATTTATATACATAAATAAAATTATATATATATATATATGATAATTTTTTTCCACGTATATATTTAAAAAATATTATTATGAATATTGTATATTATTTTAACATTATTATAATATAATATTTAATTAAAATAAAAAACTCAATTAAATTTAAATATCAAAAAATCAATTGAAAACATGAAAAGCCTCGTGCATGCGTATGGTGTTGGGATCCCGACATAGGTGAAAACCATGATTTCTTCATGGGAGAAAAAATTGAATTCGAATGTATCAGTCAACCTCTCGGGTGAGGAATTTTCACCCTTGGTTTCTTACCCTAGGAAAACCAAAGGTCGACTTACCATGTTTAAATAGTTGGTTCATTTATATTTTTCAATGAAATGTATTATGGAAAAGTCCATCATGGCAACATAGCAAGTCATGGGCCACCCTAAGACCACGCTGAGTCTGAAAGGTGTTCATTGAGATATCCAATAAATCCAGCTACATCTGCACCACGAGAGTGACTACCTTGGCTGAATTTAAAGTCAACTTCAGGGTCTGCATCAAATGGAAATAACCAGTAGAATCATTTGATGATTAACTACCAGGATGATCTGTTAATATAATTTTTTTTCTTCTATTGATTTGGTTGGATAACATTTACTTTAGTAGTTATAAGTATAGATGGGTAATAGACATAATGGAATATAAGGCTTGGAAATACATACTAAAACCGTTAAAGTTTTGGATGGCTTATAATGTGGCTCAATGGCCAAAAAACCTGGTTTTCTTCGGGTAAGTTAAGGCCACTGAATATACTATCTGTTGTAACCTGCTTTTATGAAAGGATGAATAGAAAGGTACTACCAATATTACAAAAAATATATATCAATAACTCAATTCAATTTAAACATGAAACTTAGTGGATGCTCATAACAAAATAGAGCATTAATATAACGTAGTCAAGGTTCATAATCAACTACGACATGGTACATGTATTGAATGTGCATAAATAAATAGAGCATTAATATAACGTATTGAAGGTTCATAATCAATTAGGGCATGGTACACTAGGTGAGATAATATTCCTCAACTCGCATGACACACTAGGTGAGATATTTTTCCTAAAAAAATTTAAGATGTTTTCTAACTTCGAGAGGCCACGAATTCAATCTACCAACATTCTTATTTGCTCATTTGGGTGATCATCAATGGGGACTCAAAGATTTACTTTAATGGTTATCCAACCAATAATAGATCTAATCCAAAGCATAAAGTACCAACGAATGAATGATTAATGATAAGTTAAGAAACTTAAGTCAAAATGATTCTCAAAATGAAATTTCCTATAATTAAAATAAAAGTTAATAAGCTACCATATATATATAAATAAATTAATTAAAAATGCATCCTTAAATATGAAAATTCATCATTGAATATGAAAATTTTATCATCAATAAATTGTTATATATATATATATATATATATAAGTCTAAATTATAGATGATATATACTTTTTTCACCGAAATTTGGAAAAACAATTTCAAGAAAGAATGTGATTTTTTGTTGTTTAAAATGTAGTGGAATGCATAAATGGATTAAATTCTCTAAAAATCTCATTGGAACATTTTAATTATACATATTAAACAATTTAAACTCAATTATTTAAAAATATCTACCAAATTTTGTTGAAATTCAACAAGAAAATGCACCCACATTGGTGAGGAAATTCTAGTGCACGTTGGTGAGGAATTTCTGATGCACATTGGTGAGGAATTTTTTATGAAAATTGGTGAGGAACTTCTAATGCACATTGGTGAGGAAATTATGATGCACACTGGTGAGGGATTTATGATACACACTAGTGAGGAATGTGGGGCGTCTAATTTATTTCTCCCTTAAATAAATTGGACACTAAATTGTAATTTCATCTCATAAAAATTTGTATCTTTTAACTAAGTCATTATGACTGAGTTAGCTCATGAAATTTGAGTTGACGGTTGAAGTGATGCATGTAGAGTGATCCTACTATTTTGGGGGTCCAGTTGTAGTTAATGCACTAGTGGGGTGTAGGTGTGAATCCATTAACTCAATTAATTGAGTTAAAATAATTCTAACTAGCTCTAACTGAGTGATGAGCTATTGAGAGGTCCAGTGAATTAAATTAGATTTAATTCAAAAATAGTGATCAATTGGATAAATGATAATTCAATATTAATAGTTGCATGCATGCAAGTTTTGAGGAAAACCCAGTTGATACAAAAGTTAAAGGGAACATAAGTATCAGTTTTAATTATAGGAAATTTCTCGGGCGAAATTATAAAGTCACGAGGATTCCATGAAAAATTGTGCAATCAAGGAAGGTTGATTTTCATATTTAATAGGGGCCTAATTCTCTAGGAATATCATGAGCAAGGAAGGCTGAAGGAAGGCTGAGTATTGGCTATGTGTTTGTCCAATTTTGCCTAGATCAATGTGAGACAATTCATAGAGTGCAGGAGATTCTTGTGAGCAAGAAATCATTGTATTGTTTCATGGTTCCTTAAATTTATACAATATACAGATAGTGTTGTTTTTATCAATTTATTTCCCCAAGATATATCTTTTTTTGTGCGATTGATTTACTTCTTTATCCTACTTGCATGTGATTGAGCGATTGTGTTTTGTATTTCTCAAATATTGTATGAGGATCCAGTATCTTGTTTTGGTACATCACAAGATCATATTGAATCCATTAAAATAATTTCTACATGATACTAGATTGCCAGGAATTAGAATAGAAGAGAAGAAATTAAGTTTGAGTTGAACAATATTCAAATTTGCAGATTAATTCTTTGGTACCTAGTAGCTGACCAAGATGTCTTTCACTGGCTTCAGACTCGAATATGCACTTGAGGGAAATTCAAACTATATTGCATGGGAGGAAAGGATAGAAGTAGTATTGGAGGCCAACATGGTAAAGGGATACATTGACACTAATATTCCTGCGCCCACTCCAACATATTTTGTGCATCATGAAGCATGGAAGAAGAATGTTGCAAAGGTGAGGAGGATCGTATTAGAAAGTTTTGAGATCATATTGTCTTAAGTATCCATGGAAATGCAACTCCATATGCTATGTGGAAGGCCTTGATAGATATTTTTTAGAGAAATAGTGACCATAGGAAATTGACACTCACGGAAAAGCTCATGAAAACCAAAATAGAGAAGGGAAAAAAATCCATAAATACTTAGCTAAGTTCACTCAATATCGAGATGATCTTGGAAGTGTTGGGATTACTGTGACTGATGATGACTTGGTGAGCCTAACACTTCTAGGCCTTCCCAAGAGTTGGCATAGTAACTAGGACTCTGTCAACTAGAGGGAGAAGTTACCAAAGTGGGAGTTACTATGTTCGGATTTGGTACAAGAAGAGTTTTGGTGGACTACTAGGGATGGATCCTCATCGAAGACTGATGATGAGGAAAATTGTGTCTTAGCTAGTAAGGCAAAGAAAGGGAAAGGGAAGAAGAATTCCAAATCGAAATCCGAGACCGAAAAAGAAGGCAAGAAAAGAGACATGTAAAAGGTGAAATGTTTCAACTGTCATGATCATGGACACTATGCCAAAAATTATGCACAAAAGAAGAAGAACAAAAAGAAGCCTCCAAGAGCTGCAGCGGGTGAAGATTTGATCTCAATGTTTGAGTTGAACTTCTCTCTAATCGCATTCATGGTGTCAACTATAATGAGATATATGTGGTACTTGGATAGTGGGGAATGGCAACAAATAATTCTTTAGTAGCTTCAAGGATAAGGATGATGAGGAAAATTGTATCTTAGCTAGTAAGGCAAAGAAATGGAAAGGGAAGAAGAATTCCCAATCGAAATCCGAGACCGAAAAAGAAGGAAAGAAAAGAGACATGTAAAAGGTGAAATGTTTCAACTGTCATGATCATGGACACTATGCCAAAAATTATGCACAAAAGAAGAAGAACAAAAAGAAGCCTCCAAGAGCTGCAGCGGGTGAAGATTTGATCTCAATGTTTGAGTTGAACTTCTCTCTAATCGCATTCATGGTGTCAACTGTAATGATATTTATGTGGTACTTGGATAGTGGGGAATGGCAACAAATAATTCTTTAGTAGCTTCAAGGATAAGGATATTTAGATTCACATCGAGATGGGTGATGACGAGAGGTATAGCACTACCGATATTGGTATAGTTACTTTCCATAGAGAGTCATGTAAACCCCTCATACTAAAAGATGTCCAGCATGTAAAAGGTTTGAAGAATAATTTGGTTTCAGTTTCTATGTTGGAGGATCGTGGGTATGATGTGGTTTTTAGTGAAGGAAAGGCATTCCTTCATCACAAAGCCACATAACAGGTAAATAATATTAGTGTTCATGTGAAGAACCTCTACAATCCTGATGTAGATGGTTGCACATAATTGTGCAGTAAAGAAGATGAGGTGGTGAGCCAAGATACCAATGAGTTATGGCACAGGAGGTTGATTCATATGCACCACAATGCTTTGAGGATCATGCAATAGATTTCCATAGGGCTTCAAAATGGTACACTTTCCTAGAGAGACATATGGAAAGGTTGTACTATGGGGAAGTATACAAAGGCCACCTTTCATGATAAGGAAATCCAAGCATCAACAATCCTTGAGAGAGTTCAATCAAATGTGTGTGGACTATTCTCAATAGCTTCCACAAAAAAGCACATTTATTATGTTATATTGTTTTGATGATTTTTCTAGAAAGCGTTGGATTTTCTTCATGTAGAAGAAAGATCATATATTCTCCAAGTTTTGTGAGTTCAAAGAACTGGTAGAGAAATATACAAGGAATAATATGAAGGCTCTAAGGAGTGACAATGGTGGTGAGTATATCTCTAATGAATTCAAGAACTTCTATGCCATAGAAGGAATTCAGAGATAATTTATTGCACCTCATAAATCACAACATAATTGTGTTGTAAAAAGAAAGAACAAAACAATTGTGGGAGAAGCATGAACTATGTTACGTGATTAGGGCTTATTGTTGCATCTGTGGGCAGAGGCATGCAACACAATGGTATTTTTACAGAACCGTAGTCCTCATTGGATACTTGGCATGCATACACTAGAGGAGGATTTTTTAGGTAAGAAATCAGATGTTTCATATTTTAAACTTTTTGGCTCATATGTCTATTTCCATGTGGCCAAAGATGTTAGAAATAAGCTATAACCAACAATAGAGGTTGGGATATTTGTGGGGTACACAGATACTCCCCAAAACTATAAGGTGTTTTTACCAGCACACAGGATGACAATTGTCAGAAGAGATGTGAAATTTGATGAGGAGAAGGCCATGCGATTGTCCATTGAGAGGGATATTGACTTGTATGTAGCAAAGGAACTCTTAGTTCCAACGGATGAACCTCAGGATGTGGAGTAGCCACAAGCTAAGGACCAGAGAGTGGAAGAAACCACTCATGCAGAGCCATCCACCATAAGTGGTATGAAGCCCACCAGAGAGGCTGACAGATTGATGCTAGATGTGACAGAGAATGTAGGTGCACCTACATCATAGCAGAGGAAGAGAAGGTCCCCAGACAGGTATATTGGATACATGGCTCTTATGATCGAACGTATTGTGACATAACCATCCTCTTTTATGGAAGTTGTGCAATAGTCAGTATGGGTTGATGTCATGGTTGAGGAGTATGAATCCATTATCATAAATAGTGCATGATAAGTGGTCCCAAGACCAGTGGGTAAGTTAATGATTGGATCTAGGTGGATCTATAAGGTGAAGCAAGAAAAAAATGGGAGTGTGGAGAAACACAAGGCTATATTTGTGGCCAAAGGGATCTCATAGCTAGAGGGGATTGACTATGAGAAAAAAATTTCACCAGCTGCAAGGTACTCATCGATTAGATCCATCCTTTCATTATCAGTGTAGATGGGATGAAAGATACATTAGATAGATGTAAAGAAATTTTTTCTCAATGGATTTATTAAGAACGGAGTGTACATTGAGCAGTCATAAGGTTTTGAGACCTTAGAGAGGGAGTTGCATGTGTGAAGACTCAAGAGAGCACTGTATGGGCTAAAGCATGCACCTCCTGCTTGGTACACCAGGATCGACAGCTATTTCGCAGAGTTAGGCTTCACAAAGAGTGAAGCTGATGAAAACCTATATCATATTGTGTTCGATGGTAAGCTTTTGACCATTGTAATTTATGTAGATGATCTGATATTGAGAGGTGATGAGCATCTAATAACTTCTTGCAAGAGAATTTGAGATGAAGGAAATGGGGCCCTTGCATTATTTCCTTGGTTTTGAAATATGGAAAAGAGATGGGGAGATATTTTTATCTTAGGGCAAGTATGCCAAGTAGATTCTGAGGAAGTTCCACATGGATGGAAACAAACCCATGGAGAATCCTCTTGTAGGAAACTAGAGGAAGGAGGATGCTACTTCAGGTGAGGTAGTGGATGCTACTATTTACAAGGAGCTTGTGGGTTCACTTATGTATTTGGTGAACACACGAAGAGACATCAGGGAAAATTTTAAGGATGGAAAATTATCTTGAATTTTAAAATACTGGTGAATCTCACTAGTCCTTAATATGCAAACTATAAAATGTTTATTCATGTCTTTGTAAAATTATTAAAATTTATAATGATTTTATATATACTCTCTATATAATGTTGGCGATTTTTAACGTAAAATATTTTTATATTGTAAAATTTGGGCGAATTATTTTTATAAAAATAGAAATTGGCGAATCTTTTTTTTGTAAAAATCATGAAAAATTATCCCACTTGCGAATATTAGCCCCTAAAATTTTCCATGAGAGACATATGCTACGCAGTTAACCAGCTTAGTCAAGATATGGTTAAGCCAACCAACGTATTTTTGAAGGCAAGGAAGCATGTCTTGGGATATCTCAAGAGCACTACAAAGTATGTATTATGGTACATATGGATAGAGGGAGTGAAGATTCAAGGATTCATCGATGCATACTGTGCAGGAAAACCAACAGAAAGGAAGAGAACATTAAGGGGCATCTTTTTTTTTGAAACTAACTCCAAAAATAGAAGAAAAGAGATATCAACGCCTTAGAAATAAGCCACTTCGAGGGGGAAACCTCCAATACATTACATAAATGAAAAATTCTTGGATGATTCAAAATACAAAACCTGCTTTATATATATAGGAGTCCATGGGGCCACAATGTAATCCTAGTGGGGCCACAATTTAATCCTAGCCGACCTAACAATAATAATTTAAGGGAACAATAATAATAATATGGAGGTTACAGGGGTACAATAATAACAATAAGGGGGTTACACTAACAACAGTAAGCGACTATACTAGTAATATAGGGACATAACATGCCCCTCTCCTTCAAAAAAGTGTTGTCCTCAACGCCTGAGTAGCTCTAGGTGCTTCTGTATAAAATTCTCATCCGCCCATGTAGAATATTCAGTGGGTAAGTTCTTCCACTTTATGAGATACTCTGAAATTGATCAATTCCGTAGCTGTCGAGTTCTTGTTTCTGTGACCGCTTCAAGTTACAATATGATTTTTCCTATCTCATCAAGTTCTGGCAATATTGTTTGAACTGGAATATTTTCACCTATAACCTTCTTTAAGCATGAAACATGGAAAACTGTGGATACCCCTGAAGAAGCAGAAGCTCCAATTTTAGCATAAGAAAACAATATTCTTGCAATCCTTGTAAGTTAATCATATACTTACATAATTTATTATTTATCCTTCAGTTTTCAGGGAAATTTATTGTAGTATAGAAATTAAAATATTCTGCCCCCATCAAAATTCTCTCACCGTGATGTTGATTTTCTTATTGTCATTATCTCATTTTGTGCCACCCGTGTTATCCCTAGAGTTGGAGCACTTTGTTTCTGATGTCAAGGATGTTCACACTAACCTTGATTTTTCTCTTAAAGATGATGTGATGGATAGATGATATCCATAGTGCCATAATGGGTTTGTATTTACAAGAAGATGGAAGGAAGTGTTATACCACCACTCATGAGATAACCACTTGACCTTATCAGGTTTGTTTATCGATAATAAAAATGAAGATATCCTTCCAAACATTTATTAATACTCAAGGACTAATTCTAGATGATAAGATGAGCTATGAGCTAATTGAGTACCCAAACAAGAAAATAACTCTGTCCAAAAATTTCCAGTAAAAATGGGATCTTTGTCTCTCACAATAACCCTTGGGTTTCCATGTAGCTTTTGAATTGTCTCCATAAATGTAGTAGTGATTGTACTTTCTTTAAATGGATGAGATAATGCACAAAAGTGTGCATAATTGGTAATTCTATTAACTACCACCATTATGAAACTCTTTTCTTCAGAATTAAGTAAACCTGTAATAAAATCCATGGAAATATCCTCCCAACGTTGACTTGGAATGGATAAATGTTGTAGAAGACACGGGGTCTTAATTGTCTCAAATTTATTCTGCTAGAAAACCAAACATTCCACCACAAACTTTTGAATATCAGATTTAATTCCATCCCAAAAAAATTCTTTCTTCACCCTGTGGTAAGTTTTTAAAAATCCCGAGTGTCCTCTGAAAGGAGAAGTGTGCAAGTCCAAAAGAATATTTTGTTTTAGTTGGGAATTCTTACAAATATATAAACGATCTTTGTACCGTAAGGAATCATTTTTCCAACTAAATGTATCAGATGTACTAGGATCTTGTTGCAACTTTTGAATGAGTGTCCACACTTCTTCGTCCTTCTTCCATTCATCTCTTGCTTTGGTTATCCAATCTGGTTAGATAATAGAAATGGCACAAAGCAATGCTAACACCTCTTCATTATTTATTGAGAGTGCATCTACAACAACATTTAGCTTCCCTTTTTTGTAGATTATTTCAAAGTCATAACACAACATCTTTGTGACCCATTTTTGCTGCTCTTCTGAAGATAGTATTTGTTCCAAAAAGTGTTGGAGACTATCATGATCAGTTTTTACCTTGAAGTGTCTTTCCATTATGTAAGTTTGCCATTTCTTTAGTGCATGCAGTATTTCTAACATTTCCTTCTCATAAATAGGTTTCTATAAATACTTTCCTTTAATTGGACGACTTTAAAAAGCAATGGGTCTTCATTCTTGCATTAAAAAATCACCAATTCCATTTCCTGAGGCACAACATTTCACAATAAAGGTTTTTGTGAAGTCTGGCATAGCTAAGGCCGGTGCTAGGAACATTGCCTCTTTAAGATGTTCAAACGCCTTAGTTTCTTCAGGAGTCCATGAAAATGCATCTTTATTCAATAATGTTGTTAGATGTGGTTCTATTCTCCCATAATTCTTAACAAACTTGCGATAATACCCTGTTAACCCGAGAAATCCTCGCAACTGCTTTATGGTTGTGGGGACGTTCCATTCCTTAATGGCTTTAATTTTGTTAGGATCTACCTTAACACCCTCGTGAGATACAATATGACCCATATATTCCACCTCTTATACTCCAAAGAAACATTTGGATGTTTTTTCATATAATTGTTCCTCCTGCAATAGTTTGAGCACCCTATCAACATGTTGAACATGATCCTTCCAGGACCTACGGTAGATTAGTATATCATGAAAAAATAGTAGCAAAAATTTTCTAAGGAAGGGTTTGAAAATGGAATTCATCAACCTTTGAAATGTAGAAGGTGCATTGGTAAGGCCAAAAGGCATGACCAAAAATTCATAATGATCCTCAAGAGTTCAAAATGTTGTTTTCGGAATATCTTCAGTCTTCATTCTAATTTGATGATATCCTGAACGAAGATCCAACTTGGTAAAATAAATTTCTCCATGTAATTCATCCAATAATTCATCAATCACAGGAATGGGAAATTTATCTTTAATGGTGAGCTTATTGAGCTCCCTATAATATGGACACATGCGCCATGATCCATCCTTCTTGTGTACCAATACTACAAGAGCAGAGAAAGAACTTTGACTAGGTTGAATTATACCCGCCTCTAACATTTCTGCAATCATACGTTCAATTTCGCTCTTTTGGACATAAGGATATCTATAAGGCCTGATGTTTGGAGGAACACTTCCTGGAATCAAATGAATAGCATGATTATGATCACGAATAGGTGGGAGTCCTTTGGGAGTTTCAAACACCTTGGAATGATTGTCCAAGACTTGTTGGAGATCTGCAGAAATAGATGATTTTGATGTTGGAACTTCTAGTGAGCATAATTGTGCAATTACGCCTCGTTGTTCTTTCTTTAGAAGCTTTGTCATGACATTAGAGCTTATTATCCTTCCTGGCTTCCCCGCAATACCCCGTAATTCAACTTCCTTTCCTTCTGAAAACAATTTCAAGAAAAGTTCTTGAAAATTAAAAGCTACCGTCCCCAAAGATTGTAACCATTGTACTCCTAGTACAACATCAGCACCTCCCATAGGAATGGAAAGCATTGGACTAGTCAATACATATTCCCCCATGGTTAGTTTGATATTATGGCATTTTCCAGAGAAATTTATAGTTCCTCCATTTGCAACCATCACTTGACATTCTGGTGCTGGGTATAGGAAACAATTCAATTCCTTGGCTACCTTACAATGAATAAAATTATGGGTACTACCTCAATCAATCAACACTATTACCTTTTTCTTCTTGATATGTCCTTCTATCTTGAGAGTTTGAGGAGTGGTAATTCCTACCAATGCATTACATGATATGATCAGACTCATTTCTTCCTCTTCTAGAGTTGGTTCCTGGTGTATATCCTCTTCTTGTTCATTTTCTTCCGCTTCACAATCTATGTAAAATAATTTCTTCTCATCACACTTATGACCTTTAGTGTATTTTCTATCACAACTGTAGAAAATCCCGTTTGCTCTTTTTTCTTCCAATTGTTGTGGTTTCAACCTTCTAGGTTGTGGAAATCTAGGCGTACCAACACTTCCTTCTTTATAGAAGTGAGTGGTAGGATTCCTTGTAGCCATAATTTTACATTCAATTTTTCTTGCCAGCCTGAATGCCTACTCCAATGAATCAGGTTCCAAAACATGAACTTCATGTTGGATGTTATCCTTTAAATTACCTATGAAGAGATCAATCCTGTGTTCCTCTGGAATATCAGTTACCCTTATATTCAATTTTTGGAAGTCCTTAATGTGCTCCCCCACTAAACCCTTTTGTTTGAGATTTATTAATTTGTTGCATGTGATTTTGAATCTGCATAGGCATTATTTCCTATAAAATTGACCAAGTAGACAATTTTTTTACTATGTTTTCATCAATAATGCATACAGTTGTATTTTGGTTTTAAATGTAAAGTTGTAATACGTAATTGTGTAGTTTGCACATTATGGAGATCAAAATATTGTCTGTATTTGCATCTATGTTGGCTGTGAACCTTTTCCATCAAACTTCCTCATATCCATTTTTGGAATATGTATTCTTCAACATTTTTCTGTTTTTGAGAAATCAGCATTGAGGATTGTATTTTTCAATCTAATATTTCTACCATCTTTTCACCATTAGGAAACATTTCTTGTACCAAATTTGTCAAACCTTCCATGTCTGCTTTTAGATCATTCTTCATGTTTTCCATTTTTTCATCAATCTTAGCTTCATTTCATCCATCATAGATTCCATGCCAGCTTCCAAGCCATCTATCTTATATTCCACGCATTTCTTCAAACCATCCATCTTAGTTTCCATAGCTTTCCTCAAAACTTCCATGTCATTTTTTGCTGTTCTTTGCGAGAGCGAAATTTGTTGCACTTGCTCTTGTAATTTTGATATGTCATGTTGCCACTCTTCGTCTTCATGAGTCATAGTAGAGCCTTATAAAGGCATAATGGGTGTTGAATTATTTTTAGGGGCCATTTTAGAAACCAATACTGATATATATTCTACAATATGCCCTTGGAATCAATTCAACTTGATTCTTCAAAAAAGACTTATGAAATTAAAAAAAAAATACACAGCTTTTACTTGCTTTTGGAGAGCTCTATATTGAAATTGAATTATATCTATAGTTTAGGTTCCTAAATATCTGAAATTTGGCCCTGTAGTAGTCGTTTGAATCTTCTTTCAAATTCCATAGGTCTAACTTGATTTCGATTCTTTAAGGAAAAGTTATGTCCAATGTCCCACAATGACCTAATTATGGACTGGTTCAGTAGAGCGAACTTGTACGACTTGCCACATGTCACTGTTTGCTCCTCTGGTTTTGAATTTTATAGACAGGAAACTATAGTTCGTGTACTTCCAGCCACGTTTTACAGAATTCCAATTCAATGCTCAAAGGCAGTGTTATGAATATTTTCCCATAATCACCTCTTTGATATGAAATTAGGGAGCCTGAAAAAGACCTAACGTCCACAGATCATATCTCCGAAAATATTGCTAACCAAGCTCTAAAATTTTGTAAAGATATTCCTCCGGAGCTCTACTTCATGATCTAAAAATTTCAGCTTCTGAACCTTCGTAGAAAACAAGTTATAGCGAAAATTCCACAATGACTTGTTTAAGTGAAATTCAGGAGACTGCGAGAAGCCCTACCTTCCGCAGATCATATCTCCGCAAATATTGTGAACGAAGCTCTGAAATTTTGCGATGAGGTTCCTCAAGATTTAGGCTTCGCACCCTAAACATTTAAGCTTCTGAACCTTTGTAGAAAAAAAGTTATAGCAAAAATTCCACGATGACCTGTTTAGAGCAGTGAAACCCTAGAATCCAAAGCTCTGATACCAAATGTTGTGAAACCAGCTCCAAAAATAGAAGACAAGAAATATCAACGCCTTAGAAATAAGCCACTTCAAGGGGGAAACCTCTAGTACATTACATAAATGAACAATTCTTGGATGATTCAAATTACAAAACCTCCTTCCTATATATAGGAGTCCATGGGACCACAATGTAATCCTAGTGGGGCCACATTGTAATCCTAGCCGACCTAACAATAATAATTTAAGTGCACAATAATAAAAATATGGGGGTTATAGGGGTAAAATAATAAAAATAAGGGGGTTACACTAACAACAATAAGGTACTATACTATTAATATAGGGACCTAACATCTTTAGCATAATATCAACATCAGTTTCTTGGTATAGCGAGAAACAGAGATTAGTTTCACTCAATTCAACAGAGGCAAAGTACATAGCAGATAGTTAGGTTGCATGCAAGGCCATCTAGATGAGGAAGATACTTGTTGGTTTGTTCGGTCATTAGATGGATCTGAATATGATACATTTTGATAACCAGAGTTTCATTAAACTCTCATTTAACCAGGTATTCCATGACAAGTCCAAGCATATTGATATTTGGTATCGCCATCTCAGAGATTGTGTTCAGAGGAACATTGTGTTGTTGTAGCGCATTCTCATAGAGGATTAGGATGCATACATATTTATGAAGGTGCTGGAAAATAAATTTGAATACAACAGAGGAAGGATTAGGGTAGATGATAATCCATTTCTTATTGAGAGGGAGTGTTCAAATTCAACAAGAAAATGCACCCACATTGGTGAAGAAATTCTGATTCACAGTGGTGAGGAATTTTTGATGCACATTGGTGAGGAATTTATGATGCACATTGGTGAGGAACTTATGATGCATATTGGTGAGGAAATTATGTTGCACACTGGCGGGGGATTTCTTATGCACACTCGTGAGGAATGTAGGGTGTCTATTTCATTTTTCCCTTAAATTGGACAATAAATTGTAATTTCATCTCATAACAACATGTATCGGTTAACTAAGTCATGATGACTGATTTAGCTCATGAAATTCAATTTGAGGGTCTAACATGAGGCATGTAGAGTGATCCTACTATTTTGGGGGTCCAGTTACAGTTATTGGACTAGCGGGTTACAAGTGTGAATCATATAACTCAATTAATTGAGTTAAAATTAGTTTAACTAGTTCTAACTGAGTGATGAGCTAGTGAGAAGTCTAGTGAATTAAATTAGATTTAATTCACAAGTAGTGATCAATCAGATAAGTGATAATTTTCTATTAATAGTTACATGCATGTAATTTCTAAGGAAGACCCAGTTGAGACATAGATTAAATGGAAGATAATTATCAGTTGTATTTATAGAAAATTTCCTGGGTGCAACTATAAAGTTATGAGGATTCCATGATGGATTGCACAATCAAGGAAGGCTAGTTTTCCTGTTTAATAGGGGCCTAATTCTTTAGGAATTGTGTGAGAAAGGTACGTTGAAGGAAGGCTGAGAATTGACTATGTGTTTGTCCAATTGTGCCTAGATTAGTGTGAGACAATTGGTAGAGTTTGGGAGATTCTTGTGAGAATGAAAGAATTGTATTGTTTCATGATTCCTTGAATTTATACAATATAAAAAGAGTAGGGTTTTTAGCAATTGTTTTCGTCATGATACATCTTGTGTTGTGTGATTGATTTAATTATTTCTCTTACTTGCATATGATTGAGCGATCTTGTTTTTTATTCCACAAATATCATACAAGAATTCAGTATCTGGTTTTAGTACATCACAAGATTGTATTGAATCCATTGATAGAAATTCTACAAATTTTGGTTAAAATTAATGAGAAAAAAAATCTTGAAAAAATCCATTTAGTATATAAGGAAATTTTTGAGTCGATGGTAGAGGAAGCTTTAAAAAATCTTCTTGACATTGGTACCCCTGTGGTTTATAAAAACGTGGTGTGTCGGTAACATTGGATCTATCACAACTTGTTTCATTGGTATTTTTCTAATAAACGAGAGGATGAAGGGGATGAAAAAGAATGAAAAACAAAAAGTGGAGCAAAGATTTGTCTTCTCAATATTAAAAATAGCTAAATAGATTACATTGAAAACATCAACAATAAATGAATGGAGTAGAACTTGAATAAGCTGAAGTAAAATGGAATTGTCTATAACACCTAGAAGATAAAAGAATAAAATGTGATGACACGTAGAAAACATTGAGATTAATATCTCAACATCCCCTCCTAATCTCAACTATTACAAATAGTCACACTTAAAATGAACAATTTTTCTCTTTGAAATTCAAATATATTTTTTCCTAATTGCTTTGTGAAAACATCTGCAAGTTTATCTTTGTAACCATAAAAATAATGTACTATGTCTCCATCATTGACAATCTCACAGATGAAATGAAAAAGGATGTCAATGTGTGTTTTACGGAAATCAAACCTACGGATAGATAATTTTCCCAAAGTTTGGTGGACACACTTATAACAAAAAATGAAATACTCTTGAACTTTTCCTTAAGATAAAAAAATAAGAGAAGAATACCTACTTATGATCCCTCGCTATTCTTCATCTTCCTTTTGTCACTTTGGTCGCTCTCAATCGAGCTAAAATCATTTGATTGGAACCCGCATTTGCTAATAGAAGATAGAAAATGACATAAAGGCATATGATATATTCATATTAATCAAACTGAATCGACTGCATTTGAAAAAACGTACATAAAATCATGAACACGTGTATTAGGAAAGGAAAAAATCTCTTTATTATAAGATAGGAGGAGAAGTTACAACCAGTTGGATCGATTCAATGTCAACTCGCTCCAGCTTCAATCATATCCTCATCACATCCATATAATTACTCCAACACCATAACATTACTTGCAAACAATACCTCAAAGAGTTATAATCTCACCAGGATAAATCTACAAATTCAAACTCTTGGTCCTCTTTTGCACTATGATCAGTGCTCAATTTATAAGAAATGAGGGTAGTTTTGCATTAATTGGTCATTGAATGGATTTTCCATAAATAGATGAGGGAGTTTCCTTGTTCAATGGGATAGGAGGATAAGTGATTTAATGGCTTCATGATGTTCATATTCGAGGTTATTAGATAATATCATAGCTAGAAACACTTCTAGAAGCCACTAGAAAGTAGGAATATTCCTGGAATCATTTGAACAATTCACTCCCAGTCGACCAACGCACTATTAAGTGGGCCTAGATGCTCTTCAATGTTACATTGTGTGGGAGTAAGTGCTCTACAAAGTGCTTACTACAGTCTAAGGGTGTGTTGGTGGTTCAATGGAGAATTTCAGGTAAAATCCAAGCAGTGAAACCAACAATGGGATGAATTGTTTAAGGAAAGTAGTAATAGATTTAGAGTATAATAAACCCTATTTGTACTGATCTAAGTTTTGGGAGTGATGAATAAATTTTCCTATAACAGCTGCCCCCTAAAGCATGAAGTCAAAAATGATAATGTTGAGTGATATGCTTTACAATGTGATGAGTAGGATCTGAAACAGATGATGACCTGCATCAATTACAATACATCACATCATGATATATTTTTTATTTTGGACATGAATTTCTAAGGTAGGCATACCCATACTGAACACATAAACTATCATAACATCAGAAATTAATCTACAAACATATACCCATGATAGGATGACCATCTGTATAAATCCATCATACGGATGATGTGGTACTACTCCTGAAATCACAACCCGAATAGATGAAACTAGACTTGAGGTCTTCTATCTCATTCACTCAATCGCTCAAGCACGAGTCTAACAATGTGAATATTTTATCTGAAGTCGAACATGGGAAGGAACTATATGATTACCAACCAATTATGTAAGTCGTTAACATACGCGAGAGAAACCGCCGATGATGATAATGTCTCTCACGGTATTGCAGTATAGCTTGTATGTTGTGAATAGATGATTTTATGTCAAACACCATACAAATTATTTTGGTTTAAGGCTAGTGATGTAAACCTGTCGCCAAAAGAGAGAAATTTTCCATTGCTGTATGCAAGCTGCAAGGTACTGGAAAGGTGTTTCTAAGTAAACTTCCTGGATGATGAGATGATGTCAACAAGAAGAGACTCGTTGCAGGATGGCCTTGATGTATCCCCCATACATGACATGAAACGAGAGTAATGATTTTGGAGACAGAATGTAACTGATGAAGAAATTTTTAGGGATGGTGATCATGAAATTAAGGTTTATGAGTATTACAAAGGATGATAAATTACTAAGTGACTTCTCTTGACCATATCGGAGACAGTGAATCAATTGGCAACATTGACCCAAAACCAAAGTGATGGATGGTATGATAGACCATAGGTATGATAGACCATCAAGCATATAACCCAACCCAACAGCCTTGAAGATGAAGTGAATGAGTGTCATGTTCAAGAGCGAATTTCTACCATAAAGTGATTTATCCCTTTCCCATTTTCCCCAGTCATTGCTGACCAATACGTTTTTATTTTTTAACAATATTGAGGAGGATAACATATGATTTATGTATAATTCCACCCTTCGGGTGAATCCATCACTATGTAATTTTTTAACGAGTCTAGAGAAAGTGAAACTCGATCTTGTCATGATGGAAAAGTCCGTCATTATTTGATTTTTTAACAAGTTTAATGACAATAAAAACTCGGCCCTTTTTCATGTTTAGAGAGTTTGAAAGAGGGACAAAAATAAAACTCCACAAGTTATTTTTCGTAAATTTTTCCCTCAGGTTTGAAAAAGAGTAAAATAATAACTATTATAACCTCCTAGCCATGTTCAAATAGGGTGTTCATTTTTCATAACTAATCTATCCTTGTCCGGAAAAAGTTTAAACTTATTTTGAGTAGATATCATTTTAGTTCCTTTTACAAGCTCGAAAGGACAAGTGCTTAACAATATTTTCATGTTTTGGGTGTC
Organism: Pinus albicaulis; assembly: GCA_034641835.2. Classification (NCBI taxonomy): domain Eukaryota; kingdom Viridiplantae; phylum Streptophyta; class Pinopsida; order Pinales; family Pinaceae; genus Pinus; species Pinus albicaulis. The sequence continues at coordinate 666,462,905 of CM076582.1, read as the reverse complement.
TAAAAAGAGCTAAAAGAGGACTCCATGGGGGTTTATTTTTTGATGTTTAACAAAGCTCGAAAAAGAGATAAAAGTGTGTTCTCTGGTCAAATCTATTTTTAAGATCATGCACGTCAAATTCACTATACCAACTGTAAACATGCTCAAAGAACCACCAAACGGATTAAACCTACCCGTTTAATAGTAAAAAAATAGGTAAAAACTATAGTCTATTCATTAAAATTATGCATGAAATAATCGAAGAGACTATTTAAATAAGAATTTACCATGTCATTTTACCATTTCGCATTTAACATTCATTTTTTGAGTGCTCTGAGTTAGGTTTCTCCTCGAACTTCAGCAGTTGACTGTGACAGAATCTGTGGACTATTTCTCATGCTGTCAGGACCAGGTAAGAGATATTACCTTTCTATTTCTTTTGATAACATTATTTTATAGTTTCATATAAATTTTTTTAGGGTTTTTGGGCTCCTAGGGTAGATCTACAATGCCTTAGGACCAATGCACGTTTGAGTGTCGAAAAGTGTGTTATACAGGAACTGAACTAAAGCCCAAGTTCTCTGCAACACTCTGTCTAAGGTTCATGGGTTCATTGGGCATGTTATCACTCTCCCCAACTTCCTAGGCTAAAGTTAGGAGTGAAGAAAGGTAACCACAGACCAAATTTTAGCTAGAAATCTAGCCCTACCTAACCAAAGAGGAATCTCTCTGTGTCACTTTTTAAATATTAAATTTTTAGGCTGAGTACTAGATTTTAGGCTAGATATGAATTAATTTGTTTTAAAATTGGTTTAATAATTTGTTTGATGTATAAAAATTATAATCAATGAAGCTACAAATGATTTCAACTACTGAATTGCATAAAGTAGAGTAAGGAAAGATAGGCAAACTATTTGAGCACATTTATTTTGTCATTGATGTATAGTGGTAGAAAAGAGAGGGGTCTGAATGAGAAATTTGCTGAATTCATTCATTACAAGAAAAGACATATTGTAAAAATCTTAATAAACAGAGTATTTGACTGATATTTTCTTATAAACTAATAAGATTTTACACAGAAAATGGAATGGAAATGAAATAACAGAGAAAGACACACTTCTCGATAAAAATAACACATGAATCTCACAAAATTGTTGCAACTCATTTTATTTTCACTAATATCAGGTCCAAAGTAGTACACAAAGTTTCAAAAATTGATTATCCAATAGTAATACTTCACACATCGAAGTCTTTAAAGAAAACTAAATTACAATAGTTACATTAAAGGATATCCTAACTAATAGCGCTTTATCTGCTAACTAAATTCTAACTACATCATGGAAATAAATTTAATCTGCTATGCTGGTGTTGCTCGAAATAAAAACTATTGCTGAAGGAGATATTTGCAGGTTGTGTTGATTGTCATTTGACTGTTGATCTAGAAAAATTTGACCTTTCTTCTTTTATTAATTACTCCTGAAAATCACACAACTTTTCCCAGTGCTCTTCATAAAGGATACCTAAATTTATTACCCTACCATAAATTTCATCTTCTTCGGTGTATTTAATAAAAGTTGGCTTCACCACAAAGACATCTTTGATCCCATATTAAACTTAAATTTCATTGCTTAATGCTCCCAATAGTGCCTTTCATGTTAATTTACCTTTAATATTTTAAAACTTGGCAGTATCCCTGGAAATTTCCTGAAGTCTTTTTCCATAGTCATATATGGTCATCAAATTATCATTAATTACAAAAAGAGAATGCAATCCTTTTTGTGTCAGAGACTCTATCTTGGTGAAAAATCTCTGAACTATAACCTCCAGACTGTGATATTTTTCTTCAAGTTGAAGAATCAAATTATTCTTTGTTAGCACTTTCTTCACTTCCAGGATTTTTTCTATTATTACATCAATGCCCAATTCATCTAGATCATAACTATTATTTGAATTCGAGAATCTAATAATATTATTTTTTGTGGTAGGCTTGTCTCCAAGTTGTTCTTTGTTTTTTGTAATGGCCTCATTTTCCTTCTATATCAACTCCTTTTTCTCAAATATGTTCTGTAAACTTGGCCAAATTTCAGTGATATACTCTGTGATGTCTACTCATATTATTTCTTTTACTTGGCCTGAAGTATTATCAATGGAAGATTATTTTTTCTCTTTCTACAACCTTTCAATCAACTTTTTGGCCCTCTATGTTTTAGCTACATGTGAATTGATTTCCATAATTGCAATAATTTTCCCTGATCCTGAAATTTTTTAATCTCCTCTTCTTAAATGGACATGTTATGAATTTCTTAGTTATGCTTCTCAGCTCCATCTTAGTGCTTTCTATAGAATTTTGAGCTATAGGAATGGATGCTAAAGGCATTGATTCGAAAAGAACCTTTGATGTTTTTATTGTTGCTTCCTTTCCTTTATCATATTTTCTAATCATGATTCCATCTTCCTTAATTAAGCATTCCACTCCATTATCAATTTCATCTTTTATGTCTTCTGAGTTTCAGTTTCTTCAATATCCTTTGCCAAAGGATATTCTGTAGTTGGGATTTTCAGCTATTTTCTCAATGCTGCGATGTCAACATTTTTCTTCTTGATGATTTCTTCAATTTCATTTACATTGGATGGATCATATCCGTTTCTTACCACCAGATCTTCTAAGGTTTTGATTATATTTTCCTTTTCAAATGAAGACACCTTCTCCATTTTCAGATGTGACTATACATTTTCCAATGAAACCTGCAGTTTTGATAAACTGAGAGAAATGTTAGTGAGAATTGATGAAATCATCTCACTAGTTTTCTTGTGTAGCTTCATTTGATCTATTGGATGAATTTATTTTTTATAAAACTCAAATGTATCCCTTTTATAATCTTCTTCAGACTTTGGCTGTGGAATTTTTGCTTGAAGAAAATATTTGTACGTACTTGTCTTTAAAATTTCATTCTTCATATTTATCTCTTTGAAACTGTCAAAGACAATCTTCTCCTTTTCCTCTGTGGAAGTTGTGCTGGTCTGAATGGATTTTTGCTGATATTTAGGAGTTATTGTTTTTTGAGATTTAGAAAATGTTGAAGTAGTAGAAGTAGTAGAAGTGTCTTTATCACCTGCCTATGTGGATGGATGTGTCTCTTCAATAATTATGATTACTTCTTTCTCTGACTCCTTGTTGGGATTAATCTTTGATTTAGCTTTGTTTTCTTCCTGTAGTGAATTTTAAACTCTTTGCTAGATGAATCAGTCATTGGAGAGTAATGATTTTGGAGACAGAATGTAACCAATGAAGAAATTTTTAGGGATGACGATCATGAAATTAGGGTTTATGAGTATTGCAAAGGATGATAAATTACAAAGTGACTTCTCTTGAACATATGGACGACACTAAATTAGTTGGCATCATTGACCCAAAACCAAAGTGATCAATGGTATGATAGACCATAGGTATGATAGACCATCAAGCATATAACCCAACCCAACAGCCTTGAAGATGAAGTGAATGAGTGTCATTCTCAAGAGAGAATTTCTACCATAAAGTGATTTATCCCTTTCCCATTTTCCCCAGTCCTTGTTGACCAATACCTATTTCGTTTTTAACAATATTGAGGAGGATAACATATGCTTTATGTATAATTCCACCCTTCAGGTGAATCCATCACTATGTAATGTTTTAACGAGTCTAGAGAAAGTGAAACTCGATCTTGTCGTGATGGAAAATTCCATCATTATTTTATGTTTTAACGAGTTTAATGACAATAAAAAATTGGCCCTTTTTCATGTTTAGAGAGTTTGAAAAAGGGACAAAAATAAAACTCCACAAGTTCTTTTTCGTAAATTTTCCCTCAGGTTTGAAAAAGCGTAAAATAATACCGATTATAACCTCCTAGCCATGTTCGAATAGGGTGTTTATTTTTCATAAATAATCTATCCCTATCCAGAAAAAGTTTAAACTTATTTTGAGTAGATGTCATTTTAGGTCCTTTTACAAGCTCGAAAGGACAAGTGCTTGACAATATTTTCATGTTTTGGGTGTCTAAAAAGAGATAAAAGAGGACTCCATGGGGGTTCCTTTTTCGATGTTTAACAGAGCTCGAAAAAGAGATAAAAGTGTGTTCTATGGTCAAATATATATTTAAGATCATGCACGTCAAATTCACTATACTAGCTGTAAACATGCTCAAAGAACCACCAAATGGGTTAAACCTACCTGTTTAATAGTAAAAAAATAGGTAAAAAATATAGTCTATTCATTAAAATTATGCATGAAATAATCAAAGAGACTATTTAAATAAGAATTTACCATGTCATTTTACCATTTCAAATTTAACATCCATTTTTTGAGTGCTCTGAGTTAGGTTTTTCCTCGAACTTCAGCAGTTGATTGCGACAAATTCTATGGACTATTTCTCATGCCGTTAGGACTAGGTAAGAGATATTACCTTTCTATTTATTTTGATAACATTATTTTATAGTTTCATGATTTTTTTTAAGGTTTTTGGGCTCCTAGGGTAAATCTACAATGCCCTAGGACCAACGCACCTTTGAGTGTCGAGAAGTGTGTTACAAAGGAACTGAACTAAAGCTCAGGTTCTCTGCAACACTATGTCTAAGGTTCATGGGTTCATTGGGCATGTTATCACTCTCCCCAACTTCCTAGGCTAAAATTAGGAGTGAAGAAAGGTAACCACAGACCAAATTTTAGCTAGGCAGCTAGCCCTACCTAACCAAAGAGGGCTCTCTCTGTGTCACCTTTTAAATATTCAATTTTTAGGCTGAGTACTAGATTTTAGGCTAGATATGAATTAATTTGTTTTAAAATTGGTTTCATGATTTGTTTGATTGATAAAAATTATAATCAATGAAGATCCAACTGATTTAAAATACTGAATTGCATAAAGTAGAGTAAGGAAAGATAGGCAAACTATTTGAGCACATTTAATTTTTCATTGATGTATAGTGGTAGAAAAGAGAGGGGTCTGAATGAGCATTTTACTGAATTCATTCATTACAAGAAAAAACACATTGTAAAAATATTAATAAACTGAACATTTTACTGATATTTTCTTATAAACTAATAAGATTTTACACAGAAAATGGAAGGGAAATGAAATAACAGAGAAAGGCACACTTCTCAACAAAAATAACACATGAATCTCACAAAATTGTTGCAACTCATTTTATTTTCACTAATATTAGGTCCATAGTAATACAAAAAGCTTCAAAAATCGATTATCCAATAGTAATACTTCACACATCGAAGTATTTAAAGAAAAATAAATTACAATAGTTACATTAAAGGATATCATAACTAATAGCGCTTTATCTACTAACTAAATTCTAATTACATCATGGAAATAAATTTAATCCGCTATGTTGGTGTTGCTCGAAATAAAAACAATTGCTGAAGGAGATATTTGCGGGTTGTGTTGGCTATCAGTTGACTGTTGATCTCGAAAAATTTGACCTTTCTTCTTTTATTAATTACTCCTGAAACTCACACAACTCTTCCCAGTGCTCTTCATCAGGGGTAACTAAATTTATTACCCTACGATAAATTTCATCTGCTTCAGTGTATTTAGAAACAGTTCACTTCACCACAAACACATGTTTGATCCCATACTAAACTTTAATTTCATTGCTTAATGCTCCCAATAATGCCTTTCATGTTAATGTACCTTTAATATTTTAAAACTTGGCAGTATCCCTGGAAATTTCCCGAAGTATTTTTCCATAGTCATATCTGGTCATCAATTTATCATTAATTACAAAAAGAGAATGCAATCATTTTTGTGTCAAAGACTCTATCCTGGTGAAAAATCTCTGAACTATAACCTCGAGACTATGATATTTTTCTTCAAGTTTTGTTGGGAAAAATACTGAGAGGGGGGGGGGGGGTGAATCAGTATTTTATGCAGACAATAAAATATTTACTTTTTCTTTCTAAGAACCCATACGCTACTTTGCTAAAGCCAACTAGCGTATATACGCGGATATCCTTTACAGAACTCGCGTATGCTCAGAGATTTAATTATGCATTCAATTCTTAACTCAGATCATTGCATTATTCATTCATCAGATATTTCAGAAAAGAGTAAACAAGTGCAGAAAGAACAGAATAATCATCACACATAGTCAACACACATGAACACCAGGATTTTTAGGTGGAAACCCAATTCGGGAGAAAACCACCGCTGCCATCGTCTCAGTCTTCAATATTTATTATAAAGAAAAACTTCTTACAATCATGTACTGGTGCAGACTCATACCAGCACGCAGGCACCCACCTGCAGAAGGCTACAACCTTCTCTCATTTACCAGCCTCACCTGGAAGGGAGCAACAACCCCTTGCTCTCGTTTACCAACCTCACCTCGAAAGGAGCTAGTACCCCCTGATCTTAGTACGAGCCTCTGCTGGCATAAAGCTTCTACTTTCAGACTAAAGGCTTCAACCCTCAGATCCACTGCAGACCACGTTTCATCAATTTTCAAACTGGATCAAGCAGCTCCAATACAACCCTTCACTTACCAACAAACATACTTAGCCCAATGCTTCAAACAGAACTGTGAAACCACTGTAACCAGAATATCAGAGTTAACCCAGACTTCAGAATCAATATGTAGAAACACATTCAACCTTGAGCAACCATTAGATTAGATATCATACGCACTTTTATTCAATAAGACCCGCGTATATACGCGCTTTTCATAAAGCTAACTTGCGTATACATCTGTGCATTTACTAGAATAATCCTAACTGTCCATACACGACTTTGTTGAAACAGATCCGCGTATACACGCGCTTTTCACGAACTGAACCTGCGTATAGATCTATAAAAGATAAACTTTTCTCAACAGATCAGATCTATGAACTTACCCAGATTTCTTCAGGTTCTTCAGTAGATTTGCGCCAGGTCTTCATCAATTCTTTTCAGATCATTCAAGAGATTCACCATTTCTAGATCTAGAGATATTTAACCTTCACCATGTTTATAGAAGCATCATAGAATCAGATCTATCAATTAAGAGCAGAGTTCAACCATGCAAATATACTTCAGAGTGAAGTATTCATTAAAGCCCAGACACATGCACACCCTTGCACAATGAATTTCTTCTCCTTATGTAGGTTTACCCTTTTTCAATACCATGAACCAAAACCACAATACTTCCGATGGTATTCCTGGACGGGACCAAATATATAATCCAGCGCTCAATACAATGGGTCAATACCATGGTAGAAACCCCTAGTTTTATTAATTTAGAGCGCAATTAAGTATATGCGACTTGGCACATACTTTTCCGCGTGCATACACTACTTCCCCTAGACAAACCCGTGTATTCCTTGAGACACACACTTTTCATCATTGTTCTAGAACATACTGAAATTCCTTTCATCATTACAACTGAGTTGCTCTGTAGACACATCATATCTCATTAGATTTACATCATTACCAAGTCCATCAAGTCAAGAATAACTTCATCAAGTGGGTTGCCATCAAGGACAACACATTGCATCATATTTCCAACAATCTCCCCCTTTGGACTTGATGGCAACCACGTTGGTGTTTGATCACCACAACAGGTAGATACATTAATCATAACCATTATTCTTCCCTTATTCAAACACCATGTCACTCTCCCCCTTTGACATCAAGGGCAAAGGGCGGATCAAAACCAACACAATGTTTTTCTCCTCATGTAGATTGAAGAGCGCTGTAGATCTGATGTACATTGAAGTTACCATGCTCCCCCTGAGTTCATGTTGAATGTTCAAACATATTTTCAATGAAGTACATGACTCTCCTTCCTATCACCAAGGACTCATAATTACATCAAAGATCCAACCAAGTGGATTTACATATGAGACTCAAGTACCCAACCAAGTGGGTTTACATATTTTGACTCAACTACCCAACCAAGTGGGTTTACAAATTTGACTCAAGTCCTTTCATGACTGAATATTACAAAAATTGCATCATAGGTCTCAACATGACCTTTTCATCAAATTACAAATATGACTTTTCATGACCAATATCAGAAGGACCTCAAGAGAGATCAAATTTCAGAACCAACATAATGCCAACAATGCATCATACTCAGTAAGACTAATTCTCCTCCTGAAACTTTGCATCCAATGCATCCTTTCCAAAAGACCAAAGCTCCTCCTTAGCTTGTGCATCCTGAACACTTTCAACAGCAAATCATTAAGGCATCTTCAACCAATATCAGAGAATGAAATAGAAATAGAAGAGCTGAAACATCACTAGAGATACCAAACAGCACTACAGCTATGCTGAAAAATGCTGACCCCAATTAAAATTTGTTAGCAACCAACCATACGCGGTTTTCTATATATGAACTTGCGTATATACATGACTGTCTTTCAGGAAACCCGCGTATCCAAATTAATCTTCAGAATTTTAATGAGATCTGATCCTCTGCATGGCAGAGACTACTCCCAGCTTCTGTCTGAGATATTTAAACGCTTCCTTGGGCAGAGGTTTGGTAAATATATCAGCAACTTGTTCTTTGGAGGGAACATACTCCAACTTAACCTTTTGTTCAAGCACTTGTTCATGTAGGAAATGATACTTGATGGGAATGTGCTTGGTCTTGGAATGCATAACAGGATTCTTTGAGATACTGATGGCACTTGTATTATCACACATAATGGAAATAGGAGGTGAACATTTGATTTGAAAATCTTGTAAAGTTTGCACCATCTAAAGGAGTTGAGTGCAACAAGATGTGACAGCCACATATTCTGCTTCTGCTGTAGATAAGGCAATATAATTTTGCTTCTTGCTGAACCAAGATACTAACCAAGGTCCCATATAAAATTTACCACCACTAGTGCTTTTCTGATCATCAACATTTCCAACCCAATCTACATCAGTATAAGCATGAAGAGTAAGATCAGCATTCTTTGGATACCATAGTCCAAAGTCTTGAGTTCCTTGCAGATATTTGAATATTCTTTTGACAGCCTGAAGGTGAGACTCTTTTGGATTGGCTTGGAATCATCCAACAATCCCAAATGCATGCATAATGTCCGGTCTAGTCCAAGTGAGATAAAGTAGGCTTCCTATCATTGATCTATATTCTAGTTGATTCACCGTGGGAGAGTCATCATGAGAACTAAGATTACATCTGGTTATCATTGGTGTACTTACAGGTTTGCATTCTTCCATGCCATACTTCTTCATAATTTGCTTAAGATATTTTCCTTGTGATAAGAATATACCATCTGTAGTTTGATGCACTTGCAAGCCAAGAAAGAATGTTAGTTCTCCAAGTAAGGACATTTCAAATTCTTGCTGCATGACAGAAGAAAATTTCTGACTCATAGATTCTTCATTACTCCCAAAAATGATATCATCAACATATACAACCACAATCAATAGTTTATCATTGTCAACTTTTGTGTATAAATTGCTATCAGCGGACCCCTTTGAAAATCCTTGTTGATGAAGATATTTGTCAAGGCGATAATACCATGCCCTTGGATCTTGTTTGAGACCATATAGAGCCTTTTTAAGTTTACAAACAAGATTTTCATCATTTCCCAAAATGAATCCTTCTAGTTGTTCTATATACACTTATTCTTCTAGATCACCATTGAGAAAAGCAGATTTAACATCCATTTGATAAACTTTGATTTGTTGAAAACTTGAAAAAGAAAGAAACATTCTTATGGCTTCAAGTCTAGCTACAGGAGAAAAAGTTTCTTCAAAGTCTATACCTTCTTGTTGAGTATACCCCTTGCAAACCAGTCTAGCTTTGTTTCTTATAATATCCCCATTCTCATTTAACTTGTTTTTGAATATCCATTTAGTTCCAATGACATTTTTGTTATGAGGTCTTGGTACTAATTCCCAAGTGTGATTCTTTTCAATTTGATCAAGCTCTTCATTCATGGCTTGAACCCAACATTCATATTTGCTGGCTTGATTGACATTGTGTGGTTCAATAGTGGACAGAAATTCCAGATAGCTAGAGGATCCCACAAGAGTCCTTCTCGTTTGTACACCTGATGCCTTATCTCCCAAAATTTGAGATTCTGGATGATTCTTTTGAACATATCTGGAAGGAGCCTTTTTAGATAAATCATCTTCATGTTCTTCATTGGGTTCACCGTCTATATTATTGCTATTTGAATCTAAAGGACATATGTCATCATCGTCTACAGCTGTTGTTTGTTTTTATTCTTTAGGAGCTGCAGGAGACTCATCAATAACAACATCAATACATTCAACAATATTTCGAAGCCTTTTATTGTAACATTTGTATGCTCTGCTTGTAGATGAGTAAACAAGAAGTATCCCTTCATCTGATCTAGGTTCAAACTTGCCAAGCTTTTCATCATTATTTTTAATAAAGCTTTTACTTCCAAAAACTCTAAAATGGTTCACAGAGGGAGAATTACCATACCAGAGTTCATATGGAGTTTTGTCACTATTTACCCGAACATGTGCCTTGTTGAGAAGGTTTGCTACTGTATGTGTTGCTTCTCCCCAGAACATGTCAGGAGTTCTAGAATCATCAAGCATAGCTCTAGCCATTTGTTGAATTGTTCTATTCATTCTTTCTGATACGCCATTTTTTTGTGGAGTGCCAGCTACAGAGAACTGTCTTTTTATGCCATGTTGTTCACAAAATTCAAAGAATTCATTTGATTTATATTCTCCTCCTCGATCAGATCTAAGACACTTGATTTTTAGATCTAATTCATTTTCCACCAACGCTTTGAAGATCTGAAATTTTTCAAAATTTTCATCTTTGTGTTTAATCAACCCGATCCAACACATTCTAGAGAAATCATCAATAAATAAGATATAGTATTCTTCCCCACGTGGTGATTTTTTCCTGATAGGTCCACATATGTCAGTATGAATGAGTTCAAGAGGCTTACTTGATGATCCTTCTTTGGCATTAAATTGTACTCTGGTCTGCTTACCGAATTGGCAAGATTTGCATATGATACTCTCTGGTAGAGTAATATTGGGAAGACCACGAACAGCTTGAAGTCTGCTTGCTTTGTTGATTTGAGAGAAGCTTGGATGCCCCAGCCTTCTATGCCATAGCCAATTTTCTGAAGATTTTCTCAAGTAACATTGATATTTGCAGTTCTTCAATACATACAGGTTGCTTGGAGTTCTTTTCCCTTTTATAATAGTTTTACCTGTATCAAGATCATGAACCACACATTCTTTTGAACTAAAGACAACTTTAGTTCCTTGATCACACATTTGAATTACACTTAACAGGTTATGTCTTAATCCATCCACATACATGACATCATTAGCCTTCACATTTTCTTTTAGAAACACAGACCCTTTTCCTTTAATTACAGCAGGAGTATCATTTCCAAATGTAACTTTCTTTTCCTTTTCTAGAGAATTATATGCAAGAAGTTTTCTTTTATCACCTGTCATGTGTCTTGAGCATCCTCTATCAATGTACCATTGATTTTCTTCACCTTCTGCAAATAACGCTATCCCACAATTTTCAACCTGTAATTCCTTCTTTTTCCATACTTTGAACTTGAAGGAAAATGATGTTTTGGCTGGACTTTGCTCCTGCATTCAGATTCTTCATGGCCAAAGTTATTGTAATAAGCACATTCAACTTCATTTTGAAGAGGAGAAAAGTTGTTATAGGTATTCTTATTTCGTTCAATATTCATCCTTTTCTTTCTTGCTTCTCTTGTCATGATGGTTTTATATGCAACACATTGAACAACTTTATGACCAAAATTGTGACATGAGAAACATTGTCCATTGAAGTAGAAATTTCTGCGATCATGAAATCTTCTATTTGAATTTACCTGTTGGTTTTTTCTCCTTTGAGAGATATCCTTGTTAGTGTTCCTTGAGTTGTGATGATCATGCTTTACCTGTAAAGATTCTTTATTCCCTTGCTGAGTGGCTGAATGTAGTAAACCAGTTGTAGCTGCTTTTAGATAATTTGGTGCTGAAGCATGAGAAGATTATCTGGTATATCCAAGACCTGTATTTATAAGAGGAGAACGTTGAACCTTGATAATTTCATCTAAGGTTTCAGATCCTTTAGAAAATCTAAGATTCAGAGTCTTTACTTTCTCAAGTTCTTTTCTTAGACTTACTACTTCACATTCTAAATTCTCATTATGTTTCTTCGCTTCTTCATTCTTCCTTTTCAGAGTCTATGATTATTTTACTTTCTTCCAAGCATATTTTGAGTTGATTTTTTTGATCAAGAATATCATTGTCATCTAGAGCATCCATAAAAACATCCTTATCTTCTCTAGAATCATTTTCAAATGCCATGAGAAGTCTAAGATCTTGTTCACATTCTTCCTCACTATCAGATAACCCATCACTGTCTTCATTAGTATAATAACTTTTCTTAGTGCTAGATGGGTTCTTATTCCTTCTTGCTATTTCTTTCCCTTTAGCAGATGTTTCTTTATAAGGACACTTTGTAGCATAATTACCAACTCTTCCACAATCAAAACATTTGAAAGGAAGCTTACCTTTGAATCTTCCGGTTCCTAGTTGGAGTCTTCTCACAAAGTTTGCCTCATCTTCTTCTGATATATATCCTGATCCTTATTTTTGAACTTCTTTCCCTTTTGTAGAAGCTTTAAAAACAACCTCTTTGACTTCAGATGGTCCTCCTCTCCTTATTTCATATGAAGTCAGTATGCCATGAAGTTGCACCATAGTAAGAGTTTGAAGATCCTGTTTTTCTTCAAGAGCAGAGACTTTTGATTCAAATTTTGCTGTTAGCGATCTTAATATTTTCTCAACCAAAGTAGATTCTGCTATTTTTTCTCCAAGTTTTCTCATATGATTTACAATATCATCAAGACGTAAAAAGAAACTAGCAATACTATCATCATTATGCATTTTCAACTTTTCATATTCAATTCTGAGAGTTTGGAGTTTTGCACTTTTTACCTTTGCATCACCTTCATAACTTAGGATGATTTTGTCCCATATTGCCTTTGCTATATTCAGGTGCATAACCTTGACAAATTTTGATTCAGTTAGACTTCCCAATAGTGCATTGACCGCCTTTGCATTTGTTTCATAATTCTTCTTTTCCGTTGGATCTGTTGGTACTGCGACTGGATATTGATATCCTTGTTCAACAATGGCCCATATATCTGCTCCCATAAACTGAAGATAGGATCTCATCCTTATTTTCCAGAACATTAAATTGCTTCCGTTAAAGAGTGGAGGCTTGATAGATGATGTTCCATCTTGATTGCTCATCTTGCTTGATCTTCCTTCTAGCGGCTAAGCCTTTTTTAGAAGGACTTGCTCTGATACCAATTGTTGGGAAAAATACTGAGAGGGGGGGGTGAATCAGTATTTTATGCAGACAATAAAATCTTTACTTTTTCTTTCTAAGAACCCATATGCTACTTTGCTGAAGCCAACTACCGTATTTACGCGGATATCCTTTACAGAACTCACATATGCTCAGAGATTTAATTATGCATTCAATTCTTAACTCAGATCATTGCATTATTCATTCATCAGATATCTCAGAAAAGAGTAAACAGGTGCAGAAAGAACAGAATAATCATCACACATAGTCAACACACATGAACACCGGCATTTTTAGGTGGAAACCCAATTCGGGACAAAACCACCGCTGTCGTCGTCTCAGTCTTCAATATTTATTATAAAGAAAAACTTCTTACAATCATGTACTGGCGCAGACTCATACCAGCACACAGGCACCCACCTACAGAAGGCTACAACCTCCTCTCGTTTACCAACCTCACCTGGAAGGGAGCAACAACCCCCTGCTCTCGTTTACCAGCCTCACCTGGAAGGGAGCTACTACCCCCTGATCTTAGCACCAGCCTCTGCTGGCATAAAGCTTCTACTTTCAGACTGAAGGCTTCAACCCTGAAATCCACTGCAGACCACGTTTTATCAATTTTCAAACTGGATCAAGCAGCTCTAATACAACCCTTCACTTATCAACAAACATACTTAGCCCAATGCTTCAAACAGAACTATGAAACCACTGTAACCAGAATATCAGAGTTAACCCAGACTTCAGAATCAATATGCAGAAACACATTCAACCTTGAGCAACCATTAGATCAGATATCATACGCGATTTTATTCAATGAGACTCGCGTATATACGCACTTTTCATAAAGCTAACTCGCGTATACATCTGTGCATTTACTAGAATAACCCTAACTGTCCATACGCGACTTTGTTGAAACAGATCCGCGTATACACGCGCTTTTCACGAACTGAACCTGCGTATAGATCTATAAAAGATAAACTTTGCTCAACAGATGAGATCTATGAACTTACCCAGATTTCTTCAGGTTCTTCAGCAGATTTGCGCCAGGTCTTCATCACTTCTTTTCAGATCATTCAAGAGATTCACCATTTCTAGATCTAGAGATCTTTAACCTTCACCATGTTTATAGAAGCATCATAGAATCAGATCTATCAATTAAGAGCAGAGTTCAACCATGAAGATATACTTCAGAGTGAAGTATTCATTAAAGCTCGGACACATGCACACCCTTGCACAATGAATTTCTTCTCCTTATATAGGTTTACCCTTTTTCAATACCATGAGCCAAAACCACACCACTTCCGATGGTATTCCTGGACGAGACCAAATATACAATCCAGCGCTCAATACAATGGGTCAATACCATGGTAGAAACCCCTGGTTTTATTAATTTAGAGTGCAATTAAGCATACGCGACTTGGCACGTACTTTTCCGCGTGCATACGCTACTTCCCCTAGACAAACCCGCATATTCCTTGAGACACACACTTTTCATCATTGTTCTAGCACATACTGAAATTCCTTTCATCATTACAAATGAGTTGCTCTGTAGACACATCATATCTCATCAGATTTACATCATTACCAAGTCCATCAATTCAAGAATAACTTCATCAAGTGGGTTTCCATCAAGGAAAACACATTGCATCATATTGCCAACAAGTTGAAGAAACAAATTCTTCTTTGTTAGCACTTTCTTCACTTCCAGGATTTTTTCTATGATTACATCAATGCCCAATTCATCCAGCTCATATCTATTCTTTTAATTTGGGAATATAATAATATTATTTGTTGTGGTTGACTTGTCTCCTAGTTGTTCTTTGATTTTTGTAATGGCCTCATTTTCCTTCTGTATCAGCTCTTTTTTCTCAAATATGATATGTAAACTTGGCCAAATTTTAGTGATATACTTTGTGATGTCTGCTCATATTATTTTTTTTACCTGGCCCAAAGTATTACCAATGGCAGATTATTTTTTCTCTTTCTGCAGCCTTTCAATCAACTTTTTGGCCTTTTGTCTTTTAGCTACATGTGAATTGATTTCCGTAATTGCAATAATTTTACCTGATCCTGAAATTTTTTAATCTCCTCTTCTTGAATGGAGATGTTGTGAATTTATTTGGTATGCTTCGCAGCTCCATATATAGTGCTTGCTACAGAATTTTGAGCTATAGGAATGGATGCTAGAGGCATTGATTCGAAAGGAACCTTTGATGTTTTTACTGCTGCTTCCTTTTATTTTATCATATTTTCTAATCCTGATTCCATCTGCCTTAATTGAGCATTCTGATCCATTATGAATTTCATCTTTTCTATCTTCTGAGTTTCAGTTTCTTCAATATCCTTTGCCAAAGGATCTTCTGTAGTTGGGATTTTCAGTTTTTTTCTCAATGTTGTTATGTAAACATTTTTCTTCTTGATGATTTCTTCAATTTCATTTACATTGGATGGATAATATCCATTTCTTACCACCAAATCTTCTAAGATTTTGATTTTGGATTTCTTTTCAAATGAAGACACCTTCTCCATTTTCAGATGTGACTGTACATTTTCCAATGAAACCTGTAGTTTTGATAAACTGAGAGCAATGTTAGTGAGAGTTGACGAAATCATCTCACTAGATTTATTGTGTAGCTCCATTTCATCTATTGGATGAATTTATTTTTTATCAAACTCAAGTATATCCCTTTTATAATCTGCTTCAGACTTTGGCTGTGGAATTCTTGCTTGAAAAATTAAAAGTGATTTTTTCCCTTTTCTGAATGAAAGGCTGAAAGTAGCCTACTTTATGAACTAGGAGTTTGTTTCCAAAACTATTTATACCTACTTGTCTTTAAGATTTCATTCTTCATATTTATATCTTTGAAAGTGTCAAATACAATCTTCTCTTTTTCCCCTGTGGAAGTTGTGCTAGTCTGAATGGATTTTTGCTGATATTTAGGCGTCATTGTTTGTTGATATTTAGAAAATGTGGAAGTAGTAGAAGTAGTAGAAGTGTCTTTATCACCTCCCTATTTGGATGGATGTGTCTCTTCAATAATTATGATGACTTCTTTCTCTAATTCCTTGCTAGGATTAAACTTTGATTTAGCTTTGTTTTCTTCCTGTAGTGAATTTTGAACTCTTTGCTAGATGAATTAGTCATTGGAGAGTAATGATTTTGGAGACAGAATGTAACTGATGAAGAAATTTTTAGGGATGGCGATCATGAAATTAGGGTTTATGAGTATTGCAAAGGATGATAAATTACTAAGTGACTTCTCTTAAACATATCGACGACACTGAATTAGTTGGCAGCATTGACCCAAAACCAAAGTGATGGATGGTATGATAGACCATAGGTATGATAGACCATCAAGCATATAACCCAACCCAACAGCCTTGAAGATGAAGTGAATGAGTGTCATGTTAAAGAGAAAATTTCTACCATAAAGTGATTTATCCCTTTCCCATTTTCCCCAGTCATTGCTAACCAATACCTCTTTATTTTTTAACAATATTGAGGAGGATAACATATGCTTTATGTATAATTCCACCCTTCGGGTGAATCCATCACTATGTAATGTTTTAACGAGTCTATAGAAAGTGAAACTCGATCTTGTCATGATGGAAAAGTCTGTCGTTAGTTGATGTTTTAACGAGTTTAATGACAATAAAAACTCGACCCTTTTTCATGTTTAGAGAGTTTTAAAAAGGGACAAAATAAAACTCCACAAGTTCTTTTTCGTAAATTTTTCCCTCAGGTTTGAAAAAGCGTAAAATAATACCTATTATAACCTCCTAGCCATGTTCGAATAGGGTGTTCATTTTTCATAAATAATCTATCCCTTTCCGGAAAAAATTTAAACTTATTTTGGGTAGATATCATTTCAGGTCCTTTTACAAGCTCGAAAGGACAAGTGCTTGACAATATTTTCATGTTTTGGGTATCTAAAAAGAGATAAAAGAGGACTCCATGGGGATTCCTTTTTCGATGTTTAACAGAGATCGAAAAATAGATAAAAGTGTGTTCTATGGTAAAATCAATTTTTAAGATCATTCACATCAAATTCACTATACCAGCTGTAAACATGCTCAAAGAACCACCAAATGGATTAAACCTAGCTATTTAATAGTAAAAAAATAGGTAAAAACTATAGTCTATTCATTAAAATTATGCATGAAATAATCAAAGAGACTATTTAAATAATAATTTACCATGTCATTTTACCATTTCACATTTAACATCCATTTTTTGAGTGCTTTGAGTTAGGTTTTTCCTCGAACTTCAGCAGTTGATTGCGACAAATTCTGTGGACTATTTCTCATGCCGTCAGGACCAGGTAAGAGATATTATCTTTCTATTTATTTTGATAACATTATTTTATAGTTTCATGCAATTTTTTTAGGGTTTTTGGGCTCCTACGGTAAATCTACAATGCCTTAGGACCAACGCACCTTTGAGTATTGAAAAGTGTGTTACAGAGGAACTGAACTAAAGCCTAGGTTCTCTGCAACACTCTGTCTAAGGTTCATGGGTTCATTGGGCATGTTATCACTCTCCCCAACTTCCTAGGCTAAAATTAGGAGTGAAGAAAGGTAACCATAGACCAAATTTTAGGTAGGCAGGTAGCCCTACCTAAACAAAGAGGGCTCTCTCTGTGTCACTTTTTAAATATTCAATTTTTAGGCTAAGTACTAGATTTTAGGCTAGATATGAATTAATTTGTTTTAAAATTGGTTTAATGATTTTTTTGATGGATAAAAATTATAATCAATGAAGCTGCAACTGATTTAAAATACATAATTTTAGAAAGTAGAGTAAGGAGATATAGGCAAACTATTTGAGCACATTTAATTTGTGACTGATGTATATTGGTAGAAAAGAGAGTGGTCTGAATGAGCATTTTACTGAATTCATTCATTACAAGAAAAGACACATTGTAAAAATCTTAATAAACAGAACATTTGACTGATATTTTCTTATAAAATAATAGAATTTTACACAGAAAATGGAATGGAAATGAAATAACATAGAAAGGCACACTTCTCAATAAAAATAACACATGAATCTCAGAAAATTATTGCAACTCATTTTATTTTCACTAATATCAGGTCCACAGTAATACACAAAGTTTCAAAAATCGATTATCCAATAGTAATACTTCGCACATCGAAGTCTTTAAAGAAAACTAAATTACAATAGTTACATTAAAGGATATCCTAACTAATAGTGCTTTATCTGCTAACTAAATTCTAACTACATCATGGAAATAAATTTAATCTGCTATGCTGGTGTTGCTCGAAACAAAGACTATTTCTGAAGGAGATATTTGCAGGTTGTGTTGGCTGTCAGTTGACTGTTGATCTAGAAGAAATTTACCTTTCTTCTTTTATTAATTACTCCTGAAACTCAAAAAAAATTTCCCAGCACTCTTCATCAGGGATAACTAAATTTATTACCCTACGATAGATTTCTTTTGCTTCAGTGTATTTAGGAAAAGTTGGCTTCACCACAAAGACATTTTTGATCCCATATTAAAATTAAATTTCATTGCTTAATGCTCCCAATAGTGCCTTTCATGTTAATTTACCTTTAATATTTTAAAACTTGGCAGTATCCTTGGAAATTTCCTGAAGTCTTTTTCCATAGTCATCTTTGGTCATCAATTTATCATTAATTTCAAAAAGAGAATGTAATCCTTTTTGTGTCAGAGACTTTATCCTAGTGAAAAATCTATGAACTATAACCTCAAGACTGTGATATTTTTCTTCAAGTTGAAGAATCAAATTCTTCATTGTTAGCACTTTCTTCACTTCCAGGATTTTTTCTATTATTACATCAATGCCCAATTCATCAAGCTCATACCTATTCTTTGAATTCGGGAATCTAATAATATTATTTTTTGTGGTAGGCTTGTCTCCTATTTGTTCTTTGATTTTTGTAATGGCCTCATTTTCCTTCTATATCAACACCTTTTTCTCAAATATGATCTGTAAACTTGGGCAAATTTCAGTGATATACTCTGTGATGTCTACTCATATTATTTATTTTCCCTGGCCCAAAGTATTACCAATGGCTGATTATTTTTTCTCTTTCTGCAGCCTTTCAATCAAATTTTTGGCCCTCTGTGTTTTAGCTACATGTGAATTGATTTCTGTAATTGCAATAATTTTACCTGATCCTGCAATTTTTTAATCTCCTCTTCTTGAATGGACATTTTATGAATTTATTTGGTATGCTTCTCAGCCCCATCTGCAGTGCTTGTTATAGAATTTTGAGCTATAGGAATGGATGCTACAGGCATTGATTTGAAAGGAACCTTTGATGTTTTTACTGTTGCTTCCTTTTCCTTTATCATATTTTCTAATCCTGATTCCATTTGCCTTAAATGAGCATTCTTCTCTGTTATCAATTTCATCTTTTCTGTCTTCCGAGTTTCAGTTTCTTCAATATTCTTTGCCAAAGGATCTTCTGTAGATGGGATTTTCAGTTGTTTTCTCAATGCTGCTATGTCAACATTTTTCTTCTTGATGATTTCTTCAATTTCATTTACATTGGATGGATCATATCCATTTCTTACCACCAGATCTTCTAAGGTTTTGATTCTGGTTTCCTTTTCAAATGAAGACACCTTCTCCGTTTTCATATGTGACTGTACTTTTTTCAATGAAACCTGCAGTTTTGATAAACTGAGAGAAATGTTAGTAAGAGTTGATGAAATCATATCACTATTTTTCTTGTGTATCTCCATTTGATCTATTGGATGAATTTATTTTTTATCAAACTCAAATGTATCCCTTTTATAATCTGCTTCAGACTTTGGCTGTGGAATTTTTGCTTGAAGAAATTAAAAGTGATTTTTTCCATTTTCTGAATGGAAGGCTGAAAGTAGCCTACTTTATGAACTAGGATTTTGTTTCCAAAACTATTTATATGTACTTGTCTTTAACATTTCATTCTTCATATTTATCTCTTTGAAAGTGTCAAAGATAGACTTCTCCTTTTCCCCTGTGGAAGTTGTGCTAGTTTGAATGGATTTTTGCTGATATTTAGGAGTTATTGTTTGTTGATCTTTAGAAAATGTGGAAGTAGTAGAAGTGTCTTTATCACCTGCCTATGTGGATGGATGTGTCTCTTCAATAATTATGATTACTTGTTTCTCTGACTCCTTGCTGGAATTAACCTTTGATTTAGCTTTGTTTTCTTCCTGTAGTGAATTTTGAACTCTTTGCTAGATGAATCAGTCATTGGAGATGAATGATCTTCTCTAATTATTTTTCCCGCTCTTTCTCTTGCAATATGAGTCTACAATGCTGATGTATAAAATGTCTATTCTTCAGCCTCCTATAGTGTATCTTTTGTCCATTCAAGTTGATTCATGTACTTTTTAATATCTAGTCTAGGTGTATGAAAATATGGTGTAGATTTATTTTCCACCCTCATTTTTGAAATGACACCAACTAGATCATAAGACCATGTAAAACTTGAGCTAAATTGCATTTCTTTCAACAACTTATCTACCTCCTCCCCTGTTGTCCTATTATTACAGATAAAAGGAACTATCTATGTTTTGATTTTAAATTGAGATTTGTTTTTAGCAAAGACATAAATGCACTTCATCTGGATTAATCATTTTCCTAATATACTCCAATGAAAAAATCCTCATGGGGAGGAATTTTGGAAACTGATAAGGGAGAATTTCACATCCATAAACTCTAAGTTCTATATAATTTTGGTAAAGATACCAATCCCCTATTCGAGCTTGGTCTGAGAGCTACAATACCTTTCTAATCTCTTCACTAATCCTTGGCTCTAGGGTGCTATTGAGTAAACTGAGTGTTGGCTAAAGAAACAATTCCACAGACTTCTTATATGAATACTCTTTATGTTCCTTCATGACTAATAAATTCCAGAAGATGATTGACTGTTGGTTGCCTTCCTCATATAATTTTTGTAGAGAAAACTTAAATTTGTCTCCCTGAGAGTACAAGAACAACTAAACTAACATAGAGGCATAACTAAAAACCTCTCAAGTTGTGAATTTCACAAACTAATCATGGATAAAATCTTCAATAAACTAACTAATGTTGAAAATGATGGAGGGCTTAGAATCTATGGAGGGTATGGACAAGAGACCTATGATGGATTCATCTACCCATTGGTCTGAATAATAACCAAGAAGGTATGAATTGACTGCAATGATTTGTTTAGACCTTTCATGGAAAACGGATGATGGAAATAGAGGGTTTTTCTTAGGTAATGGATGATCTTCAGTCATGAACAGCTCAAGAGTTTGAGCTCTCTTTGAAAAATCTAATTTCTGCTATATCTCAATCAATTCTTCTTGGGAAAATGATGTGGCATTCTATGTGGTTTGGGCTTGCATCATTTGTTCAATTGTCTGGGCATTGATAGTCACTAGAACCTCTCCTGTAGGAGTGATAATAGCTCTCTCGTTTGGCATATACCAAGCGTGACATCTCATAATGAACTCTGGGGCACTATGGGTATGAGGAAAGATGAAATGTGGGAGATTATAATCCCATAGTCCTATGTCATCTAATTTATCTAAGTATTTTTCTTCTAACAAGTAATATAACTAAAAAATCTCAAGGTCAGGCAAGGTTTCATATATTTTGTGAACTTTGTCTCCTAAAGGAATGTGACGAAAATAAATTGAAGGATGTAATAGTAGAATTACTGTTTGCTCAAGTCCTTTTTTCTTTGGAGGCATGGTTGGCTCTATTTAAATGGCGGAAATAAGGATTTTCTGATACACAACAAAGGTCGAGACTGAGGAGAAGCTCTGCAACTAGAATAAAATCAATAGTTGCAAAGGAAGTCTTTAAACACTGATAATTTTTTATCTCTAGAACTCTGTTAATATCTATAAACTTGTAATCATGTGGACAAAATATTTAAAAAGGTAGAGTTAATGTTTAAACAGGCGCTCAATGGTGAATTTATGGGCAATTGAATTATTTCCCATTTGAAAAGGGTGCGGGTATGTCACCTAACGGTTAGCAATTAAATTAATTAGATAAAAAAATTTAAACAATGGGAATTAAGTCGATTGGACACCCTACAGTCCACATTCGCATGACATGATTGGCGGGAGGAGTGGTAGTTTTAATCAACAGGTAAGCACGATTTTGGAGGTGTATCAAAGTAGTAATGGTTTCATGCAGGGGGGGTGAAATCACCTCCTCATGACATGTAGCAGTGAGGTCGGTATTTAACACCACTATTTTCCGACCCCCCCCCCCCCCCCCCACCCCCCTCCCCACCTCCAACATTATGTCTCAAATGATGAGGGGGGTGGGGGGGGGGTGGGGGCGAAGTCTAATATGGGTCGTTGGATGAAATGGAGATGTGACGGATGATCGACTATAAGGGGGAGGATTAACATGTGGCGGAGTTAAATGAAATGGTGGGGTAGGGGTATGATGTGACATGAATGAATGGAGAATACATGAATGCAACGTGTTGTATGGGTAGTGGAGAATAACAATGGAAAATTACAATGCATAGGATTTATAACCTATGGTTTTGAAGATTAAATTTTTCGAAATATCAAATATAAAACCTTGATAGGTATATGATTTTGAAAATACATTTCTTCTACAAAACTATGCATTTCCTCTCAGATATAGCGATAGAGTATATAATTCTCATGACACAGAGGTTATTTCGGACTATGAAAACTGACATGCTCCTTCAACTAGAACTTAATGGATGAGATGGAAATTTAACTTCCATTTTAAATATGAAAAATTGAATATTTTTCCATGGGAATTTTAGACCCTAGACCTAACCTATATGTGATGAAATGACAAGAATTTAGAGCTCTGAGTGAAGATGAAATAGTGTGAAGGAGCATCATATCATGATAGGATTCATTCAGTGACCAAAATTATTGCTGAAGACTAACTGAAAAAAGAAAAAAAAATTGACTAATGACCTAATGGAAAACCCTCAAAAGAGTTATCTTTGATCACTAAAAAAATGACTCTAACATTGGCTCTAGTTGGGGATGAAAACTCCTTCAGGAGGTGTCAAGAACACCATAGATCAGGTAGCCTTACCATTGGGCTATGGATTCAACTGGACTTTGAAAAACTGGAACAAACTTAAAAATTTTGACTAAAAGTACTAACCTAACTCTGACTTGACAAAGGACTAAAACTTGAGAACTTTAAAAATAAAACTTGAACTATTTGCAGAAGTCTCATGGAATTCCCCTCGGGCTTCAAAATTTTGCAACCATTCCCTTATTTGTTGAGCATCAAATGTAAACTGATATATACAATGATAGTGAATTTCTTTCATGAGATTTCAAGAAACATAGTGATTTAAAAACCTACCATTGATAGGTCCTCCCAACACTTCCTTCCCTTCAAGATATTCTAGAAAAAATTCTTTGTTTCCTTTAAATGCTACAATATTGTAAGGTCCTGTTGTACAGTACAACAACCCCCCATTTTTAACTTGTTCACTTCAAATAATGGGGACCCTTTCTATAAAATTTTAGCTAAGTGCCTTTTAAGATTTTTATTAAGTTAATTACCTCATGATTTTAATGATTTTTCATCTTCTTTATATTTTTGTTTTGATTATTTGGTTGAAATTGATTTTTTATAAGCTTCATTTTGATGCTTGTTTCACCTCATTTGGTCAACTGGTTTGTAAACGACACTCCTTTGAAGTCTAATCAATTATGTCGCCTAGATTAAAATTTGCGTAAAATGTACAATATTCCATTTTTTTAATTAAATTACTCTAATAATGCATTTAGTTTAAATATTAACCCCTATTTAGTTATTACTAACAATTTTTATTTTTACTTATATAGCCAAATCATAAAGCATCGGGATTTCAGTCATTTTCTCTAATTTTCCAATTTTCAAATAAATTACTAATCTCTAAAAAATCCAAAATGTTAAAGTGGGTGTAGTTCATTTTTATCAAAGTGGCTGTAGTTTAGACAAGAAAATACACTTTATATAATTTCATAATTTTGTTAAACATCATTAAAATGAAACCAAAACACAAAAAACTAATTTTTAACATTAAATTTTAAATTAATTAATTAAATTAAAATTTAATATAAAAATATATATATATAAAAATAAAAAACAAAAAACAAAAAATTAAATAACAAATTCATCCCATCAGAAGTTTTAATAAGACATTCCATCGCATCGGAAGTTTTGATTACACACCCTGATGACCTTCACTTGTTATATGCCGACGCGATGCGTTATTTGTTTTATCCCCGATGCGATGAGTTAAAAACTCATATCGCATCGAAAGTATCCATCAGAGCGTCCTTTTAAAAACCTTGATGACCTTCATTTGTTCTATGCGATGCGATTAGGTTCATTTGTCTTATCCCCGATAAGATGAGTTATTAGTGTTAGTGGTAAGTCTTATAAGTTAGTGGTAGTTATGTTAGTTTAATATTTGTTAGTTTACGTTAGTGGTAAGGTAGGTTAGTTTAAAAGGTAGGTTAGTTTTAGTATTAAGTTAGTATTTGTTAACATTAGTTTTTAGTTAGTGTAGTATTAGTATTAAGGTAAGTAGTGTTAGTTAGTAGTGGTAGGTTAGTTTTAAATTAATATAGTATTAGTTTAGTTTTAGATTTAAATATTTCAATAATTAATTTTAAATTAATTAAATTAATTAATATTTAAAATAAAATTAATTTAATTAAATTTATTATTAATTAGATTAATTTATTTATAATTAGTTATTTATATTTGTTAGTTAGATTAATATTCATTAATAAATAGGTTATTAAATAATTAGTTTAAATCTATAATTAAAAATTAAATTAGAATTAATTATTAGTTAATTGTAGGCTAATTTAGGATTAGATTTTTAATTAAAATTCTGATTTTTTTTAGCCCAACAATAGAATTTCCAGATTTATATCAGATTTGACTTATCAACTTTGGAAGCTCATAAATTGAGTTTTACTTGACCAAATGATGCCCAGGACAGCTCATTGGAAAGATAAAATCAAGGAGAACATTTCTGAGGAGGTTTCACTAATAGATTTGGTCATTTATTGGGTAAAAAATTAGGCAGAAAATCAAGCTCTTAATTTCTAAAACAAAATCATTTTCTGAGTTTTGTTTTCTTCATTTTCATTTGCCCAAGCCTCTTCTAATTGCAGATTTATGCATCAATAATATCCTTGGTTAATTAAAATCATTATGAGCATCAATAAGAATCTCAAATTTCCTTTTTATTTATTTTTTTAAATAGAATTTGATTGGATTTGTTTTAATGTTAGAGATAATATTTTGATTTTATTGTTGCATCTTAATTCATTTTAATTTATTTTTTGCAGGAAAAACAATAGAAAAGATACGGAGAAAAATATCTCAATCAATGAGAAAGCTCCAGCAATTAAAGATTGGAATTTTTGAGCAAATAAAATTGGATTGGGTAGATTTTTCTTCAACAAACTCTCTTCTCAAAATAATTTTGGAAAGATTATAAATTGCAGATTACAAAATGTAAATGAGGTTGCTCTCCTCTGCAATTCTAGACTTCTAAAATGCATTTCTTTAATAGGAATTTAGAGTTGTAGGAGGGAGGAGAGAAAATTTCATATTTGAACATTAATGGGGTTTTTTTCTTTATGTCTTGAATTATGTATGATGGGTAGAGTTTGCATTTCTGCAGCTCTAGTTTTGAAAGAAGAAATTCAAGTAATGTAAAGTACTGTTAGAGACGAGGATAAGAGAAGAAGATTAAATTAACTAGTATTTTTGGCATTTCTGTATCAAATACTAGTTTCATTTTTATGTTAATAAAATTTTTGTTTCATTTTATTCATGTTTATGCATTTCTGTTGATATCGATAATATTTTTCAAATTGTTATGTATCTCTGCTCTTATGAATTAAACTCTGATTTCTGAGTAACCATTACTCAGAAATCTATCTTATAAAACTAATTTATTAAATAGTAATGTGTTGTGAATTTCTTCCACATATTATTGTTTAATTATTGGCTTGACTAATTTGACAATTGATATCATTTTTGTGAATTTCTTCAGGAGTGTTGTTGATTTATTGTTTCAGTTAAATGGTCTCAATAGAATGTGTTTTGGTATTCACAAACGTAAGCTAATTGAATTTATTCGTTAGCTTGACATTTATTTAAAGCCAGACATATTTAAATTCTCATTATTTAATTATCTTACTCTTAGTTGGGTTAGATCTATATCTACCTAATTGAGATAGGATTTAGATTAGTTTCTTCTACTTGCATTATAGAATAAGTTTGCATTTATATTAAGTTATACATTCTTTTAAGTCCTCTTCTTCAAAGAGGCAAAGTCTTAATTGTGGTTTGGCTGAACCCAAATCAGCTTAAGGGTCATTCTCTTGCCCGATCAGCAAGAAGAATTGATCTGATATTCCTGTCTATTGGTAGTTAAGGATACATCATAAACCAATAGTGATAGGGAAAAGGTAACTGGACCTAGTTAAACCAGTTAGAGCCACTATCATAAATGGAAAATGAGCTATATTAAGGTTCAGACCAGGTGATTATCCCCCAATGTTGTTGCAACGATTTTCGAGGCTTCATCAGGTCCTTTCCAAATATTGTCAAATTTCCCATGTTTTCCCTTTTCTTCATTTCTAGCATCCCATATTAGAACAATATCTCCAATATTGAAGTCATCAACCTTTGTTTTTCTGTCAAAAATATATATTTAATTCTATCATGCAACTTTGACGTATTGCTAAAAAATTCATCTCTTTATTGTTGTAAATGTATCATTTGGTTAATCCTTCTCTGAATGTCATTAGGCTCACTATCAACCTCCTACAAAATCTTCATTATTAGAACATCCAAAGAAGTAGGGAAAACAATATCAATTCCATAAACAAGTTGAAATGGAAACATGTTAATTGATCTTTTTTTGCTCACTCTATCAGCCCACGTTACATTTGTAAGCTTCTTGTGCCAATTCATTTTGTTTTCCTGTAAAATATTATTGATAATATTCACTAAATACTTATTATATGATTCTGAAGCCCATTTCCCTGAGGATAATATACAGTAGAATGACCAAGTCTAATGTGATATTTATCAAAAAAATCAATAATTTTCTTGGATTTGAAAGCAGTTGCATAATTAGTGATAACCTTGTATGGACAACCAAATCTTGACAAAATATTATTTTGAATAAACTTAATGATAACGGAATCAGGTGTTTGCCTTGTGGGAATAACCTTAATCCATTTGGTAAAATAATCCGTAGCCATTTGTGCTGAGATGAATATGGAGGATGAATTTCACCAATAAAATCGAGTCCCCATTTTTGGAGTCATGCATGGACTTCAATTGGTTTAAGAGGCAATGGTAAAAGTTTCATTTTTTCTTGAAATATTTGACACTCATGACAAATATTAATTGTTTTATAAACATCAAAAAACAAGTTGGGCCAATAGAAACCTGCTCTCAAGATATTATCCATTGTGGTTTTCCAATAAATATGGCCTCCACATTCACCCTTATGGAAATATTTCATGACCTTCTCAATTTCAGTTTCAACTTAATAGTTCAGTATTATCCCACCAGGATCTTTCCAATATAAGACACCATTCAGAATGTAGTATTTTAGTTCTTTTAACTTCAGTGATATTTATTTACTTCTTAGCATGCCAGAAGGAGGATTCAAGTGTTGCAAAATATATACAATATCAACATACCAGGTAGATAAAGAAAATATATTAGCTATCTCAGGTAATGTTTCAGCAGCTTGTTCATCAGACATTTCAGCAATGAAGTTTACTTCTAAGGCATGAATATTAGAATCTTCCATCAACTTTGCTAGGTCTTGTCCCTTGATCGATTTTGTGGGCTTAGTATCCAAATCATACTCTATCAAAGTAGCAATCCATTTTCCTCTACGACCTTCTTGATCATTATGTGTAATTACTTCTTTAACAGTGTGATTTGGTACATAAGCAATGACATGAGAATGTAAAATGTACACTCTGAAATCTTTCAATGCTTTGACTAAAGCTAAATCTTTCTTCTCAATGATATTATACTTTAAAGAAACATCTCTTATTGTTCTGCTAAAGAAAGAAATAGGTTGTTCTGTATTTTTATTTTTCTTCTGCATTAAAACAATTTCAAGTGTATGCTCTGAAGCAAATGAGAAAGTAATAAAATAAAGTGTATATTCTGGACTAATTAGAATAGGAGCATGAGATAGAGCTAACTTGACTTGATTAAATGACTTCTTTTCTTCTTTAGACCATTTTACTTTAGTATATTTCTTCAACATATGAGTAATCTGCCTCAAATGTTTAGCAAGATTGGGAACAAATCTTCTCAGAAAATTAATTTTTCCATTGAAAGATTGAATCTCCTTTTTTTTCCTTGGATAATCTAAATTTTGAATTTCTTCAATTCTTTAAGGATCTAATCTTATGCCATATTTAGATATAATATGTCCCAAAAATTTACCTTATTCCATAGAAAAGAGATTCTTCTTTTGATTTAATGAAATTCCAAACTTTCTCCACTTTTCAAAGACTGTTTTTATACAATGTAAATGGTGTTCATCTATATTTGATAAAACAATGATATCATCAAGGTAAATAACCAAAAATAAATAATTTTCATTGGAAAAATTAATGTCCATTGCTCTTTGAAAAGTTTCTCCTGCATTCTTCAAACCAAAAGGAAATTTGGCATACATGAAAGTACCCCAAGGTGTGGTAAAAGTTGTATTTTCTTGATCATCTGGGTGGAAAAGAACCTGACCGTATCTTAAGTATCCATCTAAAAAAGAAAGTCTAGATAATCCAACTACCCTTTGTAGAATATGATCCATTTTTGGTAGTGGATAATTATCTTGTAAAGAAACTTTATTCAGATTTCTAAAATAAATCCACAATATTATTTCTCCTGTATTATTTCTCACAGGTACTAGATTATACATCCAGTCAGAGAAACAAATAGGAAATATTATTCCAGTATTGAATAATCTATTTACTTCCTTCTGAATAGAAGGCAGCAATTTAGGATTCATCCTTCTCAACTTCTGGCGAAATGGTTATTGATCTACCTTCAAAGTAATAATGTGTTTAATAATACTTTTATCATAAACCTTAAAATCTGAATATTCCCAAGAAAAGACATCTGAAAATTGAGACATAAGTACTGCATACTTAGCTTTCATCTCTAGATTTTTATGTCCCTATATTACTAGTATAGTCCCTTAATGTTGTTAGTGTAACCCCCTTATTGTTATTATTGTACCCCTGTAACCCCCATATTGTTATTATTGTGCCCTTAAATTATTATTTTTAGGTCAGCTAGGATTACATTGTGGCCCCATGGACTCCTATATATAGAAAGGAGGTTTTGTAATTTGTATCATCCAAGAATTGTTCATTCATGTAATGTATTGGAGGTTTCCCCCTCGAAGTGGCTTATTTCTAAGGCATTGATATCTCTTTTCTTCTATTTTTGGAGACAGTTTCACAACATTTGGTATTAGAGCTTTGGGATTTTAGGGTTTCACTTCTCCAAATAGGTCATCATGGAATTTTCCCTATAATGTTTTTTCTACAAAGGTTCAGGAGCTAAAATATTTAGAGTGTGAAGCCAAAATCTTGAGGAACATCATTGCAAAATTTCAGAGCTTGGTTTGCAATATTTGTTGAGATATGATATATGGAAGGTAGGTCATTTTGCATGCTCCTGAATTTAACCTAAACTGGTCATCGTGGAATTTTCTCTATAAATTGGTTTCTACGAAGGTTTAGAATCTAAATTTTTTATAGTGCGAAGCCGAAAGCCTGAGGAACATCTTCGCAAAATTTCAGATCTTGGTTTGCAATATTGGCAGAGATATGATCTGTGGAAGTTAGGGCTTTTTCAGGCTTCTGAATTTCATCTCAAAGAGGTGATCATAGGAAAATCTTCATAGCTCTCTCTCTGAGCATCGGATTGGAATGCTGTAAAAAGTGACTGCAAGTACAAGGACTTTAATTTTCTTTCTATCAATTTTAGAGCCAAAGGAGGAAACAGTGACACGTGGCAAGTCATACAAGTTTTCTTTAATAAACCAGTCCATAATTGGGTCATTATGGGAGATTGGACATAAATTTGTCTTGAAGAATCCAAATCAGATCAAACCTGTGGCATTTGAAAGAAGATTCAGAGGGCTACTACAGGGCCAAATTTCAGATATTGACGATCCGCAATTATAGAGATAATTCAATTTCAATATCAAGCTCCTCAAAAGCAAGTAAAAGGTGTGTATTTTTTTTTCTGAATTGCATAAGTCTTGTTTTAAGAATCAAGTTGAATTGATTCCAAGGGCATATTGTAGAATAGATATCACTATTGGATTCTAAAATGGCCCCTAAAAAGAATTCAACACCCATTAAGAATTTAGAAGGCTCTACTATGACTCATGAAGACGAAGAATGGCAACATGACATATCAAAATTACAAGAGCAAGTGCAAAAAATTTCACTCTCGCAAAGAGCAACAAAAAATGACATGGAAGTTTCGAAGAAAGGCATGGAAACTAAGATGGATGGTTTGAAGAAAGGAATGGAATCTAATATGGATGGTTTTAAGAATGGAATGGATGGCATGGAAGCTAAGATGGATGGCATGGAAGTTGGCATGCAATCTAAGATTGATGACATGGAAGCTAAGATCGCTGAAAAAATGGAAAACATGAAGAAGGATCTAAAAGTTGACATGGAAGGTTTGACAAAGTTGATACAAGAAATGTTTCCTAATGGTGAAAAGATAGTAGATGAAACTCATGATGAGAACAAAATAAATGTTAATCATGATTTCATAAACTCTAACGTTGGAAGGAAGAACCACCATATTCCAAAAATGGATATGAGGAAATTTGATGGAAAGGATCCTGTAACATGGATACTACAGATGGAGCAATATTTTGATCGCAATAATGTGAAAAACACACAAAAGGTACAGATCACAACTTTACATTTAGAACAAAATACATTTGTATGGTATCAATGGCTTTGTTCCCATAAAAAAGTTTTCACGTGGTCAATTTTTACGGAGGAAATGATAGCACATTATGAGGATACAAAGAGCAACACCTTCTTTAGCCAATTAATAAATCTCAAACAAAAGTGTCCAGTGGGGGAGCACATTGAGGACTTCCAAAAATTGAATATAAAGGTAACTGATATTCTAGAGGAACATAGGATTGATCTCTTCATAGGTACTTTAAAGGATAACATCCAACATGAAGTTCGTGTTTCGGAACCTGATTCATTGGAGAAGGCATTCAGGTTGGCAAGAAAAATAGAATGTAAAATTATGGCGACAAGGAAGCCTACCACTCACTTCTATAAAGAGGGAAGTGTTGCTACTCCTAAATTTCCATAACCTACAAGGTTGACACCACAACAATTGGAAGAAAAAAGAAAAAAAGGGATTTGCTACAGTTGTGATAGAAAATACACTAAAGGTCATAAGTGTGCCGAGAATAAATTATTTTACATAGATTGTGAAGAGGAAGAATAAAATGAACAAGATTTTTCAAAAGAAGAGGGTATACACCAGGAACCAACACTAGAAGAGGAAGAAATGAGTCTGACCATATCATGTAATGCATTGGTAGGAATTACCACTCATTAAACTCTTAAGGTAGAATGACATATAAAGAAGAAAAAGGTAATAATGTTGATTGATTCAGGTAGTACCCATAATTTTATTCATTGTAAGGTAGCCAAGGAATTGAATTGTTTCCTATACCCAGCACCAGAATGTCAAGTGATCGTTGCAAATGGAGGAACTATAAATTGCTCTGGAAAATGCCATAATATCAAGCTAACCATGGGGGAATATGTATTGACTAGTCCAATGCTTGCCATTCCTATGGGAGGTGCTGATGTTGTACTAGGAGTACAATGGTTACAATCTTTGGGGACCGTAGCTTTTAATTTTCAAGAACTTTTCTTGAAATTTTTTTCAGAAGGAAAGGAAGTCGAATTACGGGGTATTGAAGGGAAGCCGGGAAGGATAATAAGCTCTAATGTCATGACAAAGCTTCTAAAGAAAGAAAAATGAGGCATAATTGCACAATTATGCTCACTAGAAGTTCCGACATCAAAATCATCTATTTCTGCAGATCTCCAACAAGTCTTGGACAATCATTCCAAGGTGTTTGAAACTCCCAAAGAACTCCCACCTATTCGTGATCATGATCATGCTATTCATTTGATTCCAGGAAGTGTTCCTCCAAACATCAGGCCTTATAGATATCCTTACTTCCAAAAGAGCGAAATTGAACGGATGATTGCAGAAATGTTAGAGGCGGGTATAATTCAACCTAGTCAAAGTTCTTTCTCCGCTCCTGTAGTATTGGTACACAAGAAGGATGGATCATGGCGAATGTGTCCGCATTATAGGGAGCTCAATAAGCTCACCATTAAAGATAAATTTCCCATTCCTGTGATTAATGAATTATTGGATGAATTACATGAAGCAATTTATTTTACCAAGTTGGATCTTCGTTCAGGATATCATCAAATTAGAATGAAGACTGAAGATATTCCAAAAATAGCATTTCGAACTCATGAGGGTCGTTATGAATTTTTGGTCATGCCTTTTGGCCTTACCAATGCACCTTCTACATTTCAATGGTTGATGAATTCCATTTTCAAACCCTTCCTTAGAAAATTTGTTCTAGTATTTTTTGATGATATACTAATCTACAACAGGTCTTGGAAGGATCATGTTCAACATGTTGACAGGGTGCTCAAACTATTGCAGGAGAAACAATTATATGCAAAAACATCCAAATGTTTCTTTGGAGTACAAGAGTTGGAATATCTGGGTCATATTGTATCTCACGAGGGTGTTAAGGTAGACCCTAACAAAATTAAAGCCATTAAGGAATGGAAAGTCCCCACAACCATAAAGCAGTTGCGAGGATTTCTCGGGTTAACAGGGTATTATCGCAAGTTTGTTAAAAATTATGGGAGAATAGCAGCACCTCTAACAACATTATTGAAGAAAGATGCATTTTCATGGACTCCTGAAGCAACTAAGGCCTTTGAACATCTTAAAGAAGCAATGTGCATAGCACTGGTCTTAGCTACGCCAGATTTCACAAAAACCTTTATTGTGGAATGTGATGCCTCAGGAAATGGAATTGGTGTTGTTTTAATGCAAGAAGGAAGACCCATTGCTTTTGAAAGTCGTCCAATCAAAGGAAAGTATTTACAAAAACCTATTTATGAGAAGGAAATGTTAACAATACTGCATGCACTAAAGAAATGGCAAACTTACCTAATGGGAAGACACTTCAAGGTAAAAACTGATCATGATAGTCTTAAACACTTTTTGGAACAAAGACTATATTTAGAAGAGCAGAAAAAATGGGTCACAAAGATGTTGGGTTATGACTTTGAAATAATCTACAAAAAAGGAAAGCTTAATGTTGTTGCAGATGCACTCTCAAGAAAGAATGAAGAGGTGAAGCATTGCTTTGTGCCATTTCTATTATCCAACCAGATTGGATAACCGAAGCAAGAGATGAATGGAAGAAGGACAAAGATGTATGGACACTCATTCAAAAGTTGCAGCAAGATCCTAATACATCTGATACATTTAGTTGGAAAAATGATTCCTTATGGTACAAAGATCGCTTATATCTTTGTAAGAATTCCCAACTAAAACAAAAGATTCTTCTGGAATTGCACACTTCTCCTTTAGGAGGACACTCAGGATTTTTAAAAACTTACCACTGGGTGAAGAAAGAATTTTTTTGGGATGGCCTTAAATCTGATATTCGAAAGTTTGTGGCGGAATGTTTGGTTTGCCAGCAGAATAAAGTGGAAACAATTAAGACCCCAGGACTTCTACAACCTTTATCCATTCCAAGCCAACGTTGGGAGGATATTTCAATGGATTTTATCACAGGTTTACCTAAGTCCGAAGGAAAGAGTGTCATCATGGTGGTAGTTGATAGACTTACCAAGTATGCACACTTTTGTGCATTATCTCATCCATTTAAAGCAAGTACAGTTGTTACTACATTTATGGAAAGAATTCAAAAGCTACATGGAAGCCCAAGGGTTATTATGAGCGACAGAGATCCCATTTTTACTGGAAATTTTTGGACGGAGTTATTTTCTTGTTTGGGTACTCAATTAGCTCATAGCTCATCTTATCATCCTCGATCTGATGGTCAAACTAAGATAGTAAATAAATGTTTGGAAGGATATCTTCGTTGTTTTGTATCTGATAAACAAACACAATGGGTCAAGTGGTTACCTCTCGCTGAATGGTGGTATAACACTTCCTTCCATACCGCAGCAAAAATGACCCCATTTATGGCACTTTATGGATATCATCCACCATCGATCACATCATCTTTAAGGGAAAATTTGAAGGTTCAAGCAGTGGAAGATCACATCGAGCATCAGCAAGAAGTTCTCCAACTCTTAAAGGATAACCTGAATGTGGCACAAAATCGAATGAAACAACAGGCAGATCAACATCGCAGCGAGAGAAGTTTTGATGTAGGAGATTGGGTATTTTTACGGCTACAACCATACAATCAAATGTCCCTCAAGCAAGCTAAGAAGGATAATAAATTATCACCAAAGTACTATGGTCCTTACAAGGTGTTGCAAAAGATTGGTTCTATGGCATACAAATTGGAGCTTCCTGCTTCTTCGCGAGTACATCCAGTTTTCCATGTTTCATGCTTAAAGAAGGCTATAGGTGAAAATCTTCCAGTTCAAACAGTATTGCCAGAACTTGATGGGGAAGGGAAAATCATATTGGAACCTGAAGCAGTCATGGAAAAAAGAACTCGACAACTACGGAATCGATCAATTTCAGAGTATCTCATCAAGTGGAAGAACTTACCCACTGAAGATTCTACATGGGAGGATGAGAATTTATACAGAAGCACCCAGAGCTACTCAAGCGTTGAGGACAACACTTTTTTGAAGGAGAGGGGCATGTTAGGTCCCTATATTACTAGTATAGTCCCTTATTGTTGTTAGTGTAACACCCTTATTGTTATTATTGTACCCTTGTAACCCCCATTTTGTTATTATTGTGCCCTTAAATTATTATTGTTAGGTCAGCTAGGATTACATTTTGGCCCACTAGGATTACATTATGGCCCCATGGACTCCTATATATAGAAAGGAGGTTTTGTAAATTGTATCATCCAAGAATTGTTCATTTATGTAATGTATTGGAGGTTTCCCCCTCGAAGTGGCTCATTTCTAAGGCATTTATATCTCTTTTATTCTATTTTTGGAGCTGGTTTCACAACATAGATTCAAGGATTTTGAAATCCGTACCATCTTTGGCTTTTCTGAAGTGCGAAGATTTAGATCTTCCACTCCCACCTCTATTGGTGACATAGTAGGCTTCCTTCCAACATCATCCTGGTAAAAACCTTCTTCCAAAGGTACAAAACCTCTTGGAATAGAATTATATTTAAGCTATAGTACTTGCATCTATGTATCATGAATTTCTTGGTCATATGTTTCAGCATTTATGAATTATTCTTCTGTCTACAAGAAGTTATTGATTTTATCATCATTTTGAAACACTTTCCAGTATTGAACATTGTTAGGGACAACAGGGTGATGTTTGACATTTATTTCATATTTTTTGTTTGGATATAAAGTAATATTGAAAATACTACCAGAAGTGGCTAGAGAATCAACAATAACATTGTTGTTTCTAGGGATTAATGACATAGTATATTCAGGAAATGTTTTGAGGATATCTAGGACTGCATTTCTGTAAGCTCTCATTCCGAGATTTTTGGCTTGGTACTCTCCTTTGAATTTCTTGATAGCTAACTCGGAGTCGCCATATAAAAAAAATTTCTTTTCACCAAGATTTTTCTAAAAATTTAGACCAACAATTAAGCATAGAAAATTTTAGGGGCTAATATTCTTAGGTGGGCTAGTTTTCTATAATTTTTTCTCAAAAAAAAGAATCGCTAATTTCCATTTTTTTTCTAAAAATTAATCACCCAAATTCTATAACGTGAAATTATTTTACCCTAAAAATCGCCAAAATTGTATATAGAGACTATATAAAATACTTAGAAATTTGAGTATTTTTACAAAAATATTTTCAAACATTTTAAAGTTTGCATATTATGGACTAGTAGGATTCACCAAGGTTTCTAAACTTTAAGATAAATTTCCATAAAATTTTCCCTGCAATTAAGGCTTCATATTTAGCTTCATTATTTGTACAGATAAATGCTAGTTTGTAGGAATACATTCTAACATTTGGAGGGATATCCAATTATTGATTAACTGGGTTGTGAATCCATATTCCAATACTAGCACCTTCTTTTCCCATGGCTCCATCAAAATCCATAGTCCAAACACTATTTTCTTCATCTGGAAGATGTAAATCAGATTGTTCATTTTTATTTTCCATTTGAGATACCTATGATGTTTTCAAAATATCTGATTTTTCTACTGATTTCTTATTTTCTTCTCGAGGAGATGTATTTAGTTCCAAATTATTTGGCACTATCTTACAAAATTTTGTCTCTGCCAATTCTAAAATAGAATTTGAATTTTTGGGATTTTCTGATTTTCTTCAATCAAAAATTCTAAATATGTTGAGCATTCTTCATTAAATAAAATAAAATATTCTAAATATCTATGTACAACATGAATGGGATGATTTTTAGTCCTTTCTCTTGTACTAATCATATACTTCGTCTTACTTTCTCTGTAAATTTTTCTAAATTTTCCAAAGATAGGAATTGTTGCATATGAAAAGTCAAGTTGCAAAGTTCCTCTAAGCTTTTCTCCCAATGATCTAGAAAGTAGAATTCCATACTTAGGTGGAATATCAGCCACAAAAACATCCATAATGACATTCTTGGCTGGAATTTGTTCTAATGAGACCACTAAATCTTTGATAAGACCAAGACATTTCACCCTCCCTGGATCAAATGAATAGAGGTCATGATAAGGTCTTGTGATGTCTACTCATAAATTGTCCATAATGGATTTAGGAATGAGATTGTGGGATGCTCCAGAGTCAAGCATTGCATTGTGAAGAATGAAATCATGGATCTTGAGACTTAAAAGGGAGGAACTTCACTATCTTCTGATTTTCCATTAACAACATGACCAAAAAGAAGCTTGTGATGATCATCACTCAAGTTAACCATATCAAATGTTTGATCAACTCTAGGAAACTTAGTAACTTGAAACTTTTATTGATCATTATTCATTATCTCAGTTAGAGGAATAAAAAATTTCAGTTTAGCAAATTCATTTTCAAGGGAAAAAAGAGCAGGATGTTTTTCTACCTCTTTCAATGATGTGTCCTTCTTTTCAGGAAATTCTTTTGATGAAGAATATTTCTTTTGTCCTCCTTCTTGATATTTTATTTTACTGCTAGTGGATGCTTCATTAGCTTTAGGAGAAGTAGAAGCAACAGGTTCTTTTTATTTTCCTCTATTTGGTGCAACAAATTCTTTTTGTTGAGTATTAGTTTGAGAGATCAATTTCTTTTTATTAGAAACTATGGGAACATTTCTGATCCTCAAACCATACTGTCTTTCAACTTGTGTGAGGGCATTTTGTTAACCTCTCTGATAATATTTAGTGCACGTTAAATATTCATTTGACATGGCATATTGTTGGTCTTCTGATGCACAAATTTCTACAGAATATTGATCTTATTCATTGAGGAAAAAAGGTTGTTCATTTTCCTCAAATAAATGTTTTTCTCCAGAAATTTCTTCTTCATCATTTTCATCAAGGCCTTCAGTATAATTCTGTTGGAAGGGTGTCCTAACATGTTGTTGAATTTGTGGAACCTAACCCCTCTATTCCCTTTTTTTAATCATGTATTGGGGTTGCTGGTTTTTACCTTTGAAATTGGGATTTATTATAGAAGGTTCAGCTTGTCTATCAACACTAGACATCTTATCCATAATTTTTTCCATGGCTTTAATCAAAGTATCTTTTTTTCCTTCTGTTGAAGTGGATGTTTCTTCTTTTATTGTGGCTCTTTTCTCTTTTTTTAGCTTATACATTTTAATAATCAATTTGGCCTCTACACTCACTACATTTCTTTGCATTTCATCCAAAGTTGATGGGTTTCTCTGCCTTCGTTGGTAGGCCATATCAGGGTCAAAACCATCAGGATAATGGAGTAAATAAAGCCCTAGAGGTGGTTTGATATTATCAGTAATTGAATGATATATCTTATTAAATCTATCTGTGAATTCTTGGACATATTCATTTTTTATTCCTTTTTAGTGAATTATATTCAGCTAGGATTTGCAATGGATTTTTATTCTCTTCCCATTTTTCCATGAATAAATCCATTATTTTTTGTGATGTACCAATTGTACCAGCTCCAAGAGAGCGAAACCATTTCTTTACTTCTCTAGGAAAAATTTGAGAAATAATACACATCTTTGTAGCATCATTGTCTACTTCTTCAAGATCTATAAAATTAGTTACTTTAGCCACATATTGATAGGTCGTAATTTCTGATTTTCCATCAAATAGAGGCAGCCTCTGACCATAATTTTGGGGTAAAGCAGTAAGTTGACCTCGTAGAATCAGTGGAGAAAATATGGCCATGAGTAATTGAGGAGGTGTGAATTGTGATGTAGATTGAATAAAGTTTTTCACAGGTAAAGATGGATTGAAAGGAGAAACAAATGATGTAGCTGTATGATATGGTGAGGTAAAAGAAGCACCAAAAGCCTATTGTTGATATTCAAAATAAACATTTCAGAGGTTTCTTTAAGTTTATCTACTAAGCCTTTAATTTTATGGAAATTGGACCAAAATTCAGTATCAGTTTCAGACTTGAAGGTTTTAGAAAATGGTGAAAAAGACTCAAAATAAAAAGTGTCAAAAGTAGCTTCTGAGAGAAAAGTTTTAGACTTGGTTCTAATTAAATATTTTCGATATTGTGGAGAGAAGGCCAAATATTCTGAGATAAACCTCGTAGTCGGGGAATTTTATTTACTTAATGGAGAAAAAATCTTCCTGACTATCGAGACTTAGTATTTTGTTTTCATAAAATACTTTTAGGATTGTATACCAGGGGTGATGGATTAGTGTCAGGGTTTGAGCTAGTATATATTTTAGGAGCCAGCTTAAGATCTAAATTATATGTTTTGGCTCAAGTTTTGACTTCAGCTGGTTCAAAAAATATTTCCTAGGGAATACTTAACATTCGATCCCCGACAATGGCACCAAAACTGTTATCACTCTCCCCAACTTCCTAGGCTGAAATTAGGAGTGAATAAAGGTAACCACAGAACAAATTTTAGCTAGGCAACTAGCCCTACCTAATCAGAGGGACTCTCTCTGTGCCACTGTTTAAATATTCAATTTTTAGGCTAAGTACCATATTTTAGGCTAGATATGAATTATTTTCTTTTAAAATTGGTTGAATGATTTGTTTGTTGGATAAAAATTATAAACAGTGAAGGTAAAACTGATTTCAATGATTGAATTGCAGAAATCAGAGTAAGGCAAGATAAGCAAACTATTTGAGCACATTTAATTTTTCATTGGTGTATAGTGGTCGAAAAGAGAGGGGTCTGAATGAGCATTTTACTAAATTCATTCATAAGAAGAAAAGACACATTGTAAAGATATTAATAAACTGAAAATTTGACTAATATCTGCTTACATAGAAAATGGAATGGAATGAAATAACAAAGAAAGGCACAGTGCTCAGTAAAATACCACATGAATCTCCCAAAATTTTTGCAACTCCTTTGATTTATCATTAATAGCAGGTCAATGGTAATACACAAAGTTTAAAATCTCGATTATCCAACAGTAATACTTCAGGCAACGAAGTATTTATAGAAAAGAAATTACAACAGTTACATTAAAGACTATCCTAATTGATAGTGCTTTATTTTATAACTAAATTCTAACTGCATCATGGAAATAAATTTAATCTTCTATGCTGGCATTGCTCGAACTAAAAAATGTTGCTAATGGAGATGTTTGCGGGTTGTGGTGGCTATCAGATGACTGTTAATCTGTAAAAATTTGACCTTTCTTATTTTATTAATTACTCCTGAAACTCACACAGTTTTTCCCAGCGCTCTTCATCAAGGATAACTAATTTTATTACCCTACAATATTTCATCTTCTTCATTGTATTTAGAAAAAGTGAGCTTCACCACAAAGACATGTTTGATCCCATACTAAATGTAAATGTCATTGATTAATGTTCCCAACAGTGCCTTTCATGTTAATGTGGCTTTAATATTTTAAAACTTGGCAGTATCCCTGGAAATTTCCTGAAGTCTTTTTCCATAGTCATCTTTGGTCATCAATTTACCATTAATTACAAAAATATAATGCAATCCTTTTTGTGTTAGAGACTCTATCCTGCTGAAAAATCTCAAAACTATAACCTCCAGACTGTGATATTTTTCTTCAAGTTGAAGAATCAAATTCTTCTTTTTTAGTACTTTCTTCGCTTCTAGGATTGTTTCTATTATGTCATCAATGCCCAATTCATCGAGCTCATACATGTTATTTGAATTCAAAAATCTAATAATATTATTTGTTGTGGTGGGCTTGTCTCCCAGTTGTGCTTTGATTGTTCTAATGGCCTCATTTTCCTTCTCTATTAGCTCCTTTTGCTAAAATATGATATGTATACTTGGAAAAATTTTAGTGATATGCTCTATGATGTTTGCCAGTATTATATATTTTATGTGGCCCAAATTATTACCAATGGAAGATTCTTTTTTCTCTTTCTGCAGCCTTTCAATCAATTTTTTGGCCCTCTGTGCTTCAGGTGCATGTGAACTATCATCATTAGATTTTTGTAATTGCAATAATTTTACCTGATTCTATAATTTTTTTATCTCGTCTTCTTGAATGGACATGTTCTGAACTTCTTTGGTAAGATTCTTAGCTCCATCTGCAGTGCTTGTTGTAGAATTTTGAGCTATAGGAATGGATTGTAGAGGCACTACTTCGAAAGGAACCTTTAAATTTTTACTGCTAGTTCCTTTTCCTTTGTCATATTTTCTAATTCTGCTTCTCCCTAATTTAATTGAGCATTCTTATCCATTATAAATTTCATCATTTCTGTCTTTGGAGTTTCAGTTTCTTCAATATCCTTTGCCAAAGGATCTTCTGTAGCTGGGATTTTCAGTTTTTTTCTCAATGCTGCTATGTCAGCGTTTTTCTTCTTGATGATCTCTTCAATTTCATTTACATTGGATGGATCATATCCAATTTTTACCACCATATATTCTAAGGTTTTTATTCTTGTGTCCTTTGCAAATGAATACACCTCCATTTTCAGTTGTGATTGTACATTTTCCAATGACACGTGTAGTTTTGATAAACTCAAAGCAGCGTTAGTGAGAGTTGATGAAATAATCTCACCAGTTTTCTTGTGTAGCTCCATTTGATCTATTTGATGAATTTATTTTGTATCAAACTCAAATTTAGCCCTTTTATAATCTTCTTTAGACTTTTTCTATGGAATTTGTGCTTGAAGAAATGAAAAGTGCATTTTTCCTTTTTCTGAATGAAAGGCTGAAAGTAACCTACTTTGTGAACTAGGATTTTGTTTCTAAAAATGGTTATATGTACTTGTCTTTAACATTTAATTCTTTAGCTTTATTTCTTTGAAAATGTCAAAGTCAATCTTCTCCTTGTCCCTTGTGGTAGTTGTGCTAGTATGAATGCCTTTTTACTGATCTTTAGAAACTGTGGAAGTAGTAGGAGCAGTAGAAGTGGCTTTATCGCCTGCCTGTGTGGATGGGGTGTCTCTTCAGTAATGATG
Source organism: Pinus albicaulis (assembly GCA_034641835.2). Classification (NCBI taxonomy): domain Eukaryota; kingdom Viridiplantae; phylum Streptophyta; class Pinopsida; order Pinales; family Pinaceae; genus Pinus; species Pinus albicaulis. The sequence continues at coordinate 666,420,779 of CM076582.1, read as the reverse complement.
ATTACTTATTTCTATGACTCCTTGCTGGGATTGACCTTTGGATTTAGCTTTGTTTTCTTCCTGTAGTAAATTTTGAACTCTTTGCTAGATGAATCAGTCATTGCAGATGACTGATATTCTCTAATTCTTTTTCCTGCTCTTTCATGTGCAATAGGAGTCTGCAATGATGATTTAGAGAATTTTTGTTCTTCATCGTCCCGTAGTGTATATTGTGTCCATTTAAGTTGATTCGTGTACTTTTCAATCTATGGTATAGGTGTATGAAAATATGGTGTAGATTTATTTTCCACCCTCAATTTTGTAATGAAACCAACTGGATCATAAGACCATGTAAAACTTGGGCTAAACTGCATTTCTTTCAACAATTTATCTGCATCCTTCCCTGTTTTCCTGCTATTACAGATAAAAGGACCTATTATTGTTTTTATTTTAAATTAATATTTCTTTTTATTAGAGACAAAATACACTTCATCTGCGTTAACAATTTTTCTAATATACTCCAATGCAAAAATCCCCACGGGGAGGAATTTGGGAAACTTATAAGGAGGAAGTTCACATCCATAAACTCTAAGTTCTGTATATTTTTGTTAAAGATACCAATCCCCTGTTCTATATTGATCTGAGAGTTGAAATACCTTTATAATCTCTTCACTAATCCTCGGCTCTAGGGTGCTATTGAGTAAATTGAGTAATGGTTGAAGAAAAAATTCCAAAAACTGCTTATATGAATACTCTTTTTGTTCCTTCATTACTAATGAAGTCCAGAAGATGATTGACTGTTGGTTGCCTTCCTCATCTAATTTTTGTTAATAAAACTGAAATTTGTCTCCCTGAGAGTACAAGAAGAAGTAAACTAACACAGAGGCATAACTGAAAACCTCTTCAGTTATGAATTTCACAAACTAATCATGGATAGAATATGCAATAAACTGACTAAAGTTGAAAATTATGGAAGGTTTGGAATATGCGAAGAATATGGAAAGGAATCCTATGATGGCTTCATCTACCCATTGGTCTGAATAGTAACTAAGAAGGTAGGAAATGACTGTAATGATTTTTTTGGACCTTTCAGGGAAAATAGATGATGGAAATGGAGGGTTTTTCTTAGGTAATGGATCATTCTCAGTCATGAATAACTCAAGGGTTTGAGCTCTCCTTGAAAAATATAATTTTTTTTTTATCTCAATCAATGCTTCATGGGAAAATGGTGTGGCATTCTCTGTGGTTAGTACGTGAATCATTTGTTCAATTGTATGGGCATTGATAGTCACTAAAATCTCTCCTATAGGAGTGGTAATAGCTCTCTTGTTTGGCATATACCAAGCTTTACATCTCCTAACAAATTCTGGGGCACTATGGATATGATGAAAGATGAAAGTGAGAGATTAGAATCCCATGATCCTATGTCATCTGATCTATCCAAGTATTTGTCTTCTAACTAGTAATATAACTCAAAAAGCTCAAGGTCAGACAAGGTTTCATGTATTTTGTGATATTTTTCTACTAAGGGAATGTGATGAAAAATAACCAAAGGATTTAATAGCAGGCCTACTAGTTTCTCGGGTCCTTTGTTCTTAGGAGGCATGGTTGGCTCTGTTGAAATGGCATAAATAACAATTTTTTGATACACAATAGAGGTCGATACTAAGGAGAAGCTCTGCAACTAGAAGAAAATCAATGGCTGCAAAGGAAGGCTTTAAAAATTGATAAGTTTTGATTTCTAGAACTCTGTTAATATCTGTAAACTTGTAATCTTGTGGAGAGCAGATTGAAAAAGGAAGAGTAAAAGTTTAAATAGACGTTCAATGGTGAATTTATGGGCAATTCAATTATTTCCCGTTTGAAAAGGTTGTGGGTAAGTTTCCTAACAGTTAGTAGTTAAATTAATTGGATAATAGTAAGAAAACGACTGAAATTAAGTCAATTGGACACTCTATATTCCATGTTGGAATGACATGATTGGTGGGAGGAGTGGTAGTTTTAATCAGTAGGTAAGATGGATTTCAGAGGGGTATCAAAGTGGTAAATGGTTTCATGCGGGGAGGGCCCCCGCGAAATCACTAGCTCGTGACACGTAGCAGTGGGGTCGGTATTTAATACCACTCTTTTTGGACCCCCCCCCCCCCTCAATGTTAAGTCTAAAACGATAAGGGGTGCTAAATTCTAATATTGGCTATTGGATGAAATGGATATGTCACAGATGATCGGCTAGATGGGTGAGGATTAACATGTGGCAGAGTCAAATGAAATGGTGGGGCAGGGGTATGATATGACATGAATGAATGGAAAAAATGTGAATTAAACGTGTTGCATGGGTAGTGGAGAGTAACGGTAGTGGAGAATGATGATGGAAAAGTACAACACATAGGGTTTATAGCTTATGGTTTTGAAGATTAAATTTTTTGAAATGTCAAATATAAAACTTTGATCGGTATATGATTTAGAAAATATTTTTTTTCTGCAAAACTTTGTATTTCCTCTTAGATTTTCACAAAGGAAAAATTCTTAACTTTTCATTATAATATAAGTTACATGTTACATATGCTAGTAGTGGATCACTACTAAACAGGCTATGAGATATATCATTATACAACCACACTGGCATCCAGTAGACTAATACAGTCCAAAAATAGTTGATCAAAAATTTGCCAATATTCATAAAGTAAGTTCGGTGCATAACTTACTGGCATTTCCTCTTCGATATAGTGACAGGGTATAGAATTATCATGACATAGATTTTATTTCGGACTATGAAAATTGACATGCTCCTTCAACTAGACCTTAATGGATGAGATGGAAATTTAACTTCCCTTTTTAATATGAAAATTTTAAGAATTTTGCATGGGTAGTTTAGACCCTAGACCTAACCTATATGTGATTAAATGACATGAATTTATACCTATGAGTGAAGATGAAATAGTGTGAAGGAGAAGCATATATATTTTTTTTATTTTTTTATTTTCAGTTAGTCTTTAGCATAGCTAGTCCTGGTGATCCGTGGATGCAGTGGTGGGTAGAGTTGATGGATAGACATGCTGGCCAGTCATCGATCTCATTATTTACTACATTCTTTAATTGGCTCCGAGGAAAACATATCGTCATAGAGGAGCATCCATACGTAGGGGTGGATTTTCGCAGAGACCCAGATTTGGTGTTACCAACAGGCGCTCAATGGGGTGCTATAGGTAAAATGTTTTGACCATGTTTTTTGATTTTTGGGTTTTTTACTTATTTTTGTATTTTTGTGTTTCCAATACTTATCTAAAGATGTTTTATGTATACAGATGTGGGTAGTGTTTGACCAGTGGGTCATCCACAGCAGGCGAGTGAACCAATAGAGAGGATTGTCGACAAGGCAGTCCTTCAGTATTTGGATTTTATCGATACTTTGGCTGAGTTACAATAGCATGTAGACGGGCTAAATCTCGGGATACCAGATATCCGAATTTAGGAGTTACTGATGAGGCTGCAACACCATAATATTGGTATGCCTAGCCGATGGATGAGGCTATTGCGCACGATAGCTCAAGTAGTGACTTGTTATCATGAGCACCACTAGATCTACTTAGGATATGATATGTCTGCATACATTTTGAGGTCATGTGACCAACGTGTCTTGGACAAATTTTCTTGTAAAAAACTTGATTATATATCTATTTTACTTTCAGTGTTTTCCTATGGTTGTGTGCAGTCCTATTCAATTATGTGATGTGAATTGAAAATATGACTTTTCATATGTTGCAAATGTATATTTAACACATAATTCACTAAAGAATCATTCAAGGTGTTAAAGTTTCTGGAAATGTGTTGATATTGTATGTAAACAAAATTTCTTTGCAAAAGACGAAATATAAGGAACATTCGATGAATAGCTGGATTTCAGATAGTATAAACACTAGTAAGCTATAGTACGACAATTTGTGAGTCCAAACTAATGATGATGCAGAAAATGCCAAGTGAAATGGCTTCAGAGAGGAGTTTGATCAATGCACTATAATCAACAATATTGTTGGTAGATTGACTGATACAGATCCCTTGGAAATTCACTAACTCGCCACTTGGATCGAAGATGGCCATGCCGTAGAAGATAAATTTTGTGTACTATGACTAGCACCATTGGCATAACCAACAAATGGTTCTGAAGATTCTGACATCTGCAACAAAATTCAGAGAGGATTACTAACCACATGAAAACTCTTACAAGACACACCGTGACACACATGCAATCAAAGCATATATACAGTATCATATAGTGTTTACTACACATAATCAAGCATAGTAATGTTTAAGATATAGCTCATTCCGAGGCTGCGACAATGGAATCACATCATAGTCTACCAGCTCATAGGCACCCTTTTCCAGAAAATTCTTGCAAATATAGGGTCCATTCCATAATGGTTCGAATTTTCCTTTTCCTATCTTATCATCTTCTTGATCATAAAGTAAGACTAGGTATCCTTCCAAGAAGGTGCGAGGCTTCAACTTGTGGTCATATTGCGGTTTGATTCATCTCTTATGTGCTTTGTTGACCAATGGGGATTCACGGAGCATTTCATCTATATGGATTAGGTATAAAAAGCATGTGTTTTCATCAGAAGTGTCAGGTAGTAGGTCAATTGTGAGTTTCAATGATGGAATTTCACATTGAATTGGTAAGATAGCTTCTATACCATAAACTAGCTGAAAGGGAGTAAATCCAGTTGTGCTCTTGACCAAGGTTCAGTAGGCTCACAAAGACAAGTACAGGATTAAATTCAGTTTCATTTATGAACCACAATCATTCGTTGAAGCATACACAGAATTATTTTTTTATGGCTTCAACATGTCCATTATCTTGCGGACAATAAGGGGTAGAACTATCATGTGACAATCCTAACATGGTAGTGAACTCAGTCATCATGTAGTGGCGAAAATGCTTTCCATGATATGTAACTATAGTTTTCAGTACACCAAATCGAGTAACCGCATGGTTAAAGAAAAACAATGCAGTTGTCTTTCATGTGTTGTTAAATGTAGGCATCGCCTTGTCCCACTTGGTAAAGCAGTCGATGGAAACAATAATATAGCCATGCCCCCCAGCCGAGTGAGGGTTACATGTCATGAAGTTAATGCCCCAATTGGAAAATGGTCCCACAATGATGATAGGATGCATTGGTGTTGGTGGCACACAGGTTTTACGATCAAATATCTCGCAAGCATGACAAATTCTGACCATGAGAATGCAATCGCAAAATATGGTAGGCCAGAAATAACCAACACGAAGAATATTTTGTGTGGTAGAAAAACCAGAAAATTTTCCACCATAGGTACCAGCGTGGAAATCATTTAAAACTTTCACGACCTCCTCATGAGTGAGGCAACTACATAAAAGTGTATCAACACAACGATGATAAATTTTATCATCAACAATCAGATAATATTTGGATTGGTATCGAATATGTCGCTTTTGCGAACGATAGGTATTGGGTTGGAAATTTGGAGTCAGGAGATAAATAAGAAAAACTCCATACCATGGGTTAGATGACCCGATTAGAAAAAAATGTTAGAAAATTATATGTTACAGAGCAAATGCAAAACGTAAAATATGTGAAAAACACAAGCACACAAAACACATAAAACCATAGAGACACAAATATACATGGTTCATCGAGTTTGGGATACGTCCACCCTGAACAACCAGTCCTTCCTTTCTATTATCCAACAAAATAAAGAGACACAACCTACAGTAGATCCATTGTAATATCCTCTGTTCTCTCTCACAGTCTCTCTATATGTTTCTCGCCCTGAGAATACTCATACAATACACAGCTACAATGAAATACCCTCATACAAGCGAGGGGTTACCTTCTAGGGAAAAAAACACTAAACTAAACATAACTTCTACCATGAGATCATCTGCCTAATGAATGGCCCATATTGACTAGAAATTACTATACTTTTACAAGGAAATTTTACATTTGTTTTTAGCTTCGGGGGCGCTACCCCCAAAACCCCCTCCGAGGGACCGCTGGCCCCCGGACCCCGCAGGGGGGAAATGGTCCCCCCCACACCCCCCCGCTGCAGGGGTGTACAATTTTCCTGGGGTATAGATCTGGCTAAAAAAAGGATCTCTGAATCAGGATGAAAATCAGACGCCACACCCAACAACAAACACTCATCTGGAATGGATGGTTCTAATGTAGAATCAGTGTTACTCGAAGGAAGGTCACATATAAGCTAAGAAAAAACAAAATAATTCTTTGACTTGGATTTGATGAATTCCAAATCAAATTCCTACAAAATTACTATCCATTTTGAGTATTTTCCACCCATCAATTGACGTGACAGAATGTATATCATAGGTTTGCAATCCGAAATGACAATGGTATTTCAGAGCAAGATATAGTGGTGAAATATTTGCACAGGTTGAATGTCTACCAAAGTGAGCTTCTCAACATAAGTGTATTTAACTTCCATATCATTGAGATTGAAACTCAAATAATATATTTGATGTTCAATCCCATCTTCTTACCGGACTAAAACCATGGTGAAGGTCGTATCTACAATGACGAGATACAGTAAATAATCACTCTAATAATTTGTGGGAACATTAATGATGCTCAGATAGGGGTATCTTTAAGAACACAAAAATAATCTTGTGCAACCTCATCCCAATGGAAGGGAGTCCCCTTATTAAGAGTCGAGTAAATCCTTTAGCCATTTTGGCATAGTTGGGAATGAATCTCCTTAGAAATTTAGCGTTCCCTTGGAGTCTTTGTAGCTGAAGTAGGTTGGAAGTCGTGGGAAAATATACAATGGCCTGGACCTTCAAGGGATCAAGTGGAATTGTGTCTTTTGACAGGATGAAACCAAGAAAATGACAAGAACTGACACAAAACACACATTTTTGTGGATTGAGGTGTATTTTGTAGTGACGACATCGTAAAAATATGGATCTCAAATGTATCGGGTGGTCAGCCTGTTTTCATGAATGCGCAAGTAAGTCATCCAGATAAGGTTAAACAATGTGTTTGATGTCATGGAAAGCATAAATCATCGCCATCTGAAAGGTTTCCCTGGCGTTATTTAAACCAGAAGGGATTTTTCGATAAGCAAATGTGCCCTAGGGACAAATCAAAGTTGTTTTATATTGGTCCTCTGGGCAAACATTGATTTTATTGTAACCATAAAAACCATCCGTGAAGGAAAATATTTCACATCTGGCACATTCATCAATGATTTTGTTGATAAAGGGAGAGGGATAGTTTTCCTTTGGACAAGCATGACTAACATCCTGACAATCAATGCACACTCTAATTTTCCCTTGTTTCTTCATGACAGGAACAATGTTGGAAACCAAATCAGTAATTGGAATAGGGTAAATAAAAATAGCACGCAAAAATTTTTCAACCTCTGCTTTAATGACAATAGCCTTATTATGATGAACAGGTCAGAGGCATTTTCATATTGATTTGACATCAGGGTATAATTTAATCTCGTGCTCAAAAATACTAGAATTGATGCCTGGAATTTCCTCATACGACCAAGCGAATACATCACAGAATTCACGAAAAAGAGAGAGGTAAGTGTCAAGTTTAGATGGAGAAGAAGATGTATTGACATGAATTTTTTATACTACACCAGGTTTGGTTGACATATCTATAGAAATAGTTTCTTTGATATTTGATGGGTTTCTCTCAGAATAGATGATGTGGATAGAAATGGAATTCACAAAGAAATCAATGGTTGTAGGGTGATATAGTTTAGTTAGACTATATTCAATGTAATATGGAAGATGGGATCGACGATGAGAATACTCCCATGGTTCTTCTCCCGGCATCATGGATTCCATAATACTCTCATCAGTTGATAATATACGTGAAAAAGGGTCAGAAGAAGTACCATAATCCACAGAACGATCAATCCAAACAATCGTCGACAAAGGATCGAGATTGTTCGCACAAGCCAAAAATATTGATTGCTATGTGAGCTCGATTGGACTTAGCGACATGGCTACACCTAGCCTATGTATTTCAGAATCATTGGGAACCTTCCATAAATCATATGAAATGGAATATATCATGTTACAGGTTTCTATTTTTATGATTGTCGTGATGTGGAAGGTGATGGTAACAAGAAAGTGCCCATTAGGGAAGAATCATTAAAGAGTCCTACACTAATGTTCTGAAAATATGGTGGGGGTCCGTGAAATAATAGAACGCTTATATTTTCCTGGGAAATATAAGTTAATAAGGTGAGTTGATTGATGACTGTGATGCCGCCCTTATGGGGGAAGTCGACCATGCAAAAGTAAGTAGATACAACTGCAGCCATAATGTAAACCCACAATCTTCCAAGTAAGATATTTTAGACAAGGGGTCCGTAAATGACCTCAACCTCAATAGAAATATTTTTTCCTTCTATTTAAACTTGTAGGTTACTATGAATTCCACAAGGCTTATATGTACGACCATCAAAAAATTTCAACGTCATAGGTGATTTTGATAAAGGTGGAGAGCCAAGTGACTTCCAGAAACTCATAGACATGATACAAGTAGATGCACCTTCATCAATAATAGTATGATGAATTACGCGATTCGAGACATTTACTTGGATCAAAAATGCTAATTGTGTTGGAAATTGTGGCACATAACCTGTATGGTTAAAGACTATGAGATTAGAATCTATTGGATCGATTCTACCAATTGCCGAAAATAAAGCATGCTTTTGGGAGGGACAATTCTAAATAAAATCAAGTGTTGAAATAGTAGAAGGTGAATGAGCCAAATTTTTTACTATGTTATAATTTTGGGCTACACAAGCTTGAGGGTTAAGAGTCGATTTATGAACGACTCCCTTTGGCGGCTTTATTGTTAACTCAAGAATACTAGGCAGTGGAATTGAATCACATGAAGTCAAAGTAGTATTTTGATATGTAGCCTAACCATTTGACAACGAAAGAGGATTATTGTAATATTTTCTTCGAGTGGACACCAAAACATCCGTTTTGGGCTTAGTGGCAGATAACATAAGCACTTGTGAACTAAAAGTGGGATCCATAGCAATCATATATGTTTCTCAGTTCGGAAAAGGGTTTGTCAACACTATAGATGTGGGATAAGTCTTAAGATGTTTCAAGACTTCTGAGAGGTGAGGATAGTATCACTTAAAATTATCCTCATTACATATCAAACAAGGGTAACGAGGTTTTCGAGAAGTACCAGGTGTATCATATGCGTTTTCTTGCCGGTGTGAATTTCGTTTTTTCTTATCTTTCATTTTCTTCTTACTTCTGGGTTTCTTGTCACCTTTTCCCTTTTCAAATGACACAATATGTATTTTAGAAGAAGACACAGGATCAGATGAAATAGGGTTTTGATTGGACACAACAAGTGTGGAAATAGATGGTCGACTTGCTGGCTGAGTGCTAGTAGAACCAAACACACTGTCAGTGGCATGAATTTCCTTACTAGATGGAGTAGGAGGGACAATAAAATTCGGTTGCAGTGCATTCAAAATATTTTCATAGAGCATGGCATACTGAGTATAAATCAAGTCTAGATACTGGGCATGAGAAATTACTTGCTCTTCAGTGATAACGCCACCTTTGGCCATGTCCTCAATGATAGATGGAAACAACGACTTTATAAACCACTCAACTAAAATATGATCCAGAAAAAAGTTTTAAACCATTCAGCGATGATGATGCCACTCATATATGTGATCTGATATGTGAGTAGTAGTCATCTGTTTAAAGTCGGTCAAAATTTATGTTCCAGTTTCATATATGATGGGTAACTGGAAGTGGGTTATAAAAGTAGTGGCCAAATCCCTAAAGTTATTTAAAGAATATCTGGGTAACTCAATATACCACTTTGCAGCCGGACCATTGAGTGTTCATTGTAAAATACAAAGTCTAACATAATCATCTTTCAAGGAATTTTAGGAACACCATAAATGATAATTCATAATGTGCGTATATGTATCTTCTCCAGAGTTTCCATTGAATTTCGGAATATCATATGGTAATTTATGAGTAATCACTGACCACAAAGGTAAATAATGAATGAGATCATTAGTGATTCAGTTTAAATAAGGTAACTCTAGTGTTGCAACAAACGACAACTATCAGTTTAGCTCAGGTTGAACATAACTAGGTGTTGTAGAATTACAACAACTCCCCATTATCAATGTAAAATAAATTAGAAAGGATAATATGGGCCCTTTAAAAAGTTGTAGCTTAATATTTATTTTTAGAAATAAAACTTAAAGATAGGATCTTATTAGATTAGTTTTAATTTTTCATTAAAAAAATAAGAGAAATACCTAGAAGAACCCACAAACTAAAAAGCATGAAAATGGGAAGTGTTGGCAATATGATGCAGAGTGTTGTCCTTGATGGCAACCCACTTGATAAAATGTTGTCCTTGAATGGAAACCTACTTGATGAAGTTGTGATTGATGGAATATGTCTTGATGATCTTGTTAAATGATGTAAATCTGATGTATCTACAGTGAGTACAGAAGGTAATGAAGAAAGAAATTCAGTATATGCTAGATCTATGATGAAAAGAGTATGTTTCAAGGCATACGCGGATTTTTCTAGGAGAAGTCGCGTATGCACGCGGTAAAGTACGTGCCAAGTCGCGTATGGTAAAAAGCGCTCAAAAAGTGCAAAACCAGGGGTAACCACCATGGTATTGACCCATTGTAATGAGTAATGATTCGTCTATGTGACCCCGTCCAGGAATACCATCGGAAGTAATGTGGTTTTGGCTCATGGTATTGAAAAAGGGTAAACCTATATAAAGAGAAGAAATTCATTGTGCAAATCAGGAGTGTGGGAGAAAGATGTCTGAGCTTGAATGAATGCTTCTCTCTGAAGTATATCTGAATGGAAAGGGTTACAGTTGAATGATAGATCTGAATGCATGAAGCACCTATGAAGAAAATGATGAATAAGGGAATCTAGATCTGAAATGTAGTTGTATTTGCTACATCTATTTATGGAATGATTAGATCTGAGAGGAGGCGAACATCTGTCTGACGTAAAGAGTAAAATCTGTGTGATGTGTCTGTTCTGAAGAATTGTAATGACCTAAATGTCTGAAGAACCATACGCTAGTTTTCCGAAGAAGAAGCGCGTATATACGCGGCTTCGCTGAAGAGAAAGCGCGTATGCGCAGTGAAATTAGCTCTGTAATATGTACAGAAGTATACGCGGGTTTGTATGGTAGAAGGCGCGTATATACGCGGGATTAGTGATAGGAAAGCGCGTATGCAAACTAGGGTTTTCTGAAGCATGGGGTATGAAATGTCTGATCTATTCTGCTGTGTTACTGCTATCTGTATTCTACAGTTCTGAGTTTTCTGTATCAGTTTGGTTGTTTGATTAAGCTTAAATGTGTAGAGTGGGTCCAGTCTGAAAATATTATGAAACAAGGCCTACAAGTTGTGCTCTATTGAAGTTGTTGGATCCAGTGTGAAAATAGATGAAACGTGGTCCATAGAGGTGCTGAGGGTTGTAGCCTTCAGTCAGGGGGTCGTAGCTCCCTTCCAGGTGAGGCTGGTAAACGAGACTGGGTCGCAGCTCCTCCAGATGAGGGCCGGTAAACGCAGAGCAGGGGGTCGTAGCTCCCTTCTAGGAGAGGTTTGCAAACGAGCGTGTGGGTTCCCTGCAGGAGGTCGCGCGTCAAATATTACATGTTGTAAGATGTTTTCTCTATAATAAAATATTTAAGGTTGAGCAACTGCAGTGGTGGTTTTCTCCCGACTTGGGTTTCCATCAAAATCTTTGGTAACTGCAAGATGTTGTGGATACAGTTTATACCGTTTTTACCGTACACAGCCATCGTTTGTTGAACAAAGGAGGAGGTAGTGATCGAGTCAGATGGAATGATATAAGTGAAGAATTAATGGCATAATTAGATCTCTGTATACGCGAGTTTTATGAAGGATATTCGCGTGTATACGCTACTTGGCTTCAGAAAAGTAGCGTATGGGTTTTAGAGAGTGAAAAAGTAAAAACTTTGATAAAGTCCCAAAATACTGATTCACCCCCCCCTCTCAGTATTTTTCCCAACAATTGGTATCAGAGTGGGTCCTTTCTGCAGAAGCTTGATCGCTTGAAGGAGATCCGTCGCAATGGGAAGTCATGAAGGAGTAATGTCTCTAAAGCCATCTCTATTTAATGGAAGCAATCTGATATTATGGAAGGTACGAACAAAAGCATATCTGCAAAGTCTTGGTGCAGAAGTATGGGAAATCGTGGAAGAAGGCTATCAATATTCGACAAGTATTCCTACTGATGCGGCCGAAAGAAAGAAATATGAAATCAATGCCAAAGAAGTCAATGTCTTATTAGGAAGCATGTCTGAACCATAATTTGATAAAGTGATGCAGCTAAATTCAGCAAACGAAATATGGGACAAAATCATTCTGAGCTATGAAGGAGATACAAAGGTAAAAATATAAAACTTCAAACTCTCAGAATTGAATATGAAAATTTAAGGATGCATATGGATGAAAGTATTGCCGCTTCTTCTTACGTCTAGATGACATTGTAAATTGAACAGAGAAATTTGGTGAAAACCATGGCCGATACTACTCGGTGGAAAAAGTCTTAAGATCGTTGACTTTCAAAATTTGACTCTAAAGTTTCATCTATTGAAGAAAGGCAAGATCTGCAAACTCTTACTGTTTTTCAATTACATGGTATCCTGATTGCTTTTGAATTGAGACAAGGAGGTCCTTCTCAAATCAAAGAAGTTGCTTTTAAGGCGTCTGCAAAATGAAAAGAAAAGGAAGTTGTCAAGGAATCCAACTATATATCTAAAGAAGAAGAAGAAGACAATTTTGTAAGAAGACTCCAACTAGGAACCGGAAGGTTCAAAGGTAAGCTTCCGTTCAAATGTTTTGGTTGTGGAAGAGTTGGTCATTATGCTGCAAAATGTCCTTATAATGAAACATCTGCTAAAGGGAAAGAAGTAGCAAGACGGAATAAGAATCGATCTAGCACAAGAAAAAGTTACTATATTAATGAAGACAATGATGGGTTATCTGATAGTGAGGAAGAATGTGAACAAGATATTAGACTGCTCATGGCAAAAGAACCTAGAGAAGAAAAGGATACTTTTGTGGATGCTCTAGAAGACAATGATTTTCTTGAAGAAAACAATCAACTCAAAGTAAGCCTAGAAGAAAAGAACATAATCATAGAGACTCTTGAAAATCAGCTTGAAGTAAAAGAAAAACGATTGAGAAGTTGAGTGTGAAGTAGTAAGTCTAAGGAAAGATAATGAGAAAGAAAAAACTCTCAATCTTAGATTTTCTAAAGGTTCAGAAACCTTAGATGAGATTATCAAGATACAACGGTCTCCTCTTATAAAAACAGGTCTTGGATATACTGGGGAATCTTCCCAGACTTCGGCACCAAATTATCTGAAAGCAGCCACAGTTGGTGCACTACATTCAGCCACTCAACAAGGGAACAAAGGATCTTTCCAGGTAAAGCACGATCATCTCAATTCAAAGAACACTAACAAGGAGATCTTTCAAAGAAGCTACAACCAACAGGTAAACTCAAATAGAAGATTTCATGATCGCAGAAATTTCTACTTCAATGGACAATGTTTCTCTTGTCACAATTTTGGTCATAAAGTTGTTCAATGTGTTGCATATAAAACCATCATGACAAGAGAAACAAGAAAGAAAAGGATGAATATTGAACCAAAGAGGAACACCTATAACAACTTTTTCTCCTCGCAAAACGAAGTTGAATGTACTTATTGAAATAACTTTGGTCATGAAGAATTCGAATGCAAGAGCAAAGTCCAGCCAAAACAGGATTTTCCTTCAAGTTCCAAAGTATGGAAAAAGAAGGAATTACAGGTTGAAAATTGTGGGATAGCGTTATTTGCAGAAGGTGAATAAAATCAATGGTACATTGATAGTGGATGCTCAATACACATGACAGGTGACAAAAGAAAACTTCTTGCATATAATGCTCTAGAAAAGGAAAAGAAAGTTACCTTTGGTAATGATACCCCTGCTCTAATTAAAGGAAAAGGGTCTGTATTTCTAAAAGAAAAGGTGAAGGCTAATGATGTCATGTATGTGGATGGATTAAGACATAACCTGTTAAGTGTAAGTCAAATGTGTGATCAAGGAACTGAAGTTGTCTTTAGTTCAAAAGAATGTGTGGTACGTGATCTTGATACAGGTAAAACAATTATAAAAGGAAAAAGAACTCCAAGCAACCTGTATGTATTGAAGAACTGAAAAGATCAATGTTACTTGAGCAAATCTTTAGAAAATTGGCTATGGCATAGAAGGTTGGGGCATCTGAGCTTCTCTCAAATCAACAAATCAAGCAGACTTAAAGCTGTTCGTGGTCTTCCCAATATTACTCTACCAGAAAGTATCATATGCAAATCTTGCCAATTCGGTAAGCAGACCAGAGTACAATTTAATGCCAAAGAAGGATCATCAAGTAAGCCTCTTGAACTCATTCATACTGACATTTGTGGACCTATGAGGAAAAATTCACCACGTGGGAAAGAATACTATATCTTATTTATTGATGACTACTCTAGAATGTGTTGGATCGGGTTCATTAAACACAAAGATCAAGCACTTGAAAAATTTCAGAACTTCAAAGCTTTGGCAGAAAATGAATCAGATCTAAAAATCAAGTGTCTTAGATCCGATCGAGGAGGAGAATATTCATCAAATGAATTCTTTGAATTTTGTGAACAACATGGCATTAAACGACAGTCGTAGCAAACACTCCACAACAAAATGGCGTAGCAAAGAATGAATAGAACAGTTCAACAAATGGCTGTAGCTATGCTTGATGATTCGGAACTCCCGACATGTTCGGGGGTGAAGTAGCACATGCTTTCAAAGAAATTTCCAACATTCTCAACAAGGCTCATGTTCGGTGAATAGTGACAAACTCCATATGAACTCGGTGCTGGTGTTCTCCTCTGTGAGGCATTTTAGAGTTTTTGAAGCAAATGCTTTATCAAAAATAATGATGAAAAGCTCGGCAAGTTTGAACCTAGATCAGATGAAGGGATATTTCTTGGTTACTCATCTACAAGCAAAGCATACAAATGTTACAATAAAAGGCTTCAAAAGATTGTTGAGTGTATTGATGTTGTTATCGATGAGTCTCCTGCAGCCCCTAAAGAAGAAAAACAAACAACAAAAGAAGATGATGGTGACTTATGTCCTTCTACATCAAATAGAAATGATATAGACAGTGGATCAAATGAAGAACCTGAAAATGATCTATCTAATAAAGCTCCATCCAGATATGTTCAAAAGAATCATCCTGAATCTCAAATTTTGGGAGACAAGGAATCAGGTGTACGAACAAGGAGAACTCTTGTGGGATCTTCTAGTCATCTGGCATTTCTATCCACAATTGAACCACATAATGTCAATCAATCTAGCAAAGATGAATGTTGAAAGCAAGCCATGAATGAAGAGCTTGATCAAATTGAAAAGAATGACACTTGGGAATTGGTACCAAGACCACATGATAAAAATTTCATTGGAACTAAATGGATTTTCAAGAACAAGTTAAATGAGAATTTGAAATGTCCTTACTTGGGGAACTAACATTATTTCTTGGCTTGCAAGTGCATCAAACTGCAGATGGTATATTCCTATCACAAGCAAAATACCTTAAGCAAATCCTAAAAAATTATGGCATGGGAAATTGCAAACCCGTAAGTACACCAATGATAATTGTATGTAATATCAGTTCTAGTGATGATTCCCCCTCGGTGAATCAACCAGAATACAGATCTATGATAGGAAGTCTACTTTATCTCACTGGGAAAAGACCAGACATTATGCATGCAATTGGGATTGTTGGACAATTTCAAGACAATCCAAAATAGTCTCACCTTCAGGCTGTGAAAAGAATATTCAAATATCTACAAGGAACTCAGGATTTTGGACTATGGTATCCAAAGAATGATGATCTTACTCTTCATGCATACACTGATGCATATTGGGCTAGAAGTGTTGATGATCGTAAAATCACTAGTGGTGGTGCATTCTATATGGGGCCCCGGTTAGTATCTTGGTTCAGCAAGAAGCAAAGCTCCATTGCCTTATCTACAAGAAGGGACATGTGGTTGAAATGTGATTCGTTGCACTCAACTCCTTTGGATGATGCAAACCTTGCAAGATTTTCAAATCAAATGTACACCTCCTGTCCCCATTAGGTGTGATAATACAAGTGCCATTAGTATCTCAAAGAATCTTGTTATGCATTCGAAGACCAAGCACATTCCCATCAAGTATCACTTCTTACGTGAACAAGTGCTTGAACAAAAGGTGAAGTTGGAGTATGTTCCTTCCAAGGAACAATTTGCTGATATCTTTACCAAAATCCCTGGCTTCGTGAAGCATTCAAATATCTAAAGATAAAACCTATAGTCTCTCGCTACCAAAATAAGATCTGCTTAAATTCAGAAGATTAAATTGAATACGCGGTTTTGATGAAACACAGTCGCGTATATACGTGATTATATTAACATACATCCGCGTATGGATAATTGCTGACAATTTTTGGTTGAGGGTCAGCATTTTTTTCAGTATTGTTTGGTTATTCTGGTTATATGTATTTCTGACAGAGCATCTGATATGAAGAAGACAGGTACAGGAAGGACAAATTCAGGGGGAGATGAAGAAATGTGAAAGTTTCTATGCTTCACTTTCCATATGTGGGTTCGATGAACAAAAGTCGCGTATACACAGCAGACACATTCACGTATGCATTAATGACAAGAGAATTGGGATGACAGCTGAAGATCAGGAGCAGAGGTTCAGGGGGAGCATCAATCTGACTGCTAATGATTGTATTGTTAGCATTATTCTGGTTATACTCATGCTAATGAAATGGTACATGGTTTCTTATGTTGAAGATTATGGATGAGTCCTGTTTGCTTTTTGATGAAGAGTATTTGTTGCTGAGATGAAAGTCTCATAATTCAGAGATAAGGACAGATCATGCAGAGATTGTTGCCGATGACTTGCTGTTGAAGGTGTTCAGGTTGCACAGCGATGAGAGCCTTTGGTCATATGGAAAGGATGTTTGGATGCACATTTTCAAAGGGGGAGCCCTAGCTTTGCTAAGTATAATGCATTGTTGGCATTATTATGGTTCCGATATATGATCTCTCTTGAGGTCTTTTTCGGGTATTGGTCATGACAAGTCATATTTGTAATTTGATGAAAAGGTCTTGTTGATACCCTGAAAATTGTAATATTCAGTCATGTAAGGACTTGACAAATTTGTAAACCCACTTTGTTGGGTAGCTGAGTCAAATTTTGTAAACCCACTTGGTTGGGTAGCTAAGTCAAAATTGTAAACCCACTTGGTTGGGCATTTGAGTCTCATATGTAAATCCACTTGATTGGATCTTTGATGTAAGTATGAGTCTTTGGTGATAGGAAGTTCATAGAGTCATGTACTTCATTGAAAAATATGTTTGAAGATTCAGCATGAACTCAGGGGGAGCTTGGTCACTTCAGTGTACATCATATCTGCAGATCGCTTGCTTCTACAAAAAGGAGAAAAACCTTGTGATTGGTTTTGGTCCGTCCTTTTCCCTTGATGTCAAAGGGGGAGAGTGACATGGTGTTTGAATGGTGTCAAAGAATGAGGAGAGTGACATGGTGTCATTGTGTTCTTAATGTATCTATCTGTTGTAGTGATCAAACACCATCGTGGTTGCCATCAAGTCCAAAGGGCGAGATTGTTGTCAATATAATGCAGAGTGTTGTCCTTGATGGCAACCCACTTGATAAGAGTGTTGTCCTTGAATGGAAACCCACTTGATGAAGTTGTGCTTGATAGAATATGTCTTGATAATCTTGTTAAATGATGTAAATCTGATGTATCTACACTGAGTACACAAGGTAATGAAGAAAGAAAATCAGTATGTGTTAGATCTATGATGAAAAGAGTATGTCTCAAGGAATACGCGGATTTGTCTAGGAGAAGTCGCGTATGCACGCGGGAAACAACGTGCCAAGTCGCGTAGTGGAAAAAGGCGCTCAAAAAGTGCAAAACCAGGGGTAACCACCATGGTATTGACCTATTGTATTGAGTAATGATTCTTCTATGTGACCTCGTCCAGGTCATCGAAATGGAAGTAATGTGGTTTTGGCTCATGGTATTGAAAAAAGGGTAAACCTATATAAAGAGAAGAAATTCATTGTGCAAATTATGAGAGTGGAGCAAGATGTCTGAGCTTGAATGAATACTTCTCTCTAAAGTATATCTGAATGGAAAGGGTTACAGTTGAATGATAGATATGAATGAATGATGCACCAATGATGAAGAAGGGTATCTAGATCTGAAATGTACTTGTATTTGCTAGATCTGTTTATGGAATGATTAGATCTGAGATGAGGCGAACATCTGTTTGAAGTAAAGGGTAAAATCTGTGTGATGTGTCTGTTTCCAAGAATCAAATGGACTCAAATGTCTGAAGAACCATTGTTGTGCTATTGCCATTAGTAATAACGCGTATATACGCGCTCGTCAAGAGAAAGCGGCTGCAGCG
The DNA here is from genome assembly GCA_034641835.2 of Pinus albicaulis. Taxonomy (NCBI): domain Eukaryota; kingdom Viridiplantae; phylum Streptophyta; class Pinopsida; order Pinales; family Pinaceae; genus Pinus; species Pinus albicaulis. The sequence continues at coordinate 666,402,210 of CM076582.1, read as the reverse complement.
CAAAGTGAAATTAGCTCTGGACATGCATGTACATACGCGGGTTTGTATGTAGAAGGCGGTACATACGCGTACGTTGATAGAAAAAGCGCGTATGCAAACTAGGTTTGCTGAAGCATGGGGTATGAAAATGTTCGATCTGTTCCATTGTTACCGCTATCCGTATTCTAGAGTTCTCGAGTTGTCCGTATCGCCTGGTTGTATGATTAAGCGAAATGTGTAGAGTGGGTCCAGTCTGAAAATATTATGAAAAGTGGCCTACAAGTTGTGTTCTATTGAAGCTGTTGGATCCAGTGTGAAAATTGATGAAACGTGGTCCATAGAGGTGCTGAGGGTTGTAGCCTTCAGTCAGGGGGTCGTAGCTCCCTTCCAGGTGAGGCTGGTAAACGAGTCAGGGGGTTGGAGCTCCCTTCCAGGAGAGGCTGGTAAACGAGCGCAGGTGGGTGCCTGCGTGCTGGTCAAGTCTGCGCCAGCACATATGTTATAATATGTTTTCTCTATAATAAAATATTGCAGGTTGAGCAACCGCAAATGCAGGTTTTCTCCTCGACTTTGGGTTTCCACCCCAAAATCCCTGTGTTCATGTGTGATGCTTATGTGTGATGGTTTATCCTGTTTTTACTGCACATGTTTACTGTTTTTTGAACATCTAAAGAATGAATGATGGAATGATATAAGTGAAGAATTAATGGCATAATTAGATCTCTGTGTATACACGAGTTTTATGAAGGATATCCGCGTGTATACGCTAGTTGGCTTCAGCAAAGTAGCGTATGGGTTTTAGAGAGTGAAAAAGTAAAAAGTTTGATAAAATCCTAAATACTGATTCACCCCCCCTCTCAATATTTTTCCCAACAGGAAGAAAAAAGCAGCGAAATTGCGAATAGAAATTTTCCAAAATAGTGAAATACCAAAGTACGAGAAGCGAAGTTACGAATTTCAAATCGTCGAAATGTGAATTAGCAAAATCCATCATATAACATACCCCAATATCACATCCCTTCCCCCAGATGTGGGTGTATTCAGTTGATATGGGGAAACGCAGTGGTCAGGCTGGCGCGTGGCAAGGCCACATGGCCGCCGGCCACCTGCATTCAATTCACCCCGGATGCATTAATATCATGGCTCACCACCCAACTCGGCATTCAAGCCACCATAACGCGATGCCGTCCTCCAGCTGCAGTTGCATTCTCGCCTTCTCGATGCTTCATCGTTGGGCTCTGCATTTTATTTGGTTTATCACTATGCATAAATTCATCGTTCCGCTCGGCTCTGGCTGTCCTCCGGAGGCTAAGATTGCCAGTTCTCACACTGCTCTGAGTCGGAGGTGCAATCTCCACTGCTGTGTGGAATTCACTCCTGGCTTTCATCACTACCAAAGCTATTTGTGCCCCTGGCTTCTTGCAGGTCCGCCTCAGCATTCTCCGCCTAGTCTGTCTTTTCCTTTTCCGCCTGCCACTCTGCATTTTTCTCCGACTAGTTTGCATTCTCATCGTGAGGACATGCCTCGGCTTAGGCACAGGCTCAGATGCCGCAGGGGCAGCACTCGAGCCAGGCCCGCCTCTAGGCATCGCGCCCTCTCCAGCCATTCGAATTCGTCGGCTTCAGACTCATCTCCTCGTGCTTCTCCTAGAGCCCCTAACAGGTGCAAAACTTTGCTTGGCACCTCCTCGCTGGTCAGTCACCCGCCCTCTCCTCCGCGCACTGCATACATCCCTCCGCCTCCCACCGACCCATGCAGTGCTGAGTCTGCTCATTTGGTAAACCTGTCCACAGCTCTGTTTCACTTCCCCTGCCTCAATTCTCAGCCTATGGTGGTGGCGACGCTTACTGTGACATTCAAGGAACTCCCCCAATTTGGCTCGATGACCCTGCCTCCTGCGCATCCGGGAATTCAGCTTCGCACCCCTGGGTCTGACCAGGCTCTCCATACTGATATGCAGAACTGCTCACATGACGTTGAGGGAGGCAAGCATGGCGGTGGCAGTTCCAGTTTCAAAGGCACGTCACCGGACCAGCACGAAGCAGACGCGGTAGTGAACCCCACTCAGGATGATGAGGATTATGGCTACGAATGCAGAATCGAAGAAGAACCCACCTCCGATGATTATGGTATTTAGGACTTTCAACTTTTTTTGTATCTTTCAGGTCAGATTTTTGTTTGGATGGAGTCTTCAGAATTCCTGGCCTGCCGGCTGGACCAAATACTGTTACAGTCCTATGTCTATGTTTAGTGATGGTACATACTGCTACAGTTTTCAGGTTTTTTGCTTAATGATGGTTTCCTCCTTAGAGGCAGCAACTAAACTTATATCACGCTGGTTTCCCCCTGTGGGCAGTGCTTCTCTGATATTTTGCTGAACTCGTCTTGCCTTTGAAGGCACACCTCTGTATGTACCATATTTTCTTACAGTAATAGAAGCTAGTCTTATTTAGAAAAAAAAAAAATATCGCATCCCTTCTAAATTCATCGCAATATCGCACTTCACATTTCAAATATTGCTTTGAAGCATGAAAACTCTCCAACTACCAAAATTTCCAATCAACAGATCCCAAAGTGATGACATCTGTCAAAATCACACAAACCCATGCTTGTCAATTTAATGTTAATTTAGGTGTTTTGTGATCTCAAGGCTTGTAATCGATTTTTAATTATTTCAAATATTAATACCAAGGATTTCTCATTATGCATGAGTTAATTTGATAGGTCAGATAATATCATTCCAAATGAGTTTAGCTTATGCTCTCTAATTTTATTTTCAACAGAGTAATTCCAAACACTTAGACATAAAAGGATGTCAAGGCTAATTAAAGCATGAAGGAAATCTGCCACCCCATCACTGTTAGTCATATAACAAGAGGAAAAAAACAAAATGGTTCCCCTATTCTTGGATACTACATGCAACCCACAGATTGGTTCTTCTAGATGGCAAGGGATCTATCAGTTTTTCCAGAAAGAAAAACCACAATCAATTATGGACAGAAAATTTGTGGTAGATGATACTTTGTCGAATGATTCAAAATCATGGACAGACACTGCTAATTCTTTTCTTCACAATATTGTTGCTCATCCTAAGATGCTTCCATATACTGATTTAGTGAAATGGGTGTTGGATAATGTAGATATCAGAGATAGGAAATTTGTTGCTAGAAGCAGAATTGTCATTGGCTCTCTCAAGCCATCATATTTGAATAATATGTATAAAATTCCAGAGCCCTGGATGAGATATGACACCCAATTCATTCAAGAGTTCATGCAAGAGAATGACCATCCTGTGACTGTAATTAAAGAATGGATAAATGACCTTAACCGACATAAGCACGACGATAAGGGTATGTATTAAGTCGTCTCGATTAAAATCCCATTCTCTCATCAAGTTGCAATGATGTGTCGTCTCTTTGGATCTATAAATACGACCAAGTTTAAAGAGAATTGGGCACCCTTAATAGAGGCAGCCTCAGACGAATATATTCTAAACTAGGCTACTATTATTTATGATAATTTTATAAGATTTATTAAAACCTATAGAGAAAATAGAAATTCCCCACCCAATGCAGTCTCTCCTTTTTATATGAGTTCCTATATCTTAGAAGCAGTCTATTTTTCCTTTGAATTTTCGTCCTTAGGATGGAAATAGACCAGATAAATTGAAACCCCCATCTATGTATAGTTATATTTCTTGTTGGAGTCAAAATATCACTCTCATATGTTCAGAATATGCAATGACATAATGCTCCCGGTCGTCCAAGTCATTTTCGAACAAAAAATCCCTAGAGTCACCCCTGAAGCCAATAAAAGTCTTAATTATGTAGCTAAGTGGTTTCGTGAAGAAACACTTACATACATCTGTATTTTTGGAAGATATGTCTATCATCATGTCCTACCCTTTTATATACCAGATAAATTTTTGGCCAAAGAAATTTCTTATCAAATAGTTGGTAATGGTTTGACAAAAACCCTGGAAGATGCCAACAATACCATTTGGAAAAATTTTCCTTTTTCCTGTGGTTTGTATGCCCTAAAAAAATTCAAGCACAACTTCCATGAAATTGATCGATTAAAACCTTTCAATTTTCCAGTGTGACCTAATAGAAATTATGATTCCTATGGTATTGCTAGAAAGATAATGAATCAGGTCAAGCTGCGAGCATTTCCAAGCAAGCTTGATAGATTTGATGATATGTTTGAATCAATTCCCGAATTTTAAATGTTTTGTAAAAGGAATTTGAAAGGTTCAGTCTAGAATATTTTTTAACATTCAAATTGTATCAAGAACAAAGAAATTCCCATTTGCGAGATTATTTGTTTCATAGACCAAATCCAAAGGCAAAAGAGGTTATAGTTGAAATGACTTCTCAGATTTCAGTACCAATTCAAGAAGAAAAAATCACTAATTTTCAACAGGATGATAAATTCATCCAAAATTGGGAATAATTCGAGAAATAATTGTCTATGACTAATACCGCTGCCACTCATAATGTCATTCAGTCATAAAACATGCCTATTGTGGGTACTACAAGTCCCATAACTCATGCATATGAGCCAGGTATGCAACGTGTTTCTGTTGATAAAGACAACTCCAAGGATGAGGAAGAAATTAGGGAAAACTCATTTACTAGAGAGGTTTCCAAATTTTTTCTTGAGAAAACGTAGATCCAAGGACATAATGATACATAGGAGAATCCAGAAGATACTTCAACCCAAGATATGGAAATCATCCCAGCTTTTCCAGCTACTGAAATAGTCCTAAAAATTGAATATTTACCTCCATTGGACGTATTTTATAGTCCAATACACAAAGTTGTCATGACCAAGTCAAAGAAGAAGCGAAGGATAGAATAATCTCCAGAAATGCCTATAGATGCAACACTAATGCGAGTCCTTTGGAAATGAACTCAATCAGCTCTAGGGAAGGAACTTAACAGATTATCTCAATTTGCGGGTGTTTATGCAAATCCAACTATTGATAAGGAAAAAAGGTTGAATCATTAGTTATAGAGAAGGATGAGAAAATGTCTCAAATGGAGCAATTTTTCTCTAATGAAAAGCAAACGATCGAGCAGGATCTGTAGTGAAGCATCAATAATATACAACAAGAATTTGAAGGTCTTAAACTCAAACTCAAAAACGAGATTAAAGAAAAGGATAAAGTAATTCATCAATTACAACTGAGGATTGAAAAGCTCCAAGAAAAGCCAAAAATAAATTAAGTAAAGAAAGAAGAAATAGATTTTAAGGCATTACTAGCAACACATCAAGAACTTTTTTATCAAAAATATAATCATATTCAAGAGCGAGTTAAGATCAGCGAAAAACTAGTTACTCAGATTTCTGATCTGAGAACTTGTTATGAAGAAATTGATGATAAGGTGTCAAAATACATAGATTGGAAAGAAATTGGACAGGGTAGAGTTATCAATCTCCCTCATCTTGAAGAATCAATTAAATATATAATATTTGGAGATTGGGATATTAAAATTAAGAGCGTTGAATTAGCCATTATCAGAGCTAAGAATTTATCTTCCAGCGTCTCCGAGTATATAAAATATTCTCTTCTACAAGCCAACTTGATTCAAGAATAATCAAAAGACACCATGCTAGATACCATTTTCCGAAAACAATCCTGGCAAGAGACCTCAAATAGTAAAGCTCTTGACATAAAAAATATAACAAGGTTAAATATGGAGAGTTACTAGTACTTGTTGATTAATCCTCGTAACCAATTGATAATGTTGAGGTGCTTCTCCAACGAAGAATCCCAGCTTGTTCCAACGTTAAATGAAACAATATTAATGGGATAAATGAGAATGCAACCAATTCATCCCCCGTACCTCGAACATATGATCAAAGTATGCCAGCTCAAAGACCAACTAGAAAGTGAATCCGGGAAACAACCATGAGACTATTACAACCTATGCATTTTATTTTCCTAGTTTATAGTTTTATAGTTTAGAGTAATATTAGAGACCTCTTTTACAAGTCTTCTATTTTTGTAATATTAATTAGTATTTAAACCCATTTCATGCATTTAGAAAGGGGTCCAAAATTTTGAGAAGACTACTTTTGGAACTTACACTACCGTTTGAACGAAAGTTATCTAATTGAAAATATGAATCTTGAAGCTATCTTTTCAGATCTAAAGCAATGGTGCAACATGTACTATTATCTGTGTATTGATTTTTTTATGTATATGAAATTTTGGCAAACTTATTTCTATCTATTAGTTTCATTCTGATAAGCATTGAAGTGATATATGTTCTTATTCCTATTGATATAATATATTGAACGATATGTTGTTAGATGTGTGACTTAGATATATTTTATGTGATTAATGTTCTTCATCAACTAAACCAATTAAATTTATTTAGTTTCTTAAATGTTCTTATATTCATTAAGTATGCAATGATCTATATTATTTCATGCTTGTGAAATTCTACACCTTAATCATATAAATCAATCCAATCCTGGGAAGTAGTTAGATTTTTTTAATTTATGTTATCATTAGAATAAATCATCTCATTAATATTGATTTTACTTATTTTTTTATATAAACTCTCTTTATACATGAAACTAGTCCCTTTATCCCCAGTCAGACCCATCATTTCAATGGAAAAGGAGTTAGTTTAAGTTCCTGACCTGGTGGAATCCTTAATGTTGAGGAAGTCACTTTCCAGCCTTCAACATTTTTGGTGATAGAAGGAGCCCCATCTGACTATGTATGGAATATAAAGCTAAATTTCAATCAAAAATCCAATTTAAGATTCAACCCCCCTCCAAAGCTTCTACAACTTCTAGATCTCATTCATTATCTCCTGGTCATAAGTCTAAAGTTGTAGCACCATCTCTTTCATCTCCTGAAACATTACCTTGTAGACCTTCTTCAGAGTATATTATTGAGTCTCCTGAATTTCAGTGTTTGATTGAGAAGTTTTAATAAATAACTATATCTCCAGATAAGTCTGTTAACCCTAAAATTTCTAAATAAAGTGTTACATCCATATTTCAAGGTACTGGTGTATTAACCTGATAAAAAAATTAAAAACTTGGGATAACCCCTTTTTAGTTTCCTATTTATTCTCATCGTAAAAAATATACTAGAACAGCATCTCAATCAAGTATCATCAAGATCACATCATCTTCATATCCATTTATTTCCACCTTCTCTTCTCATCAACCCATTTCTGCACTTCAACCCAATCCTGCTCAAACAGTTAGTGTTGTTATAAGTAGTACTAGTCCTTTAGTAAGTTCTTATTCATCCACATCTACTTCTAGACCTATTATCTCATCTTCACAAACAATAAGTCAAGTAATGGCCAACTTACCATGGGTTAATCCCAGTGCTGTTCAAATGGTAAATTTACATCCTCTCCTAGATCATCGAGGAAAATTGTTACCAAAATACAATCCTAATGATGGCCTTCCCGCTGAAGAAAATCTCAATAATTTTATGTTATCCATGAATCTCAATAGCGTTGAACATGAAGATGTTGTAGTTAGATTGTTTCCATACACTTTCCGAGGATCTGCAGGATCTTGGTATTTTTGCCTCCCTTCAGGCTCAATAGGATATTGGGATAATTTTCAAGAACAATTTCTTTCCAAATTTGGTGATGATAGGAAAATTACGTCATTGATCAATGATATTTCTAATTTAAAAGCTAATACAGATGAAAATATCAAAGACTTCAACTCTATATTTAACAAGTTATTGAAAAAAATTCCAACTTTATCTAAGCCTAGATTGGATGTACAAATACATTGGTACATATATTCCCTTCCTTCTAATATAGCATTTTTTGTAGATAGAGCTAATAAAGTCACTCTTGTAGAAAACATGAAAGATGCTTTGTCTGTTGAAAGAATAATTGTTGCTTTAGAAAAGAAAACAGATCTTAAAGATAAAATATCTAAAAAGGCAACATTCAATGATGAGCCAAAGAAGAAAAATCCTAAAGATCCTTTTTATCTTGAGGGACTAAAAAAGTTTCTCAAAACCATGTCCAACAATATCGTTGAAATAAAAAAAACATGTTGTTGAAACCTTTACCATGAAACCCTTTAGATAATTTAGAAAAAATTGATCATCTATCTCTCAGTATCACAATGTTATTTCAAATGTTGAATCCGACCAAGAAGAAGAAGAAGAAGAAACCACAGCTTTTTTCGATGAATCCCAAGATGAAGAAATCACTAAATTACTTGGATTATGGGATTTGGTTTTACTTTCCTCTAATGATGAAACGGAAGCTAAAGACATGCCTGTTAGCACAAGAAGTAGAAATTTTGTAGAACCAACTCAAACAACACAAAAACATAAAATCCCAACTTCTATTGCTAAATAAAAACTTGTCAATAAAAAACCTGCAGTCAAATCATCTCAGCAAGTCATCACCGATTCCCACCCAATCAAATCTACACCCCATCCTCAATATAAAACCTTAGTAATATCTGATACTATTGAATATAATATAATTGAGGATATGAAGAATATTAAATCCAATATTTCTCTTTATGAAGTTATCAAATTAAAACAACAACATAAATTTTTATTGAAATAGATGAATGTAGTTACAACATCTCCTCTTCCTCCAAATGTTGTAGCTAAAGCTGCTAATGGAATAGGGAAACCTATGATTGAAAATTCAAACAAATTTAATGCTTTAGATTCTATTTTGATTAGTGACAGATCCAATTCTCATACTCCTCCTTTTCTTTTAACTTTTGAAATCTACAATAGAAATGTTCATAATTGTTTGATCGATTTTGGGGCTTTGTCCAATATAATGCAATATTCAATTTGAGAAAAATTAAATATCACACGCTAGAAGTCATCAGTTAGTATAGTTCAATTGGATAGAAAAAAGGTTAAGGTCTTAGGAGAGATCAAATCGGTAAGTATTATATTGCCACCAAACCTAAAAGTTGCTCAAATTATCGATATATTGATTGCATACATACCTGAATTTTACAGTTTAGTTCTTAACCGAGACTGGTCCAAAATATTACACGGATATTTTGCAACAGACTGGTCTCACATGTGGCTTCCATATAATGGAAAGCCAAATCCAATCAGATTCGATCGTGAAGAACATATTAAGTACTCAGTTACAGACCTTGGGGAAGAAAATGAGCCTATAGCGTTTAACAAAAACACTTTGGGAAATTACTCTGCAGATTCATTCTTAGGGAATTTTAGTGTGAAAAGTTCACCTTTTCTAGTCAATTCTGTTAACTCACAAGTAGAAAACTTTTCTAAAACTGATTCTATTAGATGCTTCAATTTTGAAGAAGAAACTATAGTCCAATATCCTTTTTGGAAACTTTATTTTGATGGATCAAGATCCAACAATGGTGCAGGAGTAGGATGCGTACTTATTAGCCCGAAAGGTGAGAAAACCATGCTAGCCTGTAGGTTAGAATTTGAATGCACTAACAATATTTTTGAATACGAACCATTGGTTCAAGGTATTTGAAAAGAAATTAGTCTTGATATACAATATATTCAGGTGTTTGCAGATTCATATATTTTTGTGATACATGTATGGAATACTATTCACTATCTCTCAATTCAACTGAAACATTACCAATCCTTGGTTCAATACCTCACATCACATTTCATAGCATTCAATATCTCTCCTATTCCTATATCACAAAATGACAACGTTTTTCTTTTAGGTAATGTTTCCTCCAAGCTTATTCCACCAGAAGATTTTAGTCTTGAAATATTCTCTATTGAATTAATTTTCTTACCATCTATACCGTATAATGTTACTAGTTGGCGGGTTGTTAATGATGATAGTGATATTTTATGTTTTCCTACTTCTGAGAAATCATATGATGATTAAATTGTGGACGAAGATGAACATGATAATCAAATCTAGAAACAAACTGATAAAAATATTTTTCCAAAATCCATGGTAAAGCTTGAAGATTTATATGATCTGAAAGACAAATTCAAGAAAGTCAACAATTCTAAACTACAGAGTTCTACTCTAAGGTTTGAATTGGTTAACTTAGGATCTACTGATTTACATCAAGATAAAAATATTGGGCTTATTCTTTCATCTAAAGAAAGAAATGCATTCATTTGATTATTGAAGAGATACAAACATATTTTTGCATGGAATTACCAAGATCTTAAAAGATATGCCCCATCAATCATTCAACATACTATTACTATGGTACCCGATGTAAATCCTATTTAACAAAAGGTAAGAAAAATTCATCCAAACTTGGAAACTGAAATAAAAAATGAATTAAACAAACTACAGAAAGCCAAGATCAATTTTCTTGTTAGAAATTCAAAATGGGTTTCTAAAATAGTACCTGTTAGGAAAAAGAGTGGAGATATTCAAATTTGTATTGAATTTTGAAATCTGAACAAAGCATGTCAAAAGGATAATTTTCCTTTACCATCAATGGAACAAGTTTTACATCAATAGTAGGTTCTAAATTAATGTCTTTTCTAGATGGATTTTCAGGGTATAACCAAATTTTGGTTCATCCAGAAGATCGCTTGAAAACTACATTTCAAACCAAATGGTGAACTTATGCATATCATAATATGCCCTTTGGATTAATGAATGTAGGAGCCATATTTCAGAGAGCCATGGATATTGCATTCAAAGGATTGATAAATAAAACAGTGGTAGTATGATGATATAACCATATATTCAAAAGATATAAAAAATCACTTGCATGACTTAAAGCATATATTTTAAAGATGCAGTATATTTGGGATCTCTCTTAACCCAAAGAAGTCATTTTTTTCTTTAAACAAAGGTAAACTTCTAGGCTTTATTTTCTCAAAGAATGGAATTTGTATTGATCCAGACATGATTAAAACGATTTCAGAAATTTCAATACCACACAACAAGAATTCAATGCAATCCTTTTTAGGTTAGATAAACTTTTTCAAATTATTCATTCCATATTTTTCACATATATTTATTCCACTACAAAATATGTTCAAGAAAGATACCTTGTTTAAATGGGGAGAAGAAGAAAAGGAAGCTTTTCAATTCATCAAACAAGCAAATTGATGATGCTCCTTATCTTTCAACTCCTAATTTTTCCAATGATTTCATTCTATATACTTTTTCCTCAGAGCTATCATATGTAGTGGTGTTAACTCAACCAGATGACAAAAAACTCGAAACCCCAATTTATTTTTCAGTTCTAATTTTCATGGAGCTGAATTGAACTACTCAGGAGCCGAAAAATAGGAATTTTTAGTTTATAAAGCGTTCAAGTATTTTCGACCTTTTCTTTTGAAAACTCATTTCAAAGTAATAGTTCCTTTCTCATCAATCAAAGAAATACTTATACAAAACGAGCTAGGAGAAAAAAGGGCCAACTGGGTAACATCAATGCAAGAATACGATTTAGAGATAAAACCTGCTAAAATTGTAAGAGGTCAAGGATTTTTCAAGTTGATTACAAGAATGAATGACACATCACCAGATGAGGTAACATATAGTATTGAACATTTTATAGAGGTAATTCAATGACTAAATTTTCTTTGAAAAGAGGCTTTAAATTAAATTATTATGCAAATTATTATCCTCAATGAAATGGCCTAGCGGAATCAACAAATAAAAACCTCATAAGAATAATTAAATGAACTATTGATCAAAACCAAAAAAACTGGCATAAATCCTTAACTTTTGCATTATGGGCACATTGGATAAGTAGAAAAACTTCAATAGGAACTTCTCCTTTTCGATTGGTATATGGGAAAGAGGCAATTTTACCTTGGAATATATCTATCCCATCAACAGACCTAGTTCAATACATTAATGAACAACCTTTATCTTCATTAAAATTAAGAATGCCTAAAATAATCAAAATGGAAGAAGAAAGAGAGAAAGCAAAAATGGGACACAGTCATCATCAACAGTTGATCAAAACTTCATTTGATTCAAATACAGTAAAAACTAAACATTTTTAGATTGGAGATTTGGTATTGAAATGGGATAAAGTGCATGAGGATAAAGGAAAACATACAAATTTTCAAAAACTCAAGCTTGGCCCTTTTCAAATAATCGAAAAAATAGGTCCATCAACTTTCGTTTTGGAAGATTTACAAGGGAAGAAGGAAACTCTTTCTGTTAATGGACTTGTCCTTAAAAAATATTTTTCTTAAAGAAAAATAGTCATTTTGTATAAATATGTAGATAGGTTTAATTCAAAATAAATTAATTTTTTGAAATATTATGCAAAAGGTGAAACACTTTATCATTTTTCTTGAACATGAAAGTGTTAATCCTTAGAGATATAAAATAAGGAAATAAATCATAAATTGAATTCTCAATTTCTTTGGAATATTTTGATTTCAATAGTCGATTAGAAAGAAAAATTTTCAAATCATGTGATTTAAAAGGATATTTTGACATGAATCATGTTCGAAAAGTTACTTTTACAAAGTGGGAAATTTTATTGAATATTAACATATTTTACTCAAATGGTCATCCGAAATCTCATAAAGAGGAAAATGAAAACCTTCCCATTCATTTATATATTAGATATATTATTTCAAAGTGTAATTAAAAAATACAAAAAACTTTAAAGTTGAGATATATCATCATGAGTTGACTCATCATGTTCATTGGAAACTAATAAACGCGACATTATCAATTGGCTACCAAACCAAGATAATCGCTCATGGTCTAAAAAACCTTGAGACAAGGAATCTCATCACGAGTCATCTTGTTCAAATTTATTATAACCAGTGAATGACATTATAACTTTGGGCTGAAACATCAAACCAACTTTGGAATCTAGAACCTAGACTTCCTGGACTTAGAGAGGGCTCTCTCTATTAGATATAGCTTGATAACTATAGGTGTTGACATCAGGCTAGTTATAGAAATGAGATTTTTTTGAAGATGTTTGGTTGAGGTAGAAGAAGAGGACCATTGGGCTATGGAGTCAAACAGGTGTGAAAAAAATCAATTAGATGCATAACTGAGGTTAGGTGCAACAATGAAAGCTAGCCATGTCAATGTAACTTTACATCATGTGAAATTGAACGGAGGGATAGAATAAGGTTTAACTTAAATGCAGAGCAGAGATTCTCTGAATTCTGCATTTAGGTCTCATAGGAATTAGTGGGAATGCAGAGAAAATCGTCTCTGAATTCTACATTGTGATCTCAGAATAAAACATATTGTACTATTTCAAGACTAAGCAAGGTACCCTATGGTAAATCCTACACAAAAATTTCTATCTGCAGTAAAGAAAAGAAAACAGTATGAGAAAATAGGAGAATAAAAAATTACATGGGAAAATACTTCACCACAGAGCATAACACAAGAATATGGAAAAAATCATACTCATTCATTCATTTAATAGAGAGTGTCTACAGCCATTTGAATCTGTTACAATGGTTTTCCCCCTTTGGGCCTCCTCTGCACTGCTAATGAATACAATATTTATAGAAAACTGAAGTCGGCTAGTCTGTCTATTATAGTAATTACATTCAAGCAAAAATAGACAAGTGGAAACATGCAGGCAGTGATAATACCAGCTCGGCTTGCAACAGTGGCTTTCGACAATCTGTTATTAATTACAGAGTGGTTGGAAACTGGTTCAAGTGACGCCTCACAGTCGGCCCATAAAGTATTCATGACATCTGGCCTTGCTCTTCAAAAAACTGGCATTAGGAAATTAATTTTGGTGTAGCGTTGGCTCTTTTCATTGATTTGTGTCGGTGTTGGTGCATTCTTTTGCCCCTTTAGTCTCTATTGTTTGATCTCTGTGTAAATTCCCGACTAGAATTTCACCATCTTTTTCTTTGTGATGTTTAGCCTCGCCCTGAATTTTTCTCCTTTGTTGGGTCCTACCAGAGTCCTGCTATCATGCACAGCCTATTTCCTCATAAATGGCACACAGATATTATTTTCCTGGTTGTGGAGGGATGGCAGGTAGTGGACGTGGTGCAACAGCAGTGGTATGGTCAAATGAATACAGAGGCAATTTTGGAGGCGATCGAAAACAAATTTTCGAAGGGGGGCTTAGGTGGTAAGTGGTAATATAGAAGGGAGGTGTGAAATGACAAGGGGAAGACATGTGGAGGAGTGGGTGGTATTGGATACCACCCATTTCGGACCACCCCTATGGTTAAATTGTGAAAGTTGAAGGGGGGTGAAAAATGCACCAGGACCACCGGATGAGGATGGGCTCCTTTGAGATGGAAGAAAGATGGAGGGCAAGGAGGAGAAGGTAATGACATGGCGGTAAGGTGGGACCAGAATTGACCCTTTTTGTCTTTTTGCTACACGAGCCTTTTTAGCCATTTTAAACCCTTTTTTGAAGCAAAACAACATAAAAAACCATTCACCAGGACTTGAAATCCTTTAGGCCTTTTCTCTAAAATACATCGCATCTGTGCCAATGTCACATTTCACACGATGTAGGAATTAACATTTACCCTTCGCACTTTAATCTTTAAAACTTGTGACAAGCGATTTGCAATCGGGTCCCACTGCATCACATATCACACTTTGGCATTTTTAACATTTAACTTAGAAGCTAACTTGTAAGACTTGTGATGCGCAATCTGTGCTTAGGTCGCATCGCAAGTTAAATATTTTAACTTGCAGGGGTTAACTTTTAGATTTTGCGAAATGCGGGGAAGAGGGACCCACTGGCTATGCGGCAGAGTTTATGAATTGGCAGAAAGTGTAAAGTGGTAAGTATTATGGAATTTGTATGATATTCCTATGTATTGCAATGGCTTATGAAACAGATGTAGAGGTGGGGCCGAATTATCGCATTGCAAAAAAAAATAGATATGTTGCGGGCGCTCAAAATGGTAACTCAGATGTGATGCGATATCGCAATCGCAAATTGACGATTGCAACATTTAGAGTTTAGTTTCCACGCCAAATATGTAATATTTTCAAAATGCGTTGAGGGCCCACTTTTGATCATGATAGGAAATGAGAAAGCAATGAAATGGTAAAGGGGGAAGAGTAAAGTGGAAAGGTCAGAAAAAGGTAAGGTTTCAATGTATTTCAAAGGAAAATGGAATGAAAAAGGAAGCATGGCGGGGAATGGGTGGTGCAGTTTATAAAATAAAGTCCAAAAATTTATAATAAGTGAGTTTATAAAGTATAAGCCTCGAAAGTTTATATATATGTGGGTTTTGGGGGTTTGAATGGGATTCAGAGAATGGGAGAATGTGGAGAAAATGAAGGGGGAAAGGAGGGTGAATGAAATGAAATGGAACGAGGGTAGAAATGAAGTTTGATCCCCATCACACCTTATCAGCAGCACTTCCTTCCTCCTATTGGGTGGAGAAGCAGATTGATTCATTTGAAGCTCTTTAGTGTTAGGAGTTCCCTTTCTTTCTTTAAACATAAATGATAGCCATGGAATATTATTTTTATTATGAAAAATATAAGAAATAATCAGTCACCTTGTGATGTTGTGAAATACACGAGTCTAACAAAAGGAAGGATAATTCTACAAAGAAAATATTAATCACACTACCTTTCGATATGTCTATTATATTATGAATGGTATACTGATTCATTTTTGGTTAAATAGTAATCGTGTCAAGGCTATGAACGCCTGCTAGCAGCAGTGGCTCTACTAGTGACTAATAAGTATATCAAAAAATATAAGCTTTGACTAAATTCCGACTTATCTTTTCAACTTGTTAAGATTTGATTCATTTAAATAGAAATTTCATTCACAAAATAAATAAGAAAAATTTTCAAGTAAGACGAGGTTATTTAGATTAGAATTTACCTATATCAAAGACATATTTCAATTACTTATAAATTTCCTATAATATTGTCTTTAAGTATTAATATTATCAAATATTCTTGATTCATCCAGTGTGTCGCCAATTGTTGTAGTATTGCAACAAATCCCCATTATCCAAGTAAAATAGATTAGAAATGATAATAGGGGCCCTTTAAAAAAATTTAGGTTAATATTTATTTTTAGAAATAAACTTAAAGACGGGATTTTATTAGATTAAGTTTTAAATTTTCATTAAAAAAATAAGAAAAACACCTAAAATAACCCACAAACCAAAAAGCATGAAAGCAAGAAGAAAACAACAATGAAATTGCAAATAGTGAATCGCCGAAATAGCGAAATGCTGAAGTACGAGCATCAATGTTATGAATTGTGAATCGTTCAAATGCAAAGTATCGAAATTTGTCATCTGACATACCCCGATATCACATCCCATCTAAATTTATCGCAATATTTCACTTCAAGTATCGCAGGTTTCTTTGAAGCATTAAAACTCTCCAACTACCAAAATTACTGATTAACAGATCCCAACGTGATGACATCTGTCAAAATCACACGAAACCATGCTTGTCAATTTAATGTTAACTCAGGTTTTTTGTGATCTCGAGGCTTGTAATCGATTTGTAATTATTTCAAATATTAATACAAATGATTTCCCATTATGCATGAGTTAAGTTTATAGGACAGATAATATCATTTGAATTGATTTCAACTTATCCTCTCTGGTTTTATTTTCAACAGGGTAATTCCAAACACTTAGGCATAAAAGGATGTCAAGGTTGATTAAAACATGAAGGAAATCCACCACCCCATAATTGTTAGTCATACTGCAAGAGGAAGAAAACGAAATGGTTCCCCTAATCTCGGATACTACATGGAACCTAGATATTGGTTCTTCAAGCTTAGGAGGGATCTATCAGTTGTTCGAGAATGAAAAACAAAAGTAATCCTAGACAGAAAAGCTGTGACCAATGATACTTTGTCCAATGATTTAGAATTATGGACAGACACTGCTAATCATTTTCTTCACATAATTGTTTCTCATTCTAAGATGTTTCCATATATTGATTTAGTGAAATGGGTGTTGGATAATGTAGATATTAGAGATAGGAAATTTGTTAAAAGAAGAAGAACTGTCATTGGCTCTCTCAAGCCATCATATTTGAAGAATATGTATAAACTTCCAGAGCCCCAAAAGAGATATGACGCCCAATTTTTTCAAGATTTCATGCAGAATAATGACCATCTTGTGACTATAATTAAAGAATGGAGAAATGACCCAAACCAGAATAAGCATGACGATAAGGGTATGTATTCAGTCATCTCTCTTAAAATACCATTCCCTCATATAGTTACAATGATGTGTCGTCCATTTAGATCTGTAAATACGACCAAGTTTAAAGAGAATTGGACACCATTGATAGAAGCAGCCTCTGATGGCCATATTATATATTGGGCTAATATTATTTTTGATAATTTGATAAGATTTATCATATCCTATAGAGAAAATCAAAATGCCCCCCTAATGTAGTCTCTCATTTTTATATGAGTTCCTATATCTTAGACGCAGTCTGGTTTTCTTTTGAATTTTCGTCATTAGGATGGAAATGTATGAGAGAAATTTAAACCCCCATAGACGTACAGTTATATTTATTATGGGAGTCAAAATATCACTCTCATATGTTTAGAATATGCAATGACATAATGCTCCTGGTCTTCCAAGTCATTTTCGAAAGAAAAATCCCTAGAGTCACCCCTGAAGCCAATAAAAGTCTTAAGTCTGTAGGTAGGTGGTTTGGTGAAGAAAAATTTACATACATCCATATTCTTTGAATTTATGCCCTTCCTCATGTCCTACCCTTGTATATACTAGATAAATTGTTGGCCAAAGAAATTCCTTATCAAACATTTGGTAATGGTTTGACAAAAACCCTGAAAGATGCCAAAAAGACCATTTGGCCAGCTTTTCCTCTTTCCTGTGGTTTGTATGCCCTAGACAATTTCAAGCTTTCCTGTCTTGAAATTGATTAATTAAAACCTTTCAATTTTCCAATGTTACCCAATATCAATTATGATTCCTATGGTATTTATAGAGAGATAATGAATCAGGTCAAGATGCGAGCATTTCCAAGCGAGGCTTATATATTTGACGATATGTTTGAATCAATTCCTGAATTTTCAATGGTTCAACAAAAGGAAGTGGAAAGGTTAAGCTCGGAAGATATTTTAAGATTAAAAGTGTATCAAGAACAGATAAATTAACATTTTCCAT
This sequence comes from Pinus albicaulis, assembly GCA_034641835.2. Taxonomy (NCBI): domain Eukaryota; kingdom Viridiplantae; phylum Streptophyta; class Pinopsida; order Pinales; family Pinaceae; genus Pinus; species Pinus albicaulis. The sequence goes on along the minus strand of CM076582.1, from coordinate 666,384,166 downwards.
ATTATTATTTTCATAGGCCAGAGCCGAAGGCATAACAGGTTATAGTTGCAATGATTTATCAGGTATCAATACCAATTCAAGAAGCATAAATCGCTAATTTTCATAAGGATGATAAATTCATCCAAAATTTGGAAGATTCGAGAAAGCATTGTCTGAGACTAATACCCCTGCTACTTAGAATTCCATTTAGTCAGAAAATGTGCCTATTGTGGGTGTTACAAGTTCCATTGCTCATGTAGATTAGTCCAGTGCGCAGCATGTTTTCGCTGGTATAGACAACTCCAAGGATCGGGAAGAAATCAAGGAAACCTCATTTACTAGAGAGGTTTCCAAAATTTTCTTGAGCATACCCAAATCCAAGGACACAACGATATAGAGGAGAAACCAAAATATACATCAACCGAAGATATGGAAATCATCTCGGCTTTTCTGACTACTTAAATAGTCCTAAAAATTGAAGAGATACCTCCATTGGATGTATTTTATATTCCAAGACACAAAGATGTCAAGACGAGGTCAAAGAAGAAGCGAAATATAGAAGAATATCCAGAACTATCTATAGATGCAACACTAATGCGAGTCCTTTGGAAAGGAACACAACGAGCTCCAGGGAAGGAACTTAACATACTATCTCAATTTGCAAGTGCTTATGCAAATGAAACCATTGATAAGGTAGTAGAATTTGAATCATTAATTATAGAGAAGGATGAGAAAATTGCTTAAATGGAGAAAGTTTTCTCTGATGAAAAGAAAAGGATCAAGCAGGAGCTGCAGTCAAGCATCAATAATATACAACAAGAGTTTGAAGGTCTTAAACTCAAACTCGAAAATGAGATTAAATAAAAGGATCAAGTAATTCATCAATTGCAACAGAGGGTTGAAAATATCCAAGAAAAGCCTATAATCAATGAATTAAGGAAAGAAGCAAAAAAGTTGGAAGCATTACTGGCAACACAACAAGAATTTTTTTATCAGAAGTATCAAATTCAAGAGCGAGTTAAGACCAATGATCAATTAGTCACTCAAATTTATAATATGAGACATTATTATGAAGAAATTGATGATAAGGTGTAAAAATACATCGATTTTCAAGAGACTGCATAGGGTAGAGCGACTGATCTCCCTCGTCTTGAAGAATCAATTAAAGATATAATATTTAGATATTGGGGTATTTAAATCAAGAGCGTTGAATTAGCTATTATCAAAGCTAATAATATATCTTCTACCATCTCTGAGTATATAAAAGATTCTCTTCTGCAAGCCAACTTGATTCAGGAAGAATAAAAAGACACCATGCTAGATATCATTTTCCTAAAATAATCTTGTCAAGAGACATCAAATAGAAAATCTCTTGACATAGAAAATATGACAAGGTTAAATATGGAGATTTACTGGTACTTGTTGATTAAGCCTCATAACCAATTGATAATATTGAGGTGCCTCTCCAATGCAGCAACTCATCTTCTTCTAACACTGAATGATGCAGTATTCACGGGACATATGAGAATGAAGAAAATTCATCCCCCCAGCTCGAACATGTGATCAAAGCATGCCAGCTCAAATACCAGCTAGAGAGTGAATCCACGAAACAATCATGAGATTCTTGCAACTTATGTATTTTATTTTCCTAGTTTATAGTTTTATAGTTTAGAGTAATATTATAGACTTCTTTTAAAAGTCTTCTATTTTTGTAATATTAATTAGTATTTAAAACCATTTCATGCATTTAGAAAGGGGTCCAGAATTTTGAGAAGACTAATTTTGATACTTACACTACAATTTGAACGAAAGTTATCTAATTGAAAATATGAACCTTGAAGCTATCTTTTCATATCTAAAGCTATGGTTGAAATGGTACTATTATCTATGTATTGATTGTTTCATGTTTCTAAAATTTTGGAAAACTTATTTATGTCTATTAGTTTCATTCTCATAAGAATTGAAGTGATATATGTTCTTATTACTATTGATATAATATATTGAACAATATGATGTTAGATGTGAGACATAGAGATATTTTATGTGATTAATATTCTTCATCAAATAAATCAATTAAATTGATTTAGTTTCTTAAATGTGCTTATATTCCTAAAATATGCAATGATCTATATTATTTCATGCTTGTGAAATTCTACGCCTTAATCATATAGATGAATCCAATTCCGGGAAGTAGTTAGATTAGTTTTAATTTATGTTATCATTAGAATAAATCGCCCCGTTAGTGTTGATTTTACTTATTTTGTTATATAAGCTCTCTTTATACGGAAAATTGGTCCCTTTATCCCCAACCAGACCCACCATTTCAATGGAAAAGAATTTATTTTAAGCTCCTGACCGTGTAGAATCCCTAATGTTGAGGAAGTCACTTTCCAACCTTCAACCCTAGGGTAAGATGTAATTTCCTATGCTATAGACCATTTTGCACTAGTATAAGTAATATTCTTCTAGTAACCCTGATAGGGGTAAGTTTGTTGACCAAATCCTTGATAGGCCTTTTGAATAGAACCTAGATAAGCTTGTTTTTAACCAAACCTAGCATAGGTGTGTTGACCATGTCTAGGATAGGTTTGATATTGTTGGAATTTATGTTGTGGCTTCCATGGGATTTGATAATATGGTTGTTTCCCGCTAGGATAGGTTGGACCAGGTTGTGAATAGATGGGACCAGTAGAAGCTTGTGACAAGGGTAAACTGGCATGTGGTTGTGAAATTCTTGATACAGATGATTGTTGTAAACCAGCCTAGGAAGACAGAGTATGGAGACTCGAAACTTGAGGGTAAAGGGTTGAAGGACCCGCCTTAGAAGATTGAGCTACGACTAAGGAAGTAATAATAGGCATAGTAGGTATGGATGGAACAGGTTGAACTGGTTGATATTGGTACAAAACCGTTTGTGGTTGAACAGGAAAAGTAGGCATCCATTGACAAACAGGAATTCCAGCATAATATTGACCTAAAAATGAAGGACTACTTCCATATGGAGTAGACATGGGTTTCCCCCCAGCATATGGACTACAAGGATATTGTTCATACTGACCTTAATATGATGGGATTCCAGTATAAACTGCATAAGATGGACAGTAACCAAATGGACTAGCCTGATATTGAGTTGATGATGTAAGTAAAGGATCAGGCCATTAAATACTCGTAAGAGAGGAACCAGATAAAATTCCAGATGATGACATGGGCGAAGTCCATGGACTAGAGGAGGCACCAAAATAGGTTCCATTTAAATATTGGTAACACTATGGGATGAATATACCACCATAAAGATGATACTCAGGTGTCGTATAAAACATAGAAGAAGTAGAAACAGTAGATTTTTTCGCAGTTGTAACAGATGGTACAGTTTGGGATGTTGTCTCAGCCATGGTTACATAGCCTAGTAAATACTCTAAAGAATATACAGGAACTTGAAACTGAGTAGTATAAATAGGATCAAACGTGGATCAAACGTGGAAAATATGGATAAATATGAAGCCCCAACCCAAAATGAGTTGGAGTTGAAGGGGTTGTATCTTTCTAAGGTTCTTCCTCAATTGAAATCAAACTAGGTGGAAGTACTTCATCGTCAGGCTCAAGATAAATTTCAAGTAGTAGAATCTTTGGTAAGGAACAAGACTCAAAAGCTACAAGTGACTGAGGATGATATGGTTGATCGTCTCCTGGCACGTGAACAACTTCTTGTTGTTCAACTTCAGGATCAATGTGTTCTGGTAAAAGAATGACAACTACTAGATCAACTTCTGGTTGAACAACTTCAGGCTCTGGATTTATCGTTTCATTCGATTAAACTTCAGTGTCCTCAAGTAACCATGAGGGTTTTGTATCGATGGTAACAAATAAATCAAGATTGGTAGAAACTACTCGATAATTTGTACTCAAAGTATCAGATGAGTTTGGTAAATTAGATGAAGATGAAGCACCAAAGTTTCTAGAGGTACCAGACTCCATAGGACGAGCTCGCCTTTAGCGACTAGGTGTAGCTTCTGGGGGTAAAGGTGGTTTATTAGCTATCCTACGCGAACAACAAGGAAAGGGTTGATCTTCTTCCATGATTTTTGATATATTTTATTACAAAAAATAAATAAGAAAAAAGAGGGTAATGCTAGGAAAAAGGATTACCAAGCAACTGTGAACTTCAATATACCGCTCTAGTAAACCAAGGACTTATGTAAGTGCAAGAAATATCCCTGAATTCTTTGTTCAGTGTATCACATTGTACAAGGTATCTGACTTAGTTACCTATGTATGGTAAACAACCTAATGTTTTCCTTCCAAATATACTCGATGGTACATGGAGGCCCAATCCCTATTAGTGTTTTCTAATGCAAAATCGCACAGTGAGAGCATCCCCTTATACTTTTCATACTAGAACATTGCCCAATATACTCAAGGTACATGGATGAGCTCCGATATAGTTGCATACATGGGATGAGGTATCACACTCGGAATGTATCGCAAACAATTAACGACATCTGCTATGTTTTACGACGATGGAACATGTCTCTAGCCTACACCTCTAAATGTTATTGTTAAGTGACAATACTCCCTTCGGTTAATTGAGATCAATTTTATGTCAATATTTCTTAGAAATTTTCCTTTCAGATTCACCACGTGATGTATTTTAAATTCCTAGAATGCAACAAAGATGATAAGCATTCGTTTTGATTCAATTTCAACAATGAAAACCTTAGCTACAAGGGATAGAGCAATCAGATCATAAGCAATCAACAATGAGCACATCTAAACACAAATTACCCAACTATTCCTATGCAACACTCACAAACCCTATATGGAAATGCATTTTTTTCTTTTCGGTTTCTTTTAAGTGTGAATGAAGGAAAAATAAACTAAGATGAACAAATAATCAATCAATACTTTCAAGAGAAACGAAGACTAGTACGAGAATTCCTCTTTTTGAAAATAAAGAACTAATCAAATGAAAACTTTAAAATTTGGAACTATTTCAACAATGATAAAGAAAACAAGAAGAAACACTGAACAAACATACACCCAAAGTGATCAAGGGTAGGAGAATAAATCTGGACTCTAGAGGCAGTCAGACACTTGAAAAATCAACAAACAAGACATTGAACTGGATGGTAAAAGACAAAAAATATGATGAATTTCGGTTGGTCACAGGAGAAATGCACCCCTGAGTGGGAGAAAGTGCATTGCATAGCACTATCTCTAAGCCAAAAATGCTTTGAAGAGTATTTTTTCATGACCAACAATGCGTTGGTGCTAGAGGAATCTCAAAATAGGAAAGAAAACACACTTGTTTCACCAAAACACATTCAAATGACTGAAATGAAGCAAATACAGTGTACTAGAGGCTAAAAAACAAGGATAAAACCACCAAGGACGATCAATCAAGTCCCCAGTACGGTTGCCAATTTGTTTTACGGAAATCAAACCTATCGATAGATAAGTTTCCCGAAGTGTGGTGGACACACTTAGAACAACGGGTGAAAGGCACTTAACCTTTTCCTTAAGAAAAACAGATAAGATAATAACACCTACTTGTGATCCTTCATTATTGTTCATCTCTCTTTTTTCACTTCTGTCATTATCAATTGAACTGAACTCATTTTATTGATAACTATAATTTCTAACAAAATACAGAAAAAGACATAAAGGCATATGATCTATTCATCTTAATCAAACTGAATCGATTTAATTTGAAAATACATATATGAAAGCATGAACACATGTATCAAGAAAGGAAAAAATATATTTATTATAGGATAGAAGGATAAGTTACAACCAGTTGGATCAATTAAATTTCAACTTGCTCCAGCTTCAATCCTATCCTCATCACATCAGCGGCATTACTCCAGCATCATAACATTACGTGCAAACAATACCTCGAAGATTTATAATTTCACCAGTGTAACTCCACAAATTCAAAATCTTAATCCTCTTTTGCACTATGATCAATGCTCAATTTATAAGAAATGAGGGTATTTTGGCATTAATTTGTCATTGAATTGATTTTCCATAAATGGATGAGGGAGTTTCCTTGTTCAATGGGATATGAGGATAAGTGATTTAATGGCTTCATGATGTTCATATTCGAGGTTTTCAGATAGTATGATAGTTGGAAACACTTCTATAGGCCACCAGAAAGTGGGAATATTCCTAGAATCATTTGAACAATTCACTCCTAGTTGACTAATGCACTATTAAGTGGGCCTAGATTCTCTGCAATGCTACATTGCATGGGAGTAAGTTATCCTCAAAGCACTTGCTGTAGTCTACGGGTGTGTTGGTGGCTCAATGGAGCATTTCATCTCAACTCCAAGCAATGAAACTTTCATGGATAAAAACAAACAATCAGATGACTTGTTTAAAGTAAGTAGCAACTGATTTAGAGTAATATATAATATGTTTTTTTATATCTAAGTTTCGGGAGTGATGCCTATTAGTTCCCAAATCCACCTTAGGCTGAAATAAGGAAGAAGAAGGACAACACCAAACCACGCTCAGCCTCGTAGCTAGCCCTACGAGGACAGGAGAGGGCTCTCTCCAGGTCAATCTCAATAAAAATGTTCAAAGGGGCTTGAGATGACTAAAACAAAAACTGATCTTAGGCTAGATAAACAAATAGGAGCGTTTGATTTTTATTTTTAGGGGTTTTTGTTGGAAAAAAGGGAAAAACACTTTTTGGGCTTGGGGATGAGGCCAAATCTTGCAGAGTTCAAGTTGGGGCAGGGTAGGCAGCGGCTTTGATGTCTTGGATCGAATGAATGGATGGAAAATACTGCTGAGGATCTGAAGAGGGAAAGAGCGTGCAAGGATCCTCTTCAAACTGATGAAGAACATAAACAACTAAACAAAAGCTTAAGGCAGAGCACCAGCAAATCAATGAATTCTACCTCAAATACTCACTTGTTTAATTCAGAAGCATAGAGAAGGGAAATGGAAAACATATAACATCAATTAAACTTACAATAACATAACAATAACATCATCAAAACTCAGAAGCCACAAGGATCCCAACAAGTGCTGCAAAACTCTGGTCTTTCCTTTGCCAAAAACTGAAAATGTATGTACAATGAGGTGCCAAACTTTTCCCAAGTATACAACCCTGAAAATGTCTCAGAAAATACAATATATAGACAAGTATAACCCCTTCCCATGCCTCTGGGGTTCGAGCTCATGCTTCTAGGAGCAGTTTGAACCAATTCTAAATAAGGAGCTATAATCTAGGCAACCAAACAACTTGCCTCTATATGCTAGGAAACTGATCCATTCACTTAATTTTCACTTTTTAGTGAATGAATCATCTAGAAAAAGTAAATACATGCCAAAATTACATCATAGTTACCAAATTACATCAATATAGATCAATAATTACATCAAGAGGTGAAACTAGTCAAAACTGGCCGAATTCCTGAGCTGGAAGGTGAAAAATAGGTTGAATTCCTCTATGCGACGCGCTCAAAATCTCTATGCGCCGTGCTACTTTGGACCTATTTTTGGAGCACTTCCTGAAGTCCAAATCGAGGTCATGATAGCTCTTTGAAAAGCCCTGTTTGTCTGCTATCCAGCCCAAGTGGAATTTCTCAATTTGGAGCTCATTTTCCCCTCCAAAACTTCAATCTCCCAAAAGTACTTCATGCTGGTGCAAAAGGTGGCAGAAAGGTGATTTTCATGGTGTTTTTGGCCCTTCAGACCACCCAGAATTTGATGAAATGCTTCAGCCATTCCTGAGCATGCATAAATTACCATGAAAAATAAAAAAATATCAAGTTTTCCTCCAGAAGGTGCCCCAATCATAAGCGCGCGTTGGGAGGCTCGACGCGTCGGGCGGAAAAACCTGTTTTGCAACCAAAATTTTCAAAATGACAAAATATTCTCCAAATTTGCTGAAATTTTGAGTGAAGGTCTCCGATCATGTCTCATGCTCAGCCAGGGAAGCATCGGCCAAGATTCGGAGTGGATCCAGCCTCTTTCGACGTTTAAGTGCTCTTTTCAGCCTTGCTTTCAGGATCTTCATTTTTGCTCTGCAAACGTGTGTGCGGGCCCAATAGTGACCTTTCATATGTCTGAGCATGTCTTTGTCCCTATTGGCCTTTTCCAAGAGCTTCTCTAGGTGAATTTTGACATGTGTAAGGCAAGTCTCTCGCTCAAATGGTGTCATGTCACCTGGTCTCTTCCGGGCCAATTGTCGATCTTCATGGATTTGTCGCAACTCTATAAGTGTGTGCTGATCCTCCAGCTGTTTATTACCCTGCTCCAAGTAACCTATCACCCATTGAGCTCTCTGCAATTTCTCAGTCAGCGTGTCAATCTCGGCCTTTTGTTCCTGGATGATCTCTTTCAGTTTCGAGCTAGGAGAGCTTGCATCAACATCGATCAAAACAAAATCAGTATCTTGGCCTCCCGAGGGACCCTCATCGTGCATAGGCCTCTTGCCTCTGTCCTGAACCGGTACCTGTGCTGATTTCAAAGGCAACACCCCTTCCACACCATGTAGAGATATTACTCATGCTGCTAATGAATTCAACGAGATCCCTTCCACCCCGGGTGGAGATAGTACTCGTTGTGTCGCTGCAAATAAGGCTCTGTGGCCTCTCTGATATGTCACATACACTGGAGCACTGATAGGATCAGTCTCAGGAATCTCAAACTAGTGTGAAGGTTCAGCCTCATCATGAACAACCTCGGGAGGAGGCTGTGGCGCTGAAAAGAAGTCACGGGAAATGAACTCATCCCATGCGATGCCCTGTTGTGCTAGCTGATGTACCACCATGATCTTGATGAGCGCGTAATGGTAAATGCTGTTATGCTGCTGCTCTGGGGTCTTCTTCTGCACAAGGACCGTCATCCGCTCTATGTTACGGTACATGAAATATGGAATGCTCATCAACCGCACTCTCATGAAATGCATCAACAGTCGGATGTGATATGCATACAAGCATGAAAAGCGCCCTTCACAACTGAAGTACCTAATGATTACTTTCATCAATGGTGCATACTCCTCCTTCAAGAAAAAAAATGTAAAAACTCTTCTCAACTGCCTCAAATATCCAGGTCTGATGTACGGCTCATAATAAGCTCTATCCAACTACTGTCTCTTATTCCATTCTTCATCGATGCTTGGTATCTTGGTTGCCTCAGAAATAGTCTCTGGTGTCAAAATGAAGTTCACTCCAGCAATATTTACACGACCGTTGTGAAAATGTAGGAAAAATAGGTGAGCTAACTCATGATGATGCTGAGTTCGGGCAATCATCTCACAATACTGGAAACATGACTGACACTGAAAACAATCCATTGCAAGCGGGCAAGCCTGCAACTGTGTCAAAGAAGTGGGTTCTTCCCTGACATGCCTGCCACTTTTATGAGATCTCCTTGACACATTTAGTTCTGCTGTAGAATCATTGTCCTGCTCGTATCCCTGCTCATATGGTGAATCTGTCTCTGACATGGTGCTGAAATGTATTTGTCAATTGTGTTCTTGGTTGGTCAGAAAATGAGCAATTGGTGTATTTGTTTCAATGCCCAAATGTGTCACATGTAATGAGAGGCTGCAAGGAAGTGTCAAAGTGAATACAATGGACTGTCACCTGAATTTGTAATGGACAGACATTTACTCACTACTTTGGAAATCTTTGAATTTAGACACCTTTGCAAATGATATGGGACTGGGTGATAGTGATGGGACTTGTAGTTTTAGGGATATGTATAAATTTAATGTCAAGGAAAATGTCCTCGAATCTTTGGTAATCAGGATTTATTAATGATATGAGGTGGTGGGAAACAATAGGATTTGGGAATTTAAAACATGGGACAGAAGGTATAGGGATATGGGATAGAGGAATAACAATGGGACTGTGGGAGTGTGGTGTATATTGTGAAAAGATAGCAGTGACAACAATGACAGTAAATGGAAAGAGCAGACATATCAATGAAATAATAATTGAAGCACCAAATTTCACATTTTGAAACAACTCCCTTTAACCCTTGGAGCAAATTTGGAGGTCGATATAGGGTTAAATATTTCACCATTCAAACACTAACCTCTTTGCTTCTAAACGACAACACCATAGTTTAAAATCATTGAACGAGCTTGGAAAAACTTACTTGGAGAAGATAGCACTGAACCAAATCGAATTTTCACCGGGCGGAGCTGATTTTCGGCCGTAGGGCTCTATGCGCCGCGCGCAGACCCAGTGCGCCGCGCTGGTTTGGTGCGCCGCACCTGTGGCAATTTCAACTGTTGATTTCGGCCCAATGCACTGCGCACATTCTATGCACCACGCCTCTTTTGTGTGCGCCACGCACAACTTTAGCACTCAGTCACGGCCTCTTCAAACGTTGTTTGCTCTCCAACTTTCAAAATATGATTTTGCTATGAGATTTTGTGAATATTTCCTGATGCAAATGGTTTATATGACTTTGAGGAATATCTTATAGAGATGGTTTTCATTTTTTCTTCTCCAAAAACCCATTTTGTAATGTTTTTATTTTGGCACTTTATCATTTAATGAAACTCTGTCTTTTGGCTTTTCACTGATTTTCTGAGTTTTAACTGATGAAATGGTTGATTTTTGCAGGGATGTTGGCGTTGATGTTTGGCAAAGTAAAACTAGAGCCTGCTTTGAAATCTTCAAGATGGAAAAATACATGTTTATTACAAAGATGAATGTGACAATTTCTTATTCAAAACAGAGTTTTGAACAAGAAATGTCCTCAAATATGTCTGATGATGAAAAAATTTGAATTGAAAACTTACTGAAATCCTCCTCATGGCCTATGGGCATTTATTGAACATGTAAAAAGACTAAACCCTAGAATCAGAAAACAAAAGACTCTTCTTGACCAAAATAATCATTTATGACTGTGAATGACATGAACTGAACTTTGACGATTTTGGAGAAATTTTGACTAACCCAGCAGGTACAAGCATGAGGGAAACAAGAAAACCAAACCCTTCCGTCAGTCGATGGCATGCCCCTAACAGAATGCAGATGAATGAGAGGAATGAGACACCTAAAAAATGAAATGCAAATAGAGAAATGGTCTCTTACGGAGGGCTGTAAAGACCGAATCTAACATTGGCTCCAATGGGGATGGTAGCTCCTTGGAGGTGCCAAGAATGGCAGATCTTTGGGAGAGCAGACCAGTGCCTTTTTCCATTGGGCTATGGAATCTATTATTTGAAAAAACAACTCAAGACTGTTGACTGAATTTATTTGACTGAAATTTTAACTCCAACTGACTCAACTCTTGAAACAGAAATGATTGAAACAAACAGACTCGACAAACTCAAATGAAAACTGAAATCCCTCTTCAAGATTATATCCTTCGCTTCGGGCCCCATACTGAAGAAAATACTACAGTGCACACTTACAATAAAATTTTAAATACAATGGTATATACAATGGTGATGTAATACTGCAGAAAAATATCTCAAAAATGGTACCGCTTGAGTAGCCGACCATTGATCGACCCTCTTGGACAGTCTTCACCGTTCATCTCCTTCAACAGAAAGGCATTCTGACCTCGATATTCTTCAATATTGAATGGAACTTTCCAAAGGTTTTCAAACTTACCGTGTTTACCTTTGTCTTCATTCCTAGCATCCCACTTCAGTACCACCTCTTCTAGCTAGAATTTATCCGCCTTCGCTTTCCTGTCATAGATATTTTTGATTCTTTCCTGCAACTTAAATGTATTCTGGAAGACCTCTTCTCTCATTTGCTGCAAGTGAATCATCTGATTTATCCTTCTCTGCATGTGGCTCTCTTCACTATCAGCTTCTTGAAGAAGCTTGACTACTGGAACAACAAGTGATGTAGGAAAAACTGTATCTACTCCATAAACCAACTTGAAAGGAGACATACCAATTGACTTCTTTTGTCTTACCCGATCAACCCATAGTGCATTCACCAGCTTATTATGCCAACTCTTCTTATTGATGTCCAGTAACTTTTTAATGATATTGACTAGAGAATTATTGGAAGATTCCGCCAAACCATTACCTTACGGATGGTAGGCAGTTGAATGCCCCAGAATTATTTTATACTTCACACAAAACTCAATCATCTTTCTTGACTTAAAAGCCGCTGCATTATCTGTGATCAATTTACTCGGGCAACCAAAACGGGAAAAAATGTTGTTCTCAAGGAAAGAAATAATTACCGAATCGGTGGCTTGTCTTGTAGGCACTGCTTCGATCCATTTCCTAAAGTAATCGATGGCTGTTAGAATCCATCTATGCTGTCCTGAGGAAGGAGGATGGATTTCCCCGATGAAATCCAAACCCCACTGCTAGAAAGGGGCACTTACCTAAATAGGCTTGAGTGGCAATGGCTGTAATTTCTTTCTTCCTTCGAAAATCTGGCACTCATGGCAGCCTTTGACTGTCTTAAAAACATCAGCAAACAATGTCGGCCAATAGTACCCAGCTCTCAAAATATTATTGGCAGTTGTCTTCCAAAATTGATGACCGCCGCAGTCACCTTTGTGGAAATCTTCCATTACCTTCTTAGCTTCTTCCTCCACCAAAAAATTCAATAACACACCACTGGGATCCTTCCAATAAAGTGCAAAATTCAAAATACAAAATTTTTCAGCCTTTAGTTTCAAGGTCCTACCTTTGTTTCTGGCCATGCCGGGCGGTGATGACAAATTTTGAAGAACATAGATGATATCTGAATACCATGGGGAATCAACAAACATTTCTGATACCTGTAGTGGCGAATTCTCCTCATCTTCATCAGACATAGCAGCAATCAGATTTATGTCTAATGCGTGGAAATTGGATTCAGCCATAAGTTTCACCAACCCCTGTCCCTTGATCAGTTTCGTGGGCTTTATTTCCACATCATATTCAAGCAAAGCTGCAATCCACTTACCACGTCTTCCTTCCGGATCAGTCTGTACTAAAACATCTTTCACGGCAGCGTTAGGAACATAAGCTAAAATATGGGAATGCAAAATGTATACCCGGAAATCCTTCAATGCCTTTACCAGTGCCAAAGCTTGCTTCTCAATGATGTTGTATTTCAGGGCTGCGTCTCTAATAGTTCGACTGAAAAATGCTATAGGCTTCTCATGTCCTTCTCGTTTCTACATTAACACAACTGCCATGGTGTATTTCGAAGCGAAGGAAAACAAAATAAAGTCTTGGGTGTAATCCGGGCTGATTAACACCGGAGCTGAAGATAGTGCCAACTTCACCAAATCAAAGGACTTTACCGCATCTTCCGTCCACTTCACTTGGCTGTCCTTTTTCAACATATTTGTTATTTCTCTCAAATTCTCAGCAAGGTTAGGAACAAAACGATGCAAAAAGTTCATTTTACCGTTAAAAGACTGAATTTATTTCTTGTTCCTAGGAGGGTCAATTTGCTGGATTGCTTCAACTCGTGCCGGATCAATACGAATGTCATCTTTGGAAATAATGTGACCAAGCAACTTACCTTCATCCATGGTGAATAAGCTCTTCTTAGGATTAAGTGAAACACCATATTTTCTGCACTTCTGAAAAAAAACCTTCAAGTGATGCATGTGCTCTTCATCTGAATTAGAAAACACAGTTAAATCATCAAGGTATATAACAAGAAAAACATCTTTTTCATTCGCAAAATCCATGTCCATCACCCGCTGGAAAGTTGCACCAGCATTCTTCAAACCAAATGGCATCTTAGCATAGTGAAATGTCCCCCACGGAGTGGTGAAGTCTGTTTTATCACGGTCATCCTCATGGACCAAGATTTGGTTATATCCAGAATACCCATCGAGTAGTGACATCCAAGATGCACCCACTACTCGCTGTAATATATGATCCATCTTAGGCAATGGATAATTTTCCTTCAATGACACCTTGTTCAAATTTATGAAATCAATACACAAACGGATCTCACCTGTCTTTTTCCGCACTGGCACCAAATTTGAATTCCAATCAGAAAATCTGATAGGAACAATGATTCCTGCTTTGTACAACCTGTTCACCTCTTTCTCAATCGATGGCAGCAATTTGGGATTGATTCTTCTTAGCTTTTGTCGGAAAGGCTTCTGATTAGGCTTAATTGGGATAGTATGCTGGATGATATTAGTGTCATACGTCTTTAAATCTGAGTAATCACAAGCGAAAGCATCAACAAATGAAGACAACTAACTCACATATTCAGATCTTACCTCCGATGACAATGACTTGGATAACTTTACCATTTTGGGGTTTTCAGCTGTCCCAATATTTACATCCTCGACTCCTTTTTCAGTCGGTCGTAAAGTTGGTTTCTTGGCTACATCATCCTGATCGAAGAGTTCTTCTAAAGGTATCAGACCTTTAGGAATAATGTTATCTTTCAGCTATAACACTTTCATTTGATTAACTTGAACATCATCACCATCATCAAATTCCATATTGATTGAGGTATCTTTGAACTTACCTTTACTTTGCATAAAATCATTAACCTCATCATCATCTTGAAAAACTTGCCAACATCTTTGATTATCCAGGACAGTAGGACGGCGCTTCACATGGATCTCGAATTTATTACTTGAATTCATTGGGATTTTCAAGTTACTTGCTGCCTTGGCAAGCGCATCTACAATTCCATTTTGAATGTGAGGAATACAAGTCAAGGTATAATCTGAAAACTGCTTCAAAATATCAAGGACATCGTTCCGGTAAGCCCGCATCCGTGGATGTTTCGTTTGATATTCTCCCTTTACCTGCTTAATCACCAATTCGGAGTCGCCATAGACCGCAATTCTCTTAGCTTTCAGCTTTCTAAGAATCTTTAGGCCAGCAATCAGAGCTTCATACTCAGCCTCATTGTTCGAACAATCAAATGCTAATTTGTAAGAACATACCCGTACATTGCTCGGTACCTTGTTAGGAGCGGAAAAAGGACTACGTACGCAAATACCAATCCCAGCACCATCATTGCCGACTGCACCATCAAAATCCATGGTCCATAGAACCTCTTCATCATCCTCTAAGTGCTAAAATTGCGCTAGCTCTATTTTTTTTGCTTGTTGTCCACTCTCTTTAGCTGATTGCTCAATTGTGCTTTCCGGTAGCTGCCTTTCTTTCTGCAAAATTTCTCTGAAATTCTTGGTAATCTCTGGGATATCTTCTACTTGAACTAACTGACTATCTACATCATTAAAACTATCGGCAAACAAAACAAAAGACTCTAGATCTGTATGTACATAATTAAGCAGATGATTAACCGGTTTCTCCTTAGTGGTAATCATATACTTCATTTTTTGTTCCCGATACAAATTTCTCATTTGGCCAAACACGGGAATCGTCGCATAGGATAAATATAACTGTAATGTCCCTTTCAATTTTTCTCCCCAAGATCTGGAAAGCACCATACCAAATCTCGGAGGAATTTCTGCTACAACAACGTCCATCAAAACATTCTTTGTAGGAATCTGATCCAAACTTACAACCAAGTCTTTAATGAGCCCAATGCATCTCACTCTGCTAGAATCAAATGAATAAAGATCATGGTACTTCCTGGTAATGTCTAAACCCAACTTCTCCATGATTTCTTTCCGCATAAGGTTATGGGAAGCAACGGAATTGAACATGGCATTATGCAACACAAACTCATGCAGCCGAAGACTGATATAAAAAGGAGGTACTTCACTGTCCGAAGACTCACCATCTAAAGCTGGTCCAAATATTAGTTCCGGTTGATCATATTCAATATTCACCATGTCAAACATGGGATCGAAATTCAAAATTCTAGAAACTTGACCTTTATAATTGTTGTTCCTCATTAGTTCAGTCAAGGGAATAGATACCTTCAATTTCGAAATCTCATTCTCCAAAATAAAAGCTGAAGTCTTTTCGATCTCTTTGGCTGGAACCTCTTTCTTTTCAACCTTCTCTCTTGATGCATTTGGCTGATTTGATTTTTCTGCTGATGACGACTTAGTGGTAGCAGGATCAACTACCTCTTTTTCTTTCTTTTGTGCAACAGGTGAATCATTCTTAGGCGCTGAAATTTCCTTCCTCTTTTGAATGGGATTGACTGGTACATCTCTATTTCTAAGAGAATATTGCTTCTGCTGAGTTGACAATGCATTCATATATCCTCTCTGATACTCATCCGACTCCTCCTCAAGGGCTGCATCATTAGCTAGGATAAAATCCTCATCTCTTTGTACCGCTGAACTTTCTGCATACTCATCATCTTCGGTGATATAAATGGGCAAATCATCAGGAGTAAAGAAATGATTTTTCTCCCCCACTACATCATCTTCATCATCTGAATCCTGACCAACAAAATTCTACTGAAGAGCTTTCTTTACTTGCTGCTGGACTGCTGGTTCTTGTGCTCGCTGTTCTCGTTGCTTGATCCTGAATTGGGGTTGCTGCTGACCACGAAAGTTAAGATTCCAAACTTGTGGTTCGGGCTTATCAATAGTGAGCCTTTCAAACATCTTCCACATTTCGCAAAGTATCTTATCTGTAGATGTAGAAGCTTCTTCTTTTATCACAACTTTCTTCTCGGCTTTCAGCCTAGCTCTCTTATCATTCAAGTTTGCCTCAACACTCACAGCAATCTTCTGCATGTCCTCTAAAGTAGGCGGATCTCTATCTCGTAATGAATAGGCCATCTCTGGATCAAAACCATCTGGTAATTTTAACAAAGCTGACTTCTTAGAAGGCCTCAAGTCATCAGGAATTGCATTATATACTGTATTAAATCTGATAATATAGTCTTGAACGGAATCACCAGGATTGCGCTTGATCTTAGTATACTCAGAAGTGATTTGCAGCAGATCTTTCTTCATCTCCCACCGATCTAGAAACTGTGTCTGAAGCTCTTCCAATGTATTAATACTTTCGGGCTGTAAAGCTCTGAACCACTTGCGTACCTCTCCTCTAAAATTATGGACAAACAGTCTCATGGAGACATTCTCTTCATCAATTTCATGCAGTTCCAAAAAGTCTTCCATTCTAACAATATGCTGCTGAGCGGGCACACTTTGAGGAGTACCATCAAACAAAGGAATTTTACTCTGATAATCAGCAGGCATAGGATCCAAATTTGCTGGCAACACGGGAGGTGCGAATCTGGCAGCCACGGCTCTCGGTGGATTTATAATATGTCTTGGAGAAACGGGTGGAGTGGGAGCAATAGGTGTGCAAGGAGTCTGTGGTGGAGATGGAGGAGGAACTACTGCTGATTGTTGATCAGATATCAATGGTTGCGCTGGAATGGTAGGAATAAAAGAAGGCTCAGTGTGAACTTGTGAATCAGATGTAATTACTGATGGACCAAGAGTTTCAGAAGAAAACTCTATGAATTCTGGAATATTCATTGCCACAATGGAGTTTTGAAGATTCAGAATGTAATTATCAATGGATCGATTAGCTTGTTCGACCTAAAGATACTTAATGAATTTGGGATTTATGACGGTAGAACTAGAAGCACTTTCAGATTTGGTTTCAAACAAGGATAACTCGAACTGATCATCAAACTCAATGTCTTAGATGTATTCAAATATAATAGGGTATGAATGAGATTTAAACAGAGGAAACCTAGGAGCTTCTCGAAGGAAAATTCTTGGAATCAGATTGGAATTCTCATACACTGGAGGCAGATTTGGATTAGGATTTGATCTAGTATGTCTTCTGGAAGCCAGTGTGTTGATCTATTCAAAAATTAAAGGAAAAAACAATCTATTCAGCCTGTCAAATTCTAGACTCAATCATCCAAAATTCCAGGACAATAAAATGTACTGGGGTAACTCACAAGTCAAACGTCTCGTTCACAAGCTAAACCGAAGATCAACTGAAGCAGCATTTATCTACTTCCGCTAATGCAAGGCAAAAGCGTTTCGAAAGCTACCTGGCATGACTTCAGACTCCGTCTGTAACTTATGAAGCAAATAACATCAACAATCAAACCATTTTGTCCCCAGTATGGTCGCCACTATGTTAGTTCCCAAATCCACCTTAGGTTGAAATAAGGCAGAAGAAGGACAACACCAAACCACGCTCAGCCTCGTAGCTAGCCCTACGAGGACAGGAGAGGGCTCTCTCCGGGTCAATCTCAATAAAAATGTTCAAAGGGGCTTGATATGACTAAAAAAACAACTGATCTTAGGCTATATAAAAAAATAGGAGTGTTTGATTTTGAGCTTTAGGGGTTTTTGTTGGAAAAAAGGGAAAAACAATTTTTGGGCTTGGGGATGAGGCCAAATCTTGCAGAGTTCAAGTTGGGGCAGGGTAGGTAGCGGATTTGATGTCTTGGATCGAATGAATGGATGGAAAATACTGTTGAGGAGCTGAAGAGGGAAAGAGCGTGCAAGGATCCTCTTCAAACTAACGAAGAACATAAACAACTAAGCAAAAGCTTAAGGCAGAGCACTAGCAAATCAATGAATTCTACCTCAAATACTCATTTGTTTAATTCAGAAGCATAGAGAAGGGAAATGGAAAACATATAACATCAATTAAACTTAAAATAACATAAGAAGAACATCATCAAAACTCAGAAGCCACAAGGATCCCAACAAGTGCTGCAAAACTCTGGTCTTTCCTTTGCCAAAAACTGAAAATGTATGTACAATGAGGTGCCAAACTTTTCCCAAGTATCCAACCCTAAAAATGTCTCAGAAAATACAATATATAGACAAGTCTAACCCCTTCCCATGCCTCTATGGGTCGATCTCATGCTTCTAGGAGCAGTTTGAACCAATTCTAAACAAGGAGCTACAATCTAGGCAGCCAAACAACTTGCCTCTATATGCTAGGAAACTAATCCATTCACTTAATTTTCACTTTTTAGTGAATGAATCATCTAGAAAAAGTAAATACATGCCAAAATTAAATCATAGTTACCAAATTACATCAATATAGATCAATAATTACATCAAGAGGTGAAACTAGTTAAAACTGGCCGAATTCCTGAGCTCGAAGGTGAAAAATAGGCTGAATTCCTCTATGCGCGGCGCTCAAAAGCTCTATGCGCCGCGCTAATTTGGACCTGTTTTTGGAGCACTTCCAGAAGTCCAAATCGAGCTCATGATAGCTCTTTGGAAAGCCCTGGATGTCTGCTATCCAACCCAAGTGGAATTTCTCAATTTGGAGCTCACTTTCCCCTCCAAAACTTCAATCTCCCAAAAGTACTTCCTGCTGGTGCAAAAGGTGGCAGAAAGGTGATTTTCATGGTGTTTTTGGCCCTTAAGACCACCCAGAATTTGATGAAATGCTTCAGCCATTCCTGAGAATGCATAATTTACCATGAAAAATCCAAAAATATCAAGTTTTCCTCTAGAAGGTGTCCCAATCATAAGCGCATGTCGGGAGGCGCGACGCGTCGAGCGGAAAAACCTATTTTCCAACCAAAATTTTCAAAATGAGAAAATCTTCTCCAAATTTGTTGAAATTTGGAGTGAAGGTCTCCCATCATGTCTCATGCTCAGCCAGGGAAGCATCGACCTAGATTTGGAGTGGATCCGGCCTCTTTCGACGTTTAAGTGCACTTTTCAGCCTTGCTTTCATGATCTTCATTTTTGCTCTACAAACGTGTGTGCGGGCCCAATAGTGACCTTTCATATGTCTGAGCATGTCTTTGTCCCTGTTGGCCTTTTCCAAGAGCTTCTCAAGATGAATTTTGACATGTGTAAGGCAAGTCTCTCGCTCAAATGGTGTCATGTCACCTGGTCTCTTCCGGGCCAATTATCGATCTTCACGGATTTGCCACAACTCTATAAGTGTGTGCTGATCCTCCAGCTGTTTATTACGCTTCTCCAAGTAACCTATCACCCACTGAGCTCTCTGCAATTTTTCGGTCAGCGTGTCAATATCAGCCTTTTGTTCCTGGATGATCTCTTTCAGTTTCGAGTTAGGAGAGCTTGCATCAACATCGATCAAAACAAAATCAGTATCTTGGCCTCCCGAGGGACCCTCATCGTGCATAGGCCTCTTGCCTCTGTCCTGAACCGGTACCTGTGCTGATGTCGAAGGTGAGACCCCTTCCACACCATGTGGAGATAGTACTCACGCTGCTGATGAAGTCAACGAGACCCCTTCCACCCCGGGTGGAGATAGTACTCGTCGTGTCGCTGCAAATAAGGCTCTGTGGCCTCTCTGATATGTCACATACACTGGAGCACTGATAGGCTCAGTCTCAGGAAACTCAAACTAGTGTGAAGGTTCAGCCTCATCATGAACAACCTCGGGAGGAGGCTGTGGCACTGCAAAGAAGTCACGGGAAATGAAGTCATCCCATGCGATGCCCTGCTGTGCTAGCTGATGTACCACCATGATCTTGATGAGCGCGTAATGGTAAATGTTGTTATGCTGTTGCGCTGGGGTCTTCTTCTACACAAGGACCATCATCCGCTCTATGTTACGGTACATGAAATATGGAATGCTCGTCAACCACACTCTCGTGAAATGCATCAACAGTCGGATGTGATACGCATACAAGCGTGAAAAGCGCCCTTCACAACTGAAGTACCTAATGATCAGTTTCATAAATGGTGCATACTCCTCCTTCAGGAAACGAAATGGAAAAACTCTGCTCAACTGCCTCAAATATCCAGGTCTAATGTACGGCTCATAATAAGCTCTATCCAACTGCTGTCGCTTATTCCATTCTTCACCGATGTTTGGTATCCCGGTCGCCTCAGAAATAGTCTCTGGTGTCAAAATGAAGTTCACTCCAGCAAGATTTACACGACCATTGTGCAAATGTAGGAAAAATAGGCGAGCTAACTCATGATGATGCTGAGTTCAGGCAATCATCTCACAATACTGGAAACATGACTGACGCTGAAAAAAATCCATTGCAAGCGGGCAAGCCTGCAATTGTGTCAAAGAAGTGGGTTCTTCCCTGACATGCCTACCACTTTTATGAGATCTCCTTGACACATTTAGTTCTGCTGTAGAATCATTGTCATGCTCGTATCCCTGCTCATATGGTGAATCTGTCTCTGACATGGTGCTGAAATGTACTTGTCAACTGTGTGCTTGGTTGGTCAGAAAATGAGCAATTGGTGTATTTGTTTCAATGCCCAAATGTGTCACATGTAATGAGAGGCTGCAAGGAAGTGTCAAAGTGAATACAATGGACTGTCACCTGACTTTCGAATGGACAAACATTTACTCACTACTTTGGAAAACTTTGAATTTAGACACCTTTACAAATGATATGGGACTGGGTGATAGTGATGGGACTTGTAGCTTGAGGGATATGTATAAATGTAATTTCAAGGAAAATGTCCTAGAATCTTTGGTAATCAGGATTTATTAATGATATGAGGTGGTGGGAAACAATAAGATTTGGGAATTTAAAACATGGGACAAAAGATATAGGGATATGGGATAGAGGAATAACAATGGGACTGTGGGACTGTTGTGTATATTGTGAAAAGCTAGCAGTGAAAACATTGACAGTAAATGGTAAGAGCATACATATAAATGAAATAAGAATTGAAGCACCAAATTTCACGTTTTGAAACACCTCCCTTTAACCCTTGGAGCAAATTTGGATGTGGATATAGGGTTAAATATTTCACCATTCAAACACTAACCTCTTTGCTTCTAAACCACAGCACCA
The DNA here is from genome assembly GCA_034641835.2 of Pinus albicaulis. Lineage (NCBI taxonomy): Eukaryota > Viridiplantae > Streptophyta > Pinopsida > Pinales > Pinaceae > Pinus > Pinus albicaulis. Next base: position 666,362,606 of record CM076582.1, on the reverse strand, counting down.
TAGTTTAAAATCATTAAACGAGCTTGGACAAACTTACTTGGAGAAGATAACACTGAACCAAATTGAATTTTCACCGGGCGGAGCTGATTTTCGGCCTTAGGGCTCTATGCGCCGCGCGCAGACCTAGTGCGCCACACTGGTTTGGTGCGCCGCGCCTGTGGAAATTTCAACTGTTGATTTCGGCCCAATGCACCGCGCGCATTCTATGCACCATGCCTCTTTTGTGTGCACCGCGCACAACTTTGACACTCAGTCATGGCCTCTTCAAACGTTGTTTGCTCTCCAACTTTCAAAAAACGATTTTTCTATGAGATTTTGTGAATATTTCTTGATGCAAATGGTTTATATGAATTTGAGGAATATCTTATAGAGATGGTTTTCATTTTTTCTTCTCCAAAAACCCATTTTGTAATGTTTTTATTTTGGCACTTTATCATTTAATGAAACTCTGTCTTTTGGCTTTTCACTGATTTTCTGAGTTTTAACTGATGAAATGGTTGATTTTTGCAGGGATTTTGGCATTGATGTTTGGCAAAGTAAAACCAGAGCCTGCTTTGAAATATTCAAGACGAAAAAATACATGATTATTACAAAGATGAATGTGACAATTTCTTATTCAAAATAGAGTTTTGAACAAGAAATGTCCTCAAATATGTCTGATGATGAAAAAATTTGAATTGAAAACTTATTGAAATCCTCTTCATGGCCCGTGGGCTTTTATTGAACATGTCAAAAGACTAAACCCTAGACTTAGAAAACAAAAGACTCTTCTTGACCAAAATAATCATTTATGACTGTGAATGACATGAACTGAACTTTGACGATTTTGGAGAAATTTTGACTAACCCAGCAGGTACAAGCATGAGGGAAACAAGAAAACCAAACCCTTCCGCCAGTCGATGGCATGCCCCTAATGGAATGCAGATGAATGAGAGGAATGAGACACCTAAACAATGAAATGCAAATAGAGAAATGGTCTCTGACGGAGGGTTGTAAAGACCGACTCTAACAATGCCCAAATTGACCTGTAAAAATGTGCTTTTCTTTTTTTGGAAAACATGAATTTTTTATAAAGAAATTTTTGAACTATTATCACTGTAAATAGGATTTAGCTCCTTTTTAACACTTGATAGATATTTCAATAATATTCTCACCACGTTTCTTGACAAGCTACTAAATTTGCTGCTACATATTCTTCTTCTCCAAATATATTGAAATGATTGAATGTTCCTTGGATTCCCATGAAATCATATTTGTTCCAAGATTAAAAGCATACTCTAAGGTGCTTTTGTGATAATCTATCCCCACTGCATAATCTCTATTTGTATAACCTAAAAGTGAACACCTTTCAGAATGTGTATAGAACAAACCATAGTCTATGGTCCCTACAATATACCTTAAGATCCTTTTTGCAGCCTTCCAATGAGAAACATTAGGTGAATGCATAAACCCGGAGACAAAACTTGCTGCAAACATGATATTAGGTCTTGTTAAAGTGAGATAAAACAAACTACCAACTAGACCTTTATACAATGTGGGATCAACTAGTGGTGCTACATCTTATTTGCTCATCTTGGTGCTATGATACCATGACAAGGAATGAAAAATGAAAAGTGAAGTAGAGATTGCTCTTCTCAATATTCAAAATGGCTAAATAGATTACATTGAAAACATCAACAATAAATGTCTGGACTAGAACTTGACTAAACTGAAGTAAAATTTAATTGTCTATGACAACTAGTAGACTTTAAGATTAATATCTCAACAAGGATGGTCATCTTCATGTGGGTGAGAGATAATATTGAAAGTTAGCTCATGCAAGAAGAGTAGATGAAATAAACTCAAAATTTGGCCTACTTAAATAAGTTCAAATGTGGCATCGTAGCCACCAATAAATTTTCTCATAAAAGGATTGAAAACCATGTTGACGTCATGCATGATTTCAGTGATAAAGGAGCTCAAGAACAACATGGTAATGGCAGTATGTTTTTGATGATATGACCTCAAGAAAAAAATAGTGACATAGGGCCTTTTTTCTCAATGGATCATGGAACCTCACATAATATGTCTATTGCAGCATGAGCCATATTGGGTCATTCACAATTTTTTATCCTATCATTGTGGATCAATTTGCATGTTCCACTCATTGTTTATATTGGTTTGCATTATCTTGAGATTATTATTCCATGAATTTGGTGACTTTTCATTTTCAATTTGAAACATCCATCTATAAGGTTGGACCAAGTGCAAGTCCAAAAATGTGTCAAAGGAACAGAAGCTTAATCCTTTATCATATATTTTAACCTCATTGGTACACACCTCATGCTTCAGTTCTAAAAGGAACAACCATTGGAAATTACAACGAGCATTTTGTTGCTTTAATTTTTGCAGCTCTTATAATGTGACTGCTTGGCCTGTTATTGTATCTTTAGTAAATTCGAAAAATTTCCATAATGGTTGAATTTGAAAGCATACAAAGATCTCCATGGCTAGTTTGTAGTATGTTTGGCTTGTAGTCTTATCCTTAAGAAATTTGATGAAAGTATATTAGGGTTTCACATAAAATGAATTTTGTTTTGAATTGTAGGGATAATAGTGGGTTAATTTTATTTTCATCAACAATATTAGCCCAAAATTTATGACAATTCAAAAAAAAAAAAAATTCACGTAAATGAAATGGCCTTGGTAAGGTTATGGGAGGAAATGTGCTTATAGACAACGAAATTGTCATTAAATTTGGAACTGTTCTTATTATTCTTCCTAGCATATTTTTAGCGGCACATTAAATTTGAAATGAGGAAGTCAAATTCACTAAGTACACATATCTTAATAAATTACTTGCCTCCATCTGCATTCTTTCTTCAATTATTGAAGCACTACACCTTTTGATTATTCAACTTTATAAGTAATTGTAACATACAATTAATTTCTTATTGTAATTTCACTTATATATGTAAATGGGTGCATTTTTCGTTAAAGCCAATACTATTAATTTGTTGATTTTGAGTTTTTGAGAAAATTTCCAGACTTGATGGAGTGTTAGAGTTATTGAATACTTTGATACTCTCTATTATTGAAATTATAGTCAAAATCAGTAAAGTGACTCACTGATATTCAAAATTGATTACAATATGCACTTGAGAAGATCGAGTTTCTTAATCATGAATCTTAGCTCCAACTAGATGAAATAAAACAAAAAAATCATCATTTTGAGCTAGTTCGTGTTCATAACAATTCTTTGTTTGAGTTTGAGACAAAATCTTATTAGAATCCAACACTTGATCATATCAGTAATGCCACTTCAGGATAAGTTTCACATGAGCCGAACAAATTCAACCTACACTTGGTAATCCCATCATTAGACCTTAGGATGAAGTTATTAACAACAGACACAAAAAAAGTCTCGAATATGAAAAGGAAGTTCCCTTTCATGTTTTGGACTACTCTAAACTCATTCATTTCAGATTCTTGGGTTTCTTCAAGACAACACAACTTCACCTATTCCACTTCCACTTCAAATTATTAAATTAAAACATTACGATCGAGTTGGAAATATGAAATATCGATTTTTTTATCTTCATCTTTGTGAGAATTCTGGAATACATACTCATCATTTAGATAGATGTTCTAGACACAAGACTCCTACAATAGCAAATATTCACCTTGGATCATTAGGGGAATTTTGAGGTCTAAAATGGGCCTCATTATAAAAATGTACAACAAAAATAAACTTTATAAGAACCAATAGGATTCAAGATGATGGTGTCAACCATGGGGAATGATTCACCATTTTTTAAGTAAAAGGGTAAAAATATTAAAAAATAATAAAATAATAAAACTACTTTTTCAACTTGTATTTTCAACTTATCTCCCAAAGTTTTTACTCCAATTTCGAGTAGGTGTACTCATTGGATGCAAAATTTAATTCTTCATCAAAGGTGTACCCATGTTGCATACTTTTTATCGACCCTACTACACACAAAATGACAAATATATGAAAAAACGTGATTGCAATCACGTTTTTCATGTATTTCTCATTTTTCGTGTAGTAGTATCTATCAAAAGTATGAAACATGGGTACTCCTTGGATGAGGAATTAAATTTTGCATCCAATGAATACTTCTGCTAGAAATTTGAGTAAAAAATTTGGGAGATAAGTTGAAAGTACGAGTTGAAAAATTAGTTTTTTCTTTTTTCCCTCTAAAATTTGATGATGTAATCAAATATTATTTTATTATTTCCACTATTATTTTATAATTTCCTTAGGAGACCCATTCTAGACCTCAAAATTCCTCTAATTCAGAATCTCCTCTTGGAAATGGTCTTAAATATCCAAGAAGATATTAGCCATACCATAGAGTTCATTCTCGAGTATTGACATTTCTTGTAGTAGATAGATATTCATCTTCTGACCTTGTATCTAAAAATGGAAATTGATAGTTAGCTATGAGATTTGAAGTTATATTGAGTGATACTAAGCCACAAATTTAACAATATCATATAGACAGAGCCTCAAACAATTCGAGATTTGGATTTGATTCAGAGACATAATTATGTCCCATGAGCATGATTTGGTTATTGGCCTACCTTAAACAACTACTAGAAGAATGATTTTTCCTTTGCTACCCATACCACCAGTTTGTGGTCATATTTAAACCATCATCAAGGAACACTTCCACTTTGGAGAAGAGTTCAACTTCTATCCAGATTCATAATTGTTCCAGGAACTTCTTTGAGCGAAGTTCCAAATTTTCTGGCCAGCCTTAAATCACCATTGGTAGAATAATTTGACTTCTTCTACTTCATTTGGTTTTTTTTCTTTCTTAAACCACCATTTCAAAGAGAACGTCCAGCCATTGGTTTCCATACACTTTTTTATTTCATCTCTCTTCTTGAACTTACATACAATCCTTCAGATTAAGGGGGGATTTTTGTAACATAATCCTTGGTATTACGTAAATTTGGTATATTCATTTGAGTGGAAGGCGAAAAGCCTCAAGTGAAGTCCAATGGTCATATAAGTCCAAGATACCTCTTGGAATATGAAACCAAGGTCACAAAAATGTGTCTTAATATGTATATTTTGTTAATAATATTTATTTCACATTTATCCTAAATCAATCTTCTATTTTTGTGTGTGTTTAAAAAGTACCCCTCATGTAAGATGACAAACATTCCTAAATGGGGTGATTTTATGAGACGTAATGGAAGGAATCACATGAGGTTTAGATGGGAAGTTGCCTTGAATAGGTCATTAATTATGTTTTTTTTACACTAGAAACCTCACCAAAGCATAATACCTAATGAAATGAAGCTCAATATGGTGATAGCTTCCCTTTGGAAACATCATTTTATAGAGAAAGTGCATGTTAATGACAAGGTTTGGAATGGCAGGGCATATGCACCATAATCGAATATCTTCATTATGAGATTGTGATGGTAGGAAATTGAAGATCCACCAGGACATACCACAAGAATTGGTCTAGTTCTACCATAATGTCTTTTTTTAGCGCAAGGGTGAGAGAGCTAGGGCTATCCAACACATATACAAGTATATTCCTTGGTTAATTATTATAGAGAAGAATGAATAAATAATAAAGAAGAATAGAATATGAAGAGGTGGAAGCTACTGTGAAAAACCATGTAGTTAACCCTCTTGTAAATATCATTATGAATTGAAATTCATGTAAATTATGTGGAGTTGTAAAACATTGACTAGTTGAGAAGTGGACACGAATTCAAAGGCTGAGGAGGAGGATACCACTTGTAAACACACAACTTACATTTATTCCATCACCTAAATATTTGTAATTTTAATGAAATGGTTATGTTACAATCCATTTTATCACATAAGACCAAAAGGCTTAAAAAGAGATAAATCAACATCCATGAACACCTTGTCACAATCCCTTTGTAAATAACTAAGCATAATTTCTCCAAAAAAGCTAAGTTTCTATGTCTATATAATAAACAACAATATTTTTAGGCCCAAAATACTCCTCCTTCTTGTCTACCAGCATTGGATGCAAGTTGCATACCTGATAACCAATACTAACCAGGGTAGGTTGCTCCATTCTACAGGTGCGTTGATTCTAGAATTCTGGGAAAAAAAAAAAAAAAAATTTGAATATTGTCATTCCAAAAGCTTCTAAGGTGGGTTTAACTATTTACCATGGATAGATATCTCAATTCCTATATGACCCTACTCTAGTGATATTATCTCTTATCCCTTGAGCTTATCCTCCCTCATAAGTGGATCTCAAGCTTAGATTTGTAAATCCTAAACTACCATTTTTATCCTATAAATTTATTCCCTCCCATGGAGTCCTAGTTGGGATTTAGAGATTTATATTGCCCTCATGGTTTTGTTGTGAGCTTAAAGAATCATCATCCATTTGCATTAGGGTTATATTTGAAGGTTTTCTTTGTGACCAAGACAAGTAATTTGGGGAGACATCTACAAAGTCAACTTCTATATATGGTTGTAACTATCACCTTTATTTACCAATACAAAGGGCATCGTGTTTTTCTATACTTGTGTTATGATTATGCTCTTGTATTTCAATGCCATGTTGACTCATTGAATGAAGATATTGGATTATGTTATGTGGATATTGTAGTTTCTTTCTTGTTTTAGTCATTATTGAAAGTTCCATTTATAGCTCTTGGAGTTAGGATTGGAGCTTACAAGCGAAGAAGATAGAAGGACTTGCTACAAATTCCAAGTAGGTTCCTTTTCCATATTCCAATATATTTAAGGAAAGAATTGATTGTATATCAGACCACTAGATTTAGGGAATTCATTTTTGTCTGCAGATTTGAAATTCCACATAACGAATTGGTGACTCCATTAAGGAATGATATTTTCCCTTAGTGGTTTGCTTAACCTTGGCATATTTTCACCTCTCAAAGAAACCTTAATTGAGATATTCAAATACTGATTGAACTTAGGAAAACACATTTTTAATATTGGTTGGGTTTCTTTTGTCATAGTTTGACCAAATAGGCATAACACTTTCTCTGTTCTGAGATAGAGCACCATAGGGCATTTGTTTCTTATCTATACCTTCTTTGTAGTGCACTGGTTCTTGTTTTGCACATGCGTTGATCCTATAGGAAGAAAAAATTTTCATTATTTTTCCTTTCTATTTGATCTACTTTGGTCCAAAAAGTTTTCCTTGTGTCTTCGAGTTTGTCTCTATCTATGAAAATACTTCGTTATGTTTTCTTTTGATTTTATTAGCCTTAAATGAAAATTTCTTTGGATTTTGTTTTGTTCTTATCAATTAGTTCTTTTGCAAAAAAAAATCTTAATCGTTGATTGGCTTGAACAAATTTATATTACATTCATATTTTGTGTGATTTCTTTTATAACTAATCTAGTTACATCTTAGATTTCATTGCATTGGAATATTAGGAGGAAATAAAATAAAAAGTTTCAATATTTGCATCATATATGGTTTTGAATTGAAATTGGAATAGTTGCATTAGAAAAATATATGTAGGAAGCTTTTTTTGCCGCATTTTCTGTGTTGCATTACTCTTTGTTTCTTCCCTCTCGTAGATAGATTTTCATTGAAAAGAAAAAGAGTTATTATTATCATGCTAGTACATTATAGGAAATTCAAGTGAACTCGTGGTGAGCCTTGAAACTGAAACATAATGAAAGGTCAAATAAAAAATTTACTTAATCAACCTAAACAACATTTGTAAAATTTAATGACAAATATAAAGGTTTATGCTAGAGACGTGTTCCGATATATTTAAACATAGGGTTGTCATTCTTTGTTTGTGTTACATTTTGGAGCTAGTCAATATTCCACGTATAGTGTATAGGATCATTCTCCACATACCTTCGTGTATATCAGATGGCGCTCCATGCATGATAAGTATATCAGAACGCTTCCTATACTGTAGGATGCATTAGATAACACTACCAAAAACTTCTCTTTCACATACCTCTGGGTATATTTTGGAAGTCCCCTATAGGTTGTTATCCCATCATAGGTAACTAAGTCAGTCACCTTGTATAGTATGATACACTGAACACGATATTCATGGAGATTTTATGCATGTATTGGAAACAATATTCCATAGTTCATAGTTACTTGGTAAACAATTTTTCCTAGTTAACCCTTTTGATTTTTTTTTTGGTTAATTTCTAAAATTTATTAAACCATCGTGGAAGAACAACCCCAAAAACCCAGTCGTTCATGTAGGAAGAAAATATTTCCTCCTATGCCTCGAAAGGAAAATCTTAGTTGTCAAAAGAATAAAAAGAACCAAACTACCAAATCTAGTACTTTAGAACCTACCCCTTCTGGACCTACATCCGAAATTAACCAACCAGAATCGTCCCTTCCTATAAGTATTGAACTAGAGATCACTTATTTACTAGCTGGTGATTCTGACATAGTAGAAACTAAAAACCTTGAAACTTTATTATGAGGTCATTAAACTTGAACTTTATCATTCATACACATTACAAACTCAGGTTATACAACCTCAGGAACCTTAGTTAACTACACTTGTTAATTCAGTGTCTTCCTCTTCACCTCCTCTATTTTTTACTCAATCAAAAGCCATATATATTGGTCCTCATAGTGAACAACTTCCACATGGAATTTTAGTATTGAGTAAATTTATCAAGAAGAGTCGCAAACTTCCTCTCCTGGTCGTTTAAGATGGCTTCATCTTTATCAATTCCCTACTCCTCATACTCTGATACAAGCTCCTTTGTTTGATACTCCTTGTTTCAACTCACCTTTAAGTTTCCCTCGGAAATCCTCTTTTGGAAATTTAACCATGATTAAGAATTCCATAGTTTCTCAGCCATCATCTACCATTATGAGCGAGACAGCCAATGTTGCATATACCTCCATGTTTTCAACCTGACCAGAAACACATTTGTATGGTGGCTCGTCAGTTCCACCTAGTTAAAAATCATTATATAGAACCTTTTTATGGTGCATCAACTATTCCATGGACTTATCCCTTGTCATCCTCGTCTAGAATTCCATCTGGTACCTCTTTTATGAGCACCAAATAACCTATCCCTCCTATTTTTCCCCAACCATCAGTGGAGAATCAATATGTTTCATATATCAGTGGATTTGGACATCTGCAACAACCTACTCCTCCTTACATTGGGTACCATCCTCCTAGAGGAAAGTTGCCTCCATATTCCCCTTACCTTTTAGCAGGGGGGGAAGCAATTGCTGGAATGTTCCAATATACTAATAAAATACCAAAATATGGTGCTCTATCCTATTTGATTCCTTCCAATAATGGTTTCCAATCCTTGGAATCCTATGTTGCACATTAAACTTGGTTTGGTTGTGAATCAAATCCAAACTTATGAACCTTTTTTAGCTACACATCAGTTTCCTAGTTACCAACCTATATCCCAACCTTCCCAAGCTTTATCTCAAGTAACTCAACATATGCAGGTTGCACCTCAAACTCAACCTATTCCACCATTATTTAGGACCTCTCAAGTCCCACTTACCTAGCCTCTTCAAGGTGCCTTACAACCTCCATTAATTGGTTAGGCTATACCTAAAATGCAAGTGAATCAACCCATACATGGCATGACACATATACCAACCAGTCAACCTAACGTATGGATGATGCAAAATCCCTTGAGGAAACCATACCAAGGTATTACACAAATTCCTTAACACAGTTGACAAATTCAAACCCAACCATTTCAACCCTTTCAAGGTTATCTTGGAACTGGGAAACATGGTTATGTTTACTCGGGCTACCAAAATACTCATTATACTGGATCGTAGATACCTCTTCCTCAAGCCATTCATACTTACCTAGGATACCCTCTATTGGCCTGTGAATGCACAAGCATAATTTATTATGGTGCGCAGAGCCAAGAGCAGGGCAAGGGGGAAGAAAAGCATCAAAGGGAGATACACTCAGTCAAGGAAGTAGGTCACTGACTGTGTATCCCACGACAATGCACCACACAGTTGAAAGGATGGTGGTGCAACTCAGTAAACTGTGCTATATAATTTCTGTCGGCAGTTAGGATGGATGGATAAGGTAGAGCCGACCCGCCAGAACAGATGATGTTAGCCAGCGGGCTATCCAATCAAAGGACCTTCGGGGGCTGAAATCTAGATCCTCCGTGGGATTTTCGACCCGCCAAAAGGCCAATGGGGACCACCCTTCCCACAGGGCAGAACGAATCTAAATACGGTAAGGTAATAGTCAAGGTATGAATTCAGTACCATGCGTCAGGCACATGGCCTCACACCTACCAGTTGTCAGCGATGAATCTCCTTGCGCCACATGTCCTCCTCCTGATGTCCTCCTGATGTTAGCCCTCTATTTTGTTTCCTCTTCCTCACCATAAAAGTACCTTTTCCCCTCCTTGTTTTATGTTTTATTGTTATTTTTCTTACCGTTTACATTTGTTACCAAGCTGAGCGCCTAGGTAAAAAATCGTAGTATGTGCAAGTCTTCCCTCACGTTGCTCTCGTCGCCTCAGGTATTTGGTTTATCCCATGTTGTTTTATTTTACTGTGTTTTTCTAATTATGGTTGAAAAAATCAAGAAGACCACTCTCGAAACCCCACAAGCCCAAGAGGCCAGGACCACCTCCGGTCGTGACCCACTCATGGACTCTCAGGCGCAGCTCTGCGACCCATTTACCCTTTCAACTTAGCCAACATGTGGTATGAGATTCTGGGCTAAAGGACCTATTTATGGTTTTTGACTCAGGGCTTTATTACCAAATCCCCCCATCAATTAATCACTTTCCTGAGTATTGGAGTAGGGTCCCTTAGGACCGCAATTTTGGGTTAAATATTAATATTTTTGGTAGTTTTGTGTCGTGCGGGCTAAGAAATGAAGAGACAAGGGGATTTGGGGTGGGTAAAAGTCCCTTCATGAGTTGTAATGGGTTAAAGGATAAATCTAGGGGTCTCAAACCATGGTTTGAGGACCATAGTATGAGTGCAGGCTAAAGTATAAGTACAAGTCTAGATCGAGTGAGATAAGTCAGTTTTTATGGAAGTTAATGAATGAATTTTGATGATAGAAATATGAAGTAAGTCTATCGCAAGATTTTTGTGTCTGAAAGGCTCCTACTGGTTGTGTGCGCAGAGACCTTAGTCCAGCTCTGTGCAGACCCCGCTGGCTATGTGCACAGCTAAATCGGACGAATTGTAAGGGTTTATGATAATTGTGGAAGATTTATGTGAACAGTTGATGAATAAATATCTATTTTTATAACTCTATGTGCCAAATGCATCTATGATTCTGTCTATGTTCTATTTTTGCATATAATTTCGGTTTCCTATATATGATTTATGTTAACTGTGATTGATCGGATTATGTACCTATTTTACTATTGATGAGTGATACTCAAATAGATATATTGTCGTAAAAGACGAATATTTCATTGTTAGAAAATTTAAAGGGATTTCAGATCTATTGCATGTGTGTGCGTGTAGGGTTAACCTGTGTTAGGGTTTCTAGTTAGGTTTTCTGGTGTGCAAGATAGTCTGTGTAATAAGATATATCTGATGACACCTACTTCATTTAATTCTCTCTTGGGGTGTGGAAACCTAGTTCCAACACCCCCCCATACTGCTTCAAGTGAGACTTTGTCCTGCACAAGTAGTTCATTTCTGAAAGGGCCAGTAGTAAGAGGGTTTTGATGGTTACACACTAAATATGACCTGGGTGAGGACCCCTCAAGCCAAAAAATGGTTCCGTAGTCAGGACCAATAGAATTTTGAGAGAGATTAGATGTTGTTGCATCCATCGAAGACTAAATTAGAAGACTCATTAGAGAAAAAGATACGTGAATTAACCATCAAGGAGAACAGAAATAAGAAGTTGTTTGCTGAAGAGTGGGAATAGAAGTACATTCTCATAGAAGTCCATGAAATATTCTTTGTGATCTTTGCACATGAATTATAGCAGTAGTTATTAAGGTTAGATGAGTTTTAGACCTGTTAGAAGGATGATAAAATCACTCAGTGGACACTTGAGTTGATCCAATAGTTAGAACAGACTGATAACATCATCACCCACACTGTAGACCATAGGTTTGATAGTATTCTGGGTGGATTTGTGACAGAGTTTGCAGTCAATCATTTTGTCTTGTATTCTGAAGTAGAAAGGAGTTTCTTCAAGGGACTGAGAGGTAAGTTCGTATTCTCTTTTCCTTTGTTGATTAAGATGCTATTGTGCGAAAAATATGTTCTGTGCAGTCACACTGAGTGAATGACCCCAAGCAAGTTGGAAATCACTACGTGTAGTGAAAATTACTTTTGGGTTAACCAAAGAGGTGATAGATCAGTATATAGCCCCCTGATAATTTCACCTAATAGTGATACAGAGAGTGGTGAGGCTATGCCCACCAGAGGTAACCCTCCAGCCAACCCATAGTCAACCTCACGCATGGGTAATTCATCTCCTACTCCACCTCCACCACCACGAGGAGGTGATATGGATGTGCATATGAAGCTACCCACCTTCAAGGGTGTGGGAGATGAGGAAATGGATTGATTCTGGTTTGTTATAGATGCGGTATGGACTCTACAAAATTTCAACACCGAAGCTATCAAAAGGGCGCAACTAACTATGGAATTTGAGGGTTGTGCACTGGATTGGTTTATGGAATATATGGCTTAGAACACTAATCCTACCATCAATGAAATCAAGAAATATTTAAAGAAACAATTTAGAAAACCAAAATCCTAAGCACAATGTGTAACAGAGCTGAAATAAATCCGACAAGAACCAAACGAATCTTTTTGGGAGGAAGATCAATGATTAAAGTGCACTATCAACAACGGAGGATTTTTTTATGATGATAAGCATAATAAAGAATGGTTTATTTCCATTTTCCTACCACACCTGCACGACCCTATTAATTAGAAGAAAATTGATTCTCAAGTTGAAGCTCTTGAAGTTGCCATGAAGTTGGAAGCTGCGCCCAAAACTGATGACCAATTTGGGACTCTAAAAATCCAAAACCAGTTAGAAGAAATGAATTTGGAAATTCATAACCTGCAGAGGGACAGAGGGAAATAAAATGGTGCAAAGGTAGTATGGTGTATACACTGTAAAGGTTTTGGTCACAGAAAATATCAGTGTACCTTGATTCGGGATTAAATGCAAGTGGGAGGGCCAAATACATTGTGATCCAGGGACGCTGCAGGACCGAGCGGTACTCCCACACTGTGGTGTGCTAACTGTCAAGTGGTTGGATGGCACAACAGAAACCATTTCCCTGGATTAGGAAGTTATGTACCTGAACTGAAGTGACAATGATGTAGGTTTTTCTCTTCGGTTGGCCATGATGAGTGCCACTGCCACTCATTCGATATGATGATAGACAATGCCAACCTCTATAGATTCCAAGCCAACCCATCTTCACCAGCATCCCCCTCTGGGCGTGGTGGATCCCCAACCATAGAAAGGGGAGGAGGTAGAGGTGGAGGTGAAGGTCGCGGACGGGGGGAACTAATCTTCTACATATTTGGAGATGTTGGTCACTTTGTGTGTGATTGTCCGAACCCTGCATGACAATATTCTAGGTATTGTAGAAATTTTTATCATTTTATTGAAGATTGTCCTACTTTTATTTCTAGAATGCAGGATAAGCAACAAAAGATGCCTACGTGGAATATACAAATGGTTAGGGATGAGTTTCAGGAGGATGATACAAGTGTGAATGTCATCACATGAAGTGGTGCTGCCACTGGAGAAGACAAGGGAAAGAATGTTGATGCATAGCCCTGGATCAGGAAGGTTTATGAAAATAAGGAAGCATTCAACCTACAGAGGGAAAAGGAGTCAGGAGACTTTTGTAGAAGCTAGAAAGGATTTTGCTGCTACAAGTGCTTCCACATCTAAGAAAATCATAGAAGCAAGGATCGATGAAGTCAAACCCTTCCTGTAAGAATGCATCAAGCTATTTTGTAAACAGAAAGTAGTATACAACCTTCAATCTCTGATAGATAGTTGCACAGAAAAGGAGTTTCCTCATACTGATAGCAAGATTGTAAACAAGATCTACAATAATAAGAAGAGAACTCGTCAAGATATGCACATGACTATGAAAATTGGGGAATATGAGATGGATCAGGTCATTTTGGACATGGGATCTGATGTGAATACTATACCTAAGTAGACATGGCAGAATATGGGCAAACCAAAGCTAGAATGGTCTACCATTCATCTGCATATGGCCAATCAACAAAATATTATCCCATTGGGGAGACTCCAATAGGTTCTGGTAGATATTATTGGAGTAAAGATCCATGCAAACTTTGAAGTAATACAAATTTTTGATGATGCATAACCCTACCCTACGTTGCAAGGACTATATTGGGCTATAGACATGGGGGGGCATCATCAACTTGAAGCGCAAGAGAATGATTTTTGAAAAAAACTGGTACTCGATTATAGTACCGTTGGATCCTATGGAAGGGGAGAGATATATCAAACTAGTGCATGAAGATGATGATATTGACCAAATCTACAAATTAACTACATGAGATGAGGATTGGATCAACCCAAATGTTGATGGGATGCTGAATTGGGAAAATTATAGCTCATGATTCTTTAATTCATATGGGGAAATGGAAAATTGGCACCATCACCTGCATGATGTTTCTTTGTTGCGTTGCTCAGAGTCATTAAAAAATTGCGATGCATCTCCTCAGAGGTACGGGAATTTCCATATTTTGATAGTTCTGTTCATGTTTTTTTATTTTTGTAGAAAATGGAAAAGGTTGTCCCGAAAGAGAAAAGGTTTTGGCCACTTGATCTTGCCATGCACGCAACTCTAGCACATTGGTGGGATACACACAAATGTAAGTTTGAGGATTGGGAGAAATGTAGTAGAATGATGCAATTGCGCTTTGAGCAGCCCACTACCTAACCAACTATGATTTTTGGTGGCTGAGGTGATTCGTGCAAGCACTTGGCTACATGGATGGAGGTTTGTGATAAGAATCCTAGGGTTGAATGGGTTCACATGTTTATCCATATGTTGGGACCAATCCCTACCATGTGGTATTTGGAGATGGAGCTACGTTGAGGGACTCCTAATTGGGTTACAATGAGCGAAAGATTTATGTTAAAATTTGGCATGGCCAGTGGATTAGAGAGTCTAAATGAAGCCCTACAGGATATAGAGGAAATTGTCTTTGATGATTCTTGGCCTCGGATAGAATGTCCTATGCCAGCATGGGAAGCGCAGATGCAGGATATTTCCAACTGTAGAAACCTGTCAGTGGAGGATAATGATGAAGAGCCACGAAATATCAATATCCAAAAATTTAAGGGGGAGCACATAGTTAAAGGCCCCTTGTTAGGAATGATGGATGTGACTAAGCCTTTAAAACTAAAGGAAGTCAACATTATGATGGAGGAACAACCCAAGTTGGCCAAAATAGGAGATTATTAGGATGATGACATAGTGGAAAAGGTTGTAGAGCTGTTGAACGAATATCATGACATGTTTCCCACAATTTTTTTTGAGCTCAAAGGAATTGTAGGATATTTGGGAGTTATGAAAACAAATATGAAACTACATGAGTGTCCCATCAAGCAGTTACCATACTAGTTAAATCCTAAATATCAGCAGAAAGTGAAGGAAGAATTGGAGAAAATGGTTATTGCAGGAATCATTGAGCCTGTGGAACAGTCTGATTGGGTAAGCTTGCTGGTTGTTAAGGAAAATAAGACTAAGGGAGAATAAGGATTTGTGTGGACCTGCACAAACTGAATGATGCATGTGTACATGACCCCTTCCCTACCCCATTTTCAGATGATATATTCGATAATTTTGGAGGAAAGGAGGCCTACTCTTTCACTGATGGATTTTTAGGGTACCATCAGATCAAGATTGTGCTGGAAGACCGAAGTAAGACCACTTTTGCAACATAATGGGGATCCTTCCAATACACAACCGTGCCATTTTGGTTGAATAATGCACTTACTATATTCGCGTGCGTAATATTAGTGGTATTCAAGGATTTCATGCACAAGTTTTGGGAGGTGTACTTTTATGATTGGATTGTGTTTGGACTGCTGAAGAAGCATGTTTCCAACCTACGCATGATGCTCGATACTTGTAGGAAGAATCAAATCTTTCTTAACTTGAAGAAGTGTATATTTTGTGTTCCTTTTGGGATCTTCTTGGGGAATATTGTTTGTCAACAAGGGTTGATGGTAGATCCAGCCAACATTTCAGTTATTAACAACTTGGAATTTCCTACCAGTGAAAAATAGTTGTGCTATATACTGGGACACGTGTTATTATAGAAAATCCATTCAGGGCTCTGATCACTACATTGATGGAAAAATTTCTGAAGGAAGATGTATATTTTTTTTGGGATGAGGAATTCCAAAGGAGCTTTGAGCTACTGAAAGAAAACATGGTTACTATGCCTATTTTAATATTCTATAACTGGTCTAAGGTCTTCCATGTGCATGTTGATGCATCCAACATTGCACTTGGAATTGTCTTAGTGCATCCAAGAGAAGGAGATATTTATCACCCCGTTTCCTTTGCAAGTGGAAATATCTCCAATGCAAAGCACAACTATTCTACCACAGAGAGGGAATGTTTGGCTATGGTCTATGCTCTGCAGAAATATAGGCATTATCTACTAGGAGGGCACTTCAAGATGTTCACTGGCAACTCTTCTTTGAAGTACCTGGTCAACAATCATGTGTTTGGGGGGAATATTTGTATATGGTTGTTGTTATTTCAAGAATATGATTTTGAAATCATTGTCAAGGATGGTATATTGAATGCTGGACCTGATCACCATCACGGATTGAGAACGGGGGGGAATCAAACAGTCTAGAGGAGGGACTACCTGATGCGCAGGTCTTTTCCGTTAAAGTGGTTGATGAACACTTTGTAGATATAATTAACTTTCTAACTACTTGGAGTGCACCCACTAAGTATTCGGTGCAAAAAAATAAGGAGTTGGTCTCGTGTGCAGCTGACTTTACATTGATTTCTGGTCAACTATAAAATTTGGGTACGGATGAAGTTTTAATAAGGTATGTATTAGAACATGAAATAAAATACATCTTGGTTGAAGCTCATGGGGGAGTGGTAGGAGGTCACTATGTAGGGAAGGCCACTACGCAGAAGGTGTTGCATGTTGTATTATTGTGGCCCACACTACACAATGATGCACATGCATATTTTTGGGCTTGTGATGGATGCCAAATAATAGGGAATCCATCGCATAGAGATGAGATGCCATTGTAGTCACAGATGGCCCTACAAGATTTTTATAAATGGGCCATAGAATTTCTTGGACCTATTAATCCTCCTGGAAAAATACTAGAATGTGTTATACCATCACTACAACAGATTATGTAACCAGATGGGCAGAAGCTAAAGCCAGTAAAATATTGTACTGTAGACACTGCTACGCAATTTATTTTTGAAAATATTTTGACTATATTAGGATGCTTGGAGATATTGATGAGTGATCAAGGTACTCACTTTGTTAATGAAACCATTGAAGCTCTGACTAAGGAATTCCATATATATCACCAGAATATTACTCCCTATCACCCTCAGGGAAATGGTGCATTAGATTTCTTTAACAAAATCATGGAGAATGTGCTGACAAATATCTGTAATGAGAACCAAAACTATTGGGACCTGTGCATACCTGCTATCTTATGGTCTTATCGAACCACATGCAAGAAATTGACTGGTAAAACACCATTCAAGATGGTTTATGTCCAAGAAGAAATCATGCAATTGGAATACATCATCCCAATCCTACGCATTGCAACACTAACTAATATGGCTGAACCAGACAACATGGAGGAATGACTGTGACAATTGGTTGCATTATAGAAGGATCATTTTATTTCCAACTTTCACCAGCAAGT
This sequence comes from Pinus albicaulis, assembly GCA_034641835.2. NCBI lineage: Eukaryota > Viridiplantae > Streptophyta > Pinopsida > Pinales > Pinaceae > Pinus > Pinus albicaulis. Next base: position 666,344,699 of record CM076582.1, on the reverse strand, counting down.
ACAAAAGGTGTGCGAAAAGTTCTAGCATGATAGGCACATACGATAGAAGGAATTCAAGGAAGAATATTCAGTCTTACTATACGACAGTCAGTTTGCATGCCACTTAGGAAAGTTCAGAAATAATTGGTTGGGGTCATATATTTTGAAGGAGATCACTAATGGAGGCATGTGGCACTTGGCCACATTGTGCGATGAGAATCTCCTACGGTACATCAATGTAAGCCGACTGAAGTCATATAGCGATAACCCTGCACCTACCAAATGACTATATGGTTGGAGAAACTGGCCCCACTTTTCTTAGCACTACGCAGAGGAAATATGCATGCAGGTGCAACATGAGCACAGAGGTTGTGCGTGGTGGGAAAAACTAGCCATTAAAACAGTAAATTTGGGTGAAAAAGTGATTTTACCATTGGATGGAGTGGGTTTTCTATAATTACTAAGGATATCTTAAGGGATTTTTTACCGTTTTTACAGAGATAAGGTGACATTAATAAAGTTCCTACCGTTTTAACCATCTATCACCTATAAAAGTAAGAAAATGGGTTGCATTATGTTCCTTTGTTGTTTCAGTGAATTGTGCCTTGAAATTATTAATGTGCACTCTATGTCTGGCTGTGAGACCCCTGCATCCAATGTAAGAAATCCTAATTTTATCTTGAAGCCCAGAATGATGTCCATTAACCCCGATGCTAAGAGTGTGCAATTAGAAGATAAATATGTGCCAATCATGATGTCTACCTACGAGGGCTCCGAAGAAGTCCATGAAGTTATCCCATAGGTTCAAGAAGTAGTATCAACACCTACCAAGGGAAAGGGTAAGGTGACCAAGCAATCATCATTAAAATCACGAAAATACCCTAGACAGATTACTTCCCCACACTAGGTGACAAAGGACAGGTCCCCTATCGGTGACCCAACAAAGAGATCGATGTTAGCAACTATGGAGGTTGCACTCATTTTCGAGCCCATCTCCTGGCTCCCCAAGTATGTGAAGCCACACAAACCTTTTGTTAAAGATCTAAAGGATGTGGATACAGTGTGCAACTACCTCAAAATTCCATTAATCCATGAGGCAGTCACATTGGAAGGGAATATGTTTGGAAATATCCCATCGGTGAAGTTTGATGACTATGATTTGGCCAATGAGAAGACATTTCCTAAGTTGGTGCTAAAATACTACCTGGAGCTTGTTATGTATGGTAGAGTCGTGAATTTGGATCCCATGTCATGGGCGTGAAAGTTAAGCAATGCCAGGATTCTCTAATTTTTTAGGATTCCCCACTTTGGAAGGTACCCCATCACCAATGTCTATGTGTGGTAGTTGCTAACATTAGTGGACGATAGGTGTCTATGGATTTAGAACCGCATTCCCATAGACGTCACACCCATCCATTAGACCATTGGCTTGTTGAAGAAGGGGCCTCACCCTACTATGGTGAATTATGGAAAAATCCAGGAGCAGAAAGTCGCCACGAAGGTGAAAAATGACTATAAGGTGGGACATGTCACCATGGGCTTCCTGGTGCAGCATATTGAAGATCTAGAGGTGTGCCTTGGAACCTTAGTGCTGGGTTGTAAAATGATGTGCAAGTGCAAGCCTACGGAAAAGTAATGCGAGAAGGGCATAAGCTACAACTAGTCCTAGTACCTATGAACATAGTTCTTGGAGAACGTGCACGGGGCACATGAGGAGGGGAAAAAATTCTGCAATTCATGGTTGCTCATTCTAATTACTCTGGTTGTGTGGGAAACACCAAAGAGTGCAGTCCTCTCGAACATAGATCCTAGTGTGTTTGAATGGGTGCGCTACGCCAACTTATGGGATTCTACTGACCCTAAGCGCATGATGGAGAATAATATATTTTTGGTCTTATTTGAAGGAGCATTAGCTGTAGCTATCCACTCGCGCCCCCGGTTGTCCCCAGCTATGTATGAAAATTACAAAGTCATTGCATAATTTCAGGTATCTATGCATAATGTCTAGATATGTGCGTGTGTATGGTACAACCTACCCTACATGGTTAATGAGGCCAAAATTGACAACGTCATTGCGACTTGGCCAGCTGCATGGAAGGTCAAGCTCGGCTCTATTGAGCCTATCACAACCTCAACATCTAGAAAAGAAAAAACTGGTGATCCCAAAGAGAAATAAGACAGAAAGGAAGCAAAGAAATACATAGAAAAAGAAGCTAAGAAGGAAATTGAGCCGAAGGTGGATGTTGATATTGGGGGTGTCGATAGAAAGAATATTATCAGAGCTGAGTCCCCCAGAGGTACCAAGTAGGGAGCTAACAACCCCCAAGAGGTACCAAGCTAGGAGCTAACAACACCAATGGTACACACAAGAAGTGAAAGGGATCGAAGAGAGGAGGCGCAGATGAATTTCTGACCGTTTTTACCATATATCACCTATAAAAGTAAGAAAATGGGTTGCATTATGTTCCTTTGTTGTTTGATTGAATTGTACCTTGAAATTATCAATGTGCACTGTATGTCTGGCCGTGAGACCCCAGTATCCGACGAAAGAAATCCTGAGTTTATCTTGAAGCCCAGAATGACGGCCACTAACCTCGATGCTAAGAGTGTGCAATCAAAAGATCAATATGTGCCAATCACGACATCTACCGACAAGGGCTCTAAAGAAGTCCATGAAGTTATCCCACATGTTCAAGAAGTAGTATCAACACCTACCAAGGGAAAGGATAAGGTGACCAAGCGATCATCATCAAAATCACGAAAATCCCCTAGATGGATTACTTCCTCACACCAGGCGACAAAGGATAGGTCCCCTATGGGTGACCCATCAAAGAGACCTATGCTAGCAACTAAGGAGGTTGCACTCTTTTTCGAGCCCATCTCCTGGCTCCCCAAGTATGTGAAGTCACACAAACCTTTTGTTAAAGCTTTGAAGGATGTGGATACGGTGCACAACTACCTACAAATGCCATTAATCCCTGAGGTAGTCACATTGGAAGGGGATATGTTTGGAAATATCCCATCGGTGAAGTTTGACGACTATGATGTGGCCAGCGAGAAGACATTCCCTGAGCTAGTGCCGAAATACTACCTAGAGCTTGTTATGTATGGCAGAGTCGTGAAAGTGGATCCCATGTCATGGGCATGCGAGTTTAGCAATACCAGGATTATCGACTTTTTGAGGATTCCCCACTTTGGAAGGTACCCCATCACTGATGTCTATGTGTGCTAGTTGCTAACATTGGTGGATGATAGGTGTCTATGTATTTAGAACTACATTCTCATAGACGTCGCATCGATCCATCGGATCACTGACCTGTTGAAGAAGGGGCCTCACCCTATGGTGAATTATGGAAAAATATAGGAGCAGAAAGTTGTGACGAAGGTGAATAATGATTATAAGGTGGGACATGTCACCAAGGGCTTCCTGGTGCAGCATATTGAAGATCCAGTGATGCGCCTCGGAACCTTAGTGTTGGGTTGTAAAATGATGTGCAATTGCAAGCCTATGGAAAAGTAATGCGAGAAGGACATAAGCTACAACTAGTCCTAGTACCTGTGCACATAGTTCTTGGAGAACGTGCATGGGGCACATGAGGAGGGGAAAACATTCTGCAATTCATGGTTGCTCATGCTAATTTTTTTGGTTGCGTGGGAAACACTAGAGAGTGAAATCCTCCCGAACATAGAGCCTGGTGTGTTTGAAGCAGCGCGCAATGCCAACTTATGGGATTCTACTGACCCTAAGCGCGTGTGGAGAATAATATATTTTTGGTCTTATTCAAAGGATAAATGGTCACAGCTATCCACTCATGCTGAGGGTTGTCCCCAGCTACATATGAAAAGTACAAAGTCATTGCATAATTTTAGGTATCTATACACAATGTCTAGATATGTGCATAGGTATGGTACAACCTACCGTACATGGTTAATGAGGCCGAAATTGAAAACGTCATGTGACTTGGCCAGCTACATGGAAGGTTGGGATTAGCTCTTTCAAGCCTATCACAACCTCAACATCTAGAAAAGAAACAACTGGTTCTCCCAAAGAGAAAGAAGACGGAAAGGAAGAAAAGAAATACACAGAAAAAGAAGCAGAGAAGGAAATTGAGCTGAAGGTGGATGTTGATCTCGAGGGCATCGATGGAAAGAATAGTATCAGAGCTGAGTCCCCCAGAGGTACCAAGCGGGGAGCTAACAACCCCAAGGGTTCACACAAGAAGAGAAAGGGATCGAAGAGAGGAGGCGCAGATGATCTCACCCTTATAGAGGATGACCTGGATAATATTGTTGATGCAGGCACCTCTGCCTTTGAACACCGATGGATTGCACTGGAGGAGTAATACAAAGTAAAGGTGAAGGTAATGCAGGAAGGATTGTGCATGCTTCAACTAAAGATGTAAAATATTTAAGCGAGTGTTTCTCAGGCGATGCCGTATCAAGTGGGAGCGAGTACCATCTTGGTCATCAGTTACTTTGAAATATTTGGATATATGCGCACAGGTGTAGATGTGCCTTGCGGTTGGAATCAACTTGTCTATGCTTATGAGAGGAAAGATGCATGCCATATAGAATATCATTATAGATGAGTTTCAGTGCCGAGAGGCTCACATGCACCAGTAGCTAACTGAGGCAGAGAAGAAAATTGCAGCATGAACACAAGAGTCTCCGCAGGCTCAGAAAAAACAATAAGCAATAGTGTCCCAATGTGCCAAATTAGGAATTTTGATTGATTGCATTTGTGGTGACCTTCTTGAGGTTTCCATCCCTGCCTCTTTTTTGCCCCAAGACAAGGTCAACATTTTAGTGCCTAGCCTGAATGCCTCCCGATCCAAATTCCAAGCGACAAAGGCCGATTTTGAACAACAAATTATGGAGTTACAAGAAAATATCCAACCAAAGAATTCACCTGAGGTACAGGCCCAACACGTCGCCGTGGTAAAAAAATCACAATCCATCATTGCAGCAACAGTAGAAAAGGGCACCAAACTCCTGGATGTGTCTATGAGATTGTGGACTTCAGTACAGACCAACCACCTCGTCAGAAATATCTCGCAGGATCTGCACGCTAAAGAGAAGACACTTGACGAGATTCATAAGTCATTGCCCACACTTGTGCATGCTCATAGGATGGCTCGATTACAAACAAGCCTGGTTCTACATGATGAAATTGAAGACCTCCATCAAAGGAAGAAAATTTGACCAATCATATGAATTCGTGGACTAATGAGGAAATGAAGCTATCTCAGGATTTAGATGCAATCACAAATAAACTAGGCCAGACACACTGGAGCATCAATCTTGCAGTAGAAGGAATTACATCACAGAAGCTGATGTATGAGGATTAGAGGACTATTGATCAGAGTGTGGGTGTCCTTGTGCCCCTCTCCGCCGCCATTGAAGAGTTGAAGATCAAGATGAAGACCCCAATGCCTCTATGACTTGGGACGAGTCACAAGATTGTGTTGGGGGACAGTTGGAGTAGGGTCCCCTAGGATCACAATTTTGGGTTAAATATTAATATTTTTTGTATTTTTGAGTCATGCGCACTAATAAATGAAGATTAAAGGGGCTTTTGGGTGGGTTAAAGTCCCTTCATGAGTTCTAATGGGTTAAAGGGTAAATCTAGGGGTATCAAACCACAGTTTGAGGACCATAGTATGAGCACAGGCTAAACTACAAGAAGAAGTCTAGATTGAGTTAGATAAGTTAGGAAAGTGTCTGAAATGCTCCTGCTAGGTATGTGCATGGATACCTTAGTCCAGTTGTGTGTGGACCCCGCTGTCCGCGGGTAGATCTGGAGAATTGTAAGGGTTTCTGAGAACTGTGGAAGGTTTCTATGAACAACTGATGAATAAAGACCTATTTTGATAACTTTGTGTGCCAATTTCATCTATGATTTACTCTATGTTCTATTTCTGCATATACTTTATGTTTCCTACATATGATTTATTTTAACTTTGATTGACCAGATTGCATACCTATTTTTGTAATATTCACATTTTAGCACACAACTAAATGGAATATTAAAAAATTGTTTTTATCTCCTATCAGTTAAATAAATGGGTATGGAAGCCCATGCTTATTTAAAACCTAAATAAAATCCCTCAAATGTGAAAGGGGATAGACATAAGAGCTGGATTTCACACCCTTATGTGTGAAATAGGACAATTGCATGGAGACAAGGTCAAGTTTGACCAAGTCAACAACGTTGGGAGAGGAGGTGGAGAACACTTTGATAGACAGCGTAGTATGAATGGGAATAGGGTTATTTGGTGAAGGAAACCCTAATGAGTGGGACCCATGGAGAGAGATCTTTCATTTGTTTAAAAGGAGGGCAAGGTAGCCATTGTTATTCATGATTTGGATTATTAATTTCATTGTCTCTTCAGACTTCGTGCATTCTCCTGCTGTTTAGCAGAGCTGCAGTGCTTCTTAGCACAATGATTTCCTGTTTAGGAATCCTTATCCTTTCTTGAGAGGCTTCTTGAAGGAGTTTTACTTATTTTCCTCACATCCAAGCTTGAGGCCAAGCATCCTCCTTCAGCTACAATGTTATTTCTGAAGCAGAATAATGTTGTGTTGCAGGGTGTTGCAGTGAGGGTTCACAACACCACTTCCATCACTTGTTTTTCAGAGGAGGAGTCTCTCTTTCCTTTGAGAGATAATTTTGGAAGCCCTTGGAGCTTATTTCAGATCTTGGCATTGGGCCAACTCATTCCCTTGCCCCTACAGTCCAGTTTCTTTTAGTGACTGTGTTATTTCTAGTGAGCATTTGTAGTGGGGCTTTTACAGATTGTTTGGAGGGTGAGATATTCAGTGATAGGATCAAAATTTCACTTGAGAGATCCATTAGAGGAGGTATTTTCATCAGATGTAGCATCTTCAGCCTTATCCACTCATTTCCAATTCTTGAGTTGCAGCTGCTACCCTGCAACTTTGACATTTATGCAGTTTTTCATATTTTAGCCAATCCTTCCAAGATTGCTTTGAGGTAGTGATTGGGAGCATAGATCTTATCTCTCGACATTGTATGAGTCATTTATATGTAGATATACGATGTTTTTTATCTCCTGTACTAGTAATATCTCTATGACTGTGCAGTTTTGATCCATAGACGCTTTGCTATGTTGCAACATTCCATCTTTTGGCATATGTATTCATGAGAGGCTCATTTGCCTTGCTTATTTGAGTTATGCTCATTCTTATTGTACTCATTGCTGCTGATATGAATAATGCAATGGATCCATGATTTCCATACATTTTGGTATGAGTTTGTTCACTGCTATTTTCTTGTTTGTGTTTACATAGTACTGGATCTCCACATTTGGAATATCTTAAGATATTCCCGATAGTGTAGAAATTCCCTATTTTGGGATATTACAGTGGTATCAGAGCATAATCTTGGCTGAGCCTGTGGATCTCTATCAAGCAAAGAGAAGGTGAAGACTCCATTATGTGGAGGAAGGAAGGAAGATAGGCTCACACAGCTTCTTCCAAGATCTGTACAGAGAATTCATGAAGATTGCAAGAAACTAAGAAGGGAGATGTGTACATAATCTCCAAGAGGGTTTGAAACTGAATCAAACTCTATATTTTCATATGGGGAGTGTGAGCATGCAGCCACACCCTATGATTTACAGCACAGTCACATGGCCAGTTTTTCCATAAGAGAAAGAGAAGGAGAATGAATGCCTAAGAGGGGAACTCTTAATGGTTTCTTGCTTGAGTATGAATCTCAAACTCAGAAGTTTAGAACTCATGTCACTTTCCCAGAGTTTTTCAAGGTCAAGGTGAGGAGGAACAAGTAGCATTATGTGGATAAATTTCTTCTATCTACCTTTGATGGTTCTCCTACATATTCAGCCAGGGCTTGGGTGGAGGAGTTAGACACCTTTTTGCAGCAGCATCAAATTTCTGAAAATGAAGCCATCAGAGTAGCAGCGCTGCATTTTGTAGCTAAGACCTATGCATGGTGGATATTTGAGTCCTTTTCTTTAAATAATGCAAATACTTCTTCCTATGAAAATTTCATTAAAACTTTGATGGAAATATTTGGTAGGAATAATTCTGAAACACATGTGAAGGAAACAAACACATTTAAACAAAAAAAACCCTTGCATGTGATAGAGTAACCCATAGACTCAAAAATACTTTAGAAAAACATAAAGGAGGCTGATATCTTGCATTATAATTTTTTGGAGGCAAGACCTTCATCTTGTATTTTGGCACAAGAAATAAAAGAGATCCCTTTTCCAAAAGAGAATCCAATCATTGGAGGGTTTCCCATTCATGCTGAGGAGGCTAAGGGAAACAACGTTGTAAGATCTGGAGTTGATATAGCACCTCATGCAGAGGAAGGAGGAGCTCTTGCTCCAACTAGAGGGATTCTTGTATCTTTACAAGGAAGTCCCCAGGATCTCGTGTGTGGAGATCAAGGCACAACTCATGTCTTACATGTGCGATTGATGATGAGGTGTGGAACTATGGAGATAGAAGGAGGGGATAGGGAAGATGACCAACATCATGTGATGAGGAGTACACACCCATATACATTTCAGGAGGTTGATACACCTAAGAGGGAGACTGGATTGCACAGTGAGGGAAAAGACAAATCTTCCCATTCATATATGCAGTCTACTCTTGATGATGATGTCTCATTGAATGGAGGCATTGCACCAAGGAGACCACTAGATTAGTAGAGGAGGATGGATGTTTCAAATTTTGAAGCATCACTCATTGATTCCAGAAGAGTGGGGACCTTGTGGGAGCTTGGTATAGTGCTGGGAGTCTTGGGTAGACTCAAGGAGAGAGGAATAATTCTCTCAACATCATCATTAGCCACTTCCATTTCAGATTCTGCACTGTGGCAAAAGCAGCAGGGGAAGGATAGCAGCCTTCCAACTTGCATCTTTTTCATGGGAGATTTAAAAGAGGAGGATGACCATATGACAAATTTTCTTCACGAGATATCATCAACGTTTTCACTATGGAGGATAGATCCATATTGAAACTCCCAACTATTGGTGGAGTATTCCAAGGATCTTTTCACTTGTATGATATTGGATGACCAGTTGCATAAGGAGGGATATTCAGTCAAAGATGGGGTCATCTTCTATCATGGTAAGATCTTCTTATCTAGAGCTTCCAAGCTCAAGGAGAAGTTGCTACAAGCATCTCATGAGGATTTCCTTTTCAGCCCCACTTGTTCTATGAGAGCATACCACACCATCATGGAGGGGTATTTTTGGAAGGGCTTTGAAGAGGATATATATCATCATATGAGGAGATGCATGGATCATATGGAGATGGAGGAGTTAGAAAAACCAACTCTTTTCCCTTTCAGGATGAGAGGAGACTCATATATGAGCCACTCCATTTGTATGCAAAAAACATATGGTAAGGGTATTGTTTATTTGCATAGTAATTTGTATATATGTATGCATCTCTTAACCATATATGTGCAGGAGTTTTCTCAAAGGAGGGATATTATTCCTTCTAGATTTGTTGGTCTACTTAAGGCCATTATATATGATCACTCCCTAGGAGGATGTGGGGAGGATAATTCTTTTGGAGTACATACTCACCTTGCAAAATACATCTTTTACTTTCTCCAAACACATGAGGAGATTGGGGCAGCAAGCAAGTGGTGGGGAGGCCACCCATCATTTCATTTTCTATTGAAATTGAGAATAAAACTGCGCTGGATACATTTGAGGGACCATTTTTCTTATCCCTTTCTACATATGGTAGAAAGCATGGTTCTCATTATGGTTCCTTATGTTGCTGTTGTTTTTATATTTGTTGGGAGCATGATTGGGGGGATGGCACATTGGTTGGATGTGTCCCTTGGGGGAGATATTTCCCACCTTATTTGCATTACATGTTCTAATGGGAGCATGAGAGAGTATGTGGCCACTACAGAAAAACATTTGTTTCCATTTGAGGTGAGCCATATGGTTGATTGGATTCCATATGATGGTGACTTCCAACTCATCACATATGAGATTATTTGGGCCAACATGTTTCATAACGTTGGAGAAGAGATCCTTGGAGGTATAGTCTTCATCTTGCCACTTGAGGGAAATATTATTTCAGCCAAAGATCAACATATACTTTGCACTTATCCTAAGTGGAGATAAAGACAGCATGGGGTAGGCTATTTTGTCTACCAAGATCGGATTTTCAGCCCACCTACATTGCAGAAGCCAAAGGTGGAAGATGATTTTCAGGAGTTGCCATGTTGGGAGGTAACTCATTTTGTATGGATGATTGCTTGGGGGATGGAGGATCCACATGGGGAAGATTTTCCTCAACACATTTCAAAATCCATGCCTTGGGTGGATATTTTCCATTTCTATCCTTGCAGTTTCTTGAGGACAAGCAACATTTGGGAGGGGAGGACTGTAATATTCCCATTTTAGCACACAGCTAAATGGAATATTAAAATTTTGTTTTATCACCTAGCAGAAAAATAAATGGGTAAGGAAGCCCATGATTATTGAAAACCTGAATAAAATCCCTCAAATGTGAAAGGGGATAGACATAAGAGCTGGATTTCACACCCTTATGTGTGAAAGATGACAATTGCATGGAGACAAGGTCAAGTTTGACCAAGTCAATAGCGTTGGGAGAGGAGGTGGAGAGCACTTTGATAGACAACGTAGTATGAATGGGAAGAGGGTTATTTGGTAGGAAACCCTAATGAGTGCTACCCATGGAGAGAGATATTTCACTTTTTTAAAAGGAGGGCAAGGAAACCATTGTTATTCATGATTTGGATTATTGATTTCATTTTCTATTCAGACTTTGTGCATTCTCCTACTGTTTAGCAGAGTTGCAGTGCTGGTAAGCACAAGGATTTCCTGTTTACGAATCATTATCCTTTCTTGAGAGTCCTCTTGAAGGATTTGTGCTAATTTGCCTCACATCCAAGCTTGAGGCCAAGCATCCTCCTTCATCTACAACATTATTTCTGAAGCAGAATAATGTTGTGTTGTAGGGTGTTGCAGTGAGGGTTCACAACACCACTTCCATCACTTGTTTTTTAGAGGAGGAGTCTCTCTTTCCTTTGAGAGATCATTTTGTAAGCCCTTGGAGCTTATTTCAGATTTTGGCATTGGTCCAACTCATTCCCTTGCCCCTACAATGCATTTTCTTTTAGTGACTACGTTATTTCTAGTGAGCATTTGCAGTGGGGATTTTGCAGATTGTTTGGAGGGTGATATCTTCAGTGATAGGACCAGCCTTTCACTTGAGAGATCCATTGGAGGAGGTATTTTCATCAGATGCAGCATCTTCAACCTTCTCCACTCATTTCCAGTTCTTGAGTTGCAGCTGCTACCCTGCAACTCAGGCATTTCTGCAATTTTTCATATTTCAGCCAATCCTTCTAGGATTGCCTTGAGGTAGTGATCGAGAGCATAGATCTTCTCTCCTGAAATTTTATGAGTAATTTATATGCACATATATGATGTTTTGTATCTCCTGTAGTAGTAATATCTCTATGACTACGCAGTTTTGATCCATAGACACTCTGCTATGTAGCAGCATTCCATATTTTGGCATATGTATTCATGAGAGGCTCATTTTCCATGCTTATTTGAGTTATGCTCATTCTTATTGTACTCATTTCCACTGATATGAAAAATAAAATGTCTCCATGATTTCCATACATTTTTGTATGAGGTTTTTCACTGCTATTTTCTAGTTTGTGTTTACATATTACTGGATCTCCACATTTGGAATATCTTAAGATATTCCTGATAGTGTAGAAATTCCTTATTTTGGTATATTACAATTTTACTGTTGATGAATGATACTTACATAGATATTTTGTTATAAAATCTGAATATTACATTGTTAGAATAGTTAAAGGGATTGCAGATCTACTGCTTGTGCTTGCACACAGGGTTAACTGGTGCTAGGGTTTCTAGTGCGCAAGATAGTCTGTGTAATAAGATAGATCTGAAGATTCCCACTTCATTTAATTCTCTCTTAGGGAGTGGAAACTTGGTTCTAGCACCCCCCATATTTCTTCGGGTGAGACTTTGGCCATCGCAAGTAGGTCATTTTCGAAAGGGCCAGTAGTAAGACGGTTTTCTTGGTTACACGCTAACTCTAAACCTGGGTCAACACCCATTAAGACAACACTTGGTTTATATCCTAGCTAGCCAAATCTTATATCAAGAAGAATGGTTTCTTTCTTTCCACATAGGGAACTAATATACTTAAAATCACCCCTCAGCTGATTAGGAAAGGCCTATGATATTCCCACTCTCATGACTGTGTCGAATTCACTGCAGTAACCCTCATGTGCTACTTCTCAAACCTTCCCCTCGAAAAGCAGAGGTCACTACTAGAGCTAATTACCACATCTCATGTGTATGTTCTCCCACCCAATGATAAAATCCCTCTTTCTCTCTTCCTCAAGACCATCCAACCCATCCTAGCAATCATTTCAGGTATGTTGGGGGTGGAAAATGCTGGTGTTAGTACCCTATAAATTATAGGATCTCAAGGTGACTGGATACTTCATATTTCATGTAAGGTTTTCATTATTGAAAGGCATTTCAAAATTCAAATTATCTTAAATAAAAATAATAATAATAAGAGAAAGAAAAGAGGGTATAAAAATAAAAGAGAAGAAAAAAGGAAAAAGAGAAAGAGGAACCCCCAAAAAAAAAAAAAAAAAAAATCAAACTAAAATTGTTGCAAGTCCAAATGCCACTACTCTTTAGATAGGTTTGTCCAGTCATATCGTTTAATCATGGTTGGAAAATTTTCAATTTCTGTTGATAGGTTAGAAAATAAATATTTTCCAAATTTTTTAATATTGGTTTATCAGTGGATGGGTTAGAAAATAAAGATTTTCCAACCTGTTTAATCTTGGCTTATCAGTAGATAGGTAGAAAATGAGATTGGTTCAACAGCTTAATTTGAACCAATATGAGAAATAAGGGATAGGGGTTAGGTTAGAATGTTAAAAAAAATGTTCAGGGTCTGCAAGTCTAAATGCACCCTACAAATGGAGGAAAAAATGTCATATGCGTAGTTTCGGCTAGGTAGATATACAAAAGAGGAAGAAATGAAAGAAGAAAAGGAAATGGTGACTTCAAAATCTTGTGAGGGGAATTTTGTTTCATCTGAAGCATTGTACAAGTCCCTCCAAACACCAAATCGCACTTCTCACTTCACAATATTTAGAGTTTACCTCTACCTTTTCAAGTTAAAGTTTGCAATCTACGAGTTGCAGTCGGGCCCCACCTTCCTTGCCACGTCATGTTTTCCCCCACGGTGCTCATCCAAAAACCTGAGCCCACAGTCCCGTTAACCCTGTTGCATTATCATTAAACATCCCCTTAATTTCCCTTTATCTCTGCCCCTCACCTCGCCATCCACGGCCCTTGGTTCATTTCGACCTCCCTTTGGCATCTGGACATTAACAAACGGGGGGGGGTCTGAAATGGGCGGTATCCATTACCACCTTCCCCTCCATGTGTCACACTTCCATAATTTCACATCCCCCTTCTCCATTACCACCTACCACCAGGGACCCCCTCCAAAAATCTGTTTCTGCCTTCCCCAAACCATTGTCGCCTGTGACCGTTGTCAATACCGTCGTGCCGCATCATCGATCACCCATCCACCTCACCCCGTCACATCCCCTTCCACCAATAGTGTCGTTGCACCATGAATGGTCAGGTCATTGTCTAATGGACCCGTGCCAACTCAATGGTTACCCTCCACCATGTGTTAAAACCTGAACTCACTGCGGTGCCACTATTTACATTTGTTGTTTTGGCTGGATTACTACAGGTTTTGACATTCATGTTCATCTACAAAAGAGATCATGAATAGCCATAGCTGAAGGGTAAATCACACGTCAGAGAAGGAACGATCAACGCTCTATGAGCATGGTTACAGTCATGTTGCAGGTAATTTAATTTTGATCCTGTTCCGCTTTGTTCTTACCCCTTCCCTAGTATCAATTCATATAGTTTTCCACTTCTCTATTCCTATTCTCTCACTGCCCATTCTCCATTGTAGGTGAAACAAAAATAAAAAATAAAAACATGCCTCCCAAGGCAGATCAGCAACCGTTCAATCCCATGGTCTACCCCCAAGTAGACTTAGGCCATATTCCCCTGGCTGACAATGATTACAAGATCCACGAGACGGAGTCATACCTCGACATGTTCGATGTCTACTGATGGCTCGAAGATAAGCTCCTTGACTAATGAGATGGCATCAGCATGTGAAAGACGAAGCTCCCACATTATAGTTTCGCTAGGACCCATAATTTCCCTAAGCTAATTAGGAAATGTTAGTCCTACTATGACATTAAGAAAAGATCCATAGTGAACTCTGTAGGAGAGATTTTGTTTCATGTAAATGCCCTGACCATTCAAGAGATGTTGCAGGCCCCCATTGTTGAGAAAAATGTCCCTTTTTCTTATGAATCCCTTGTAGGACTGTACCGGGGATTAAATTTTGCTAGTAGAGCCAAAACCTTGGAGTTGTTCATGGCCCCCATTGCACCAATGCCTACAACAAATCCCCCATATTCATCATCCACCTTCCCAGAAAGGACCCAACACATTATCACCACCCTGTCTTATTTGTTATGTTATCATAATGAAAAGTGGATAGATGAATTCATAATTTGTTTTTTGTCCATATTCTTTGCAAAAGCCCAACCCATTGTTATGTTCAACTATGCGCAGCTCCTTGCTGATGTGATCCGCGATCAATTCTAGAATTTTCAAATAGAAAGTGTATTCAAATACACCTTTGTGTTGGTGTACATGTTCACCTTTTTTCAATCCAGCAAGTTGGAATTCGACATGAAAAATAAAGATGAAGACTCTCAAGCCCAATCTGTCATTTTTTGGACAACTCTACTGAGAAAGGAGCATGAAGACTATTCATACAAGATATTTGTAGACCTATTTGTTCATCCAGAAATCAATGCAATCAGCAGCACCACAGAGACCAGGGTCAGTGAGGAAATCAAGAAAGTGATGTAGTTAATAGAGAAATTCAAGATGGCAGACTAGTACCTCTACCAGAACTACACAAAGATCAGGGTTTATGGCAGTGATTTGGCCCCTTATAAACTACCCAAATACCTCTCCTTAAGGATATTCTGCCTTGAGTATATCAGGAAAATGATAGATGCTGATGAGGTGCATTTTGTTTCAGCCAAGAAGAAGTCACAATTCGGGATCAAAACCCAAATCGGCCCATTCATCTGCAACAGCAGGGAAGTAGGGGAAGAGACAGATAAAATACTGAAAGATATGAAATTCACACACAGTTTCACCTAGTCCTACGATCCAATGGGGATCATCTCCAAGAAGAGGGTGGAAAACAAGTCCACACCCTACACCCATACCCACATACCAGAGATAGAGAAATACATGAACCAAGAAGAATGGCTGGTAGACACACTCTAGGAAGTTGAAGAGCAAGTCATATCTACTTCAGAAATATAGACACCAACTCCTCAAGGGAAGAAATCAGCAGGGGTTAAAAATGAAAAAGGAAAGGAGCCCGAAAATGGAACAGGAAGTAAGAGGACCAGGGAGGATCCAACAAGGATGGATATCGACTCCTCCTCTACGGAGTTCAAAATAAGATATAGGAAGAGAGCCAGGATCAACATGGGCCATGATCAAGGAGAGGATGTAATATTCCCAATTAGCCATGAGCTAGTTGGAAAATGAATTTTTGCTTTTGCTTCTTGTTACACAGTAATTTTTTACTATCCTTGCAATCCCCATCTTGCCCATTGGAGGGTCTTTTCTATGACCAATAGGCAGTGTCATGCCTTGAAAATACCATCATTACATCCCTTGCCATGAGGAAAACATTCCTTATTTTGACCATTTCTTGAGCAGACCACTCAAAACACATGTTTTTGCCTTGGCGCTGGTAGCCCATTATGCCCTCGCGCCAATGAAGAAAATTAACACTGAGCCCGCGCCAGTTGGTGCTCTGTCCCAATTAAGCACCCGAATCAATATTCTTATGGAAAGTTAAAAAAAAAAGAGGTTAAGTTTTGATTACAACAACTTCGTGGATGAGTCATAGGAAGTGGTTCGACTAAATAACCATGGCCTTCCTCCTTTGGCCTCTTTTTTCCACCTTATGGGGAAACCTACCAAGGGATAAGGCCTCCCTTCCACTATTGTAGGGATCCCAACCTCCTTCTCTCCTCTATAAATATAGTCATCTTCCATTGATGTGTTGGTTGAACTAGATGAATGGTTGAAGGTTTGATAGCTGAAATTGTAGGAAGGAAACTATAGCCGGGCAACTATTGAGAGCCAAGCCGAAGAGAGAAAGCTTCGTCCAGATTCCTGACATGCTTTGTTGAGAAAGGCTCCACTGCAATCTCCGCCGAAGGAAGATCATAGCATCAGAGCATTTGGTTGTAATCTCCCTTTTGTCATTTATAATATAAGCGACTCTGATTTTGGTTCCATTCATGTGTTCATTTCTTTATGTAATGCAATGAATTATATCCTCTCTGACTGATGTATAGTTACATGCTTTATATTTTACGTTGTATGTCATTGTTTCCCTGCATGTGTACATGTGTTCAAACGTGTCGAATGGAAGGATTGTGATCTGTCAAGCGAGGGATAGGAAACATCATCTTTTCTTCAACAACAACTGCATAGGATTTGAGGTAGGCTACTCGTCGCGATATTTGTCTTTTTGCAACTAGGAACCAACATCATTGCATGACTTGATTGTTGCTAGACCTGATCTGGGCTAGTGGGATTTCCTCTATCCACATAGGGGATTTACCTCTTCAACAAACTGGCGACTCCGCTGGGGAGTCATTTGGAGTTAGTCTTTCTTATTTTGGTTTTTTTTGGCTCTTGATTGATTTATTTGCTCTTCTAGTTCACCTCCTTTAGTGTCAAACCCTTGTTCAGCCCCCAGAAGACCTGATCCAGTCTCTATTTGTCCCTTTTCATATTTTTCCCATAGAAAATTCAATTGGCATGGTTTAGCACTTGACAGTCATGCCAACTGGCGCTTGTTGCTAGTTAGGCCCCCGGGCAAACATTTTTTTGGCACAGATTATAGCCAAACAGACGCACCAACTCTGTTTGGTGTTAGGGTTTGCTTTCTTTTGGGCTCTCTGAGCTTGATTTCTGGTCCTGGGGTCATTTTTATGATTTATTGAGTGCCTTGAAGTCATTTTTTATTGTGTTTGGCCCTTGTCCTCTGGTTGTTTGCCCTTTACTATCAATTTTGCATTCTAGCCCTAGGGCTTCTAGGTGCTTTAGTGCGTTGAACCTCCCGTGGGAGTTCTGGGTCTTTTCTTGCCCGATCAATTTTTTTTTTCCTTCTTTGCATTCATCCTTCATTAATAATATTTGCGTTCATTTAGCTTTCGTCTCAAATTTTTCTTTTCGTTAGAATGCATTAGATCACATTGCATTGGAAAGTATTTTTGAGATTTATCATTGAACTTAGATCACATTGTTTAATGATTGAAAGCTAAAAATCGCACCGAGTGCATTATCTTTCATTAAAAGCATGCATTAAGTAGATTCTCATTTCATCGAAAAATGTATTGAGTGCATTCTTATCATTTCAAAAGAAAAAGGGAAATTGTGCATAGATTACAATTGCATATTTTTCAAAAAAGAGGATTTTTCATAGATTACATTGCATTATTTGCGTCATTGAATGTTTGAAGTTACTTTTGGACAGTGAAAGTCATCTAGTTTGGAAAAAGTTTTGTTTTCAATGTTGTTGTTTGTTGCATAATTGTTTGAAGCTCTTCCCTTAACTAGATAACATTCATCGAATTGAAAGATTTCTTTTCTCATATAGCTGCATATACGAGACTGTCCAATGACATGCGGTAGGGCGTTGAAACCGAGACATAATTGAAGATAAACTTTAAAATTTACTGAATTAACCTAAGGCAACATTGAAATAGTCACAGAATATCTAGAGGTCTAGGCTAGTGACGTGTTCCGACGTCGTTAAACCTAGTAGTTGTCATTTTCCATCTGGCTTTAGAAAACGCTAGTACGGGCTTGTGTTCCCCGTACTGTCATGTATATAAAGGGAGACCCCATTAGGTTTCTATCCTTTATCCATAGGAAGTTGAGTCTGCCACCTTGTAGCCGTGATACACCAAACACAACATTCAAGGAGATTACCTGCACGTACGTTAAGTCCTTGGTCATTTCTCTTTCATTTGATCACCAAGGTATATATGGAAGTTCACGGAAACTTGGTATACCCTCTTGCTTAGATTACCAGAGCAATCATTTTTGATCTTTATTGACTCCTTAAATTTGAAAATATCATCAAGTTCTTGTCCTTTCACACTTGTTTCCAAACTGAAAGAGATAGAGTCATATTTTACTCATTTCTTGACTCTTAAAATATGAAACAGTAGAGTTTTCTTTCAATGTTTTAAAAATTAACTGCCCACAAAATATCCCTAGTTAAATTTAGTATCCTTAGGGTGTTGTTTTGGGTGATTTCCCATGGAAACATTTCCATAGTTCACCAGCCAAGGAATCCCCTCCGATGGGAATCCTGGTCATTTTCCTCCTTTTCAGAATGTTGGTGTTCCTTATATGGCAACGTTGTCCTTTCCTGAGTTAAATGTTGGGTTGTCTGTTTCATTGTTTTTGACCTCTGTGGTCCTGAATGTCTCGGCTACTATTCAATCAGTTCCTCTGCATGAACAACATCATGTTGATTCCAAGGTGGACCTCTCCCCTTCTTCACCTATTTCTTCGTCCTCATCTTCTACTTCGTGTGGTGAAAGTTTGGATTCGAGTAACCAGGTGGCTAAGAAGAAGAAGAAGAAGACAAAGAAGAAGAAGTCCGACAAAGGAGAGGCTAGCTCTGCGACTATTGCACCTAAGAAGCCTTCCATTGATAAACCTTCCAACCCTCCGCAGAAATTTAATTTCCCTTGCATGTTGTGCCAGGGAAACCATATTCTTCGAGATTGCCCTGGCATTCCCAAGGTACTTGAAGTATGGTCCAACGGTCGTCCGCCCTTGCCTTTGGCTTCCGGGAGTCAAGTTGGAGACACGTCTTTAGCTACTACTGGTGAAGCTCCTAAGAAGCAGGGTAAGATTACCAATCCCTTTAAGTTGTGTGAAGGGCAGCATGCCATTCACTTTTGTCTTTATATGGATGAAGCCAAGCGAATTTTCGACAACTCGACTATTTCTGCACCTTGCCTTCCAGCTGGTTACAAACATCAGCTTTGAGTCCTTCACCAGTGGATCCAACGATTGGTCAAGAGTCATCCTTGCTTGATCTCACTCCCCCAGAAATTCACCATCATGAATCCATCCCTGAACAACTATTGGTTGTGGGATCGGTTGAGCTAGCCTCGTATATGGTGCACCAGGTATTTTCCGTTGAGAGTGGATCTCACATCCATCAGGTTCTTCTTGTTTCTTCAAATTCCTCGAACTTGGAGAAATATTCTCCTGTCCCTATATCTGAGGAAGTTATTCCTTCACCTCCCATGATGGATGTCCCGAAGGATACTCCTTTTGCCTCCATGATGGAGGGGGCGGAGGATGCTCCTTCTTCTCCCATAACAGCAGGGGAAGACCATCTCGGTTCAATGGTAGCCCCTCCGAGTAGTTTGGTCACTTCCTTTGATTGGAATCGATTTTCAGGATATCGGGTTATGTCTTATGTGCCTTTCGAGATCATGGTACAGACCTTTGATCTAGTCGTACCCAGCACTACTATAGACGAAGGTGCATCTGTTAGTATTTTATCCTCAACTACTTAGCAAGCTTTCGGTTCACTGTTGCTTGTGCTTATTACACAGAATTTGTTGGCGTTTAACAGAGGAACCATTCAACTGTTAGGGATCCTTCCAAAGTTTCCTGTTACTTTGGGAGGGAAAACCATCTATATAGACGTGATGGTTGTCCAGGCCCCTTGGACTTTAATTTACTCCTAGGGTGTGATTATTGTTATGCCATGGGAGCGCTTGTCTCCTCCCTCTTTCGTGTGATGTGTTTTCCACACCAAGGTCAGATCATGACCATCAATCAGCTTGTGTTCTTTGGTCCTCATATGGTAGCTAGTCCACCATCATCTCTGCCAGATCTTTATCCACTGGTTGTGTCATCCCCGCTGCATGTCAATTATGTGGCTACCTGTCCTGTGCCCAAATTTAGTGATATTTTCATTGTGCATAAGGTGCTGGGGGCATTGGGTCTTGATTTCCAAGATGTTGTTCTCCCATCTGGTGCAGAACTCTTGGAAGCCATGACTTCTTATTCATTATGATGAGGTCTGTCGGAGCATGGTTCATCTAATTGTGTCAAGCTCTTTAAACCATGAAACAAGGTTGAAGCATAGTTCATTTTCTTGTGTCAAGCTCCTTAAAAAATGAAACAAGGTTGTCAAAGCAGAGTTCATTTTCTTGTGTCAAGCTCCTTAAAAAAATGAAACAAGCTCGCCAGAGCAGAGTTCGTTTTCTTGTTTCAAGCTCGTTAAAAAATGAAACAAGGTGTTCCAAGGATAGTTTGTCTTCTGTATCAACCTCATTTAAAAATGAAACAAGGTCATCTGAGGATAGTTCTTTTAATGTGTCAACCTCGTTAAAACAATGAAACACTTTCCTGTTAAATTCGAGTCTTTGATAAGATCTCGTAAAATCCAAATCGAGTCTTTCATTTGATCTCGTACCTTGAACCTTCACTCCCTCCATCTGTTTACTCAGGTGCATGGACTAAATCTTGGGGGGCATGTACCTTGAATTGAGTCACCATGCTGGGGGCATGCTTAATTTTTCAAGCATAGTTTATCTCTGTTTCAAGCTTGTGTAAAAATGAAACCGGTTTCAAGCATAGTTTATCTTTGTTTCAAGCTTGTGTAAAAATGAAACCATTCCAATTTTACCTCTCGTGATTGCCATTTTATCAGCCTGTTTTGTCAGATGAGCCTTGGTTTTCTCATTCCATCGTCCCTATCTGCTTGGCCGATCATATGCCTTCACTTGGTTGTTTTACCCATTCCGAGGAACCACTGCGATGAGTGGTCTTGTTAGCTGGCCTCTTGACCTTTATCTTGTTTTGAGCAGTTCCACCATCACCGAAACCAGTAGCTACCCTTTATACCACTCGTTCCTCCAAGAGGAGTCAACTTTCAACTCTTTTTTGACTCTCTAAAAATGAAAAGATTGTCGAGTCGCTTGTCATTTTGAGCTCGTTAAATTGGTTGTGAAACGACATCTACCCAGTATACATTTACCCATTTTTCGGGTTGGGATAGATTATTTATGAAAAATGAATACCCTAGCCTATCACAAATAGGAGGTTCTCTCAGATATAGTTTTCTACCTTTTCAGATCTACGAGACTATCTATGAAAAGGGACTGCTGGAGTTTTCTTTTCCACTGTCTTTTCAAACTCTCTAAACATGAAAAGACGTTGAGTTATTACTTTGTCAGACTCGTTAAAAAACTGATGACATCAGACTCTGTCGTAATGAAGTTACTCGAGTTCCTCCTTGCTAGGGCTCATTAAATGTACTAGGTTGGATTTTTCCGAAGGACAAACTTATATCACAAGCATATGCTATCCCCTTCAAGCTTGTTTTCCAAAAACAATGGGGTACTCGCCAGAAATGGTGGGGGAAAATAGAACCAGTATCACCATCGTGTCGGTAGTATGTCTCTCTTGAACATGGCACTTATCTACATTTGTGTTGGGTTGGGGACATCTCATCTCATTTTCTACTTACCTCCGTGGGTTTGGGTAATCTCTTTGACCACTCATCTACTCTTTGCCACGTCATCATGACCTCAGATTCTTTGATGTCAAATACTTCCAAATTCAGTGTCATGTCACCGATATGTTCAAGAGAAGTTGGCCTCTGCAGTTTTCAACCACCCTCTAATTCTCTACTGATCTTAATTCGCAAACATCATGTTCCTCTGTCTCGCATCGATGATGTGGGAAACACTATGGCCCACCTTTGATCAAGGTCACTTCCTGTCTACTTCAGCTCAGTATCCAAGAAGTTGATCTAGAGACTCCCTTCAGGTACTGTTGAGTCCCGAATTTGCCTCTTTTCCATACACTTTTCCATATCTCTTTCACTCACCTAAACCTCCAAAATTGTCAATATCATGTGCAAAAGGGTATCTAACATGGTTTTTAATTATGTTTGTGTGTTTTCTATTTGATTTAGATTTTGTTCATACAGCTGTGGAAACTTGTCACTTTCCGCAGTCGCTGCAACTTTCCGCAGCTATTTTGTGGAAATCAATGTTACAGGTGTCAACGAAGGAAATGAGCCACATGGGCAAGCTAGGAATGACAAGGACATGGTTCGTGTCCTATTGGTTCAAGTAAATTCGTCAAGGAAAGCCGCGGTCAAAGCCATCCACGTGGAAGTCAACTGTGGAGTTCTATGTCGGCTGGACTCTGTTTCGTGGCATAGAAACATCCATACGGCCGTTTTCAAGCTTACGGAGGTTAATTGACATCTGTGCAAAGTTCTGGAGTTGAATTTAAGCGCCCACCTTCCATAGATCCGTTTTCCAACATGGCCATACTCCTAAATCCGTGGCCTTAGTGGTCTACGTGCTGGCTGCTATCATAAACTTCAGGAGACAGTTACATTTTATTGCTTTATAAAGAGTGTTTGCATACGCACGTAGAGTTAGTGAATGTGAGTTGATAGTTGTTAGTTGATATAGCTGTTGAGTTGATGTGCGTACTCTGTTATGTGGTGATTACGCTGCCTTGAGACGTAATACCACCAGTCTGTAATGACTTTCTTTTTAATGTGAAAAACTCTGTTTTCATAACTTAATTTGTGTTGAGGATCGTTACCAAAGCTGCGTAGAGGGCCCCTGCTCAGCCGAGGTTCTGTGTATTAATGTTTATATTTTTCATTTCATTTCTTTAAAACAGTCATTGTATCATAACCCATTACATGTTCATATTTCATAGTTGCTTCATTTCTGTTCATTAATTTCCATTGCATTCTTGTCTTTCATGTTTTTATGATTGTTAAATCACTGATCAGTTTTCTTGTGTAGGTTTTAGGTAGACAGCCCGGGGCATTTTCATAGTATTTTGGCTAATGATATGAAACTGACATTATTCTGCTGCTAGTTTTCTTTCCACAGCTTTTGTTTAACTTCAGTCTTGTTTTGTATGTTTCAGTTTTGTTTATCTGATTCAGTAGTTAAAATTAGATATATTAAGCTGCTCATAGCGTCTTCAGTTACCTCCGAAAGCCACAGCTGGACTGATGGTGAGGGGCTGCATGATGAAATGTGTAGTTTAGTATTAGTTTCCTTTCTGCAAAATTAGATATATTAAGCTGCTCTTAGCGTCTTCGGTTACCTCTGAAAGCCACAGCTGGACTGATGGTGAGGGGCTTCATGATGAAATGTGTAGTTTAGTATTAGTTTCTTTTCTGGAAATTAAATAATCAGTTACACAAGTTGTTTATGATTACTTCCACAAGTCATAGCTGGTCTAATGATGAAGGGTCAGAAAATGAATTGATGTAATCTGGTTTAGATTTCTGTCATTGCAACTTTGAATTTCCATAAGCGTAGTTTCTTTTGTGTTCAGTTGGCAGCAAGAATAGTTTAGTTTTCATATTCACTAGTTTCTTGTTTTGATTCATTAGATTAACGGCACTTTCCATTTCAGCAGTTTACTTTCTTTTGTCATTTGTAATTTCAATTTGCTTTTAAAGTTTCGAGATTGGTAAATCATTATAGGGGATATCACTTCCTTGAACAATTATAACCAAGCTTGTTTTTCACTTTAGAATTTCCATTTCACCTTAGAAAGACCATAAACGACAAAAAGATAAGAAAGAGGTTATCTTGCACATATAGTACGCCGCACTTCATCAGCTTACGATTCCCGGATTGACAAATTAAATGCAGCAATTTAGGACACACTAAATTGACCAAACATTTTGGCGCCGTTGCCGGGGAAGTGTAACTAGGTAGCCAATTTCTTAAAAAAAAAAACATAAAATCATAAAAGAAGGAAAACTTGATAACTTCTTGAAGTATGCTCTCCTCTTGCACCTAGTGTGATCTGGAGGATCAGAAAAGAGAGTTATTGGTTTAGTAATTTCTTAAGTATGCTCTCTTCTTGCACCTAGTGTGATCTGGAAGATCAGAAAGAGAATTATTAGCCCAACTTTTGTTAAAAAATATATAAAAAAAAATGACATGCATAGAGCAAGAGATTCTAGGGGAAGGTTTATAGCTAAAGCCAAGAGTTCGATTTTCATAACTCCATCTTCTTTAAGGCATAGACCAGATTCACCAACATCTACCCCTAGCCTTAAGATTTTTGGAAGTCAAAGAACAGCTGAATTAGAGGATTCTCCTATACCACCTACTAAAACCCACTTAGAAAACAAAGAAACTTTCTCTCATCCTTCCTTGATAGAAGAACTAGAGGACTATAAGGACTCTAAAGAAACTATCATGGCAGAGGAAGTAATAAATAGAGGTGGAGGTAGAGGAGGAGGAGATAATGAAGATAACAATGGTGAAGGAAATAACGGTAGAAATAGGGACGATTTTCTTGGATTCCCTATAGTTAATGAGGAAACTCATGCAACAATGAAAAATATTTCACCATCTGTTCTCCCTAACTTTTATGGATTACGAAGTGAGGATCCTGAAACATTTCCGTTTGAGTTTGAAGTAGTGTGCCGAACTTATGACTATATGGAAGATTCTCAAAAACTCAAACTATTTCCTTCAACTTTGAAGGGATCTGCTTTGAAATGGTTCATGGGATTAGCCACTCAATCTATCAGGACTTGGAATGATATGAAACAAACATTTATGGATAGATACTTGGACTATTGTATGCCCACCAATCACAAGGATGAGGTATTCAAAATGATGCAAAAAGAAGATGAAAATTTGGAAGACTTAATTGAAAGATTTCAATACAACTTGAAAAGAGCAAAGATGAGCAACTTAGATAATGATACCTTGAAAGCCCTCCTATTAAAAGCCATTAGAGATGAATGGATAGACATTTTAAACATGATGGGTAAAGGAGACATTTCTCAACTCCCATTTCATGATATAACGGAACTATGTATCCAATTCTCAAGGGGAAAATCTAAAACTGGAAAAGGGCCTAGGGATTCTTCTCTTATTAGGGCTAACAAATCTGCAACTGGATCAGTAAGTAGGGCAGAGATTGGTAATATTCTTGATGAGTTTAAAACTGATATCTTAGGGAGCCTTAGTGAACAACTAGACACCCTTAAAATCCAAAACAAGCAGAAAGCAGAAACAGATGCCTTAGCCATCTTTTGTCAGAAATGTAGAAAGAAACATGCTTTAAGGGAATGTCCCTTGGATGCAAAAGTTGTAGAAACATGTATGATTTGCTCAGAAAATCATGAGATCAAGGATTGTCCTTCAATCCCTGGACTCAAAGTTGTTTTTCAAGAAGATCCAAATTCAATAGAATCTCTCTGTTTTGTCGCAAGGAGACCTTGGCGGGGACAACAATCTCAAGGGTTTAATAACCCTATGAATCTTCAAACCCCACCAAATTGGACTCCTTGGCAACAACCTTGGCCCCAACATCAAAATTCATATCAGCCATGGGTACAAGGGATGCAAAATCCTTATGGGAGATTTGCTCAATTTTATCAATAGCCTCCATCTTTTCAAAATCAGCAAGCTCCACAATTTCCAAGCCAAAATCCACAACAACTTTCATTGCCATTTCCACAACATCAACCTTCTCAACAAAATACAAATCCTCAACTCATGCTCCCATACCAACAGAAGACAAATCAACTCCCAGCTCAGCCATTGCCAAATCCTAACAATAAGAATCCTCAAACTACTTATATGGTAGAAGGACAACAATTTCCTACCTATATGATTGTTCCTCTCAACGATGTACAATTCAGATCTGGTAGAGTTTTAGAAAAACCTTCTATAGACATTCAAGAGCAAGATACCTCTGAGGAGGAATCTCTTCAAGTCAATAAGGGTTCTGAGGAAGAATCTCTTCAAAATTCAAAAATTCAAAAAGAAAAAGAAAAGCTAGCATCCACAACTCCTATAGTTGAGCAACCTGTACCTTCATCTACACCTCCTTTTCCGGAAAGACTACAAATTGATAAGGGGGTGGAAAAACAAATTTTGTTGCCTAACTATGACTTTCTAGATGAATTGAAGAATGTTTGTATCAAGATTCCATTGCTACAAGCCATTCGAGAAATTCCTATTCTAGCAAAACCATAAAGGAGTTGAGTTTCAAAAGACCAGGAAGGAAGCTAAAGGACACAAGAAGAATCCACCTGGTAGGAAAGATTGCAGACATTATGATGGGAAAAATTACCATGCAGAAGTATGTAGATCCAGGAAGTCCAATTGTCAAGACACATATAAATGGGATAGAAATTCCAAACACATTGATTGACTTAGGGGCTGCTATCAACATTATGAGTAGACAAACTATGGAACAGTTAAAGCTTCCTAACATTCTTTTTACACCTACTTTATTGCAACTTGCAGATCGATCGGTTATTAAACCAGATGGTGTATTAGAAGATATTTCAGTCTCCTTAGATTCTTGGGAATATCCAGTAGACTTTATGATTTTGACTCCCAAAAGTAATCTAGGAGGACATCCAATTATCTTAGGAAGACCTTGGCTGGCCACAGCTGATGCTTTTATTAGTTGTAGATCTGGAGACATGTACATTTCTAATGGTAATTCGACAAAAAAATTCAATTTGTATCCTCCAGCAAGAGCAATCACAGAAATAGGAGACAATGAATGGGTCGATGATGAGAACACTATACAACTTGTCTTTACCATTTCTGAAATTAGTGAGGATAGTCAAATTCTGAACACATTAGAAAATTTTGAGATAACTTCAGAATATGACCCCACACAATTTCAGTTGGAATCCGACATAGAATATTTATCATCAAGACAAATGTCTCTCTACTCTATGGAAGAGTTTGGTAATTCTGCTTTTGAGATTTTTCCAAAAAAGACATTGAATATCAACAAACATCTGGAGAAGTCACAACAAGAAGAATTAACCAGAATCTTGCAAAAACATTCTACTGCATTTGCATGGGAGTATACTGACATGAAGGGTATTGATCCTAAGACTTGCATCCATCATATCTATATTGGGGAAAACAGTAGACCAATCAGACAACCTCAAAGAAGGATGAATCCAAATCTTAGGGAGATAGTGAAAGAAGAGCTCCAAAAACTTCTCAATGTAAACTTCATTTATCCAATTTCGGATAGCCGATGGGTTTCTCCTTTGGTTATAGTACCTAAAAAGAATGGTAAATGGAGGGTATGCATTGATTACAGGGAATTGAACAAAGCAGCTTTGAAGGATCACTTTCCTTTGCCTTTTATCGATCAGGTATTAGATACATTAGCAGGTAAAAAGTACTTTTCATTTTTGGATGGTTTTAGTGGCTATAATCGAATTCAGGTAGCACCTGAAGATCAAGATAAGACCACATTTACTTGTCCATGGGGAACTTTTGCCTACCGAGTGCTTCCTTTTGGGTTATGTAATGCACCAGCAACATTCCAAAGAGCAGTACTAGGAATTTTTTCTGATCTAATTCATGATTGTGTAGAGGTTTATATGGATGATTTTACGGTTTATGGTAATTCATTTGAAGAGGCATTAGAAAATTTGGAAAAAGTTCTTATAAGATGTAAAGAAACAAACCTTTCATTAAGCCATGAAAAATGCTTTATGATGTTTACTGAAGGGATTGTTTTAGGACATCATATTTCGGGAGATGGAATTAAAGTTGATAGATCAAAAGTTGAAGTCATCTCCAAGTTGCCTATTCCAAATTGTCAAAGAGATGTTAGAAGTTTTCTAGGTTTTACTGGTTACTATAGAAGATTTATAGAGAACTTCACTAAAATAGCATCTCTACTCTTCAAGTTGCTTACAAAAGACTGTGAATTTAAATGGGATCCTGATTGTCAATCCGCTTTTGAAACTTTGAAAACAAGAATATCTGAAGCACCTATCTTGAGAGGGCCAAATTGGAAACTTCCTTTCCATATTTCTACAGATGCTTCAGATACAGCTCTTGGAGCTGTGTTGGGTCAAAAATATTTAATTCCTTATGCCATTTATTACACCAGTAAAAATTTGACTCCCACAGAGTTGAACTATACTGTGACTGAAAAAGAGTTCTTAGCTGTTGTTCATACAATTAATAAGTTTAGACATTACATAACAGGCTATGAAACTTTTATTCATACTGACCATTCTGCAATTAGATATTTAATGAACAAACCTGTTACTAATGGAAGAGTGACAAGATGGCTTTTACTTTTGCAAGAATTCAATATTACTGTGTTGGATAGACCAGGAAAACAGAATACAGTAGCTGATTTCCTGTCTAGAATTCAAAATACTAAAGAAGATTCTCCTGTAGAAGATAAGTTTCCTGATGAATATTTGTTTGCAGTAACTATTAAGACCCCTTGGTATGCAGATATTGCTAACTATTTGGTTACAGGGAAACTACCTTCACATTTATTTCCAAGAGAAAAACGAAAAATTATTCAGGAGAGTTCAAGATATTCATGGATTTCTAACGAATTGTTTAAAACAGGGCCAGATCTTGTGATCAGAAGATGTGTCAGGGAAGATGAAATGCCCGATATTCTTAAGGCATGTCATGATGAACCATGCGGCGGACACTTTGCGGACAAAAGGACGGCCTATAAAATCCTTTCCTTGGGATATTATTGGCCTTCTCTCTTCAAAGATGCAAAACAATATGTCAAAGGGTGTGATAGCTGCCAAAGAGTAGGGAAACCTACCCTCTCAAATGAAATGCCATTGCAAGCACAGGTACTCATTGAACCCTTTGAAAAATGGGCTTTAGATTTCATTGGACCGATTAATCCACCATCGAAGCAAAAGAAGTATATATTGGTTTGCACTGATTATGTTACTAAATGGGTAGAAGCTAAAGCATTAGTATCTGCTACTGAAAATTCGGTTGTTCATTTTCTTTATGAGGATATTTTTACTCGCTTTGGTGTTCCAAGAGAAATTGTAACAGATCAGGGGAGCCAATTCACATCAAATTTGGTGGAGAAGTTGATGGAAGAATACAAAATCAAGCACAGAAAATCTACTCCTTACCATCCACAAGAAAATGGTCAAGTGAAGTCCACAAACAAAGTTCTTGAAAGTATCATTACCAAAACTGTTCATCTACATAGAAGAGATTTGGCAGAAAGGCTTCCAGAAGCCTTGTGGGCTTACAGAACTACATGGAGGAATACAACAGGACATTCTCCCTATGAACTTGTTTATGGGAAAGAAGTCTTGTTCCCCATTGAGTTCCAAGTCAAGACCTTCAAGATAGCAGTTCAGTTGGGAATGGACTTATCAGAAGCTCAAAAGCATAGAATGGAGAAATTAAATGAGCTAGATGAGATCAGACAAGAAGCAATTCTAAGAACTGATCTAGTTCAATATCAAAGAACTAAGTGGCATGAAAAATATATCAAAGAGAAGAAGTTTCAAGAAGGAGATTGGGCATTGTTATTTGACTCCAAGTTTAAAGACTTTCAAGGGAAATTTCAGACTCATTGGCTTGGGCCATATGAGATTGACAAGATCTTTAACAATGGAGCTGTAAGAATCAAGACCATTGATGAGTTTCAAACTCCTCTTTTAGTGAATGGCCATAGATTGAAAGTTTATCATAAGCCACTCTCTAAAGAGGATTTTGTCAAGTTGTTTCAAGAAAGTTCTGCAATCAGGCTGGTACAGAAGAATCCTTCTTCTCTACCAAGCTAGTTTTTGTTTTTCAAGTTATAAAAAAAAAAAAAAAAAAAAAAAAGAGAGAAAAAAAAAATGGTATAAGCCTGAAAACCAATCATTGATTGGCAGTCTTATACAGAAAATATGGAGTGAAAATCAGGGATACCTGACACTCCATATTTTCCAAAAAAAAAAATTCTGTCTTTTATTTCATTTCATCTCACCACCCACTCCATTTCATTCCACTTCATTTCATTTCATTTCATTTCATTTCACTTCATTCCACTTCATCTCATCCATTCCATCAATAAAAATATTTTTATGACCATTTCCACCTGGTCATTTGTCATTTGTTCATTTCTATTTCAGCCAAGTAATAGCTGTGTCAGTTTCCGCAGCTGACATCTGTTTCCGCAGCTGACTCCAGTTTCCGCAGCGAGGAGCAGATTCCGCAGCTACTACTACTCTGTTTTCAAAAAGAATGTACAGTTAGTTGTTGTTTTCATAAAATCATGAAATAAAATGCAGGAGAGGATCAATGGAGCATTCAAGACACTAATGAAGATCAATCAGTTGAAGACCAAGGGCAAAAGCAAGGATTCCAAAGGTATGAATAAAGTTTATTTCAAATAGTATAAAAAAAACACATTTTTATGTAATTTTAAACTATGAGCTCTACCCATAATGCGCAATGATTATATTGACAGTCCGTAACCTTCCACGATCTCTATGTTATCCTCTTGCATTTATTCACAAGCGGTTTCATTATTGAAATTCCGACTCTTACTCATGTTCAAATAGCCCACCGTAGATAATGATACGTATTTGAGTTGACAAAGGACTCTTACAAGCCGCATAACTTCATAATCATTGATTGAAACGTGTTCATATTTATGACACAGCCACCAAAAATTCAAAATGCGGCCGAATGCATTATGCTTTGTTAACCTCTTTGTCGTGTCTCTGTCGTGTTTACAAAACCTCACTCTACTCATTCTCATTCCATGTTTCACTCCATTCCGTTCCTTTTGTTCACTCTCATTCCCGTATATTCACCCACAGTCTTATTCCATTCTGTGTATGGTGCTCATTTCCGTTTTGTGATAACGTCCCCACAGCATTGTGCTCGACTCCGTGTATTCCATCGTTCCATTTCCGCTTAAAACCCTCACAGAGGCAAGCCGTGAAGCACAGAGAAGTAAAATGGGAAAATTATTAAGGGCAGAGCCGGAAGGACCGAAGTTCATAGAGGGATTTCCACAAGCCAAAGAGATGTTGAGAAAAGCTAAATGGCTGCGTTTTATT
Source organism: Pinus albicaulis (assembly GCA_034641835.2). Lineage (NCBI taxonomy): Eukaryota > Viridiplantae > Streptophyta > Pinopsida > Pinales > Pinaceae > Pinus > Pinus albicaulis. The sequence goes on along the minus strand of CM076582.1, from coordinate 666,313,577 downwards.
CAGAAATTCCGGGGTTACCACAGAGAAGTTACCAAAGCGTTTGCAAGATCATTTGATGGCTCGGAAGCAAAAGTGGGAGACCTCAAGTTTTTGGTTAATGAAGCATCAATAGCAGCAGCCACAGAGCTTCTTTAGGAAGGAGAACGTTGGTTCAAAAACAAAAGTATCAGTGATGAGGCATGGAGAACAATCCTCCGAAATCAAGGTATGGATATCACTGTTTTCAAAAGAGGAATTCCAGTGCATGCAATAAAAGATGAATGGGCCACTTTGTTACTCATTGTTCAGAAATTTATCACATGTGAAGGCCGCTTTGGCTCTATGTACATGTATCATACTAGGATATTGATGAATTTCCTTGAAAACCAAACTCTCGATCTTCCTTATTTCCTATTCAATAGCTTGAAGAAAATGGCTGTGACTGTGCAAAAACACCTAGGAGATGTAGAGCCTCATTTATATCATCATGGGCTTATAAAAATTTTGATTGAAAAGGAGCTAAAAGAAAGAAAAGATACATGGGAACAATTCTTAGTAAGAAACTTCTTTGAAGAACCTCGGGAAATTCCTGAAGGTAATCCAATTAGAAGGAGTAGAAGAAAGAAAATGGATGTTGAAACCCAAGATGCTCCTACACAGGAAGTTCCCGCAGCTAGCACAGCAAAAAGAAGTAGAAGGAAAAGAACAGTAGATGAAATCCAAGATACTTCTACTATTACTATGAAGAAAAATGATAGAGAAGAGAGATTAGTAAAAAGGAAGAAGAAGGAAATCAAAACTAAGAAGCCAAAAATATCAAAAGGGAAAGAAATTGTTGAGGCTGTCCATAAAACTTCTTCTTCTGAAGAAGAAGATCACCAAATTCTATATGAGAGATTAATTTTTCTTCAAAAACAGTCATCTCTATCCAAAAAGGCAAAAACAGGAAAACAAGAACAAAAGGGTAGAGTACCACAGCATGTGAGGAGAAGCAGCAGGCTTAAGGGAAAACTGAGAAAAACACAAATTAGAGGTCCTCATTTCATTGATTTGGGTGAAAAGACATCTGAACAGTCTCCAACTGACCATAGTCCATTTCAGTCAGTTAGTGAACCTGACTTCTTTCACTCCCAATCAGACAATGAGCGTACTCCATCTTATTTTCAGCAAAATATTGATGAAAGTTCTCCTCAGCCAAATTTTGAACATAATTCTCCCTTGCAGCATTTTGAGGACAGTCCAATGAAAAAGACACCGGAAGTAGACCCCAAACAGCGGGAGGTCTATGATTATATAGAATCCTTGGAGAAGGCAGCCACAGGCCCAAGTACCTCTTCTATTCAGCCTCATACATTGCAGGATGACTTGGTTCAGTCATTAAAACAGGAGATTTTTGAGCTTGAGCTTTTGAATCGGCATATCAAAAATGAAAATGAAACACTCAAAGAGCAAGGCAAACTGGACAAGATTATCCATGACAATACTATGTTACATTTGGGTATTTGGCAAGAGAAAAATAAGAAGCTAAAAAGGAAATGCCAAAAATTGAGCAGAGCACTTGTGAATATCAAATTCAGGTGCCTCATGAAGAAACCCAGAATGATGGCAGTACCAAAGAAGAAGAGAAGAGGGTTAGATGTGCTGGCTGAAGTATCAAGGCACATGAATTGAACAAAGAGTATCAAAATTTTGGTTGCATGAGGACATGCAACACCTTCACAGTGGGGGTATGTGGAGTCCCGAATTTGCCTCTTTTCCATACACTTTTCCATATCTTTTTCACTCACCTAAACCTCCAAAATTGTCAATATCATGTGCAAAAGGGTATCTAACATGGTTTTTAATTATGTTTGTGTGTTTTCTATTTGATTTAGATTTTGTTCATACAGCTACGGAAACTTGTCACTTTCCGCAGCTGCTGCAACTTTCCGCAGCTATTTTGTGGAAATCTATGTTACAGGTGTCCACGAAGGAAACGAGCCACATGGGCAGGCTAGGAATGACAAGGACATGGTTCGTGTCCTATTGGTTCAAGTAAATTCGTCAAAGAAAGCCGCGGTAAAAGCCATCCACGTGGAAGTCAACTATGGAGTTCTATGTCGGCTGGACTCTGTTTCGTGGCATATAAACATCCATACGGCCGTTTCCAAGCTTGCGGAGGTTAATTGACATCTGTGCAAAGTTATGGAGTTGAATTTAAGCGCCCACCTTCCATAGATCCGTTTTCCAACATGGCCATACTCCTATATCCGTGGCCTTAGTGGTCTACGTGCTGGCTGCTATCATAAACTTCAGGAGACAGTTACATTTTGTTGCTTTATAAAGAGCGTTTGCATACGCACGTAGATTTAGTGAATGTGAGTTGATAGTTGTTAGTTGATATAGCTGTTGAGTTGATGTGCGTGCTCTGTTATGTGGTGATTACGCTGCCTTGAGCCGTAATACCACCAGTCTGTAATGACTTGCTTTTTAATGTGAAAAACTCTGTTTTCATAACTTAATTTGTGTTGAGGTTCGTTACCAAAGCTGCGTAGAGGGCCCCTGCTCAGCCGAGGTTCTGTGTATTAATGTATATATTTTTCATTTCATTTCTTTAAGCAGTCATTGTATCATAACCCATTACATGTTCATATTTCATAGTTGTTTCATTTCTGTTCACACATTTCTGTAATTTCCATTGCATTCCTGTCTTTTATGTTTTTATGATTGTTAAAACACTGATCAGTTTTCTTGTGCAGGTTTTAGGTAGACAGCCCGGGGCATTTTCATAGTATTTTTGCTAATGATATGAAACTAACATTATTCTGCTGCTAGTTTTCTTTCCACAGTCTTTGTTTAACTTCAGTCTTGTCTTGTGCACTTCAATTTTGCTTATCTGATTCAGTAGTTAAAATTAGACATATTAAGCTACTCATAGTGTCTTCAACTACCTCCGAAAGCCACAGCTGGACTGATGGTGAGGGGCTGCATGATGAAATGTGTAGTTTAGTATTAGTTTCCTTTCTGCAAAATTAGATATATTAAGATGCTCTTAGCGTCTTCGGTTACCTCCGAAAGCCACAGCTGGACTGATGGTGAGGGGCTGCATGATGAAATGTGTAGTTTAGTATTAGTTTCTTTTCTGCAAATTAAATAATCAGTTACACAAGTTGTTTATGATTACTTCCGCAAGTCATAGCTGGTCTAATGATGAAGGGTCGGAAAATGAATTGATGTAATCTGATTTAGATTTATTTCATTGCAATTTTGAATTTCCATAAGCGTAGTTTCTTTTGTGTTCAGTTGGCAGCAAGAATAGTTTAGTTTTCATATTCACTAGTTTCTTCTTTTGATTCATTAGATTAACAACACTTTCCATTTCAGCAGTTTACTTTCTTTTGTCATTGTAATTTCAATTTGCTTTTAAAGTTTCGAGATTGGTAAATCATTATAGGGGATATCACTTCCTTGAACAATTATAACCAAGCTTTTTTTTCACTTTAGAATTTCCATTTCACCTTAGAAAGACCATAAACGACAAAAAGTTAAGAAAGAGGTTATCTTGCACATATGGTGCGCCGCACTTCATCAGCTTACGATTCCCGGATTGACAATTAAATGCAGCAATTTAGGACACACTAAATTGACCAAATAGGTACCTTGGAGCCTACATCCCTTAATGGCAGCTTCTTCGCATTTGATGCAAGGTTTTCATTATTGGCCTTTGATCAGATGATTCTGTGGGTGTTCGACGCCAGCTCACTATTCACATTCTGTGGATTGTACCTATAGTACCTTGAGGGACATCCTCATTATTGGTGGTTCCTCTCGTGTCTGTCAATGGCTTTCATTATTGGCTGGTAATCATACGATGTTCTTTCATGTTCCACTTCAGCTCACTTATTCACATGCTCAGACTTGCGCTCTATTCAGGTCAAAATGGAGCACAAGACCCTGGATTTTGTCTGATGAAATCCAGGCTGTGGATTTTTGTAGATTATCATGATTAGTTACATGACTCATTTTATTGGATGGCTGCGACCATACCTAAGTCTAGTTGTTGATCCTCATTTGCTGGATGGCTGCATCCATACCTTGGATCTCAGTTATTGTATACTCTATTATGGATGGTTGCGCCCATACCGCACATCATGTATCAAAGATATCAGTTTTACTTGTATTTGCAGGTCTTCCGACGGCATTGTTTTCAGTTGGGCACATTCTCATAAAGCATTTCACCCCTCCCTCTCTCTCAGACCTCATGCTTTAGGGGGCATCTGTTACACAGTAATTTTTCATTGTCTCTGAAATCCCCATATCGCCCATTGGAGGGTATTTTCGTTGACCAATAAGCAGTGTCATGCCTTGCAAATACCATCATTGCATCCCTTGCCAGGAGGACAACATTCCTTCTATTGACCATTTCCTGAGCAGACCACTAAAAACACCTGTTTTTGCCTTGGCACTAGTAGCCCGTTATGCCCTCGCGCCAATGAGTAAAATTAACACTGAGCCTATGCTAGTTGGCGCTCTGCCCCAGTTAAGCACCCACGCCAATCTGCTTATGGAAATGTTTTTTAAAAAATAGGTGAAGTTTCGATTACAACAACTTTGTGGATGAGTCATAGGAAATTGTTCGACTGAATAACCACGACCTTCCTCCTTTGGCCTCTTGTTTCCACCTTATGGGGAAACCTGCCAACGGATAAGGCCTCCCTTCCACTATTGTAGGGATCCGAACCTCCTCTTCTCCTCTATAAATATAGCCATCTTCCATTGATGTGTTGTTTGAACTAGATGAATGGCTGAAGGTTTGATAGATGAACTTGTAGGAAGGAAACTATAGCCAGGCAACTATTGAGAGCCAAGCCGAAGAGAGAGAGCTCCATCTAGATTCCCGATAGGCTTTGCTGAGACATGCTCCGCTGCAAGCCCTGCTGAAGGAAGATCATAGCGTGAGAGAATTTGGTTGTAATCTCCCTTTTGTCATTTATAATATAAGCGACTCTGATTTTGGTTCCATTCATGTGTTCATTTCTTTATGTAATGCAATGAATTGTATCCTCTCTGACTGATGTATAGTTACATGCTTTAGATTTTACGTTGTATTTCGTTGTTTCCCTACATGCGTACAGGTGTTTGGACGTGTCGAACGGAAGGATTGTGATCTATCATGTGAGGGACGGGAAACGTCATATTTTCTTCAATGACAACTGCATGGGATTTGAGGTAGGCTACTCGTCGTGATATTTGTCTTTTTGTAACTAGGAACCAACTTCATTGCGTGACTTGATTGTTGCTAGACTCGATCTGGGCTAGTGGGATCACCTTTATCCATAGAGGGGATTTACCTCTTCAACACTTCTTAATTTTTGGAATAAGATGGTATGGAGACCCATAAATCTCCTTAGTAGGAATAAAATCACTGCTAAATGTGAAAGGAGATCACTTTAGTGGCTTGATAAAGAACCTTTATCTATGAAAAGGGGCTAGATCGTGTAGATTGGGCCAACTTTGACTAAATCAACAGTGATATCATGGAGGAGTGGTGTTCATTGTGGGATAACGCAGTTTTGGAGGGAGAATCCATGCATGGAAGTAGTGGCTTTAATGGGTGTGGCCAAGTATGAGGAAGCTCACCACTTATATAAGGAAGGGGATGGTAGCCATAGAGGATATGTTTTAGATTATTATTTTGATATGGTTTGTTAAGACTTGTTTACTCTCTTCAACTGTTTAGCTAAGACTGTAGTGTTGTTTATCACAGGGTGTTTCCGAGCCAGAATCCAACCTTCATCCTCAGGGGAGTTTGATTGCCTGCTCAGGAGAAGTGATTGAACTACATTTACACATTTTAGCGTCAGTCCAAGCTCCATATTTCATGTACAATGAATTTTATGCAGAGGGTTGTGCTATGTTGCAGGTTGCAACAGTGGATAATACATTTGAGTGATTTATGATCTGTTTTTCAGTGCAGGAAGGTTTCCTTCCATTGGGAGGATAGTGAGGAAGGCCCTTGAGCCTTATTGCAACATTTGGAATTAGACCACACTATCATTTTCCCCTATAGCACAATTTTAGTCTTTGGCTGCATTATTTTAGGGAGTTGCAGGGGTGGTTTTAGTACACCATTTGGGGAGGAGGTTTTCTAGTGAAGGGATCAACCTTTCATCTAGAGATTCTATTGGAGGAGGCCATATTTCTTGCTACATCATATCAGGCATAGTTTCCAGTTATGTTGTTGCATTGAACCTTCATCCCTAGGGCTTTGATTCATTTCTTGTATATTGGTGTTTTTCTGAAAACCCTCTTGGGTTTCTTCTTGGAGGTTGTATAGAGCCTAGATCTTTATTTTTGTATCTATTGAGACATATATTAGCCATATCATCTTTTGTATGTTCATTTTTTGTATCATTTCTCCTATGACTGTGCTGTAGCAGTCTTCCGACATTTTGATATAATAGCAACACCTCATTATGAGGGGATTTATCTATTAGAAGCTTGTTGATTCATGTTATATGATTTGTGCCCATCATTTTGTACATGTTTTCTATTGTTATTATGAATAAAGAACCTCCATATTGGTATCCATTATTGATGTGTTGTTTACACTACTATTTCAATCATTTTTTTCTATATTCCTGCTCTTACCATTTGGGAATATTACAGTGGTATCGGAGCAGAATCTTGGCTCAACCTGTGCATATTAAGCCAATATGTCATCATAAGAAGGAGATCCTATCACAGATAGAGAGAGGAGGTATCTCGTAAGAAACCAAAAGTATGCTTATACAACTGATAAAGAAGACAAGGGTAAAACGCCTTTATCAAGAGGAGATGAGGAGAATGAGTTTCCTAAGCTTCTCCTTCGAACTATGCAAGACATTGCAAGAGAAATAAAGGATATGAGGATTGATAGACACAAATAATCCCCTAAAATATTTCTACATGGTGAAGGATTTGACATTTCTCATCACTGGAGTGAACAACCAGTGAAGTAGCAGGTTTCCCAACACTCTACAATGCCTACATTTTTAGCAGTGGGAAATGGAGGGTTTCAAGAACAAGAAACTCTTGAAGACTATTTCATGGAGTATGAGTCTAAATCTCAGAGATTCAAGGATCATTTGAGTTTTCAAGAATTTTCTTAGATCAAGGACAATAGGAGACCCCGACATCAAAATAGAGGTGGAGGATTCATACAAAATCATGATCTACACTAAAATATGGGAAGCTTTTTCTTACCCAACTTTGATGGGTCATATAAATGCATTGCTAAATCATGGGTAGAGAAGCTAGACATTGGAGACCATCAAAATAGCAGCACTGCACCTTGAGGGTGAGGCACATGATTGGTGGTTTCATAGTCTTTCTACTTTGGGTCATGACAGTGTGACTTCATATTCAGAGTTCACAAGGAGGTTGGTGTAGAGGTTTGATCGAAGAGATCCGGAGGCACCTTTCATGAGGATAGCAAAGCTCAAACAATCAGGTAATCTAGAAACTTATATTTTTGAATTTCTAAGAATTTATGTTATGGTTCCAAATTTATCTACAACAAGGAGGGTCTATATGTTTATTGATGGGCTAGCAAAACCTCTTAATGGGTTGGTTAAATATACCAAGCCAACTACCCTTCAAGGTGCCATTGAAAGGGCTAGAGATCTATAAGATGCCTTGCCAAAATAAAAGGCAGCATTTCAGAAAAAGCCCACTTTTCCATCAAAGGGAAAAGATGAGAAGTCTCCTTTTTCAAAGGAGAGCCAAAGAAAAGTATCTCTTAGTGATGATATTTGAAGAGACTTGAGGAGAAGGAATCTTTGCTTCACATGCCAAAAATCATGTACACTCATACATAGATGTGCAGTACGAAAGGCACAATATATAGAGGTATTTTTAGATGATGAGGAGGAAGAAGAAGAAGAACCAAAAGGAGGTCACACCACTGGGATAGAAGGAGAGGATCCACCACCACCAGGAGGTGGTAATGGAGCATTTTCTCCAATTAGAGGGGCCCTTGCATCATTGAGAGGAGTACCTAAGTACTTTACCTTGAGGGTTTGAGGTTACATCTTAGATAAGAGGGTTTCAGTTTTGATTGACAGTGGGGATACCCACAACTTTATTGATGCCCAACTAGTGCAAATGAGGGAAATACCCACTGTTGATTTTGAGGGATTTTTTGTTTTGGTCCCAGGAGCTAGAATTATGTAGTGCATGCATTATGTTCCATATTTATCTATCACCATGGGCACATATAAATTGATTGATCATTTCTTTGTGGTTGACATACCTGACACCAATGTGATATTGGGTGTATAGTGGTTAATTACTTTGGGGAAGATCACCACATATTGGAAGACTTTTCATATGGCATGGGTGGACATAAAGAGTGGAAAAAATCAAATGATTAGGGGAATGCACATATATCCCTCACAAACAACTTCCACACAGAAAACATAGATGGATTTGCGCAGTGGAAGCAAGGACCTAACAGTCCCATCTATTATGCACATGAATTTAACCCATGAGACATTATTTTTTTATGGAAAACTGCTTGGGAGGCCACCTGATCAGCAGTTGGTGAGAAATGTATCACAACATGTTGCACCATTCATAGATCCAGGAGGATTGGGAGAATTGGGAGGTCATGGTACAATTCTAAGAGTCTTAGGTAGACTCAAGGAGGAGGGAGGCATTCTCCTGACATCATCATTACCCACTCTCAATATTACACTAAGAAAGGAGAAACAGAGGGAGGATAGCAACCTTCCAGTATCTGACGTTGGCATAGGAGATGTCAAAGGAGGGAGCAGCCACATGAAATATTCTTTATATGATAGACCATCAACACTGCCACTATGGAGGATAGATCCATATTGTAAATCCCAGCTATTGGTGGATTATTCCAAGGATCTTTTTACTTGTATGATACTTGATGACCAGCTACAAGAGGAGGGGTATTCAGTTAGAGATGAGGTCATCTACTATCATGGTACGATATTCTTATCTAGAGAATCCAAGCTCAAAGAGAATTTACTACAAACAACACATGAGGATTTTCTCTTCAGCCACACTTATTCCATGAGGTCATACCATACTATCATGGAGGGGTTTACATGGGAAGGCTTTGAAGAGGAGATAAATCAACATTTGAAAATATGCATGTATTATGTGGAGATGGAGGAGATACATAACTCTTTGATGGAGTTATCACAACCACCTCTTTCCTCTATGGGAATGAGAGGGGATCTATCTATGGACCACTCCATTTGTATGAACAAATCATATGGTAAGGACCATGTTTGTATGCATAATGATTTATATAATGAACATGTGCATTCCTTAACCATACATGTGCAGGCTATTTCTCCAAGTGGGAGAATTCTTCCTTATAAGCTTCATGGTCAACTTTGGGCCATAAATAGTGTTGAGCATGGCCACTCCCTAGGAGGATATAGGGAGATGACATATCATTGCTGGTGTGCACCAAAGGTACCAAACATTACTCACCTTCTCAAAACTTTTGAGAAGACTATGGCAGCAAGTAAGTGGTGGGGAAACCACTTACCATATCATTATCTAAGGCAGTTAGGAGATATAATACGTTGGTTCCACATGTGGGACTATGATCCACCTCCACTACTGCACATGGCAGCTTATGTGTCATTGTATTTGATCCCATACATTGATGACGTCCTTATTCTTATTATGGGAATGAATGGAGGAAGCATGGGAGGATTGAAAATGCCCTTTGGGAGAGAGATTCTCCATGTTTCCTATGCTTCATGTTTTAGGGATAACATTGGGAAAACCATGATTGCTTCATTGGGTATTTTACTTCCTTGTGGGATGATTCATTTGCATCTCATGGGTACTTGGGAGGAGAATTTCATGGAGGGATTGATTGGAAGAAACTTGGTATATGAGGAGAGCTTATCACATGGGGGTGTAACAAGGAAGGAGGAGAAGAGTTGCAACACTCATCTTTACAGTTTCTTGAGGACAAGAAACATTTGGGAGGGGGGGACTATAATATTCCCAACTATCCATGAGCTATTTGGAATATTAATTTTTTCTTTTACTTCCTAATTTTCTGAATAAGAGGGTATGGAGACCCATAAATCTCCTTAGTATGAATAAAATCACCGCTAAATGTGAAATGAGATCACTTTAGTGGCTTGACAAAGCACCCTTATGTTTGAAATGGGGCCGGAGCATGTAGACTGGGTCAAATTTGACCAAATGAACAATGATGTCATGGAGGAGTGGCATTCATTGTGGGACAACGCAGTTTTGGAGGGAGACTCCATGCATGTAAGTAGTGGCTTTAATGAGTGGGGCCAATGGTGAGGAAGCTCACCACTTATATAAGGAAGGAGATGTCAGCCATAGAGGATATGTTTTAGATTATTATTTTGATATGGTCTATTAAGACTTGTTTTCTCTCTTCAGCTATTTAGCTAAGACTGCAATGCTATTTATCACAGGGTGTTCCGGAGAGGGAATCCCACCTTTATCCTCGGGGGACTTCGAGTTCCTAATTAAGAGAAGTGATTGAACTAAATTTCCACATTATGGCATCAGGCCAAGATCCATCAATCATCTACATGGCATTTTCTGCAAATGGTTGTGTTGTGTTGCAGGCTGTAGCGATGGAGAATACATTTGGGTGATTTTTGATCTGCTTTCCATTGGAGGAAGGTTTCCTTTCATTGGGAGGCTAGTGAGGAAGGCCCTTGAGCCTTATTGTAGAATTTGGCATTAGGCCACACTATCATTTGCCCCTACAACACAATTTTAGTCTTGGACTGCATTATTTTAGGGAGGATTTGTAGGGGTGGTTTCAATACACCGTTTTGGGAGGAGCTTTTCTAGTGAAGGGATCAAACTTTCATCTAGAGAGTCTATTGGAGGAGGCTATATTTCTTTATACATCAGATTAGCCACACTTTCCATTTATATTTTTGCAGTGAATATTCATCCTGAGGGCTTTGATTCATTACTTGTTGGAGGTTGTATAGAGCCTAGATATTTATTTTTGTATCTATTGAGATATATATCAGCCATATCATCTTTTGTATGTTAATTTGTTGTATCAGTTCTCTTATGACTGCGTTGTAGCAGTCTTCTGGAATTTTGATATAGTAGCATCACCTCATTGTGAGGGGATTTATCTATTAGGGGCTTTTTGATTCATGTTAAATGATTTGTGCCCATTATTTTGTACATGTTTTTTTCAGTTATGATGAATAAAGAAGCTCCATATTGGTCTCCATTATTGATGTGATTTTTACACTGCTATTTCAAGAATTTTGTTCTATATTCCTAATTTTCCCATTTGGGAATATTACAAAGGAGGATAAATAGAAAATTGATATAAAAATTGGGAATTCACCAAGTTTATCTTTCGCAGGTATCCACTAGATATTCTCCACATCTTCTGCCACTGTGCCATTCGAGCAGCAGGATGTGCAAACCCCCACATCTACTTCCACTGCAGAACAAGAGGAGGAAGACATCTATGAAACATTTAGGGAGATCAAGAGAAGGAATGAGGTTCTTAAGACAAACACCTAAAATCAATTTTTGAAAAAAACAAGTAGCTCCCAGAGTAGACTCTTATTAGCCTTTCACTCTGAGAAGGGAAGAATGAGGATGGCATTCTTGGAAGCGCAAGTTCCTCGGCCCAAAGTTGCAGCAGACTATAAGAAGACATCATTTGAGTTTAATGCAAAGAGAATCAACCCAATAGACCATATGGAGATGCACAAGCAGGCTGGGGAATTTATTTCCTCCACCCTGACTAACATATCCATGGGTCTCTCAAAACTGCAGGTGACTTTGTCCAATGCAGCACAATTATTCAGACTAGATAAACAGCTCAGATATTGCCCTTTACTTCAGAAAAGATTCACCAGATTAGAGATCTAAAAATTCCATAAACAGATCTAGAAAATAGATAGACATTTAACATCTAGAGATCCCTCTTCATCATTTTCTTCATAGGTGCATTATGAATTCATATCTATCAGCAAAATGTTACCCATTCCATGCAGATATACTTCAGAGTGAATTATTCATTAAAACCCAGACTTATGCGCACATTGCATTATGATCTTCTTCTCCTTATATAGATTTAGCCTTTGTCAATACCATGAGTCAAAACCACTCAACTACTAATGGTATTCCTGGACGGGATCAAATAGATATTCCAGCACTCAATACAATGGACCAATACCATGGTAATGTCCCCTGGTTTATAAATTTAGAGCGCAAATAGGCATACGCTACTTGGTACGTACTTTTCCGTGTACATACGCTACTTCTCCTTTACAAACCCGTGTATGCTTTGTGACATGTCATATTTATCATTTCTCTGGCACTTACTGGAATTCCTTTCTTCTGTTACTTTTGAGCTGATCTATAGATACATCATCCTTCCTTATCTAACACAAGATACATCTTCCTTACATATTTAACACATAGGTTGCTTATCATAGGCAACTCATCAAGAAAATTTCCATCAAGGACAGCTTCATCAATTAGGTTGCCATCAAGGACAACACATTGCATCATATAGCCAACATAAAATGATCCAAGAATGATAGAAAGAAATAAGGGATGATTTGAAGGGAGCAGGAAAAGAAGCAGCTAAGGCCATGATGCCCCTATCAGCAGTTCCTCTCATAGTGATCCCAACAGCTACAACATCCATAGGAGCACCGAGGGAGAGTACTGAGCACCCTATCCAAGAAAATGGAGGATATGTCTCTACAGTCAGCGGAGATCAAAAGGCTATGAAATCAACTCACTAGCCTGCTGGAGAAACTCAAAGGGAAAGACTTTAGCCATGCCACAGAGTTGCAGATCAACAACAATATGAATTAGAGCCTCCAGAAGTCTCTCCAAGAGTTCTCAAATAGTTCCATGATGGGAAGGGTGAAACAAATCATATGTTTGGATATAATTGAGTTTGTAAATGATATATGGCCCTCCATTCAGATAATTTTTTAGCTAAGTGGTTTAATTGGGGCAATAAACATTTCCATTGAGAAAAAAAATGAGGAACTTGGAGATAAGCCCCAAACTAGCAACAAGATCATGAGATTCCTAAATTCCAAGAGCAGCTACGAGTTGGAGCAACTAGAAATGGCCGACAGAACAGCCTATGTTCTTAAAGTTAAAATGGTGTTGAATAAGAAGAGTATGGTCACACAGCTAGAAGAAATATGCCAACTGCAGGAGATTCAGGTTAGTAGGTTTTTTAACAGGATTGAACCATTGAAAAAAAGAGGCTTCCCTTCCTTGTTTTTCATTAACAATAAACTGATGCCCAAGGCTGATTAAGTAAATAGGCTCACAGAGATCTTCGAGGACACAACCAAGTTCAAAAACCTGAAGAACACCATAACTAGTGAAGCATTATATGAATTCATCAGCGATGATGTATTAATATAGCATGAGGTGAAGCACATTTTTCAGTTGAAACCCACATTCGTGAAGTATACAGAAACCAATGAAGTCTATAGGAAGTTGAAGAGGACCAAGATCCCAACTCCAGAGAGTTGGCCAAAAAAAATGCAGGCTTCAAGAAGGATGACATCTTAGTCCAGTGGCGAAGCTAGCAGCTTAGTGAATTGTCAGTGTCAGCACATCCAATGTATGAGATATGCCAACACAGTAGACCTCCACGGCATCAAATAACGTCTCCACAAGAACATCGAGCACCTTCCTGAGGGCCATTACAATGAACAAACACTTCCACTTCTATTTCATACATCTTTCCAGAAACAGTCATATGTGTTCTTGCATGAGACGCGTAGACCTATTTTCGGTTACCCTTATGGAAAATGAACTAATTTCCCTTTCAATAACAGCAATCCGGTGCAAATAGTTTAAATAGAAGTTTTCATTTTGTAACAGGGGTTGGACCCTAGTTTTTTAAACACTTTTCATTGCAATTTATTTGTACTTTTCATGGTGGAGCATCAATAAAGACAGAATTCTACAAGATTTATGTGTTGTGTGTCTTGGTGATGTTTTTCTTCACTGCGTTTAATGTTTTCCCACTGTAATATCTTCATGTGTTTCATTTATAATTCTATTTGTAAAGCAGGAAACTTATATTAAGATTTGTTGTTTCAGAGTACCTTAATTCTGACTATCTTTACAATTTCAATGTTTTCTCCTGATGTATGATTTAAGAATTCTTAGTTTCTCTTAAGTCATTACTGAAAGCAGTTTTCTTCATCTCATAATTCCACTCAACTATAAGCCCCAGTATTCGCAGTCATCTTGCCTTGCATTCACTCTGGGATTTGATGTGTACCCCAACCTATTTTCAATCCATAGCCGAATGGAAAATATTTAGGAAAGACCCCCCCTTATCCAAGCAAGAAATATCAAACAAACAAATCTTACGAACAATTTAACTAGCCTAATACCAGTAAGCTTAAACAATTCTAAATCTAATAGTGAGATCCCTCTCTGAGTCTAGGAGGGCTAGATCCCAAGCTTCAAGATGTTTTGATGTTGCTCTTTGTAGTTTAGTCTTGCCAATCTTCTAAATTATAGAGTGATAACATATTGGCAACCATACTGGGGAGTGACAAGCTCAAATTTTTCAATTTTCACTCGAACTCAGGAACCCTAGCTACAAAGCATTATATGATACAACTTTCATCTAAACATTGGTTTCTTCCAATATTCAATAACCAATTTTCTGTGTTTTGGGACTAAATTCTAGCTCCCAAAATAATATCCACCAGATCCCATCCAGATCCAAATCCTCCTCCTATCGTAGATAATCCTGAGATAATATTGAGGAAATCTTCCAGAACAAACAGTCCCACCAGTGATACGATTATTTATAGTTCTAGCTCCCTGCCCAACAACTTTGTTACCTTGTAAGACATTCAATTCAATTTATAGCTTGAACAAAGTCTCTTCAGGACCAAATCTTAGAATTGGACTGACCTCATAGTTTTTGATCCCTCCATTTCCACACTGCTACTCATCCACCCTCTCCCAATATTCATCCCCCTCCACCACCTCCACCAATCATGGCAACCAGATATGCCCCATTGGCACTACTAGTCCGTTTAACCCCTATGCTCCAAGACTATTAGTCCAATATTCCCTAGTTTGATGGAACTGGTCCTACGATATCCCTGCAACACATTAACAAGATGAATGATTGTTTCGACTTGTAAGAAATTGATGATGACAGTGTCTAGTTGAGAATGTTTGCCGAGATTTTAGGGGGTGAAGTCCAAAAATGGTTTAAGGATCTAACTCCTAATAGTATCCATGATCTCCCTGCTTTCCACCAAATTCTTATCAATAGGTGGGAGATCAAGAAAATACCAATACATATTCTATTAGAGGATGAAACTATCAAAAGACCCCTCGAAGAGAGTGTGCAAGATTACTGTGCTAGATTTAACAACTTATATAACACACTCCCTACCAGTATGAGACCACCCCAAGGGATAGTGATACTTAAATTCCCAGATGGATTTGACCCAAATATGGCCTATCAGCTCAGGGAGAGAGACTCTTCAACCTTAGAGGAAATTCAGAATAATGATGTGAGTGTGGAGGCTAACTTGTTAGCTAAAAGGGCTAGGATGAGGACCGAGAGGAGAGTGACCATAAGAGAAGATCCTATAGCTTCCACATATGATTCCAAGATCGAGAAACTGGTGAGGACTATGGAAAGGATGATCGAGAGGATGAGTTTGAATGAAATTTCCCTACCCAGATACAATCAATGAGCACCCAAAAATAGAAATCAAAACCTGAGAAGAAACCCTCCAAAAATTAGGCAAAGAGAGCACAGGGATCCCGATCAACAGATCAAGCTTCCCTTTCAAGAAAATTATGTTGATGATAATGAAGGGATAGCAGAGGAAGAGGAGGAAAATCATATAAACCTAATGGGAATCAACAAAGAGGATTATTTCTTCCTCACTGAAGAAGAGCAGGGCTTTTTCTCACTAGCGCAAACTGACCTCAGACCCGAAGGATCTGATGACTACAAACTAGGTTTTGAGGATACCATTTTGGAAGTCCATAGATAGCACAACTTTAGGAGAAAAAGGAATTTGGAAAACTAAAATAATGGGAATTCAGGGAACTCCACTAAGAAAGTATCTGAATCCAAAGCTAAGAAAATGATTGAAAACACTAAGAAAATTTTAAATAATTCATAAAAGAAAAACATAGAGAACAATACTAAGAAACCATTATATGTTGCTACTAGAAACACTCATAAGGACATCCCCAATACAATAAAATAGACTAAAGCTACCCAATGAATAGAAGCTGAAAGGATTGATATGTCAAACCCACTAATAAATCAAACTCCCTTCAGTATCGTGAGCGAAATTGCCAAGGTAAAGATTTCTATCCCTCTCACAGAATTGCGCAACAAAAATTTCTACAGATCTCAGGTCTTGAAAGTGTTAAATATAGGGGAGATTATAGACACTGTCAATGTGAGTGATGACCAGCCTCAAATCTTGTTTGGGCTAGAGGTTGATGGCAGACCCCAAGGAGGGGTTCCCCATTTTTATGTCAGTTTGAATATTCATGATAAAATAATACATGACGCCATGTTGGATTCTAGTGCCTCACACAACCTAATTCCCCAGGCAGTCATGGAGAACTCAGCCTTGAAATCACTAGACCCTACAGGGATTTATACTCTTTTTATTCTCAAAAATTAAAGTGCCTATGCCTGATCAAGGACCTTTGTGTCACTCTAGCTCAAATACCTGCAAAGAGTTTAGTGATGGATATCGTTGTGACCGACATTCCCCCAAAATAAGAAATTATTTTATCTCGCTCATGGGGAGGAAATTACAAGGAAATCTACATCTAGAAATGACTTATGCTACCATTCCAGTGTTCAGTCAATTGAGGAAGCGTTACTGAGAAACATTGATGAAGTATGTTGTTCAATCTTTAACATTAGTCACAGGTGTTTTAAAGGATGGACAAGCCATGTATTAAATTTTATATCCAAGGGCGAAATATTTCAAAAGTGGGTCGAAAGGAGACAAGGTAATGAAAGCCACGTGCATTAAAGCCGATGGGGAATTAACACAAAAATGATGAAGTGTAAAGCCAAAAGGTTAACAGGAGATATAAAAAGAAATGGAGCGCAGCACTAAACGCAAGACCGACGTACTAGAAGAAAGTATAGCCACGTGAAGATGCACATGGGAAATTCCGAGGGGGTCGAGCAGCAGGGGAAGGGAGGGATCCATACCCCCACGGAATGGTGACACGTAGCATGGTGGGGACTCAATGTTAGAAGGGGGTAGTAGGAGCATGCCGCGTGGTGTGGTGACGTGGCAGAACGAAAAGTGGACCCTCACGGTGGGTAAGTTATGTATTTAAAGGGTATAAGAGCGTATATGTTTCAGGAGTTATACAGTGAATACGGTAAAAACATAAGGTAAAGTCTATTAGTTAAGCTCGTACCGAGACCCGTACCAGCCTTAAACCCGGCATGAGGCGCCCACCTGCACTCTGACATACCCAATCCTTATGCATCACGTGCCTCACTGTCAGTGTCCTTAGGACACTTGCCTTCATTCGTTTTATCCATTCATCTTTTTATCTCGAATTACCCAGTCCAGAGACAACATTCCCTTTGTATTTCACTCCAGTAAAATGTCGCAGGTTCCCGTCTATGGTGTATACCAAGTAGCAAAGAGCGTCTGGTCTACCCCAATCACTGTCAGAGTTCCCTGCGTCACCTTCCCGAGCAGATTCACCTTCCATTCAGGTATTCCATTATCCATTTTCCCTCTGTTTTCCTTTCACTTTTTCGAATTCTTGAATGTTGGCCATGGGAAGGGTAACGCCAAAGAAGAATGAGCCCGAAACCCCCCAGGTCCATGAATCTAGGAATCCCACTGGTTTCGAACCTCTCTATGACTTGCAAGCTGGTATCTGCGACCCTAAATACCCATTTGACATACGCAGCATCAAACCCTTGCTTTTCAGTCGCCATCTCAAGAACACAGACCGTTACCGGGTAATCGTGTCGGGCCTATACCACCAAATCACCCCTCAGGTCCATTCTGTGGTTGATTTCATCATCTGGCTTAGAGATGTCTTCGACGTGCATCGGGGCACCTTCATTTCCCCTCAGGGGAATAGGGTTTTTTCCCTTTCTCCCGATGTTATCAAACAAGCCCTCCGCATCCCTACCAGCACCACATATGTTAGTTTCAAGGACGCGGCCTTGGCAGCCCAGTTCATAAAACAGGCACGAGAGGCCCGGCGAGCTTTCATCTCCTCCATAACCGTTGACCAAGCTGCTTCCCTGCCCACCGCGAAGCCGTTCCCATTAAGTCTGTTCGTTGAAGAGGTTCAGTCCATTCTCTCTCTGATTGCTATCCTTTTAGGGGTAGGAAGTCCGGAAGACATCTCCAAGGTGTGCGTCCATTTCTTATGGCTCATGTCCCAAAAAGGGGTGGTTTTAGATATTCATGGTTTCCTCTCCACAGCCATTCAAACCCAATTCTAGGAGCTTCAACAAGCCCGTCAGTTCCATTTCTGCTCAATGGTTTTTTACCTCTTCTTGTTCCAGCACGCCGATAAGTTTGACCGTTTGGGGTTAGACAAAGTTTACCCTGAGAATTCCAAACCCAGACCAGTCTTCGACTAGAATTTCTCTGTGCGGTAACTACCTAAGGGAGAGGGTTATGCTAACTTTGTGAACACTTTCATGTCTATTGCCTATACCATTATTCATGACTCACCTTCCCCTAGGGTTTTCCCAGAAATGAAAGGCTAGTTGCAAGCCGGAAAATACCAGAGTACTGGAGATTGGTTTCTTTTCGAGGACTGCACTGAAATTCGGGTCTATGGAGCCAAAGTCGCCCCATACCGGTTGTCGTTGTTCCCTGTCCGATGATTTTATGCACTCGAGTACATCCGGCAAGCCCTCAAAGTCGACCAGCTCCATTTTTTTCCTGCCAAGAAGGGCTACATCCTAACGCTCCCCATTGAAATCAGCCCCTTCGTGGTAAAATCGAGACATGTCCTCCCGATCGTTGACAAATTGCTGCAAGATATGGACCTAAGGCTAGGG
This sequence comes from Pinus albicaulis, assembly GCA_034641835.2. Lineage (NCBI taxonomy): Eukaryota > Viridiplantae > Streptophyta > Pinopsida > Pinales > Pinaceae > Pinus > Pinus albicaulis. The sequence continues at coordinate 666,294,505 of CM076582.1, read as the reverse complement.
AAAAGCTGGGCCTATGACCCGCGAGAAATTATTTCAAACAAAAAGAAAAATAACAGGTCTACACCCTACATACATGAGACGAGGCCATTTATGGAATGGAGGGCTAACCACGAAACTTGGCCCTTGTTTTCATAGATGGAGGTAGATTCATCTGCTACAGGGGAGGAGGAGGATGTCAACAGAGGCACAGGTGGAGAAGAAGCAGGTACCTCAGAAGCAGCGCCCCCTCCCAAGAGACAAAGGACGGCCACCAGCGAGGCGGAAGTCATAGGGGAGGAGCAATTACTGGAACCCTTCATGAAGTTCGGCGAATTTGATAAAGGAAAGGAACACATTGTTAAGAGACAAAGGCCACTTCTCCCATTTCATGCAGTTCACGCAGCTATCATTGAGTGCGTTTTATCACTATACAAATGGAAAGGACTTAACCCATTGTGCTAGGATCCTACGACAAGTAAACAAAGCTGAATCGTATATGTTGAGAAGTATCATACCAAAATCTCCGCCTTCATCTACGCGAACACTGAAAGCCTAGTATTTTCTATGGTAGAAGCTCTCCTGGATCCCATTTCTGATGTTCCCAGCTATCGGGTGCTCGAATTTTCCATTGACATGAAGAAGGTACCAGCCAACGACATGTGCGACTTGTTCCAGACGGTATGCGATATGATGAAAGATAAATTGATGCAGATCACCCTCGCGCTGAAGAAGTTAGAGCAGAAACATGACCAATTGAGGGATTCCCTGGTAGCCAAACAAGTTAGCTGCCACGCCAGAGCACACCAGCTACGTGTTCTCCAGGACCAGATCAAGAACCAAGAGGAGGGAGGAACAAATGCATAGGCAGCTCTCATTGATCAGCTGCAGAAGGAGGTTGCATCAGCCAAAAGACAGGCCCGTATACCGGCCACTCACCATGTCCAAACGACTGAATTGGTACAGGTGGAGAAGGAGAAAGCAGAGCTGTCCGCCAGGCTATCAAAACAAATAGAGGAGAAAGAAAAGATGGCCAAAAAAATTAACGTGTTACAGGACAAGGCAACAGAGCTACAGGCTAGATGGGACTTGCACAGCTGCCAGTCAACTAAGGCGTCAAGTGGAACTAGCTCATTGCCAGCACAACTGTCCGCAACAAGAGCTGAGATCGAGATACTGGAAAAGAAAGCGTCTACAGCCAGGCAAAGGATCGTGCACCTAGAGAACTCCCTGGCCGAAAACACCAGAACAGTCGAGGGGCTACAGAAGGAAGTAGAGAAAGAGAAGAAAACCACGGCAGATCAGCAGAAAACCATTGCCGACATGAGAAGCCGAGCAAAGGGAAATATCAACCTGCTCAAGGCCAAAAGCATAATCTGGTCAAATATAGCCTCAGCGGTAACTGAGCAATGGGAGTTTTTGAGTATGATAGGGGAGTATAAGTCTGCTATTCCCTATCTCAGTAGGAAGCTGCAGGAGGCAGACCTTGATCTGTCTAACAGGGCCCAACACGCTAGAGAGTACATTTCATTCCTTAGCGAGCTGAGATCAAACGACATGGATAAACACGGTATCCCTAGCCGATTCACAGAGGCCATCGAGTGTCGCAATATTATCAACAAAGAAATGGCTCGAGTAGCAGCTTCAAGAGCCCTTCAAGAGGTGGTCGACAACGTCAGACGGTTCGACGAGGTATGGGATGAAATCATAATAGTCGGACTCCCTTCCTGCTGGGACCCGACTGCCCCTGCCATGCTCTTACCTCTGGCCCAATACACAGTACGCTTGCAAACAAAAAGATACTGAACTGACCTTCGGATGGGAAAAGCAACTCAACTCAAAGCTGACATGATTGTTTCGACCCTCCGAAAAGAGTTCGGCCTCCTTCACTTGATTAAGCACAAGCTCCCTACTGGGGCAGGTTTCCACGCTCTCACTGAAGCCTTTATCTAGGTGGAGGGGTTCTCAGCGATGCCCGATCCAACTGCGGAGAGTCAGCAGAGATGCGCGCCGTTTATGAGTCAGCATGCCAGTTCGTCCGCAAATGTGCCTACGCCTGAATCAACAACTTCTTCCACTCAGCCTCGCCTATGATTTTTCTGTCAATTCATGATGTGGCCTTAACAGCCTATTTTACTTTTACTCAGTTAATCTCTTTTAATTTTCAAGTGGGTTGTTTTCCCCACTCTTGCATTTTACTTTTTCACCAAACAGTTGTTTAAATTTATGTTTTTGAAAAACGGCCGAGGGCCTGTTTACACATGATGGGAGGCTTGATTCCCCATCATGAATTTTGTTGTTATGAAAGTGACATTTAACAAATTTTGTTCATGCGAAGAAGATATTTTCCCAAAAATATCTTCTCGCTGAGATGAAGGGAAGCCTATCTGAGGTAAATCAAAGGAGAAAGAAAGGTTCCAAACTTTCTGAAGAATTGACTGTGTAAGAGCTTCTTGTTTGCAATTTTTGTGAAATTTTTAATATGAATGCAAAGAACCCGTAGGGCCTCAATGAAAAGGAGTTTTGTCTATGAAAAGGATTCTAGTTTTGGTTCTTCATAGTGTGTAACTCTCTCTTGTGTGTTGTAGTGTAGTTATTCATTTCGCTTACATTCATATATCTGGTATTACATTCTGTAATGCGAGTTGCCTGTTGCTTCTGATATAAATTTATCCTCGTTGATACTTACATCATAGGTTTCTTGGCACTTTAAATATGGCTCAGGTGTAATATGCTGTCCCGTTTTCGATTCATCCGCTTTTCTACTATGTTGGCTGCTATGAGGTGTTATTTACAAATGTTGTTATCGTGTGTGGATTCTTAGTTGCTTAAGCCCATCACATGTTAGCACATGTTTCTAAATATTGTCTTTATAACAGTTAAATATCCTCTTTATTCTACGTATTCAGTAGACGCCCTTCAATCATCATTCTCTATGAAGGATTGAAAATCCAGCCCTTATTACAGCGAACTGTCTTGGAATTGTCTTATGCATTTATATTGGAGCTTAACATCTTGTCTATTCATACCTGTTCCTTCTGCGTTAATATTCTGAAGTATTTGGTACCATTTAAATCTAATTTTCCCATCTGCAAAGAAATAGTATGAGAGCCTAGTTCTACTGAGATTATCCTTATTAAATGGTCTTGACTCTCTGCAATATAAGATGTCCTAGGCACTGGTCTATGGCAACTCTAGGCTGTCTCTAGGAGCTACAACATCTTTTTGGCACCGTTGTCGGGGAACGAAGTTGAAGAAATTTAAGATCCCTGGGCCTCGACAAAATCCATTCACTCTTCAGTTAGGTGAGCACGAAGAGTTGAGAGTTGTGCACCCCTCACCTTGGCGACTCCACAATCATATTACAGTTAAACCTGTTTGCAGTCCTGGCTCCCCGTAAGCCACACCTAAGGTCGGATACATCTCATTCAAGGACACCCTTTGTGTCTGACCCAGAGAGAATCCTACATAGAAGAGGCTGGAGGGAAAGGCAGTTAGTTCATACCGAGATTCCTGAATTCTCCCTAGAAAAATTTCCCTATCTTCCGTCCTCTTCCTCTCAAATCGCCCAAATACAAGCCCCTAACCCTATCATAAGAGATACTGGTTACTATTCAGAGAGCCCACCTCGGGGAGGCACCCATATCAAAGATGAAGCCGAGTCTAGCTATACTCCGCATTAATCTTTCCACCCTACCCCTGAAAGTGAGGAGATTAAGGAAGTTACTGAGATAGTTGTTGTTCATAGCCCTACATTCTCGTCAACCCCTCAAACCACTATTCACTACATCCCCATCATTATCCATACTTCACTACCACCTTCTCCTCCCCCTCTTACAGCTCAGACTCTTGTATTACCTCCACCTCCCCCAATGGCGAATGTCCCTGGCTTCCTGCAAAACAGATACGCTCCTTTGGAGCTACCCACAGTACTAAATGACATACTGCGGGATTATTTGAAGATTCTGCCTAGATTTAATGGTGAGAGTGACATTGAAGCCCAGAAACATGTTGAATTTTTCTGCTCTTTCGCAGAGAATTTTAATGTGGAGCATCTGGACGTAGTTCTAAGGCTGTTCATGCAATCCTTAGATGGGGAAGCCAGAAAATGGTTCAAAACACTTGGATCTCGTTCAATCAACTCTTGGGAGGCAATGGAGGATGCCTTCATCAAAAAGTGGGGGGAAAAGAAAGATCATGGTAATGTCCTTACCGAATTTAACACTTTGAAAAAGAAACACAATGAAGGGGTATCAGATTTTATCAGAAGATTTAACAAATTGTACCTGAGTCTCCCCGCTGAGATGAAGCCTCATCAGACCGCTGCCAAGGTCGTTTTTGTGGCATCATTTGATTCTGAGTTTGGTTTCTCATTGAGAGAGAGAAAGCTAGCCACTCTGGATGATGCACAAACCGACGCGTTGGAGATAGAAGCAAACTTTGTCTCCACCGGAAAATCCAAAGGGAAACAAGAACACGATGCCAGAAGAAGGGGAAAGGAGGAAGTATCCACCTAAGGCCAAGACAGAGATTCGGCCAATGACAATATTGAGTAAATGAATAGAATGATCAAGAATCTCTCAAGTAAGTTGGTCAAGCTTGAGATGGAGGCCAAGAATTCACCCCCAAAGAATTTCCAGAATGCCCCAAACAGGGGATTCAATCCTCAATACAGGAAACCACCCTTGCAGATATTGCAGAGAGGACAGAAGGAGCAACAAGACCAGGTACCGCATCCTCTATACTTGGAGGGGAAAGTGGAGGCTTCTCATGAAGATCCTTCCTACGAACAAGAGGAGGCATGCCCTGTCTTCTCAGACAGTGATGATATAGAATGCTCGGTACATGAAAGTGAGGAGGGGGATCTGCAAGTTCACCCAGAAATGAAGGACAACGAGGATGTTGAAGAGCCTGAGATTGATGATTACTGTAAATAGTTCGTTGACTTCATGCAAGCCCAGTTCAATAGAAAATATGACCTCAGATCCTCCAGAAAGAGAACCCGCACTCAAGATGAGGAGGAGGATACACCCCAAAAGGTAGCACCTGCACAAAAGGAGGTCAATACTCAAAAACCCCCGGAAAAAGGTAAGAGGCCCCTTCACCAATCTCTGCAATCTGATAATCAAATGCCTTCGTCTTCACAAGTAGCTGTATCCCCTAATGATAAGCCCATTGTAAAAGAAGTTAAGCCTCCCTCGCAAAGTAAAGAGTCAAAGAAAAAGAAGTGTCAGTGGATAAGCCTTCATCTGTTTTCTGTTTACAAAAAGAGCTTGAAAAAGTAAAAATACCAGTTCCCCTGTTTGAGTTATTGAAACAACCAGCTTATCAGTCACAGGTCACTTCCTTCATCTCTCCTCCTGATGCGTCACACATTCCAGATAGTCTTAACCTGCAAGAGGAAAGACCCATGGTAGTTTTCGGTCCACACGTTGAAGAGTTAGATCCCTCCACACCTCAGTTTTATGTGTCTTTAGTGATCCATGATCTATTGTTGCATAATTGTATGTTAGACTCAGGAGCATCTCACAACCTCATGCCCCTGTCTGTCATGGAGCAATTGGGACTCCAAATCACTCGCCCATATAAAGACCTCTATTCGTTTGACTCCAAAAGAGTGAAATGTTTGGGCATGATTAAAGATCTGGCAGTTAATCTGGCTCAGATCCCTGTCAAAAGTGTGGTGATGGATATTGTAGTGGCTGACATCCCAGCCCGCTTCGGTATGCTACTGTCAAGGTCCTGGGGAACCAGAATCGGAGGGTCAATTAAGCTGGACCTGACCTATGTTACCATCCCTGTCTTTGGTGGCCAGGAGAGGAGATTGTATCGAGAAACCAGATTTGTCAAAACAGTCACCAAGGCAGGCGATTCAGTTAATTCCCCAGTCTACAGCAGAGAAGGGGATTTCTCATGTTTGATGTTGGAAGAAGATCAAGAGTACGCCCATGAGCCCTCATTCTGTCAGATAAAGGCTGAAACATCAGTGCAGGAGTATGGATCTGAAATTTGGACACTCCATTTTGATGGGGAAAATTCCAGGGAAGGAAATGGGGCTGGAGTATTGCTAATTTCACCTATGGGTCAATGGGTCCCTTTGTCCTTCAAGCTAGAGTATGAGGCCACAAACAATGTGGCTGAATATGAAGCACTCATATTGGGGCTGCAGACAGCAAGGAGTATGAACATACAAAATCTAAAGGTGCTGGGAGATTCTGAATTGGTAGTCAGACAAGTGAGAAATCAGTGCCAAGCCAAACATCCTAGGCTAAAGGCCTACAGAAATGAAGTTTAGGATCTTGTAGAGAACTCTTTCTTGGCATTCAACATTCAATTCATGCCCTGAGAACAGAACAGGATGGCAGATTCCTTGGCAGTGGCTGCTAGTACCTTCCGCCCACCTCAGAACCCTCTTCTGAGATACGAAATCGAAGTAAGGTACTGACCTTCAATCCCAGATAACGTCAAGCACTGGAAAGTGTTTGAAGATGAGGAGCAGGTGAAGAGGTTCCTAGAAACTATTGGGGAGTTTTCCAACATAGAGATTGACAGTTGTGAGGAAGAAACTGGAGACATTCCAAAAGATAAGCTGGAAGAGAGAATAGCCGAGCACAAATTTATACAGTTGAAAGGGAATGTCATTCCCCGAGGGCTAGTGCCTCTAGAGAGGTTGTTTAACAAAAATGATGTTCCTTTACAGCCAAAGAAAGTGGTGACAGAATATCAGGTCGAAGACCTCAATTTAGGCACTAAAGAGGATCCAAAAATTGTGAAGTTATCCAAGAAGGTCCTGGAGGAATGAAAACAGTTGTATCAAAAGTTATTCCAGGCCTACAGGGATGTGTTTTCCTGGTCATATCAAGACCTAAAAACCTTTGATGTCAGCATTATGCAGCATAAGATTCCACTGAAGGAAGACGCAAAACCAAATAAGAAAAAACTCAAACAGATTAACCCCCTATTGTTGCCTTCTATTGAGCAAGAAATAAAGAAACTACTGAAGGCTAAGATTATAGTGCCATTGAGATATTCTGAGTGGGTGGCCAATTTAGTCCCGGTGCGAAAGAAGAATGGAGAAATAAGGTTATGTGTTGATTTTAGGAACCTGAGCAGGGCATCCCTAAAGGATAATTACCCGCTGCCTAAAATGGACCATATCTTGCAGAAAGTGGTTGGAGCTTCCTGGATGTCCATGATGGATGGGTTCTCGGGCTACAATCAGATGGCAGTATTACCAGAAGATCAAAAGAAGACGGCCTTCACCACCCCAGGGGGAACGTTCATGTATGCCAGAATGCCTTTTGGGCTGATCAACGCAAGGGCCACCTTTCAGAGGGCCATGGATATTGCTTTTATTGGAGAGCAGGACCAGTTTCTGGTGGTATATCTGGACGACATTACGGTATTCTCAAAGAATGATTTAGAGCACATAGAACACCTGCGCAGAACCTTTGAGAAGTGCAGAAAGTATGGTCTCTCACTTAACCCACATAATTCCCTGTTTGCATTAGAAGAGGGCAAGCTCTTGGGTCACATTGTAACCAAATATGGAGTGAAGATAGACCCTAAAAGAGTTGAAGTGATAAATGGCATTGCCCTGCCCAGAAACAAAATAGAAATTCAAGTATTTCTAGGCCTAATAAACTTTCTGAGGAGGTTCATCCCTAACTATGCTAATATAGTTAGGCAGATCACCGACATGTTAAAAAAGAACAATGAAGTGAAGTGGTCATCAGAGTCAAGAGAGGCCTTTACTAGAATCAAAAATGCATTTGCTTAAGCCCCTGTATTAGCCGGGCCCGATTATTCCAAAAATTTTATGATTTTTTCTTTTGCGTCACCCCATATAGTGGCTCGAGTTCTGTTGCAGAAGAACGAGGAAGGCTATGAGCAGCCAATTGCATTCTTCAGCCAAGTACTGCGTGATGTCGAGTCAAATATAACATATAGGAGAAGCAAGCCTATGCTCTGGTGAAATCCCTCAAGGCTTTCCGAATGTATGTTTTACAGTCCCATATCACTGCGTTCGTTCCCACAGCAGCCATTAAGGACATTCTCATCCAAGGGGACAGTGAGGGAAAAAGAGGAAAATGGATAGCCAAGATACAAGAATATGAGTTAGATATTCTTCCTACCAAATTAATCAAGGGGCAAGGTCTAGCCAAGATCCTATCTGAGTCAAATTTCCAGGCCTTGGGTATCAATCTGTCTATGACAGCAAACGAAGATTCTGAGGAAATTGAAAAATCACGGGGAGTGGAGATAGCCTCCCAGAATATACAGATGAAATACCTTACCAACCAGTGGTACAAGGAAATAGTGGAGTACCTCCTAACACTAAGTTGTCCACCTAGATGCGAGAAGGCTAAATACAGGGCACTCAGGTTGAAGTCGCAGAAGTATATGGTTGCAAACGGCCGGCTGTACTGGAGAGATTCCTAAGGCATCCTGCTCTTATGTCTGACCGAGGAAGAGGTGGGAAGTATTATAGCAGAGTTCCACGAAGGTATATGTGGGGGACATTACAGTTGGAGGGCCACCGCTCACAAGATCTTGAAGGCTGGTTTCTACTAGCCAAAATTGTTTGGAGATGTCTTCACTTGGGTCAGGGCATGTGATAAATGCCAGAAATTTGCAGAAAAATAGAAACTCACAGCTCTGCCTTTGATTCCTGTCCATGTAGACGAGCCCTTCAAACAGTGGGGAATTGATTTTATAGGCGAAATTCACCCACCCTCAAGTGGCCAGCATAGATGGATCCTGACTGCCACGGAATATTTCAAAAAATGGGTAGAAGCCATACCTGCAAGAAATGCTACAGACACAGGTATAATGAAATTTATGGAAGAGAATATTATATCCAGGTTTGGCTGCCCCGCTAGAATAATCACTGACAATGCGCAAGCTTTCAAATCTACAAAATTTGCGAGTTTCTGCCAGCAATATAACATTTCGTTGGGTCACTATACGGCTTACTACCCCCAAGGAAATGGCCTCACAGAGTCCTCAAACAAAACTCCGGTCCAAGCACTAAAGAAGCCTATCAACGAGAACCAGAATAATTGGGATTCTCAGCTGAAGTTCGCTCTGTGGGCAAACAGAACTACCAGCAAAAGAGCAACTGGGAAATCTCCATACGAGTTGGTATATGGACGAGCAGCTGTCTTCCCTATATAGCTGGCCTTGCCTGTGGCTTGATTTATGCAGGAGAACCAGGAGGAACCTGATGATGTTATCAGGAGAATTAATCAACTGATAGAGCTCGAAGAAACTCGCAGTCAGGTGAACCAAAAGCTAGCAGAGTACCAGGAGAAGATGAAAGAGATATTCGATCAACATGCTAAAGATAGAGGTTTGCAGGTAGGGGATCTGATGCTCAGGTGGGATGTTCGAAGGGCTGATAAAGGAAAGCATGGTAAGTTCGATCCTCTCTGGTTTGGCCCTTTCAAAATTGTAGAGGAAGGTGGTAACAATACTTTTAAGCTGGAGAATTTGCAGGGAGATCTGCTTGACTCCCCTGTAAATGGGAAATTCCTCAAACCGTATTTTCAGTTCTGAAGCAGACTGAGAAAGCCTGATTGTATCATATTGTACATTAGCTGTTGTTTTCGTTTTTGAATTGAATAATGCATGAGTCTTGATGATTTGTCTAGAGAGAAGTCACAGGTGCTGAAGAGTTGGCGTTCACATGAGATAAACAGGCGGTCTGCGTAGTTCTCGACACGTTCGGGGACAAACGTGTCGTCCCCAGGTGGAGCCAATGTTGTTCAATATTTAACATTAGTCACAGGTGTTTTAAAGGATGGACAAGCCATGTATTAAATTTTATATTCAAGGGCGAAATATTTCAAAAGTGGGTCGAAAGGAGACAAGGTAATGAAAGCCACGTGCATTAAAGCCGATGGGGAATTAACACAAAAAATGATGAAGTGTAAGGCCAAAAGGTTAATATGAGATATAAAAAGAAATGGAACGTAGCACTAAATGCAAGATTGATGTACTAGAAGAAATTACAACCACGTGAAGACACACGTGGGAAATTCCGAGGGGGTGGAGCAGTGGGGGAAGGAAGGGATCCATACCCCCGTGGAATGGTGACACATAGCATGGTGGGGACTCAATGTTAGAAGGGGGTAGTAGGAGCATGCCGCGTGGTGTGGTGACGTGGCGGAACGAAAAGTGGACCCTCACGGTGGGTAAGTTATGTATTTAAAGGGTATAAGAGCACATATGTTTCAGGAGTTATACAGTGCATACGGTAAAAAGGTAAGGTAAAGTCTATTAGGTCAGCTGGTACCGAGACCCATACCAGCCTTAAACCCGGTACAAGGCGCCCACCTGCACTCTGCCATACCCAATCCTTATGCGCCGCATGCCTCACTGTCAGTGTCCTTAGGACACTTGCCTTCATTCGTTTTATCCAATCATCTTTTTATCTCGAATTACCCAGTCCAGAGACAACACTCCCTCCGTATTTCACTCTAGTAAAAGGTCGCAGGTTCCCGTCTACGGCGTATACCAAGTAGCAAAGAGCGTCTGGTCTACCCCAATCACTGTCAGAGTTCCCTGCGTCGCTTTCCCAAGCAGATTCACCTTCCATTAAGGTATTCCATTATCCATTCTCCCTCTTTTTTCCTTTCACTTTTTCGAATTCTTGAATGTCGGCCATGGGAAGGGTAATGCCAAAGAAGAATGAGCCCGAAACCCCCCATGTCCATGAATCTAGGAATCCCCCTGGTTTCGAACCTCTATATGACTTGCAAGCTGGTATCTGTGACCCTAAATACCCATTCAATATACGCAGCATCAAACCCTTGCTTTTCAGTCGCCATCTCAAGAACACAGACCGTTACCGGGTAATCGTGTCGGGCCTATACCACCAAATCACCCCTCAGGTCCATTCTGTGGTTGATTTCATCATCTGGCTCAGAGATGTCTTCGACATGCATTGGGGCACCTTCATTTCCCCTCAGGGGAACAGGGTTTTTTCCCTTTCTCTCGATGTTATCAAACAAGCCCTCCACATCCCTACCAGCACCACATATGTTAGTTTCAAGGACGCAGCCTTGGCAGCCCAGTTCATCAAACAACCACGGGAGGCCCGGCAAGCTTTCATCTCCTCCATAACCGTTGACCAGGCTGCTTCCTTGCCCACCGCAGAGCCATTCCCATTAAGTGTGTTCATTGAAGAGGTTCGGCCCATTCTCTCTCTGATCACTGGCCTTTTATGGGTAGGAAGTCCGGAAGACATCTCCAAGGTGTGCCTCCATTTCTTATGGCTCATGTCCCAAAAAGGGGTGGTTTTAGATATTCATGTTTTCCTCTCCACAACCATTCAAACCCAATTCTAGGAGCTTCAACAAGCCCATCAGTTCCGTTTTTACTCAATGGTTTTTTACCTCTTCTTGTTCCAACACACCGATAAGTTTGACCATTTGGGGTTAGACAAAGTTTACCCTGAGAATTCCAAACCCAGACCAGTCTTTGACTGGAATTTCTCTGTGCGGAAACTACCTAAGGGAGAGGGTTATGCTAACTTTATGAACACTTTCATGTCTATTGCCTATACCATTATTCATGACTCGCCTTCCCCTAGGGTTTTCCCAGAAATGAAAGGCTGGCTGCAAGCCGGAAAATACCAGAGTACTGGAGATTGGTTTCTTTTCGAGGACTGCACTGAAATTCGGGTCTATGGAGCCGAAGTCACCCCATACCGGTTGCCGGTGTTCCCTGTCCGACGATTTTATGCACTCGAGTACATCCGGCAAGCCCTCAAGGCCGACCAACTCCATTTTGTTCCTGCCAAGAAGGGCTACATCATAAGTCTTCCCATTGAAATCGGCCCCTTCGTGGTAAACTCGAGACATGCCCTCTCGATCGTTGAAAAATTGCTGCAAGATATGGACCTAAGGCTGGGGAAAAGCTGGGCCTATGACCTGCGAGAAATTATTTCAAACAAAAGGAAAAAGAACAGGTCTACACCCTACATACATGAGCCGAGGCCATTTATGGAATGGAGGGCTAACCACGAAACTTGGCCCTTGTTTTCGTAGATGGAGACAAATTCATCTGCTACAGGGGAGGAGGAGGATGTCAACAGAGGCACAGGTGGAGAAGAAGCAGGTACCTCAGAAGCAGCGCCCCCTCCCAAGAGACAAAGGACGGCCACCAGCGAGGCGGAAGTCATAGGGGAGGAGCAATTACTGGAACCCTTGACAAAGTTCGGCGAATTTGATAAAGGAAAGGCCGGGTTAACATTGTTAAGAGACAACGCCACTTCCTCTGATTTCAGAGAGGTCACGCAGGCTATCATTGAGCACACTTCGCCCACGGCAGTTGAAAGGGATCAGACGAATAATGTGATCTGAGACAAGTGCAAAGCTGATCTGGGGGGATATGTTGAGAAGTATCATACCAGAATCTCTGCCTCCATCAACGCGAACACTGAAAGCCTGGTATTGTCTATGGCAGAAGCTCTCCTGGATCCCAATTCTAATGTTCCCAGCTATCGGGTGCTCAAATTTTCCATTGACATGAAGAAGGTACCAGCCAACGACATGTGCGACTTGTTCCAGACGGTATGCGATTTGATGAAAGATAAATTGATGCAGATCACCCTTGCGCTGAAGAAGTTAGAGCATAAACATGACCAATTGAGGGATTCCCTCGTAGCTGAACAAGTTAGCTGCCGCGCCAGAGCGCACTAACTGCATGTTCTCCAGGACCAGATCAAGAACCAAGAAGAGGGAGGAACAAATGCATAGGCAGCTCTCATTGATCAGCTGCAGAAGGAGGTTGCATCAGCTAAAAGACAGGCCCGTATACCGGCCGCTCACCATGTCCAAACGACTGAATTGGTACAGGTGGAGAAGGAGAAAGCAGAGCTGTCCGCCAGGCTATCAAAACAAATAGAGGAGAAAGAAAAGATGGCCAAAAAAATTAACGTGTTACAGGACAAGGCAACAGAGCTACAGGCTAGATGGGACTCACATAGCTGCCAGTCAACTGAGGTGTCAACTGGAACTAGCTCATTTCCAGCACAACTGTCCGCAACAAGAGCTGAGATCGAGATACTGGAAAAGCAAGTGTCTACGGCCAGGCAAAGGATCGTGCACCTGGAGAACTCCCTGGCCGAAAACACCAGAACAGTCGAGGGGCTACAGAAGGAAATAGAGCAAGAGAAGAAGACCACGGCAGATCAGCAGAAAACCATTGCCGACATGAGAAGCCGAGCAAAGGGAAATCTCACCCTGCTCGAGGCCAGAAGCATAATCTGGTCAGATATAGCCTCAGCGGTAACCGAGCAATGGGAGTTTTTGAGTATGATAGGGGAGTATATGTCTGCTATTCCCTATGTCAGTAGGAAGCTACAGGAGGCAGACCTTGATCTGTCTAACAGGGCCCAACACGCCAGAGAGTACATTTCATTCCTTAGCGAGCTAAGATCAAACGACATGGATAAACACGGTATCCCTAGCCGATTCACAGAGGCCATCGAGTGTCGCAAGATTATCAACAAAGAAATGGCTCGAGTAGTAGCTTCAAGAGCCCTTCAACAGGTGGTCGACAGCGTCAGACGGTTCGACGAGGTATGGGATGAAATCATAACAGCCAGACTCCCTTCCCGCGGGGACCCAACTACCCCTGTCGTGCTCTTGCCTCTGGCCCAATACACAGTACGCTTGCAAACAGAAAGAGACCGAACTTACCTTCAGATGGGAAAAGCAACTCAACTCAAAGCTGAAACGATTCTTTCGACCCTCTAAAAAGAGTTCGAACTCCTTCACTTGATTAAGCACAAGCTCCCTACTGGGGTAGGTTTCCACGCTCTCACCGAAGCCTTTATCGAGGTGGAGGGGTTCTCAGCGATGCCCGAGCCAACTACGGAGAGTCAGCAGAGATGCGCGGAGTTTATGAGTCAACATGCTAGTTCGTCTGCAAACGTGTCTCCTCCTGAATTAGCAACTGCTTCCACTCAGCCTCGCCTGTGATTTTTCTGTCAATTCATGATGTGGCCTTAACTGCCTATTTTACTTTTACTCAGTTAATATATTTTAAGTTTCGAGTGGGTTTTTTTCCCCACTCTTGCATTTTACTTTTTCACTGAACAGTTGTTTAAATTTCTGTTTTTGAAAAACGACCGAGGGCCTGTTTACACATGATGGGAGGCTTGATTCCCCATCATGAATATTTTTTTTATGAAAGTGACATTGAACAAATTTTGTTCATGCGAAGAAGATATTTTCCCAAAAATATCTTCTCGCTGAGATGAAGGGAAGCCTATATGAGGTAAATCAAAGGAGAAAGAAAGGTTCCAAACTTTCTGAAGAATTGACTGTGTAAGAGCTTCTTGTTTGCAATTTTTGTGAAAGTTCTAATATGAATGCAAAGAGCCCATAGGGCCTCAATGAAAAGGAGTTTTGTCTATGAAAAGGATTCTGGTTTTGGTTCTTCATAGTGTGTAACTCTCTCTTGTGTGTTGTAGTGTAGTTATTCATTTCGCTTACATTCATATATCTGGTATTACATTCTGGAATGCAAGTTGCATGTTGCTTCTGATATAAATTTATCCTCGTTGATACTTACATCATAGGTTTATTGGCACTATAAATATGGCTCAGGTATAATATGTTGTCCCATTTTCGATTCATCCGCTTTTCTACCATGTTGGCTGCTATGAGGTGTTATTTACAAATGCTGTTATCATGTGTGGATTATTAGTTGCTTAAGCCCATCACATGTTAGCACATGTTTCTAAATATTGTCTTTATAATATTTAAATATCCTCTTTATTCTACATATTCAGTAGACACCCTTCAATCATCATTCTCTGTGAAGTATTGAAAATCCAGCCCTTATTACAGCGAACTGTCTTGGAATTGTCTTATGCATTTATATTGGAGCTTAACATCTTGTCTATTCATGACTGTTCCTTCTGCGTTAAGCTTCTGAAGTATTTGGTACCATTTAAATCTAATTTTCCCATCTGCAAAGAAATATTATGAGAGCCTGGTTGTACTGAGATTATCCTTATTAAATGGTCTTGACTCTCTGCTATATAAGATGTCCTAGGCACTGGTCTATGGAAACTCTAGGCTGTCTCTAGGAGCTACAACAAAGTACATGGTAAGTAGCCAAGAAAATCCTCACAGTTACCCTTTTTACTCTGTTCACACTAACCTATATTCTTTCATTTTTTATAATGAGGGAATCATAGACTCACAGATTTCCCTAGTAGAAAATGATCCCGCAAAAAATAGTGACAGTCAATCCCAAACATAACAACCAGACTGTGCCCAAGAACCTCTTTAGAACATGATTTTTGATGGCTCATTTGGCCAAGTTTTCTCTGGCGTAGGAATATGGGTCTATAACAGAGGAGAAAATAGTGCATAGGGTCATTCATACAAATTAAAATTCTAGTGGATAAACAACATTGCCGATGTTGAAATTATTAGGAGCAAGGAAGATATTTGTGCAAGGTAATTCTGAGCTAGTCATTAAACAGGTTAAAGGGCTATATGCAGCCAAACACCCTAGACTGAGAGCTTATAGAAATTTTTTCCTTGATTTTTTTACGACCTTTGAGGAATATTATTTGGCAGTCATTCCCAAAACCCAAAATGTCCTAGCCAATGGCCTAGTTGCTTCAACAAGCACCTATAAACTACCTCACCCAAACAAGAAGCATACGATTAAGGTCAAACACCATCCTGTCGTACCAAAAAAGATGAGATACTGGAAATTTTTTTGGTAGTGATAAAAAAATCGAGAGCTTCCTACAATCTAGGGATAAATTTGAAAACAATAACGCAAATATGGATTGTGAGGAAGATAGTCTTATGAAGGTGCACACTATTGAGGAAACACAAACCGATGTTCTTGAAAACAGTGTTCTATATGTAAATACTACTATAAATATTCCATCTCAAAACACTGCATATAATACTGATAAACAACAAGACCTAGAAAAATAGGAGTTGGAAATACTCTAGCTTAAAGACAACAATATACCTAGAGGGCTATTCCATTTAGAAGAGTTATTTGACTTTCATTATGTGGCCAAAAAACCCAAAATAGAGCCAACTAAAACATAAATTGAGGAATGTAATATAGGCACAAAACAGAACCCCAAAATCATCAAACTATCTAAATTTTTGCCTACTGTTACAAAGAAAAAATATATAGCCTTATTCAAAGAATTTATCGATGTGTTTGCATGGAGTTATGAGGATTTGAAATCCTATGATACCAACATAATTCAACACAAGATCCCAATTAAAGAAAATCAAAATCCATTCAGACAGACATTGTGAAGAATAAATCATGTGTTAATGCATATAGTTGAGAAAGAGATTAAAAATATGTATGAAGCAAAGATCATAGTGCCACTCAAGCACTCCCAATGGATGTCCAATATTGTCCCAACTAGGAAGAAAACAATCGATATTAGACTATGCATTGACTTCAGAAACCTTAATAAGGTATCTCATAAGGATAACTACCCTTTACCTAAGATGTATCACATATTACAGAGGGTAGTGGGTTCCAATAGGGTATCTTTGTTACATGGTTTATCTGGTTACAATAAAGTGTTAGTACACCTCGATGACCAAGATAAGACACCTTTTACAACTCCTTAGGGGACTTTCATGTATGTTAAAATTCCCTTTAGACTAATGAATTTTGGAGCTACCTTTCAAAGGGCCATGGAAATTTCATTTGCAGGTGACATTGGCCACTTTATTGTGATTTACTTGGATGACATAACCGTGTTTTATAAAACCGATGAAGAACATCTAATACACTTGAGAAGAGTGTTTGAGAAGTGCAGAAAATTTGGACTCTCCCTGAATCCTAAGAAGACATTGTTTGGTCTAGAAGAAGGAAAATTGTTAGGCCATATTATCTCTAAGGATGGAATCAAAATTGACCCTAACAGGACCAAAGGGATATTGAAAATCATCCATCCTAGAAATTTGAAAGAACTCGAGTCCTTCATTGGAAAAATTAACCTCCTAAGGAGATTTATACCTAACTTGGTAGAACTTTTAAGGAACATCACTAACATGTTGAAGAAAGGATCAGAAATAAAGTGGACCATAGAAGTGAAACAATACTTTGACTTGGTCAAGGTAGTATTGACAAAGGCCCTAGTACTAATCATCTCAAATTTCACCAAAGATTTCATGATTTTTTCTTTTACCTCTGAACATACTATTGCTGTTGTTTTGTTACAGAAAAATAGTGCAGGACAAGAACAACCAATAGCGTTTTTTAGCAAGGCATTAAGAGATGCATCACTGAAATATAATATCATGGAAAAAAAGGCTTTTGCATTGGTTAAAGCACTGAAATATTTTAGAGTCTATATTTTACATTTGCATATCATTTCTTATGTTCCAAATGCAGTGGTCAAATACATTCTAACACAAAACGGTCCTGATGGAAAACGAGGGAAATGGATTGCAGTGAACCTAGAGTACGATTTAGAAATAAAGCCCACCAAGTTGATCAAAGGCCGAGGACTAGTTGAATTGATGGCAGAGTCTAATTTACATGTACTCAAACATCAACATGGTACATGCATTAGATGATCAAGAGGAGCTCATGACTCCACCAATTGATGAAGAAATCTCTGAATTCTCCATGGTATGTTGATATTTTGTATGCACTGACTAATCTGCATTATCCTCTTGGTTTATCTAAAACAAAGGCTAGATCCCTAAAACTCAAAACTGTTAAGTTATGCATTTTGGATAATTTTTGTATTGGAAATACATTGGAGGAATTTTTATTAAATGTTTATTAAATGATGATGCATATAGAGAAATGCAGGAGTTCCACGGAGGTGACTGTGGTGGCCATCTCTACTGGAAAACCACTACAAAAAAAATAATGAGAGTTGGTTTCTACTGGCCCACCATTTTCCTCGATGACCATAAGATGGATGCTGCCTATCATAAATGTCAAATCTTTGAATGAAAGAGGAAACTATTTCCCTTACCCTTGAAACCCATTTCTGTAGAAAGCCCTTTCCAGCAATGGGGGTTAGACTTCATAGGAGAAATTCACCCTCCATCCTCTGCTCAACACAAATGGATCCTTACTACTACAAATTATTTCACCAAAGGGATAGAGGCCACCCCTTCTAGGAATGCCACTAACTCGGTCATCATAAAATTCCTAGAAACTAATATCCTGTCTAGATTTTGTTATCCTAGAAAAATCATTTCAAACAATGTTGCAGATTTCAGATCAAAAAATATGGTTGATTTCTGTCACAGATATCATATAGTATTTGGGAATTCAATAGCCTAATACCCTCAGGGTAATGGATTGGCTGAATCTTCCAATAAAATTCTGGTGACCATCATTAAAAAGCTTATGGAGGAGAACAAAAAATCATGGCACAATAAGTTGATCAATTCTCTTTGGGTTGATAGGCTCACCACAATGAAATCAATTGGCATGTCTCCATACCAATTGTTTTATGGAATGGACGCAGTGTTTCCCTCTTCCTTGGGAGTTCCAGTAATGAAGATAATCCAAGAGATCCAAGCTGAACCAAATTACATTCAAAGAAGGACCAATGACACCATTCATATGTAGTGGTCTAGAGAAGAAGTTTACAATAGAACCCAAGTGATATAAGAGAATATCAAAAATAGCTTTGATAAGAGAACCAAGGCCAATGATTTTAGTCTATGTGAAAAGATTCTGAAATGGGATTCTAGGAGATAAGATCAAGGCAAACAATGAAAGTTTGAAAATATTTGGCAAGGGCCGTACACCATTCATGCTTTTAGGGGAAAAATTCTTACTTTCTCAAAGAGTTGGATGGTACCGAAGTATCTGGAGGTCCTATCAATAGAAGGATGATAAAATTTTTTTTTTTCTAAACTCAGGTTAAATTGTCATCATTTTAAATACCACAGTCTTATAGTTTTCAATAATTCACTGGATGAGGTTGAAGCTCGTAGTGAAGGCCCTAAACCTAGTTCGATGAGAAAATATAAAAACAGAAAGAAAATCAGTTGAAAGGAAAGGAAAGTAGTAAAAAATGTGCAGAAAAGGGAGCATCGAAGGCTACTAGTCTCAAGTTCTTGACCCTTCTTTTCAAGAAGCACCATACCCAGCTGGAGCCAATGTTAGTACCCTATAAATTATAGGATCTCAAGGTGACTGGATACTTCATATTTCATGCAAGTTTTTCATTATTGAAAGGCCTTTCAAAATTCAAATGATTTCAAATAAAAATAAAAATAAAAAGAGAAAGAAAAGAGGGTAATAAAATAATAGAGAAAAAGAAAAGAGGGTATAAAAAGAAAAGAGAAAAAGAAAGGAGAAAAGAATGAAAAGAGAAAAAATGGGAAAAAGAGAAAGAAGAACCCCCACCCCCCCCCCCAAAAAAAAAAAAAAAAACTGAAAGTGTTGCAAGTCCAAATGCAACTAATATTTAGATAGGTTTGTCCAGACATATAGTTTAATCATGGTTGGACAATTTTTTATTTCTATTGATAGGTTAGAAAAAAAAATATTTTCCAAACTATTTAATCTTGGCTTATTAGTGGATGGTTTAGACAATAAATATTTTCCAAACTGTTTAATCTTGGCCCATCAGTAGATAGGTATAAAATGAGATTGGTTCAACAGCTTAATCTGAACAAATAGGAGAAATAAGGGATAGGGGTTAGGTTAGAATGTTAAAGAAAATGTTCAGGGTCTGCAAATCTAAATTCACCCTACAAAGGGAGGAAAAAATGTTAGACGCGTAGTTTCACATAGGTAGATATGAAAAAAAGGAAGAAACGAAAGAAGAAAAGGAAATGGTGACTTCAAAATCCTATAAGGGGAATTTTGTTTCATCTGAAGTGATGTAAAAGTCTGGCCAAACACCAAATTTTATTTCACACTTCCCAATATTTAGAGTTTACCTCTACCGCTTCAAGTTAAATTTTGTGATCTGCAAGTTGCAGTTGGGAACTGCCTTCCTTGCCACATCACATCCCCCCCCGCCCACCCTCATCCCCAGACGCAGGCCCATAGTCCCGTTAACCCTGTTGCATCACTGTTAAGAATCCCCCTCGTTTCCCTTCATCTCCGCCCCTCATCTAGCCATCGATGGCCCTCGGTCCATTTTCGCCTCCCTTCGACATCTAGACTTTAAGAAAGGGGGGGGGGGTCTTAAATGGGTGTTATCCATTACCGCCTTCCCCTCCACGTGTCACATGCCTACAATTTTTCACCTCCCTTCTCCATTACCTCTTACCACTAGGGCCCCCCTTCGAAAATTTGTTTCCATCTTCCCCAAATCACTGTCACCTGTGACCATTGTCAATTCCACCGCGGCGCATCATCCATCATCCGTCCACCTCACCCCATCACATCCTCTTCCACCAATAGTTTCATTGCACCAACAATGGTCTGGTCATTGTCTAATGGACCCACGCCAACTCAACGGTTACCCTCCAGCCCTGTGTTAAAACCTGAACTGACCAGGGCACCACTGTTTCCATTTGTTGTTTTAGCTAGATTACTACATGTTGTGACAATCACATTCATCTACAAAAGATATCACGACCAGTCATGGCTAAAGGGTAAATCACATGCCAAATAAGGAATGATCAGTGCTCTATGATCTTAGTTACAGTCATGTTGCAGATACTTCAATTCTGATCCCAATCCCATTCGATCTTACCCATTCCCTAGTATCAATTAATATATTTTTTCCCTTCTCTATTCCCATTCTCTCGCAACCCATTATCCATTGCAGGTGAAATATAAAGAAAAAATCAAACCATGCCCCCAAGGTAGATCAACATCCTTTCAATCCCATGGTCTACCCCCAGGTAGACCTAGACCATATTCCCCTGGCTGACAGCGATTACAATATCCACGAGACGGAGTCAGACCTCGACATGTTTGATGTCTATTGCTGGCTCGAAGATAAGCTCCTTGATGAAGTAGATGGCATCAGCCTATAGAAGACCAAGCTCCCA
Source organism: Pinus albicaulis (assembly GCA_034641835.2). NCBI lineage: Eukaryota > Viridiplantae > Streptophyta > Pinopsida > Pinales > Pinaceae > Pinus > Pinus albicaulis. The sequence goes on along the minus strand of CM076582.1, from coordinate 666,273,527 downwards.
CATTACATTTTCCCTGGGACCCATAGCTTCCCTAAGATAATTAGGAAATTTTAGTCCTACTATGACATTAATCAAAGAGCCATCGTGAACTTTGTAGGAGAGATTTTGTTTCATGTAAATTCCCTAGACATTCAAGATATGTTGTACGCCCTCATTATTGAGGACATTGTCCCTTTTTCATATGAATCCATTGTAGGAATGTACCGGGGATTAGATTTTTCTAGTAGAGCCAAAACCTTGAAGTTTTTCATGGCCCCCAATGCACCAATGCCTACAACAAGTCCCCCATATTCATCATCCACCTTCCCTTTAAGGACCCAACACATTGTCACCACCCTATCTTATTTTTTAGGTTATCATAATTATCAGTGGATAGATGAAGCCATACTTTCTTTCTTGTCCATATTCTCTATAGAAGCCAAACCCATTATTATGTTCAACTATGCATAGTTCCTTGCTGATGTGATCCACAATCAATTATTTAATTTTAAAATGGAAGGTGTATTGAAATACACCTCTGTGTTGGTGTACATTTTCACCTGTTTTCAATCCAGCATGTTCGAATTCAAAATGAAAAAGCAAGGTGAAGACTCTCAAGCCCAATCTGTCATTTTTTGGACAACTCTACTGAGAAAGGAGCTGGAATACTATTCATACAAGAGCTTTGTAGACATATTTTTCATCTAGTAATCAGTGCACTCAGCAACACCATAGAGCCCAGGGTCAGTGAGGAAATCAAGAAAGTGATGCAGTTAACAGAGAAGGTCAGGACGTCATACGGGTACCTCTACCAGAACTACACAGAGATTAGGGATTATGGTAGTGAATTGGCCCCTTATTAACTACCCAAATACCTCTCCCTGAGAATCTTTTCCCTTGAGTATATCAGGAAAATGATAAATGCTAATGAGGTGCATTTTGTTTGAGCCAAGAAGAAGTCACAATTCAGGATCAAATCCCAAATCGGCCCATTCATCTACAACAGCAGGGAAACATGGGAAGAGGCAGATAAAATACTGAAAGAGATGAAAATCACACACAGTTTCACCTGGTCCTACGATCCAATGGAGATAATCTCCAAGAAGAGGGTGGAAAACAGTCCACACCCTACACCCATACCCACACACTAGAGATAGAAAAGTACACAAACCAAGAAGAATGGGTGGAAGACACACTCCAAGAGACTGAAGAGCAAGTCATCTCTACTTCAAGAACCCAAACACCAACTATTCAAGGGAAGAAATCAAAAAGGGTTTAAAATGACAAAGGAAAGGAGCCTAGAAAGGAAACAGGAGTTAAGAGGACCAGGGAGGATCCAACAGACATGGACATTGACTCCTCCTCTAAGGAGTTAAAAATAATATATATGAAGAGAGCCAAGATAAACATGGGCCATGATCAAGGAGAGGAAGAGAACCAACAAACTACCATAACAATGTGGAATTCACCAAGTTTAGCTTCAGTAGGTGTCCACCAAATATTCTCCATGTCTTCTTCCATCGTCCTATGCCACCAGCAAAATGTGAAAACCCCCACATTTACTTCCACTGCATAACAAGTGGAGGAAGAAACTTATGACACATTCAAGGAGATCAAGAGAAGGAATGAGGTTATCAAGACCAAAAATTACAATCAATTTTGGAAAAAAAAAAGTAGCTCCCAAAATACACTCCTATCTACCTTTGACTCTGAGAAGGGAAGAGTGAGGATGGCATTCTTGGAAATAGAAGTTCCTCGACCCAAAGGTGCAGCGGACTACAAGAAGACATCATTTGAGTTTAATGCAAAGAGCATCCACCCAATAGACTAGATGGAGATGCATAAGAAAACTAGGGAAATGATCTCCTCCACCCTGACCAACACATCCATGAGCCTCTCAAAAATGCATGTGACTTTTTCCAATGCATAATCATAATTAAAGTTGGAAAAGATCTTCGCCATGGCCAAAGATTCAAGGATAAAATATCTAAAGGTGTTAGTGATATAGCTCAAGTAAAATCCATCAAACATAGCAGTGGCACAAATCCTTGTGAGGAAGAAGAATGCAGACATAACTACTTTGACGAGTCAACTTAAGATTCCAGTAACAGAAGACCCTATGGCCAAAGAGATAGAAACAATTGAAACATAGAAGGTAGAAATGTTGCAATTAATTGTTGAAAAAACTGAACAGAACAAGAAAATGGAAGATGAGATGGGAAAAATGGTCCAAGAAAGAAAGAAAGAAATAAGGGATGTTGTGAAGGGAGAAACAAAAGAAGCAACAAAAGAAGCAGCTAGGGCCACGATGCCCCTACAAGAGGTTCCTCTCACAGTGATCCCAATAGCTACAACATCCACCGGAGCACCAGGGGAGAGTACTGAGAAGCTATCCAAGGCGATGGAGGACATGTCTCTATAGTGAGCAGATATAAAAAGGCTATCAAATAAACTCACTAGCCTACTGGAGCAACACAAAGGGAAAGACTCCACCCATGCTACAGTGTTGCAGATCAGAAAAAATTTGAATGAGAACTTGCAAAAGTCTCTCCAGGAGTCCTCAATTGGTTCCATGATGGGAAGGGTGAAACAAATCATATTGTTTGATATAATTGAGTCTCTAAATTATATATGGCCCTCCATTCAGATAATTTTTTAACAAAGGGATCTAATTGGGGTAGTAAAGGTTTCCATTGAGAAAATAAATGAGGAACTTGGAAATAAGCCCCAAAATGCCAACAAGATCAACAGATTCCTGAATTCCAAGAGCAACCACGTGTTGGATCAACTGGAAGTGGCTGAAAGAATAGACTCTATTATTGAAGTTAAAAGGGTGTTGAATAAGAAGAGTCTGGTCACAAAACTAGAAGAAATATGCCAAAAACTAGAGATTGGGGTCAATAGGGTTTTTAACAGGATTGAACCACTGAACAAAAGAGGCTTTCCTTCCTTGTTTTTCATTAACAATAAACTGATGCCCAGAAATTATTATGTAGAGAGGCTCATAGAGATCTCTGAGGACACAGCCAAGTCCATAAATATGAAGAACACCATGACTAGGGAAGCATTCTATGAATTCATCAGCGATGATGTCTTCATACAGCATGAGGTGAAGCACATTTTTCAACTGAAACCCACATTAGTGAAGTTTACAGAAACCGTTGAATTCTACGGGAAGCTGAACAGGACCAAGATCCTAACTCTAGAGAGTTGGGAAAATCTATGTAGGCTCCAGGAAGGATGACAACTCAGTCCAGTGACAAAGCTGATAGCTCAATGAATTTTCAGTTTCATCACATCTAGTGTATCAGATCTACCAGCACAGCAGACTGCCACTACATCAGATAACGGCTCCGCAAGAACATCGAGCACCTTCTTGAGGGCCATTACAATGAAGGGACACTTCCACTTCTACTTTGGACATTTGTCCAAAAATAGTCACATGTGTCCTTGCATGAGATGCGCAGACCCATTTTCGATTACCCTTATAGCAAATGAACTGATTTCCCTTTCAATAAGAACAAGCCAGTGCAAATAGTTTAAATAGAAGTTTTCATTTTGTAACAGGGTTTGACCCTGGTTTTGTAAACACTTTTCATTGCAATTTATTCGTAATTTTCATGTTGGAGCATCAATAAAGAGAGAATTTTGCAAGATTAATGTGTTGTGTGTCTTGGTGATGTTTTTCCTCACTATGTTTAATGTTTTCCCACTGTAATCTCTTCATGTGTTTCATTTATAATTCTATTTGTAAAGCAGGAAAGTTAGATGAAGATTTTTTGTTTCAGAGTACCTTAATTATGTTTGTATTTACAATTTCAATGTTTTCTCCTGATGTATGATTTAATAATTCTTAGTTGCTCTTAATTCATTACTGAAAGTACTTGTCTTCATCCTGTATTTCCACTCAGCTATAAGCACCTTTATTCGCAGTCATCTTGCCTTGAATTCGCTCTGGGATTTGATGTGTACCCCTAGCCTATTTTAACTCCATAGCCCAAATGAAAACTGTTTAGGAAAGACCCCCCTTATCCAACCAAGAACTATCAAACAAAATACCCTTACGATCAATTTAACTAGCCTAATACGAGTAAACTTAAACAAGTATAAATCTAATAGAGAGATCCCTCTCTAAGTCTAGGAGGGCTAGACCCTAGGCTTCAAGAAGTTTTTATGTTGCAATTTGTAGTTTAGTCTCCCCAATATTCTAAATTATAGAGTGATAATAACTGGTTGGGTAACTAACGCTTGTCTAGGGTTCCTCGATCTCATGATGCAGCTTGGGGTTTTTCCTGACATTCCTACCTTTCTAGCCTCTATCATTCAGTCTCATTTCCAAGACCTATCAACTTCAAGTTGTTTTAGGTAATATTATTTGGTGTTCTATTTATTCCTATTCGCACATGAAAAAAATTCTCTAAGCAAGGGGGAGAGCCAAAATCTCTATTTGAGTGGACCCTTTCAGTTCGCCAACACCCTAGAGGAAGGGGATACACGAAATTCATCATAGACTTCACATCTAGGGAATATGAAATTATACATGGTAGCCCTTTGCCTAGGATCTTTCCTAAACAGAAGGAGCTACTCGATTTTACTGAGAAAGAATGTGTAGGGGACTGGTATTTGTTTGAGAATCACACCAAAATCAATGTTTATGGTTCTCAAATTCCTCCTTTCCATCTGACAGCTTTCATGCCCATGAGAATTTTTTCCCTCGAGTTCATTAGAAAAGTCTTGAGTGTAGGCCAAACTCATGTTTTTCCCATGAAGAAGGGTTGTATTTTAAAGCTCCCGAGTGTAGTAGGGTCGTTTACCATAAACTCAAGGCATGCACTTCCTATAGCCAAGGAGCTTCTTCAGAATATGAACTTCCTACAAGGAGATGTATAGCACTATGACCCTAAGGGATTCATTGGAGACAAAATGGAAGATTAATTCTTCGAAATATGAACATGAGCCTAGAACTCAAGTTGAATAGAAATCTAAATCTGATTCGTGGCCTTTGGATATAGAGATGGAGGTCAAATCCCCAAGTTCCGAAGGAAGCTCCAGAGGTGATAGTGCATAGAACAAGGAGGAGGCTCAGGACCAAGAAAGTTATAGGATGGTACAATATTTTATGGAAGTGGAAGAGTAGGGCCATAACAGCAAAAAGCTCAGAACCGAAGGACCTGAAGGACAAGTCATGGAGCAGCCTGACGAGGTGGTCCCTAAGTATATTGACCAAGGTAAAGGTAAGTCAGTGTTATGGGTTACTTTAGACACTGCTTCCTCACATATGCCTTCAGAGTATTCACAGATAGTTACCCCCAAGGGGGGTCCTTTGGAAAGGGATACTGGATCAGGAATGGACTGGCCTCTAGGGGAAAATATTGAAGAGAAGAATCAGTCGGCTAAGGAAAGGTTGAAGGTAGAGTTGGCTCAATATGTAGAGAAGCACCATACTAGGCTTTTGGCATCTCTCGACGTAGAAAATGATCAATTGTTTGTCACACTACAACACTCAACTTCTCACCCCTACCTTTGGGTTCCAAGTAGAAGGCCCTGAAAATGATACTTGATATGGATTCCATTCCATATCCCAACAGGTTAAATATCCATAAATATATTGGATGAATGTTTCACAATGAGGTATTAAAGCACACTCTTTCTTTGGAAAAGGATCAGAATTGTTTGGATAAGATAGTGGCTACCCTGAAGAGGGAAATGGGGAATTCTACGGCCCTTTCCAAGTAGTTTTATGAATACAATGCGATGATAATGGGTAAGGACTCGGACCAGGACATGAGCATGAAAACTCTGCTGCTGAAAAAAAAGATGGAGGTGTAATATATGTGACGTTAGCTGAATATTCCCATCTTATATCATATTCAAACAACAGAGTTTGATCAGGGTAAAAAGGTGAAAGAATCCCTCTCAAAGATACTCATCCAAAAGGGCAATGAGATAACAGAAATGAAAAGAAGAATGGATGAGCTGCAACAAGCTCAAGACAATCATGTTTGTCTAGTCCCAGTACCTAAGGACCCACAAAACCCTTTAGAGAACTTGACAAAGGCCTGTGGAGTTTAAACTCTCAAAATATGAAACCCAGGCCATGTGCAGATATTTAGAGGAAGAAAAGGCTGCCCTGGCCGAGAAAGACAAGTCGATATCTTCCCTATAGAAGGAGTTAGACACTGCTCCCAGAGAATCCCAGGATCTAAATAAATCAGTCAAAGACATAAAGGCCTAACTTAAGGGTAATATGTCCTTAGTAGATGCCAGACAGATGATCTGGAGTGAAATTATCAAGGAAGTAAAATATCACTAGTTATACATCACCTTGGTTAATGATAAAAATAAGATTATCTGTGATTTCAACGCACAATTGGATACAAGTCGCAGAGAGGGAAATGATAATGTCTTGATTGCATGGGGATACATTTATTTCATCAACAAACTTCCCACTAAGGAATTTGGAATGCACAGATTGGTAGAAAATTTTAGAATGGTGATGAAAATCATGAAAATGATATAGAAAGAGGATGCTCGAGGAAAAGCAGTTGGCTATCTGGGGATAGTTGCCAAAGGAGTGGAAGCATTTGATAGCGAGTGGAATAAAGTCATGGAGGCAGGATTTCCAACCTGTTGGGATCCATTAGGCATGTTTCTCCCTTGGGAAACTTATGAGCAAAGGATGGTCGAGATTAAGTGCAAAGATGACTCATCTCAAGAGAGGACCTCTCGTATTAATGTTGAGACCTTGGTGGCATCTCTCCGTAACAAATTTTTGTTACTAGCCAAGGATAAATAGCTATTCTCAACCAACCTTGATTATTCAAAATTAACTTAGCTTCGAGCATTATTTGAACTCTTTAGTGTTGTGCCCTTATCTTCAGAGATTATGTGGCAAAGGTTTTATGAGCATGCACATATACCAGTGCCATCCACTTCACAACCAAGGGTGCCCCTGTCATCCCATCATTCCATTTCTTCTTCCACACCGATGTGGTCATGCACCTCAGGAATTTCTGCTACCCTTTGACATCCTAGATGAATATTTCTAGATTCAACCCACATGGCCTACAATTTTTTTTTTTTTTTACTTTTCAGTTATGATGCTTAGTCGGTGAAATTAGAATTTCACCTCTATAATAGTTATTTTATGTTACAAGGGTGTTGCTCATGGAATGCTCTAGCTTTTGATCATATCATTTTTAATCACGATGTATGTGTGGGCCTATCAAGAAGGAATATCTGGCTAAGAGAATGTGGAAGAAACTCTATATGTATGAAATTCAGACAGAAATAAAGGGTTCTGGTTTTGTGGAAAAATTTGGGTTCATACTATGTAATTTGTCATGTACAAGGTAGTTTTGAGCTCTGAAATGCATATTATGGAGAGTTATTTTTGAAGGTTAATATAAAATGACTTTTTTTATGACAGGATTCCAATTGAATTAATGAAAAATATGTATGTGCTTATCTTCTTCTTTTATAAGAATTATCGTTATGTAATTTTCTATTCCAACGACTCATGTGTGAAAGACGCTGGGTGTAAATTGTTTAAATCATGAATTTTTATATGTTCTTGTTGAGGAAGGATGACACTCATGTGTTAAGCTAGTATACAACCTTAATATTGAGCTCCATGATAATTTGTAATCATTGATCTCTTACTGGCCACCTTTTCTCCAAATTCTCAGAGGGTTAGATTCTGATCACAAATAAGCACATCTCTTAGGAATTTTTGTTCCTAATTCTTCTAAGTCATCGCTACATTATATTGAAAAATATGCTCATTGGTTTCTCACTTGGCCCATTTGAAGCATCCTAGATGCATAAGGCCTCCTAATCCCATTTCAAGTGCAGATTTTCTTGCATGTGCTAAGTACTAAGAGTCCTCGTCATTTCTAAACCAAAATCCTATAAATTCTCGATGAAGATATCTTTAGAGGAGTCTCTAAGAAAATGAATTTAAATCCTCTGATTTTAAGATGTCCTACGCATTAGTCTTTAGCAACTCAGAGCTTTCTCTAGGAGTTACTACATCTTTTTTACGTCGTTTTTGAGGAACGAATTAGAAAGATCTTTTCCCTAGAATATGACAGAAGTTCCACCCTCCAATCAGGTGAGCAAGAAGGGTTATGAGTTTCATAACCCTCACCTTGGAGACTCCACTACAATCAATTTTAAATGAGAAGTAATCCTAGTTTTCACTAGGCCACATACCTGATTAGATACCACCCAGTTAAAAAACCCCTCTGTACTTGATCCTGAGAAAATCATCTTCAAAAGGGTTCGAAAATAAAGACAACCTAGCCAGACCAACTTACCACCTTTCTCCCTTGAAACTTTAACCTCCTCATCTCAAAGAGATTATATCTATGATCAAGAGTCCATGGCCTGAGTACTTGAATACCCATTAGATGCCTCTTGTCTACCCAATACATTCATAAAGGATGAAGCACAGTCAGTCGACTCTTCCTTCCCTTCCTTCCATCGTACTCCTAAGGCTGAAGAGGTAAAATAAGTTCCAAAACCCCAAAATAATGTACAATTTAACAATAAATATTCCACTCATCAAATACACATCATCCCTCACACCTTCCAACATCAAAATCAAGTCCATAATCTACCACTACCACCTCCTCATATGGTTGTACTTGGGTTCCTCTTGAACAAGTATGCCCCATCGGCCCTTCCTCAGCTGCTAAATGACATGCCGCAAGACTATCTGAAGCTTATACCTCGGTTCATGGGGGAAGATATCACCCCAACGCAGAGACACATTGAGAATTTTTGTGCCTTTGCTGAGAATGTGAATGTGGAACATATCGATGTAGTGTTTAGGATCTTCCTTCAATCCTTGGATGGAGAGGCTCATAAGTGGTTTAAATAATTAACCAAAAACTTTGTTTGCACCTTGGAGGAAATGGAGAATCTCTTCACTTTGAAGTGGGGGGAGAAGAGGGACCATGGTTATTTCCTCATAGAGTTTAATGCATTAAGGAAGAGACACAACGAGGATGTCATTGAGATTATTAAAAGGTTCAATATGTTATATAATAATATTCTCGCATAGGTAAAACCTCCTCAAGCTGCTGCTAAGATGGTTTTAATTGGGGCCTTTGAACCAGAATTTGGGTTCACCCTAAGAGAAATAAATTATGTGTCTCTAGATCAAATCCAAACTGACGCTTTGGAAGTAGAAGAAAAATTTTCCTATACCAGAAAATTCAAGGGAAAATAAGATTAAGAAGTAAGAAGCAATAATAAGGATGAAGACACTACCTGTAGCCAAGAAATAAAATCACAGGAGAATAGAATAGAGGAAATGAAGCTCCAAAATATCTCCAATAAGCTAGTGAAGCTCGAGTTATAAGCCAAGATCTCTCTTCCTCGATCAAATCATATGGTTCCTAACTGCAGTTTCAATCCTCGGTATCAAAAGCCTCCTTTGTAGTTATTGCAATGTGATAGGAAGGAGAAAGAAGATCAAATTCAACCCCCTCTGTACTTGGGAGCGGAAGTGGACGGGAAGATGGAAGAAATCATAGACACTCAATAAAACTAGTTTCTAGCTTATTCCGATGATGAGGGAGGTGAAATTATTGTACAAGAAGAGGTAGAGGAGAAAGAGCTTCCCCCAGAAGACAAAGACATTAACAGTTATTGGAGGCAGTTTGTAAATTTCATGCAAGCTCAACTCCGTAAGAAAGATGACCTTAGGTCCTCCCGTAAAAGAACCTAGTGCAAGAGAAGAATGATAATTCAGTCTCAAAGAATTGGGCTCTTCCTCTTTATTTAGAAAAGGGAAAGAAACCACTGGAAGAAACATTCCACTAGAATATCGCTAAATCCACTACCATGGGCCAAGAGCCTAACCCTCCAAAGGTCGATAAGTATCCTTCCCCACTTCTAAATTCATCTGACCAACCTAGGGAGCATTCTGACATAACTTAGGTTGAAAAGGGCCCAATCATATTTAATCTCCAAAAATAATTGGAAAAGGTCAAAATCTCAGTCCCTCTTAGAAAACTATTGAACCAGTCATCATACAAAGCCCAAGAATCCAAATTCATGAATCCTCCCATCATTACTCACTTTCCAGATACTCTAAATCTCCAAGAACAATGACCCATGGTCATTTTTGTACCCCATGTAAAAGAGCAGGACTCATCCACACCTCTGTTCTATGTGACCCTCGTAATACACGACTTATTGTTATAAATTTGTATGATAGAATCAAGGGCATAACATAACATCCTACCATTTTCTGTCATGGAGCAACTTGGGTTGTAGATTACAAGGCCATATAAAAAATTGTATTTGTTTGACTCGAAGAGAGCGAAATGTTTGGGGATGATAAAGTACCTAGTAGTAAACTTGGCATGGATTCCTTCAAAAATTGTAGTGATGGTATAGTAGTAGCAGACATTCCATCATGATTTGGTATGTTGTTATCTAGGTCATGGGGATCCAATATCGGAGGATCAATAAATCTTGGCCTAACTTATGCCACTATCCCCGTGTTCGGTGGAGAAGAGAGGAGGTTGTATATAGAGTCAAGTTTTGTGAAAATGGTAACATGAGCTAATGGTTCGACCAACTACCTATTATATGGAAAAAAAGGTGAATTCTCATGCCTAATGTTGGAGGAATATGAGATGCTCCTCTAGGAAGCAAAGGTTTTCCCTTCGAAACAAGTGAACATTAAGAAGGAAGAAGTAAATGATATTTAGACCTTGCAGTTCAACGGGGCTTACTCAAGGGAAGGAAACGAGGCAGGTGTTCTACTAATATATCCTGAAGGATACTTGATTCCCATTTCTTTCAAGTTGGAATTCAAAGCCACAAATAACGTGGCAGAATATGAAGTGCTAATATTCAGATTGTAGGAAACAAAGAATATGAACATCCAAAGCCTCAGAGTGTTTGGGGATTCAGAATTGGTGGTGAAGAAAGTGAGGATCCAATGCCAAGAAAAGTATCCTCACCTCAGGGCTTATAGGAATGATGTGTGGGATCTGATTGAATTTTTTTGTCTAGCATTCTATATTAATTTCATGCCCCAAGATAGAAATCATATGGTAGATTCACTAGCCGTGGTAGCTAGTAATTCCCCCCCCCCCCCACCCCCCTCAAAAACAAATAAAAATCCATTACTCAGATTTTAAATAGAGGTGTGGTACCTCCCCTTGATTTTAGATAATGTTAAACACTAGAAATTTTTTGAAGATGAGGAGCAGATCAAACGCTTCATGGAGATGGTGGGAGAATTCTCCAATTTAGTAATAGACCCAGGAGACGGGGCATAATTCGAATAATCAAAGACAAGATGGGAGTAAAATCTGGTTGGACACAAAGTTCTTTAGCTAAAGGGAAATGTTATCCCCATGAGTCTAGTACCTCTAGAGAGGCTCTTCGATAAGAATGACATCCCAGTGAATTCTAAAAATCAAATGCTTGACAATCCATTGAGATATTTAAACATTGGGATAGACGAAGACCCCAAGATGATAAAATTATCGAAAGGGGTCCCTGAAGAATATCAGTGGAAAAACCTGAAGTTGTTTAGGTCCTATAAGGAAATTTTTTCTTGGTCATACAAAAATTTGAAATTTTTTGACGTGGATGTCATACAACATAAAATCCCCCTTAAGGAAGACATTAAGCCACACAAATAGAAGTTAATATGGATAAATCCACTCCTCCTTCCCGCCATTGAGAAATAAATCAAGAAGTTGCTACAAGAAAATATCATTGTTCCCCTAAGGTATTTAGAGTGGGTAGCAAACCTGGTGCCCATAAGAAATAAAAATTACGACATCAGGCTCTGTGTGGATTTTTTAAATTTGAATAAGGCTTTGCTCAAAGATAACTACCCCCTCTCCAAAATGGAGCACATCCTACAGAAGTTTGTGGGATCCTCCCATATGTCCATGATGTACGAGTTCTCGGGATACAATAAGGTAGCAGTGCTCCCTGAAGATCAGAAGAAAACGATGTTCACCACACCTTGGGGAAATTTTATGTATGCCTAGATGCCCTTCGGCCTCATAAACACCGATGCTACCTTTCAGCACACGATGGATATCGCTTTCATTGGGGACAAAGAAAAGTTTGTGCTGATCTACTTAGACGACATCACCATCTTCTGCAAGGAAGACGTTGAACACATTAAACATCTGAGAGGAACCTTTGATAAGTGTCGCAGGTATGGGCTATCCCTAAACCCTCAGAAATATCTATTTTCTCTTCACGAAGCAAAATTATTGGCACACATAGTAACTAGGGAAGGGGTGAAGATCAATCCTAAATGGGTGGAGGTGATAAATGGAATTCCTTTACCGAGAAATAAGAAGGAGGTGGAGGTGTTTTTGGGAAGGATAAATTTCTTAAGGCAGTTTATACCCAATTATGCATAGATTTTCAAAAACATCATAGAAATATTAAAGAAGGATAACAAAGTGAAGTGGACAACCCAATCTAGTGAATCCTTTGTCAGAATCAAACAAGCCTTTTCAGAAGCCCTAGTTTTGGTTAGCCCGGACTATCAGAAGCCTTTCTTGATTTTTTCATTCGCATCACCTGACACAATCGCTGTAGTGCTATTGCAAAAGAATGCCGAAGGGAATGAGAATATTATCACATTCTTTAGTCAACTGCTCAGAGACACGGAATTTAAATACAACATATTGGAGAAGCAATCATATGCATTGGTCAAAGCCTTAAAATCATTCTGGGTGTATATTTTACAATCCACCATCATTGCTTATGTACCCATTGCCACCATGAAAGGCATTTTGGTATAGGGTGATAATGAATGGAAAAGAGATAAGTGGATAGAAAATATACAGGAGTATGAAATGGAGATGAAACCCACTAAGTTGATCAAAGTTCAGGGGTTGGCAAAGATCCTGTCGGAGTCTAGCTGTCAAGCCTTGGGGATAAATCTTCCAATGACTAGTAATGAGGTAAAGGGTGATACAGGTGTGTAGTCTATAATAAAAGCCTCCACTTATAAGACACATGTCAAGTACCTCCTCTCCCATTGGTAAAAATATTTATTGGAATACCTTTTGACATTAATATATCCACCTGACTTTGACAAGATGAAGTACTGCACCCTATGATTGAGGTCTCAAAAGTTCACAGTAGAAAATGTGCAGTTGTACTAGAGAGACCCATTGGGAGTATTACTATTATGTTTGACAGAGCAGGAAACTGAGGAGGTGATAAAGGACTTTCATGGTGGCATATGTGGCTGGCACTACGGCTGGCGCATGATGACTCATAAGATTCTCAAGGCGGGTTTCTTCTAGCCTAAATTTTTTAGTGACATCCAAGATCATGTCAAAGCCTGCGAGAAGTGTCAAGAATTTGCTGAGAGACAAAATTTCGTGCCTCTCCCACTTATTATGGTGCACATCGAGGAACCATTCAAGAAATGGGGGATTGAATTTATTAGGGAAATTCACCCAGCATCTAGCAACCAACATCGATGGATTCTCACCGCCACATATTAATTTACTAAGTGGGTGAAGGCGGTTCTAGTGAGAAACACTACTGATGTTGTGGTGATAAAATTTCTGGATGAAAATATAGGGGCAAGATTCAGATGCCCAACGAAGATAATCATTGACAATGCTCAAGCCTTCAAGTCCCTGAAGCTCATAATTTTTTTCCAAAGGTAAAACATCCTGCTCGGGCATTCCAAAACATACTATCCCCAGGGGAATGGATTGGTAGAATCATCCAATGAAACACTTGTAAGGACTTTAAAGAAGACAATTAGTGATAATTACAAGAACTGGGACTCCCAAATGAAACTTTCACTCTGGGAAATCAGGATTATGACCAAAAGGTCCACAATAAAATCTCCATATGAGCTGGTATATGGAAGGGTAAAAATTTTCCCCACACAAATTGCACTACCAGTAGCCCGGTTTTTGAAGGACAGTGAGGAGGAGCCAAACGCCCTCACAAGGAAAATGAACTAGCAAGTTGAGCTCAGTGAAAATAGGGAGCAACTAAATCTCAGGAAGGCTAGCTATCAAGAAAAAATGAAGAGTCTATTCAAATGAAAGGCCAAGAACAAGGAATTTCAAGCAGGAGACCTGGTGTTAAGATGCGACATTAGAAGATCATAAAAAGGAAAACATGTGAATTTTGATTCACTTTGGTTTGGACCATTCAGGGTTTTTGAGGCCAAAGAAAACAACACTTTCTTGTTGGATAATCTAGAGGGAGATATACTTGAGATTCCTGTCAATGGATAGTTTCTCAAGTTTTGTTTCTAGAACTGACATGGACATCTTTGGTCCATTTTACATATCCTTCCACTATAAATTTTCCATATTTTTTTTCTTCTTTCTTTACCTTTTGATTATATCTGCAAGGGGTTTTTGAAATTTACAATCATGGCTCTATTTTACCAAGAGAAAACAAGCATCTGGTCTGCATGTTTTCAACGCACTAGAAGCATCATGTTGTCTTAAAGGGGAGGAAATGTTGGCCTATGAATACACAAGTAGAAGCTATTATGGTGCGTAGAGCAAAGATCGGGGTATGGGAGAAGTAAAGTAGTAAAGGGAGTTGCACGTAGTCAAGGAGGTAGGTCACCGACTGCGCAACCCACTAAAATGCACCACGTAGTTGAAAGGATGGTGGTGCAGTTTAGAAAATCATGCTATAAAAGTTCCATCGGAAGTCAGGCCAGATGGAGAAGGTGAAGCCGACCTACCAGAACATCTGACATCAGCCAGCGGGCTGGCCAATCAGAGGAGCTCCAGGGGATGAAATCCTGATCCACCATGGGCTTATAGACTTGCCAAAAGGCCAGTGGGGACCACCCATCCCATAGGGAAATGCGAAGGTAAATACAATAAGGTAATATTCAAGTTACAAAGCTCGTACCACGTGTCATACAAGTGGCCTCTCACCTACCTGATCGTTTTCATCCCATCTCCCTGTGCCACGTGTCCTCTTGTTGACTTCCTCATGAAGTTAGCCCTCTAGGTGTCATCCCCTTCCTCACCCTAAAATGACCTTTTCCCCTCTATTTTTGATGCCCGAATGTTTTTTTTCTTACCGTTTAAATTTGTTACCAAGCTGAGCGTCTGGGTAACAAATCCCAGTCTGTGCAGGTATTTCCTCGCGTCACTCTCGTCACCTCAAGTATTTGGTCGGTCCCTTGTTATTTTATTTATTGTGTTTGTCTAATTATGGTTGAAATAATGAAGAATACCGCTCCTGAAATCCAGAGAGGCCAAGACCACCTCTGGTATTGACCCACTCATGGACTTCCAGGCCCAACTTTGCGACCCCATTTACCCTTTCAATTTGGCCAACATGGGGTCTAAGCTTCTGGACTACAAATGGTGGGGTGAGGACCTGTTAAGGGTTTTCAACTCAGGGATTTATTACCAAATCCCCCCATCAATTCATCACTTTCCTGAGTTTATAGCTTGTATGGCTGAAGCTTATTTCGAGAAGAATGGTTTCTTTCTTTCTCCACAGGGTAAGATACTACAAATCACCCCTTGGATGATTAGGAAAGCACTGTGCTATCCCCATTATCATGATTGCATCAAATTCATTGAGGTAAGCCTCATGTGCCACTTCACAAACCTTCTACTCGAGAAGCGGAGGTACCTCCCAGAGCTAATTACCAAATCTCAGGTGTTTTTTCTCCCACCCATTGAGGAATTCCCTCCTTCTCTCTTCCACAAGACCATCCAACCTATCCTATAAATCATTTCGTGTACGTTGGGGGTGGACAATTCTAGTTGGGTAACTAACAATTGTATAGGGTTCCTCGACCTCATGATGCAACCTCGGGTTCTGCTTGACTTTCCTACCTTTTTGGCCTCTATCATTTAGGCTCATTTCCAGGACCTATCAAATTCAAGTTCTTTTAGGTACTATTATTTGGTGTTGTATTTGTTCCTATTCACACATGCAGACAATTTCAAGGGCTTAGGCCTCGAAGAGTTCTCTAAGAAAGGGGCAGAGCCAAAATCTATATTTTAGTGGACCCTTTTAATTTTTCAACACTCCAGAGGAAGGGGAAACACGAAATTCATCATGGAATTCATGTCCAGGGCCTATGAAATTATACATGGTGGACCTCTGCCCAAGATGTTTCCTGAACAGAAAGAGCTTCTCTAGTTCAGTGAGACAAAATGTGTAGGGGACTGGTATTTGTTTGATAATCACACTGAAATCATAGTTTATGGTTCTGAAAGTCCTCCTTTGCATTTGGTAGGTTTAATTCCCATGAGAATTTTCATTCTCAAGTTCATCCGAAAAGTCCTAAACATAAACTAAAATCATTTTGTTCCCTCAAATAAGGGTTATATTTTAAAGCTCCTAAATGTAGTAGGGCCGTTTACTAGCAACTCAAGGCATGAACTTCCTCTAGATGAGGGAATGCTTGAGAACATGAACTTCCTACAAGGAGATTTATGGCATTATGACCCTAACGGAGTCATCGCACACAGAAGGAAGAAGATTAAGTCTTCGACATATGTGTTATCATCAATAACATTCAGTTTGGTTAGGAAATTCATTTCATATAGGTTTTAGTGTGTTAATGATTTAATTCATGAAAATTGATGAAATTTCATGATTTGGTTATAGTCATAAGTTTTCAGAGTCCCCACATGCCATCACATTAAGGTCATGTCAATAAAAATCAATCAAAAATCTGCTTGCATTGGTTCAAATTAAGGTTTAAGACACTTGTGCACTTTTTCCTGAGTTAGCAGTGAATTCTATGGAAAATAGGTTCTTTTAGCTATGGAATCACCTAAAAAATCCATAGTGAATATGCCAAAATCATAACAGAAAACGCTACGAACTCCTTTTTTTCTGCACCAGCAAGATAGCGGATGAGTTGTCAATTTGCAAATGGATAGAGGCTAGTCTGGGGTGACGTGATTAGTTGTTTGGAGTCATGGTCCATGTGTGATCATCATTATCATCCCATCATTTTGTTTTTCTTTCCTTATTTGGCTTCCTTCCTCTCGTATTCAAACTTACATTTTTCAAATCATCCTTGTGAGCCGCTTGCTACCATGTTTTCCCTCTTTTGTCTGATTATATCTATTGCTGATGTCTTAAGAAAGTTCTAGCCTTTGTCTGCAAGCTGATTTCTGTGCATAATTTTCTTTTGAAGGTGTCATATTGCCAAGGAGGCTAGTGTTATCTTGAAAGGAATGACCATGCATAAAAGGACCAAGAAAGGGGGCTCAATGGTCAGGTATAAGCTAATGGATTTAAAATTGGTCAATGAATATCCACGTTTTGCAGCAACCTTCACCAGTGCTAGCTGCATGAGGTTTTCTTAGAAGTTACAGGGGTATCATGCCTAAGTTTCTAAGGATTTTGCAGTTAATTTCGATGGCATTTCATCAAAGGTGGGTGTACTAAATTTCATGGTTTCTCCTGAAAATATTGCCCAAGCTACATAAATTCAAAGGATAGGGGAAGAGTTTTTTAAAGCCACTAAATTAAAATTGCAGATTTGTGATGAGTTCCTGAAGCCTGAGAACATAGGAGTGGATATGACCTTAGGGATACCAAGAAGTTGTATCGAAGAAAATTACTCCAAACTTTTGTTGGTGATTCAAAAGTATTTCACATGTGATGGGAGTTTTCACATTATATATCAGTATCACTTCCGACTTTTTCTCGATTTCACTAGTAAGCATCTTTTGGACCTTCCATTTTTCATATTCAGAAGCCTAGGAAAAATTTCAGAGAAAGTACAATCTAGGCATAAGAGTAGTGAAACCTCTATCTTCCATTATGGATTAATTAATTTTCTGGATATGGAAAAGTTGAAAAAATCAAATAGGGACTAGGCCACAGTTCTGTTTCTAAATGGTTATGAAGTGTATGTGTTGACTCCTAAGAAAACACCTAAATCAAGGACCAACCCTTCAAGTAAGAATGATGATCCTATAGTTGAAGCAGAATGTGGACAAGAAGGAGAAATGTAGCCAATTACAGAGCCCATGGAGGTTGAAATGAGCACTTGCAGAAGACAAAGATACCTCATCCCACACCTTCAAGCAGCAAGCTTAAACCTAGAAAAAAGAGTTATGGAAGAATCAGTAGGAGCCAGAGAGTGGGAAAATGTAATATTGATTATATTTTACAAGCCATATATATCGAAGAAACCTGCATGATTAAAGCTATGGAGGTCAAATTAGGTAAGAAGAAAAATAAAGGCCTCACTGCCAATAAACTTGACTTTTCCAGTGAAGATGCAGGTTTTTCCTTTAAACCAAGAAAACATTTCACTAGATTGCAACTTGCCATAGGTATCAAGGTTGATAAGAAGCCTAGAGAGACAGAAAAGGGAAAATATCCTATGGTAGAAGAAATCATTGACTTATCCCCAATAAAAGAATAAATTATCAAGCAGAGGAAAGGCAAGGAGAAGGTCACTAAAAAATCAAAAGAGGAACTTCTAAGGGAGGAGTTGAGGGAATGTTGGGGCATTTGTTTTTGGAAAAGAAAAGTTTTAAATTGTAGAGGGTTGGAGGAAAGGTGGCAGAACGCAATCACGGTAGATAGGGAGTTGTCATGGTTACGAAAAGCCGGAAGATAGGTGGTGCAGCATTAGTAGAGAACAGTGCAAATGGTAGATATGGGAGACAAGAAAAATCAGTAGAATTCCCAGTAATAAAGAAGAAGCAGAAAGCAGTGGAACAGGAAAAGAGGAAGGAATGACAGTCACACTAGCAGAGGAACAAATAGGCAATCAACCAGTGGAGGAGAGTTAGTTAGTCAGTGTAGTGAAAGGTCGATAGGAAAGAGCAGAGCCTTAGGAGAGCTTTGTGATAACTCTGTTGTACTGAATCAAAACGTAATATGCTTTACAGAGTATATGTATGTTGTTCTGTTATTGATAATGAAATGTAGTTGTTGCTATGTGTAATTTTATGAGTTGATTGATAGTTATTTTCTTACGATGAATGTATGCTCAAATTGAATTTTAATTCAGCCTTTTGAACATGTTTTGATGAGTGATATTTTATACAGAGAGTTGAGATATGTTTTTTGTTTCCAAGTTTCCATAGTTGCTCTCTATGGTTTCATTTCTATTCTACCTGATCTAGCTTCGAATCTTACTAAGGTCGCAACATGCCTTGGGTGAGATTCTCTACTCTCTAGAGTAGGGTGAAAATGCTAGCGTTGTGCTAGATTACTGCGGAAACCTTGTTGGCCTCAACCCTAAACCTAGGTCTTGCCCAAAGACCTCGTTTTTCACCAACAAATGGTTTCGTTACTAGGACACTGAAAATTCATTTAGGATTTATATCATGGTATCATGGATCTCTGAGAGGGAACTACAAATCTGGTGGTATAATATTTTAGACCAGTTCATATCACAACAAGAGGAGCTTCGAAAATAGAGGGAAAATATTTTCAAAGTTCGGGTCCTGTTTTTCGAATCTGCAAGTGACCTGTATGAAATTTTCTAGGGAAAGTTTCCTGAAGAGCTTTATAATTGATTTCGGAGACTACAAATCAAGTCACTCCCAAGAGGATCGTGTAGAGTCTGCCGCAAGTGGATGCACACAGATCTGGTAGCACTCCATTGGTTAGATACCAATCTGACTCAAGCAGTAAATTTTTGGGTACAATCTATCTTGGAAGGATACATTTTGGAATTAGCAGCCGAATGTTACCAATATTTTACAAAATATGAAGACATTTTCAAATTCATATTGCGGGGATAATTGTTGAAGGAAATATCATTGTGGATCAAAGCTTTAATGGTGGATGAGGGTTTGACGGAATTTCAAAGTTCTTAGATGGAGACCTAAACCTCTAGTACTGGGGGAAGGAACTAAGGGAAATATGCTACAAGTAAGTAATAAGGGGGAATAGGTATATGGATTTCGGAACCTTCAGTAGATTGAGAGAGTGACGAGCACATCGGAGGGTGCAGATTACTGAGAAGTGGCAGGAAAGGGTGATGAAAGAGTTTGAGAAGCTAGAGAGTGATTAATAGGACAAGGAAAAGGCACCGCAAATGACAAAGGAAAGGAAAGGTCAGATAGGATCCCAAGTAATGGGAGGGACCATTAAGGAAGTTAGGCAAGTGTATAGGAGCCTAGCCCGAAGAGAAAAGGGAGAAAATTCCAATGAGGAGACGTCTGATGTGGAGCTGCATGTTGTGATGGAGAAACTATTCTGAGAGAGGTAGGCACCCATAACGCAAGGAATTCCTATTCCCCAAAGTTCTAGTAGCTCTAGTCCCGACCTTCCCCTAGTACTCTATCATCCACCTGATAAATGTTTTGTTAAGTTACGAGAGTTTAGCAAGTTGAGTAGTGTTAATTATACAGTACAAATTTCTACTAGTCATAGTGTTGGTAGTAAAATATCTCAGCCAGGAAGTAGAGGTTTTATTTTAGTAAGACCCGTATAAGGAAAGATGGCGGGATCATTCACCCAATACCCAGAATTCTACGGGAAAGGTACCAATGATGTGGAGCAACACTAGTATCTCTACGAAGTAATTTGGAGAGCTTGAAAAACACCAGAGGCAGTTTAGTTGATTGAGTTCAAGAGCTCTTCATTGGTTCATTAAATTTTCAAAAGCTCATCCAAACCCAACAATAGATGATGTGAAGAAAGAATTTGTCCAAGAATTTAAATTTCCTCAGATAGATCAGTGGGGATTATCTGAGTTGTGGGAAATTAAACAACGGGAAGGAGAAATGGCTTGGGACTTGATGAGAAGATTCAAGCATGTGATCGGGAAGCTAACTTACCCAATCGATCCAAATGACCAATGAGATTGTTTTATTAAATCACTCCTCCCATTGAAAATAACCCCACTGATGCAATAGATGATTGATACCCTACAAGATTCCATAGAGCAAGCAATGAAAATAGAAGCTATGGCGGGGTACCCACAAGAGTTCAGAGGAGGAGAAGCAATAAAATATCCTTCCATACTAGGGCTACAACATCAGATAGTCAGTTTAATGGAGAAGTTGAAAGATATTCAACCAATACGACCTACAAGGCCCAACGTGTGGTGTACCCATTTCCTAATGGAATTACACGTGGCCACAGAACTCCTGACATTGCGAGGAAAAACTGCAGGAACTTTAGCAACAGGGACATAGGGGGCTCCACTAGTTGGGGGATTTGTGCAGATAAATACCCAAGGATTATACCAACCGCAACCCCACTTTCTACGGTTCCCCACTCAACAAAATAAAAAAAAAACCGACTAATGTGAAATATGCAAAGCTATTGGTCATCCTCCACGACTATGTCCAATTTTGCAAAAATATTGTAATGTTCCAAATAATATATAATGTGAATTTTGTGCTTCTACAATGCATAATATAGAGCAATGTAGAACCCTCGATGCACTAGTAGAATGATTGGATAGACCATCTTATAGAGTGAATGAAACTCCAAGGGGTCGAGGAGGAGGAATGAGAGGTGGCAGAACTAGAGGAAGAGGACTAGTAATATGCTATAATTGTGATCAAGAAGGGAACGTAGAAAGGGATTCTATGCTACCTAGAAAACCATGGTGATCTCAATTCAGAGTTAACACACATGCAACTGAAGACTGCCTATAGTTGATTAAGAGGTGGGAGGAAAGAGCCAGATAAATAGGACCTAATTTGGTTAATGTAGAACCGAGAATAGTAGAAGCTCAGCCCATGCAAAGTGTAGCTATAGTAGTCTGGGGAAGGAAGAAAATAGGGGAGTATGCACAGAGTATGGACACGGTAAATTTTATCAAGCCTGCATATCCAAAGAAGGCTTTCAGACAGGATAGACAGAAGAAATATGTTAAGGAGGTGGTGGAAACATTTTCCTAGATAAGGGGGAGTAGAAGTATTGAACTTCCACAACCGACCTTTGAAAAAGAGAATGAGAATCATACAATTAAATTGATTGGGGAATTTTTCCAACTATTCCTGAAAAATTGTAACCAATGCACCGATGCTGGAACAACTAAAGAAAAATCTAGAGGTGGTGGTGCAAGAAAATGCAGAACTGGGAGAGTCAAGAAATTCAACAGAAAATTACATAAGAAGGATAAAAAGAAAGAAGAGAAGAACTGGAAAATAATTTCGGGTGAATACTAAAGTCGCGAGAGTTGAAATCAAATATGCAATGCTTGATCCAGGATCAGATGTCAAAATTCTACCTCGAAAGATGTGGGATGTAATGTCCCTACTTAGATTTAGCTAAGAGGAGACATTAAATTTTTATTTAATTTATTATTTATGAATAAATGAATAAAGGAGGACATGTAAAACTCCTAATAAATCAATTCCCATGTGAAAAAAGACAAATCTGGGCTATGTAAATAATCACTTGCAGGTATGAAAGAGGGTTGAGCCAAAGATTGGGTCCACCATGACCAAATCAACTGCGCTGTCTAGGTTCAATGCATCTCCAAGAGGGACTGCACAGTTCTAGAAGGGAGCATATAATGTGAAGAGGGGTGACTCATCAAAGTGGTTTAGGTTTTGCAAAGGCTTTCTTATGTTATAAAAAGGAGGAGAAGACACAAGAAGAGGTTGTTGATGAATTATATTTCTGAAGTATTTGTCTGCTTAAACAAATACCATTCTCTGTTGTTTAGTGGAGGATTGTGTTTGGAATTCATGTTTAGGAGTTTCATCTCTTCCATTGAGGATCATTGGAGGATTTATTTTCTGAATTTGGCCACTATCTGGTTTGATGCCAAGCTCTATCTTCCATGAGCAGCACTGGCCCATTGAGGGCT
This sequence comes from Pinus albicaulis, assembly GCA_034641835.2. Lineage (NCBI taxonomy): Eukaryota > Viridiplantae > Streptophyta > Pinopsida > Pinales > Pinaceae > Pinus > Pinus albicaulis. The sequence goes on along the minus strand of CM076582.1, from coordinate 666,250,774 downwards.
TTGCAACTACTATCTTTTGTAGCAAGTGGCATTCTAGATCTGCTTAGATCTAGTGGTTTTTGAGAGGCTTTCTCTATTGAAGAGTGATATTAAGCCTCCAAGGAATCAGCTGATCTATAATTTATATCATATCTGTACTTTTCATTCCATGTATTCAGTCTCCTTCACCCTCTGCGCAGTTTCTGCTTCATACTGCGTTATTTTGTGAGAGGGCTTGTTATTTCAGTTTGCTATCAGTTTGGAGGAAGATCTCTTGGTGATAGGCTTGCCTTCCCTTGGTGATCCATGGATTGGGTTTCTGATCCATGTCTCTATATATATGATCTATTTTAGTATAAAATTTATCTTCAGAAATTTATTGGTTTTCTGCAGCACAGTATATTGTAATTCAGATCTACAGCTTAATATGCAGTATTTTGATGTAATTCCAATTGGATCTTGTTCTTAAAGTATTGTAGCTTATAGATATATATTAGATCTGATGTTTCATCTATAGATATGTCATATATCTAAAATTTAATTTACAACATCTGAACCATCTGGAAAATAACGCTGTCTATGAAATTCTGCAGTTTACTTCTAGTTGCAGCTCTCATTTCTGAAGGGATCTTTCCCTAGTTCTTTTTGTAATTAGTTGTAAAGGAAATAAAATAATTTGTAAATATTATTTACTGATATAATACTGAGCTATAAGATCTTTGGCTGACCTCCTCTGAGTTTCAGTCAAATATGCGCAATTCTGGTAGCTAGGGTTTTCATGTTGCAGCAGCTTCTCTCTTTGGCTGATTTCTAGCTAGCCTTGTTTCAGGGAGATCTTTTTAATGTGCTTAAACTTATTTTTTTATGCTGAAATTGCATATATATGTCACATATAGCTTGAATTAGGGGATACTAGGCCTGATTTATGTTTTCTTTTCTTATATTTTCTTATACAGTGTTTTCATTGAAGGCCTTGTTGAGATTCCTGAATTGGGATTATTCCAAGTTCTATAGGCAGAGTCTACAGTTGGCCAGGTTGCCTCTGGTTCTCACCCTCTTTTTAGAGGTTACATAACTAGTAAATTCCTCTGTATTCCATATCTAACATAGAATCTTGAGAATCCCCAAAAAGTGACATTACAGTGGTATCAGAGCTCCACTCTTGGCATGACCTGTGCTAGCATTGGGGCCACAGTCATGTTGCATTTCGAAGATGAAGATCCTCTTTTTGAGAGGGATAGGATATAACAAAATAGAATTCATCAAAATTATGAATATACTACTGTTGACCTCGAAAAGGGTCAAGAAAAGGGGAAAGCCCCTGAGTTGAATGATAAAGATAAGGAGGTAGAAGAGTTTGCAAAAACTCTCTTGGAAACCATGAAAGATCTATCCAAGGAGATAAAGGAGATGCGGATAAAAAGGATGAGGGAGTCCCTTGCAAGAATCCATCAAGGAGAGAGTTCTTAAATGTCTCAGTTTGGGATTGGTCCATCGGTGAGCTTGCCACAAGCTCCACCGATCTCACAACACTCTACAATGCCTACCTTCTTGGTTGTAGAGAATGAAGGGCTTCAAGAGTCAAATTTTTTGGAAGGCTACTTTGCAGAATATGGTTCACAAATTCAAAGGTTCAAGGATTACTTGAGCTTTCAATATTTCTTCCATCTCAAGGACCGGAAGAGACCATTGCAGTAGTATAGAGATGGAGGTTTCCTTCATGGGAGGCACCACACCATGGGCAGGTTCTTCTTGCCTAATTTTGATGGATCACCCTCTTGTTCAACTAAATCATGGGTGGAAAATTTGGACATCTACTTCCAGCTGAATAAAGTGCCTGAAGCAGAAGCCATTAATATTGTTGCGCTGCATTTTGATGGAGAATCCCACAACTGGTGGTTTCATGGAATTTCTACATTGGGGCACAACAATGTGTCCACTTATGCTGAGTTCACTAGGAGACTAGTGGAAATATTTGATCGGAAGGATCCGGAGGCCCCTTTCATAAGCTTAGCAAAGCTTAAGCAGAAAGGAGATGTTGAAGCCTATATCTCTGAATTTTTGAGGCTATCTGTAATGGTTCCTGATCTTTCAGTTGCAAGGAGAGTCTACATGTTCATAGATGGCGTGGAAGAACCTTTGCATGGGTTGGTCAAGTCTACCAAACCCACCACTCTGCATGATGCCATTAAAATAACAACAGATCTCCAATATGCCTTGTTGAGGGCAAAGGAAACCCTTCCAAGCAAAGCCACTCAATCTTCTAAAGGGAAGGAAGGGAAAGTTGCTCCACCTAAGGAGAGCTCACAGAAAAATCTTCTTAACAATGATATCTGGAGGGAGTTGAGAAAGAAGAAATTATGTTTCACTTGTCAAGAATCATGGGTGCCGGGACATAGATGTGCTACTGGAAGAGCACATTATATTGAATTATTCTCTGATTTTGAGGAGGAGGAAAGTAATGATGGACCTAGAAGAGGTCACAGCGCTGGTGATGATGAGGAGGAGGATCCCTCATCATCCAGAGAAGAAGAGGGAGCATTTTCTCCAGCCGGTGGGATTATTGCTTCTTTGAGAGGAGTGCCCAAATATTTGACTCTTAGAGTGCAGGGTTCAGCTATGAACCAAAGAGTATCTATTATTATTGACAGTGGGGCAACCCACAATTTTATTGATGCTAATTTTTTGCAAAGGAAGGAGATCCATATTGATACTTTTGATGGGTTCTTTGTTTTGGTTCCAGGAGATAGAACTATGCAGTGCATGTAGTATGTTCCATCACTTTCTATGACTATGGGGACCTACACTTTGGAGGATCAATTCTTTGTAGTGGACATACCAGACACCAACATCATCTTGGGTGTCAAGTGGTTGATTAACTTGGGAAAAGTTACCATTGATTGGAAGGCCTTGCAGATGGAATGGGTGGATTTTAATAGTGGGAAACAACAAGTCATTCAAGGCATGCACACCTACCCTTCACTTGATGTCTCTACCCAAACAACAAAGATGGATTTGTGCAGTGAGGGCAAGGATCTCATAGTTCCCTCTCTCATGTTCATGAGACTGCTGGAAGGGAAATTCCTACATCATGGAAAGCCTCTTGGGATGCCATTAGATTCTGTGGAGAAGGCTTCACCAAGCGCTGAAACAATGGAAGAAAGAATCACTGTGTTGTGGGAGGAAGCAAAGGGGAGGATCAGCCTTCCCACACATAATTTTGGCATGCATGATGCCAAGAGAACAAGCAGCAACAAGGCAAGCACCACCATAGATACATCTACAGTGTTGTCCTCGTTGATAAGTGTAGATCCATATTGGTGGTCTCAACTCCTTGTAGAGTACTCCAAAGATCTGCACACCGGGATGATCTTAGATGGCATAAAGCAAGGAGGAGGCTACTTGGTCCATGAAGGGGTCATCTATCATCTTGGTAAGGTATTCTTGTCTGAATCTTCCAAGCTTAAGCAAGAGATACTACAAATATCCCATAAGGAGTTCTTTTCCAGTTACATGCAATCAACAAGAATCTACTCCCTGATCTTGAAGAGTGTTGATTGGGAGGGTATGGAGGAGGAGCTACATCAGAATTATGATTGGGAGGAACTATATCAGCACTTACAAGAGTGAAAAAGTGATGTGGATGTGGGGAAGCCAAGGTATCCTATGCATGAAACATTTCAGCCATCTCCTTCTTCTCTCAAAAGAGGGGAAAAGCCCATGCCTAACGCTATGAGTGTGTGAGATTTGTATGGTAAGAAATCTGATCTTGTGGAGCAAGTTTATTTTTCTAATTTGGCACACTCTCTTACCATATGTATGCAGGCCATGGCTCCTACAAAGATAAATTTTTCATGCAGATCTCATGGCAAATATGGGGCCAACAAAAATTCCAAAGCTGGCCACTCCCTTTAGGTGCAAGGGGAGATTGTTTATCATGATGGATGCTTTCCAAAGGCACCTAATGAGAGTTTCACTTTCAGCCATGTCAAGGTGGCTTATGCAGAAAATATGTGGTGAGAGTACCACCTATTACATTCATATCAACTCATAACAAGGAGTGTACTGCGCTGGTACCTTATGTGGGATTGTGACTCACCTCCTCATGTGAAAATTTCAGTTTTCCTTTATGTGATTTTGCTACCATACATAGATGAAATATTGGTTTTTTTTATGGGTATGTATGGGAAAAGAGTTAGTAGTGTACATGTACCACATGGGATGGAACTTTATCCAGTACTTCATGATACATGTTTCAGATGTGACATTGGTTCACCCATGTTTATTTCTATTGAGTTTGACACTCCTAAAGGTGAAGACTATGAACCTATCATGCTAGCATTGGAGGAGCAGTTTTTGATGTATTGCCTTGGTGAACACTTGCTTCATGATGAGAGCTTTATTCTTGATGGTGTCATCGATGGAGAAGGAGAAGAAACACAACTCTTACCCTACCATTTGCTTGAGGACAAGACACATTTTGAGGGGGAGGACTGTAATGTCCCTACTTAGCTTTAGCTAAGAGGAGACATTAAATTTTGATTTAATTTATGTTTTATGAATAAATGAATAAAGGAGGACATGTAAAACTCCTAATAAATCAATTCCCATGTGAACAAAGACAAATCTGGGCTATGTAAATAATCACTTGCAGGTGTGAAAGAGGGTTGAGCCAAAGATTGGGTCCACCTTGACCAAATCAACTGCGTTGTCTAGGTTCAATGCATCTCCAAGAGGGACTGCATAGTTCTAGAAGGGAGCCTCTAATTTGAATAGGGGTGACTCATCAAAGTGGTTTAGGGTTTTCAAAGGCTTTCTAATGTTATAAAAAGGAGGAGAAGAGACAAGAAGAGGTTTCTGATGAATTATATTTCTGAAGTATTTGTCTGCTTAGACAAATATCATTCTCTACTGTTAGTGGAGGATTGTGTTTGGAATTCCTATTTAGGAGTTTCATCTCTTCCCTTGAGGATCATTGGAGGAGTTAGTTGCTAAATTTTTCCACTATCTGGTTTGAGACCAAGCTCTATCTTCCATGAGCAGTGCTGGCCCATTGACGGTTTTGCAACTGCTATCTTTTGTAGCAAGTGGCATTCTAGATCTGCTTAGATCTAGTGGTTTTTTAGAGGATTTCTCTATTAGAGAGTGTTCTTCAGCCTCCAAGAAGTTATATGATCTATAATTTATATCATATCTGTACTTTTCATTCCATGTATTCAATCTCCTTCACCCTCTGTGCAGTTTTTGCTTCATACTGTGTTATTTTGTGAGAGGGCTTATTATTTCAGTTTGCTATTAGTTTGGAGGAAGATCTCTTGGTGTTAGGCTTGCCTTCCCTTGGTGATACATGGATTGGGTTGCTGATCCATGTCTATATATATCTTATCTATTTCAGTAATAAAATTTATCTTCAGAAATTTATGGGTTTTCTACAGCACAGTATATTGTAATTCAGATCTACAGCTGAATATGCAGTATTTTGATGTAATTCCAATTGGATATTGTTCTTAAAGTCTTGTAGATTCTAGATCTGTATTAGATATGATGTTTCATCTGTATATATGTCATATATCTGAAATTTAATTTACAACAGTTGAACCATTTGGAAAATAACGATGTCTGTGTAATACTGCAGTTTACTTCTAGTTGCAGCTCTCATTTCTGAAGGGATCTTGCCCTAGTTATTTTTGTAATTAGTTGTGAAGGAAATAAAATAATTTGTAAATATTATTTTCTGATATAATACTAAATTATCAGATATTTTTCTGACCTCCTCTGAGTTTCAGTCAAATATGCGCAATTCTAGTAGCTGGGGTTTTCATGTTGTAGCAACTTCTCTCTTTGGTTGATTGCTAGCTAGTCTTGTTTCCAGGAGATCTGTTTAATGTGCTTAAACTTATTTTTTTCTGTTGAAATTGCATATATATGTAACATACATATTTAATGAGGGGATCCCAACCCTGATCTATGTTTTATTTGCTCAGATTTTCTTATACAGCATTTTCATTGAAGGCCTTGTTGAGATTCCTGAATTGGGATTATTCCAAGTTCTATAGGCAGAGTCTACTATTGGCCAGGTAGCCTCTGGTTCTGACCCTCTTTTCAGAGGTGAAATAACTAGTAAATTCCTCTGTATTCCATATCTGACATAGAATGTTGAGAATTCCCAAAAAAGGGACATTACATGGGAAGCGTTGGGGAGGCCAAAGTTGACATACTAATCAATACAGCTCTGAATGGAAAATCAATACTGTATTGTACCCATAGGAAGGCTAGAATAATTTGAATTTGATGTCACCGGAGTAAAAACATATACATATTTTGAGTTGATAAACATCATGTGGGACAAAGATCCCTATCTTGATTTACTGGGGATAGATTGGGCCTTTGAGAATTATGCAGTGATTGATTTGAAAAAGGAGTTAATGATATTCAAAGATGGGGAAGTCAATTTAATTTAGCCACTCGACCCATATCAAGGACCTCGATATACAGATATTGTTGACAATAGAGAGGACGGTCAACTTCTAGATCAACACTACTAGATGATGACAGGAAAGAGAGAAGATTATATCAATCCAACATCGGGAGGGACCGTAAGCTAGAGAAGTTTTTAGAGTTCTGATTTGGGCTCAAAAATAGGTTGGGATGATTGGCAATGGGGAGGATATGAAAGCAACACTATAATATGCGCTAACATATAAGGAGTCAACTGGGTTGGCACCGAGGTAAGAGGATATCCAACTCTATCAAATATGCATGTTGTAAATAAATTTATTATAAAAGTAGAAGAAAAGGTGCCAATAGAACATAGATTCCCTCTTATGGATGTAGCACTACAATCCACATCAGAAAGATGGTGGGCCAACCATCCAACTCTCTTCTGCAATGGGAAGATGTTGTAATAGCACTAAGAGCTAGATTCCAAGAAGCTTCAAGAACACAATTCATCGAAAAGTACCAAGGGGATTCTAACCCCATAGAGCACTTAAAGAGTTGTGAGTATAACTGGAAGAAGGTAGGGTATCCAGAATCTCTATGGATGCACAATTTCATACATTCACTAGACACCATTCCATAGGCCTGGTATTTGACGGAGGAGAAGAAGAGAGGAATTGGCACCTGGAAAGTAGTTGAAAAAAGGTTCACGCAATATTTTTCTTTCAAGGGTACTATAGAACCAGTTACATATGCCCTCCAATCCATCAAAAGAGTATTATTCTTTCTAGAGCTTTAGGACGATGAAGAACTACCACTATCAGAATAGAAAATCAAAGAATTAGTAGCATGTAAATGGATAGATTGCGAGATGGACGATGACGACTTAGAGAATCTCCGACATTTATACTTTGAAGAGAAATAAGGGGAGCGGTAAGTACATGAAGAACCAACTATAGAAGGACTACACCTACTACCCTTGAAGACAAAGAAGCTGAATATTGGAAGCACAAAGAAACCTAAAATTGCGTGTATCGGAGATTATTGGGATACATAAACAACAAAGGAAATATTTGACCTATTACATGAATATGAATATTTATTCCCATATTCAGTATCAGAGCTTAAGGGGATTAAAGGAGACATGGGAGAAATTTGCATAGTCTTAAAACTAGATGCAAGACCGATAAAAAATAGGCCTTGCTGCATAAATTCAAGAGTAAAGGAAAAAGTTAAAGAAAAAATGGATAAAATGCTGAAGGCACGCCTGATTTTTCCAGTTGAGGAAGTAGAAAGGGTCAGTCCCATTGTAATACAAAGAAAAAGGATAAATAAAATATTAGAGTATGCGTAGATTATAGAAGTCTCAACAATGCATGTATTCATGATCCATTTCCTACACCATTTAGCAATGAGGTTCTCGACAATGTAGCAGGAAACGAAGCCTATTCGTTCACAGATGGATTCTTCGGGTATCATCAGGTGAGAATAGAAAAAGAAGACAAAAGGAATACCACTTTCACAACCGAATTGGGATCGTTTGCATACCATGTCATGCCTTTTGGACTAAAGAATGCACCAGCAATATTTTCATGAATAGTGATAACAACATTTAGGGACTATATCCATAAGTTCCTAGAAGTATATATGGATGATTGGATAGTTTACAGATTACTGAAGAACCATGCAAATCTACTCAGAATAATTTTTGACAGATGTAGACAACTCCAAATCTCCCTCAACCTTAAGAAATGCATCCTCGCAGTACATTTTAGGACACTTCTGGGACATGTTGTTTGTAAGCAAGGTGTTTGTGTGGATCCAGAAAAATTAGCAGTCATTGTTAATATAGAAGCACTAGAAACTTTAAAACAGTTGAGGTCACTACTCGGGCATACAGGGTACTACATAAGATTCATCCACAACGATGAAAATATTACAGCACCATTAGAGAAAATGTTGCGGAAGTTAGAGCAATTTATGTAGAGTGACGAATGCACTAATTCCTTAAACACATTGGAAGAAAAACTAGAAAGTGCACCCATCTTGGTTCATCCTTACTGGGAAAAAAAGTTCCATGTCCATATTGATGCCTCTAGTATTGTGTTAGAAGTAGTGTTAGCTCAGCTAGGAGAGACTTCTATTAATCATCCAATGTACTTTGCAAGCAGGAAGTTGTCTACAGCTGAAACGAATTACACAACAACAGAACGAGAAGATCTTTTGATGGTATACTCTCTTCAGAAGTTTCATCATTACCTATTGGGAGGTACATTCAAGTTCTTCACAGATCACTCAGCATTGAAATATCTGGTAAACAAACCATGCTTGAAGGAAGAATCTTTAGATGGCTCGTACTATTCTAGGAGTTCACTTTTGAAGAATAGTAAAACTCGGGAGGTTAAACGTGAATCTTGACCACTTATCAAGGTAAGAGAATGGAGAGAACGGGCGATCCCTTGACGACCAGTTTCTGGATGCTGATTTCTTCAGAGTAGAAGCCATCCTATATTATCTAGAGTAGATAGCCATATATTTGGCCATAGGGAAATGCCCAATAGAATACACGGCAACTCAAAGAAGACATCTGGTAGTGAAAGCAACTAAATTTCAACTGATAGCGAGATAGTTATATAAAATGGGATTGGATCACATCTTGCAAAGATGTGTCATGGACCATGAAAGAGAGGATATATTGTGGGAGCATCACAACAGAGTTTCTGGAGGCCACATCGATGAAATACCCATCGCAAGGAAAACAATACATGCAGGCTTATGGTGGCCCACAGTTCATAAATATACTAAGGCATATGTGAAAAAATGTGATGTCTGCCAAAGAACAGGTAGTCCGTCACACCGTGATGAGTTACCACTACAACCTGTAAGAGCACTGCAGTCGTTTGAAAAATGTGTCGTTGACTTCATAGGGCCAATTTCACCAATGGCACGACATTCACAAACAAGGTATAAAATAACCACAACAGATTATATCACAAGATGGGCAGAGGTAGCACCAGTAAGAGATTGCACTGTAGACACAACAACCAGGTTTATTTTCGAGTATATCATTAGCAGATTTGGTTGTCCTAGAATCCTAACAAGTGATCAAGGTACACACTTCCTTAATACAACAATTAAATATCTGCTAGATAAATTAATGGTAAAACATCACAAAAGCAACCCATACCCCCCTGAACTGATGGAACCGTTGAGGCATTCAACAATATATTAGAAAAATGACTAACCAAGATATGCAACGCCAACTAAGATGACTGGGATGAAAGGATACCAGCCACATTATGGGCATATAGGACAACCATAAAGAGGTTGCACAATCAAACTCCATTCCAGCTGGTATATGGAAGAGAAGCAGTAGTACCAGCCGAATTTATCATACCAGGTCACTTAATTGCTTCAACAATGCATATGAAAAATGAAGACTCAATCACTGAACACCTCCATGAGCTACAGTAGCTTGAAGAAGATATATTTATAGTGGAATTCCATCAGACAGTGCAAAAATAAAGATAGAAAGCCTGGCATGACCCTGACATCAAGCACAAGACATTCACTATTGGAGGAAAATTCATGTTGTACGACAAAAAATTTCATAAGTTCCTGGGAAAAATCAGAATGCAATGGATGGGACCATATCATGTCATAGAAATTAAAGACTCTGGCACGGTTCGATTGGTTCAACTAGATGGACAAATACTACAAGGATGGGTGAATGGCGCACACTTGAACCCTTATCATAAGTAAGTTCCATCATTTATTTTTTTCAAATAACTATTGCAACCGAGAGCAGTCAGTAGAGTAGAATAGAAATAGATAGAGTAAATAACTCTCTCACACTCGAGATGAGACATATAATAGGAATTCAAATAAAAATATTGCACAATGGTGCTAAGAATAAATTTCCCCTATTGCGATGCGAAGACCTCATCGCAACCAATTGTGGTCAGGCGAGGGGTAGAGTCTACTGTTTCAGAAACCCAAGTGTGTCAAATATCATTCATTCATAATGATCCATCATACCATTTTTAGTCCATAGGATCACCCGAATAAAAAAACAACTATCGTAATTAGTAAACCCCATACCATAATAAATTTTCCATATTAAGCCATAATTATTAATCATCACGTCTACCTGAATCCCAAATCCACAGTCAGCAATGTTAGAATACATCTCACTGCGGTAGCTAATCACACGATTATAGCTGTGGGAGAGAAATAAAAAAAATTAATTATTTATGGGGTCATATCAACCTAATTCATGTCGGTAGCATTACTTAACCTGCATGAAATAATAAAAGAACGATAATGCCAGAAAATTCTGAGTTAGTAGAAACAGAAAAAACTACAACAAGCAGCAAGATTTTGGCAGAGGAAGTTCAAAGAAGTGGACCAGCAGCAAGAATTCATAGTAATAGACTAGTAACAGAAATTCAGGTATACAGGAGAAGAACAAATATGATGAAGATATAAACATCAGTCGTCGAGCTCGAGCTCGATGAAAGAATTCAAAGGATAGAATCATTAATTGGCAAGTATGAAAATGCTTCATTAATTGATACAAATTTCATGGACTCTTATCAATTCCCAGCTATGAAGAGACAAGTGTATATGGATAATTATGCCACATAGGGAGGAGGTGAAGCAGCAAGGATGAATCCAGAATTCAAGGGTATCCAAAGGTTGACTATACTGAACCTTAGGAACCTCCCAGTATTTGGAATGATGGGAGCAGTAATGCAGTGTATAAAATAATGAGCAGAGTTTAGAACATATCATTGTGGCTAGGGAGAGAGATACCTATCAATTTAGAGGACATCAATAGAATTACTAGATTATCAACAGAGGGGAATGATGTCTCAACGACATTACAGAATGTGTCCAAAAGAGCCAAAAAGTCAGGGGAATGTGATTATTACAAGAAGTATGAGACCAGAAGAGGAGGGAAAGGAGCGAAGATCGACCTCATCAACAATCCAGCAGTGAAATTTTCCTGCTATCTGATAGCGGGTAAAACAATGAGGCATTACACCAAAGGAGAATTCACCCTCGACACCATCTCAGTCGCAGAACACTACATCTAGGGAACACAACTAAACTGGTGCACCTTCCTGTTGAACTAAATATTTGAGGCCTGTAAGGATAATTATATGCGAGCCATAGGATTAATCTATGGCTATCTCATTATGGAATTTGCAAGGTGGATATGGACTCACCCAAGGATTAGGTAGATCATAGAAATCACTCATGACTATCCAATGGCATTAAGGTTTACACCTTGGAAAGTATATGGAGATCCCAACACTAAGGAGGTCAATGAAGAGGCTTTCTCATTCTGGTACAGGTAGATGGTCGATGTGGTTGGGAGATAGCAAAGGGTTCTGATGAACCTATTGGATAGATACTCTTTGCAGATATGGTTTGAGGTAACCCAAAAATAGACCTATATCAGACCTAGTTGCGTGGACGAAACCACGTTCCAAATGCGGCCACTAAAGTTTCAAGTAGAAGAAGAAAAATTCCACACTGAAGTCTACTCATGGCTAGGAGCTGTGATGGAAGTCAGAAGCATAATACCCCATTATTCATTCGAGGTGATGCTACCAAAATCACTCCCAGGGGAGTCGCCAAAAGAAGAAACGAGAATTATTTCCCAACTGCAACTATGACCTTTACTCGACCAGCTCGACATGAGGGTAAAGGACTTCAATCTGGTAATAAGAACTCTCACAAGTGCCTCTACTATGTTTCCTTATTTTTCTCACTTCTAGTATTTGAATTCTATATCCCCATCCACAACAACCCCTGTCATTACTTCCTTACCTTCCACCATGTTCAATTCCCCTCCAGCAACCACATTCACTCCAATCTGCAAGATCAAGGCACCCAAGCCTTCGGTAGCTACACCAAGCCAAAGAAAGCATGAATTATGGTACCCAAGAAAGTAGTTGATCTAACAGGGGAAGATCAGACCCAACCTATGAATACATGTGTACCAATTCAAGAAGAGCCAGAGGGAACCACCCAAGTAACCTCTGCGCTACCTCTATTTTATCCGTCCTCAGTTCTAAACATTCAAAAATCATCTCCACCTCATACTCACAACTCTTCAACCCACACGTCATTCACTTCCAAAGACAACTCCATCCACACTCCGTCCACCTCAGCGACTATCTCAGATCCAATAAAACTAGGGAACAAGACAAATGGTGACACTGAGGCAGAAGTTAACTTGGGTACAGATGGAGTACCCGAGGTTGACCAACCATCAGTGGGACAGGGAACCCTCCTAGAGATATTAGTTCAAGGAGGGTATTTTACTTTTGATACAATGCCCTCATCACCAGAGCTGAACCCTTTCTAGTAAGCCAACATAATATTGTAGCAGATTCTACCGTCCACCAGTATGACCTCTCTCGGAACCTTAGCTACTACAACAGAACCAGCAAGCATCCCAACAAGAGCACTCAGACAGATCAATCGCTAGTGGGCAACCATTCAGAGAAAGATAGCTGACCTAGGAAATTTCAGGTGTTGAGAACATACATATTTGGGGGGCTAGCCAGTTATACAAGTTCATCCAGCTTACAATACAACAAGTAGAAGGATTGAGCAATGACCTCCAATAGAGGTTTGATCACCAACAATAGAAGGTCGTCGCGCTTAATAAGGAGCGCAATCAGCTTAAAAGTGAAAAGGATACATTACAAGAGCAACTAGAAAAGGTGATAGAAATCTTCAAAGACCTATGGCCGACAATCATTACTCAAGATAGCAAAATTCCAGAGGACATATTGGCCTGCTCAATGGTCGAAAGGTCCATCTAGGTAAAAATTGCATGCACAACTGTAAGTAGAGCAAACTGGGAGCTCAAGGAGGCATTAGCTGCTAGACCAGCATTACTAGACCCTACGACAGTATATGCTGAGAAGGTCACAAAGAGACAGAAGCAGGTAAACAGCATGAGGGAAACCCTAGGGACAATAGTCAAAGAGGCTTATAAGCTGCTAAAGAATTTACATAAATGATCCAACTTGCTAATGATGGAAGCCCAACCAATCTCAACACAGCTTCATAAAATTTCTCGAGAAATCAAAGAAGCCACTGATCTAGTCAGTATAACCCAGTTGTACAAGCCACTGATCCGGTCAGTATAACATAGTTGTACAAGCCATTGATCTAGCCGGTATAACCCAACTGTAAAACTAGGTAGAGTGGTGGAAACCAAAATATAGAAAATAGAAGAACACTCAGCGACCAAAAAATAATTCCTTAGAGAGTTAAGGCTACCGGTAAAACAAAAATCAAAGGTAATACAGCAGATGGCGGTCGAAGCCGAGCCAAAGATGCAAGAGGTATTCAGCAAACTGCTGCCTATGGCGAGTGAAACTGAGGCCAAAAATGTCACCACCCAAACACATCAGTTAATTAAAGAGTGTAAAAATGCAATCACTAAGTTCATAGAACTCAAGTCGTCAGCATTGAGAAAGGTTCTAGAGTTGGGGCCTTTGTTTGGATAGAGCGAAGAAATAGAAAAAACAAGGTCAACCTCTGAAGCAGACAGACCACTGGAAGCTGTAACAACAGGAAAATATTGATTCGTGACAACTCAATAGCATGTGGTTGGGTCCTGTTGGGGCCTTTGTTTTGGAAAAGAACTTTTTTTAGTTACGGAGGGTTGGAGGACAAGTGGCAGAATGAAATCAAGGTAGACAGGGAGTTGTCACGGTTCCAGAAAGCTAAAATATAGGTGGCGTGGCATTAGCAGAGAATATTGAAGATGGCAGATATGGGAGATAAGAAAAATAAGTATAAATCCCAGTAATAAAGAAGAAGAAAAAATAAGCAAAGTAGGAAAAGAGGAAGAACTGACAGTCACACTGGGGGAGGAAAAAATAGGCAGTCAACTAGCAAAGGAGAGTTAGTTAGTCAGTGCGACGAAAGGCCGATAGGAAAGAGCAGAGCCTTAGGAGAACTCTGTGAGAACTCTATTGTACTGAATCAAACTGTAATAGACTCCGTGAACTCGATGTATGATTTTCTGTTATTGATAATTAAATCTAGTTGTTGTTGTGTGTAATGTTATGAGTTGATTGATAGTTATTTTCTTACCATGAATGCTCAATTTAAATTTTAATTCAGCCTTCTGAACATGCTCTAATGAGTGATAGCTTATATAGAGAGTTGAGATATGTTTGTTTTTTCCAAGTTTCCATAGATGTTCTCTATGGTTGCATTTGTCCTCTACCTAATCTAGCTTCTAATCTTACTAAGGTCGTGGCATGCCTTGGGTGAGATGCTCTACTCTCTGGAGTAGGGTGAAAATTTCGGAGTTGTGCTAGACTACTGCGGAAACCTTGTTGGCCTCAACCCTGAACCTTGTTCTTTCCTAGAGAACTCCTTTTCACCAATAGGGAAGATATGGAAGAGTTCATTGAAACAAATCTAGAGTTCAAAGAGGCTAAGAAAGAAAGGAATATCGTATAAGAATTCAAATAGAAAGTGAATGAGAAGATTTCCTATTATATTGAAGCTCTGAAAAATGCAAATAAATTGCTAAAGAGAACCCTCCCTTTACACAGAGTGATGAAGAACACAAGGAAAATGGACATCTGGTTGTAGGCAGAAAGAAATAAGATCAAAGGTCAAGTGAAGGAGTTGGAGGTGCAGATGGAAATGGTACAAACAAAAATCAAGAAAAAGGGCTTAAATATGACAGTGATAAATGAACCTGTTGAAGTTGAAACCACTACTACCAAGGTTGAACCCTTTGTTACTTGAAAGGTAGTAAAATATATTTTAAAATGTTTTTTTCCTAATTATAGTTCATCACTTACATATCCATGAGAAAATTTGAAGAAGAAATAAGGAATTTTCAAGCTTGTTATCTATTAGGAAAGTTCGTAGCGTGTCTCAGGCTTAAAGCCGAGAAAATTCTACGAACTTGTTGAAGATTTTTTTTGCAAATATATGACATATTTTGTCACAAAGAAGAAATTTGAAGGCATGTATTTAGGTGTTTAGACCCACCAGACATATTCCAATCATCAAATAGGGAAAACAATTTGTAGAGGTGGCCAAAGTAAAAAACGCTACAAACTTACACTACTGACTTGCCTAGAAGTCCTATGTTTTTGCAGGGAAGAGGAATTTTGAGATTTTTCAAGTCTTAATTGTCTTTCTAGAACAGGTCAACCACCTTGAAAGGTCAGAAATCATTAGTTGAAATTTTGGATGAAGACACACTCCTCGACAAAGTTGTTCAAGCTACCAGCTCATCATGGAAACCACATTAGCAAATATGACATCACCCCTTGGTGTGGGTATTTACTGTTCCTTCATGGTCATTACCACCTCAAGAACTTGATCTTTTCGATTTATATCTGCAAACATGGGATTTTAAAGTCTGTTAAATGTAATAAAGTGTATTAAAGTCCTATTATGTTTCAAATTCCTAAAAATAGCAGATCTCTACTTTTTCTCCTTGTAATATTCTTTTTGGTTAGTCAAGGTGTCATTAGAGGTATTCGAAGGTCTGGCCTTGATAGCTGACTCATTATAAAGGTACCTAAAGTTATAAATATGAATAATATGTATGGATAGAGGGTTTGTGGATGTTATATTGTAGTATATTACTGTAAAAAAATTTATCAGTAATATAAAGTGGCAACAGACTTCTTTTTACTTGAGATTCATTGGTATTCTTATGAGTGTTTGTCTTTTATTTTTTGTTATTATAACTTCAGTATCCTAGTTGTTTGATTAATTATAATTCATGGTCAACATGCTCTAACTTCCTTAAAGCATCTATTCTACTGTAAATTCTATGTTTCATCATAATACACATGCCTCAGCTTCCATGAGATAAGCTTCATATGTCACTAAGTTTTTATACTGACTCCATAAGCCCAATGGTAGTTATTTGTTTACATATTTCACGTGTTAAAAAATACATTTAAAGCCAATTTCAAAGCTAGACATATGTTGATATTAATTTACCTAATATCATCTTTATCCTTGAGAGAGCCCTCTCAGGCTGGAAAGGCTAAGTTCTAGCTAAAATTAGTTTTGAAATAGTTACTCTGAGTTGACCATTGAAGCAGCCCATCAGCATCAATTTAGTGATGAAATTTTAGTGCGTCTACTACGAGTCTGAAGATATGTTTTCCTGAAATTTTGTGCTCAAACAGAAAGATTGAACTCTTGAAGGTATCAAGAGATCAAAATCATTCGAGGTTGCATTCTACCTTGGTGACTCCACTAAAATTTTCATGCTTAAAGGTGGCTTCGAAAAATACACATACAAGGAGCAATCCAGATCCCAACCCACCTGAAGTTTTGGATAATACATAAATAGTTCTCAGAGTCATTTGAAGCTCATCAAAATAAGGTATTCCATCTCATTTAAGAGTTTTATCTTTCTCCTCCTAGGTTGTTCGAAGTCCTGAAGGTAAAAAATTTCATGAAAAGATAGAATAAGTACTTTTTAGGTCTAAAGATGAGAATGAATTGACTGATGTAATATTATACCTACAAAGACTAGGAATTGATACATCTTCCTTAGTGTCAAAAGAAGAAAAATAATATTTTTGGAAGACTGTCACATCAGAGATGTTATTGGAAAAAGAGTCTTTTGAGAAGTTAAAAGAGTTTTACCCTTTTGATTTTTTGTTAAAGAGAAAGTCTAGTATTCCCTTGCCTAAATGGAGTTCCTTTGTCTTAGCTAGACTCCAAATTCCCATTACAACATCTCCTAACATTTCACCCTCATCCATTGTTTTTTCCCAAAGTCAGAATTTGAGAGTCATCCACTGCTTCTCCAAGTATCAAAATCCCTATCATTATGGCTGGAGTTCCTCCTCCTATAGGGCCTGCAAGATATGATCCTCTTATCCTTCGTGCTATACTTCATGACCTTCCATATGGATATTCTACTAATATTAAAACCTTTTGGAGTGAATAATAAATAACAGATGAACAACATGTTGACCAATTTAATGAATTTATTTACCAAGAGGAGGTAGATGAGGAGGTTGTGAAAATGAGGCTATTTTCTCAAATTTTCACAGGTCAAGTAAGAAAATGGTTTAAATATTTTTCCCCTGCTAGATTACAAAATTGGGATCAATTGGAAGATATTTTTTTGAAAAAGTGGGGGAGTAAAATGAACCCTGTTCAAGCCTTAACTAAGTATAAAAACTTGAAAATAGCCCTAGATGAATCAGTTCAAGATTTCTCTAAGAGGTTTGACAAGGTTTACAATTCCATACCTGACCATATTAAACCTCCCCTAGTAGCTGCTCAATTACACTATGTTGAAGCTTTTGACTATGAGTTTTCAATCTTATTAATAGAAATACAATTTGCTTCTTTGGCTGACATGCATAATGATGTTGTAAAATTTGAGGTGAATATGGCTGCAGCCAAGAGGTCTAATATGGGAAAAACTAAATTCAAAGAAGAACAAAAGCCTTCTTCATCTTCAGATGTGATTTTTGATACCATGATGGAGACCATGGAGAAGCTTATGGATAGGATTGCTCTTGGTGCAAATCCTTTTCCTTTTGCACAACAGGAGACACATATGATAATTCCTTATTTTAGGAGGCCTAAAAATCAGCAAAGACTGAGAGACAATAGAAATTAGCCTGATCCACAAGTTAGACCTCATTTTTAGCAAAATTTATTGGATGAAGAGGAAACACAACCTGAATTCCAAGAAGATATTATTCATTGCTAGATGAAGGTGTGCCAGGAATGTTTCTAGCTAAAGAAGAACATGATGAATCTAATCATGACATGGGAGGAAATGAGGGACAATTAGATTAGTTGAAAGGTTATCAACATGTTATATTTCAGACAAAAAAACAATATAATTTGAAGAATAGAAATGTTCCCATTACAACCAATAAATCTCAGCCAAATAAAGATGCTCCCGAGCCAGCAAAACCAAATAAAGACACACCACCACCTCATGGCAAAGAAATTGAAAAAACTTCATCTAATTTCAATTTAGAAAATGATATTTCTAAAATCAAAATTCGAGTTCCCTTTGGTGAAATATTTAAGGTCACTGATTATAGGAGACAAATTTTGAAGATGCTTAACACTTAGCCTAGACCTTTAGACATCTTAAATCTGGAAGAAGACCATCCTACCATTTTCCTAGGACCAAGGGTAGAAGATGAAGAGAATGAAGAAGTTATGCCTTTTTATGTGAGTCTAAACATTCATGACATGAATTTTCATAATTCCATGTTATACTCAAGTGCTTCCCACAATTTAATTCCTAAGGTTATCATGGAAATAATAGTTTTAGACATTACTAGACCTTATAAAGACTTGTTTTCTTTTGATTCCAAGAGATTTCAGTGCATTGGTCTCATTAAAGATGTGGTATTTTTCCTAACACAAGTTACTGCTAATACAGTGGTAATGGATATAGTGGTAGCTGACATTCCTCCAAATTTTGGTATGCTTTTATCTAGATCTTGGGCAGCCAAAATTAAAGAAACTATGCAGATGGATATGACTTATGCCACCATTCCTACCTTTGGTGAGAAGAGGAGGTTGTACTGATAGCGGGAAAACCCTACTTACCCACAATCGTCTCCAATGCTATGCATATAAAAATGCATCTCAATAAATGCCCCAAATAAACTCTAAGTCTGGGAAAATTCACAAACTTTTCAATAATGATGCAGAAGCTAATAGCATCTCAAATATTTGATTTGAGATCTGTTCACAAATTTAATGGCTTATGAAAACCATACTTCAATACATTCAAAAATTCAATTCTTTCATATGTAAGGTTTCTTCCATCCATGAAAGTCTTTTCATAATGTTTGAACTATGCAAACATCTCAATTCAAAAGTTTGACTTAGTTGATTTAATACCAATGCATTTGTATATTAATCCACAATATCATATGGAACCTCCATGCATTAAAATTCCATCACATATGCATATTGTCCATACATCAACCCAACTTTGATTAAACTAAACCAACGCATAAAATAATCATGTTTGGGTCCCACGCATTCAATAATAAACAACTATGAATGAATGCTTACCATACTTTGAGTTATCTTCCTTCACATTTCCTCTTCATACATTCCACTACGCATCTCTTTGTATACTCAAGTCCAGAATTAAAACTCATCAACGCTTCACTCTTTTCATTCTGCTATCCATGATTTTGGCATCTCCTCATCGCTAGTCCAATTGCTATGTAATTTTTCATGGCATCTCAACGCTGCTGATCGACTTCAAAATTTGCTTCATGCACCAGCAATTTTACCATGATTTCTCTGTGCTACCATCACCTTCTATATGTGCCAATGCACTATGATTGCAATTACCATTTTTTTCACAACTCTGTGCCTCATACCCATCACTCAGTCAGCTTTGAAACTTTCACACGATTGTAACATTGCTTCCTCTATCAATTTTCGAACAAAATTAAAATGTCTCTGCCTCCATTACAACGCACTCTTGATATCCTTATTAACACCCAATCTTCAATGTTGTTCAAGTCTTTAAATGCATTCAACCTGCGTTAAATTTAGTATCAAACGTAGGTAACATGACTGACCTCCAAGTTCTTTGACTGATTACCAGTGATACTAATGCACAACACCTTTTATCGCCTCTTCAATCCAGAGTTCTAATCTTCGTCGAATTTGTGTATTCTACCTAATCGAATTCCTATTCAATTGCATGCCACTCTTTCAATTTGAAACTTCCACGTACTTAGTAACGCGTCCCATAGAATTTCACAACACTCAACAATTCATTCATATTCAAAACACAAATTGACATTAAAATCGATTCTCCCCTTTTTATCCAAGGCTGATATGCCAAATGTCAATCCTGAAATCAAACTCACTTACAGAGCCAAATATACATTTTTTTATTAAATAACATACACCACACATACAGTTCATATACAGGATTTTACCAACATACTTCAATCAATTGATGCACATAATTTAGAACCAATTTCTCATATATAAACATGAAATTTCTTACAGGAAACCCTGTTTCTGGCCTGATTTTCAAATCATTGGCCCTTTTATAAATGCCCGTAGGCTCACAACTCTGTTTTCCCAAACCACACTAATTCCTGTCTCCTACCTCTTCTCTTGCCTTTGAGGCTTATACAAATTTAACTGAACCAATTTAGGTTCAAATCCTAAAAATCTTCAAACCCCTACAATATAGATTTTATCCCTAAAATCTTGAAACAAATCTATCTTAGGCTTTCATAATCAATTCTAAAATATCTCAAATCTAATTTCCCTCATGTTCTCCAATCATTTGGGAAAATTAACAAATCCTCACAATAATTAATTAAAATCACTCAAAAACCCATTAATATTTACATGAAAATAAATATTTTCTCAAAAACATAAGACCCCCTATGTTTAATAAAATACATGGTATTTTTCTGAATCTAATGCCCCTGCATCAGACTCCCAAGGTTGAAAATGATCATGATCTCCAGATCATGTTTTTTTAATTTTTTGTCTCCTTGGATCCCACACTTTATTCTGCAACTCATAATCTATATATGTTGTTTGCTGCTTTTCTCCAGGTCTCCATATCTTATGCTTCCTTGCTCCACTGACTGCACTTTCACAATATTTCCTTGTCTTTCCTTTGTAAAAATTCTTCAGCTTTCTTGCTGCTATCTGCTGCTTCTGAGACACCTTCATCATTAGTTTTCTGAAGCTTCCAATCTCTATGTCCAGCCTTTCTTTTGTCTATAAATTACCTTTCCTACTGCTGCTGCTTTCACTTTCTGTTGCTGCCAATACTGCTACTGTTATTGTTGTTGTTGCTACCGCCAATGTTGCCTCCTCCAAAACATCCTGAATATCCCTTAGGATATCTCCCTCTGTAACATTTTTATTTTGTTCATCACCTGCAAATTTATCTTCAAAAAATAAATTATCATTTAATTCTCTATCTGCAGTAACATATGCATTCAACATACTAGTAAGTATAATCAAATTTGACAAACTAGTATTTTCTCCTTTCACAACTTCAGGCAATTTTACTCTAGTGTCTGCAATTACTTCCTCTTGTATAATTTTTTCCAGCAAACATTTCAACCATCTCATTTGTACTTGTTTCACATTAGTAGTATGTTGCAATTCAGTTTCAGCATATCCCTCTTCTTCCTTGACAATATTCAATAATTTTCCTTCATCTTCTTGTTTGATTCTAGAAATCAAATCAATATCTTCAAGCATTGTATCTTCATCTTATATCATAATAGAATTCTGATTTTCCATCACTATAGCAGTTCCAAAATTATGTCCTACAGTCTTCTCTTTGTCCATCAGGAAAATCAATTCTTCCTTGTCACCAAAAGTAACAAGTTTCTACATATGAGACATGACTGTCTCACATTATTTCTGAAACAATTCTTCTTCTCTCAAGACAATTCCAAATGATGGATTGTCTTTTGCATCACCTGTAAACATAAAAAAATTGTTAATTTTAAAATCACAAGAACCAATGGTCTTAATTGATGATCCAGTCACCAATTCTTCTTTTTGCAGTTCTAAGTCTCTTTCAAGATTCAGAATTTCTTTACTGGCTTTCTCTTCTAACAACACATCAATATGTTGTTCTGAGTTTCCTTCCAACTCCTTTGTCAGCACATCAGTATGTTGGTTTGCATCCTCCACGAGACTTCCAACTAGTCTCTCCCTTTTCCCTTCATCTGCTTCATGAATGTCTCTTTGTTGTGATTCATCAAAATGAACTTCTTCATTTTGCTGAATCATTCTCTTATCCTATGTTCTCTGATTTTCACTCATGAAAACTTTCTTACCTTTCTTCTTTAGAAAATTATCCTGTGTGTAAGTCCTCTGCTTCTCCAACTCTCTTCTCTGAAGATCTAGCTTCCTATACAATTCAAAAATTTCATTAGGAGTAGAAATTGGAAACTTCACACAATTTTCCATACCGTCGCCGGCTTTAGACCCATCATCCGATGGTCTTTCTTCTTCTGATCTAATATTCTACTGAATATTCTCATGAAACTCCTCTGTCTTCAATTCCTCTTGAGATCTTACTATCTCAGCATTGATCTGAACAGATTTAAGATTCAATTCTCTCTCCTCCTCTTTAACAAACTTTAAAGCTTGTTCATCTCCCTGTGATGTACCTGCAAACATACACAACTCATTATTTTTTAAACCACAAGACTTTTCAGTCTTGGTTGCTTTCTCAAGCACTTCCCTTTGAACAGATCTGCATGTCGAATCTTCAAATTCCATCTTTGACTCAAGAATCCTGAGTTCTTGCTTCAATAAGGAAATCTCCTTCTACCTCAACTTTATCTGTAATGGTTGCCAAATTACTCTCTTTCCTTTCAATGGAAATATCCATCCCCCTCTCTGGTTTTCCTGTTCTTGTAGCCATTCTTTCAGTACCTCCAGTTGTACTTTCATCACTGCAATCTCTCTTTCTCTGTCCTTATCAGTCATCTTACCTCTGTGGCATTCTTCTAAACCTCTTCCCTGATCTTTCATGATCATCTTATCCATGATTTTCTCACTCACCATGACTTGCACTAGCCTCTGCAACAGCAAGCTCTCCTGCTGCCACTTACCTCACCAATCCACTCACTGGACTTGGTCTTTTGGAAAGTACTGGTTCACTATGTTCGGAACCTCTTGAGCACTCTCTTCTACTCTCTCTTAGGATATCTCCTCAACTCACATTTTCTTGAGAACACTGCAATTTTTCTCCCTATCCAACCTTTACTTGAATATCAGGTTCACTTCCATCACCATTTAACCTGCAACCATAATTCTGCAATTACAAATTTCAAATCAGATTTAAAATTTATCTCACCTGCAATATCCCTACATGATCTTGTTCTTTATTCATTTCTACAACCCTGTTCACTACAATTCTGTGTAAATTGTTGCATATCATATTTAAAAAAAAAAAACTGATCTTCCTTCATTATCTCATCACATGCACTCATTCAGATTTAGTTAAAAAAATCTTCAATTTCAACAGAGCCTTCCTACTCTGATACCACTTGATAGCAGGCAAACACCGCTTACCCACAATATTCTCCAATGCTATGCATATAAAAATTCATCTCAATAAATGCCCCAAATAAACTCTAAGTCCGGGCAAATTCACAAACTTTTCAATAATGATGCGGAAGCTAATAGCATCTCAAATATTTGATTTGAGATCTGTTCACAAATTTAATGGCTTATGAAAACCATACTTCAATACATTCCAAAAATCAATTCTTTCATATGTAAGGTTTCTTCCATCCATGAAATTCTTTTCATAATGTTTGAACTATGCAAACATCTCAATTCAAAAGTTCGACTTAGTTGATTTAATACCAATGCATTTGTATATTAATCCACAATATCTTATGGAACCTCCACGCATTAAAATGCCATCACATATGACTATTTTCTATAAATCAACCCAAATTTGATTAAACTAAACCAACGCATCAAATAATCATGTTTTGGTCCCACACATTCAATAATAAAAAACTATGAATGAACGCTTACCATAATTTGAGTTATCTTCCTTCGCATTTCCTCTTTAGACCTTCCACTATGCATCTCTCTGTATACTCGAGTCCAGAATTAAAACTCATCAATGCTTCACTCTTTTCATTCTACTATCCATAATTTCGGCATCTTCTCATCGCTAGTCCAATTGCTATGTAATTGTTCATGGCATCTCAACGCTGCAGATCAACTTCAAAGTTTGCTTCATACACCAGCAATTTTACCATGATTTCTCTGCGCTACCATCGCCTTCTATATGTGCCAATGCACTATGATTGCAACTACCATTTTTTTCACAACTCTGTGCCTCATACCCATCGCTCAGTCATCTTTGAAACTTTCACACGATTGTAAGATTGCTTCCTCTTTCAATTTTTGAACATAATTAAAATGTCTTTGCCTCCATTACAACGTGCTCTTGAACTCCTTATTAACACCCAATCTTCAATGTTTTTCAAGTATTTAAACTCATTCGACCTGCGTTACATTTAGTATCAAACATAGGTAACATGACCGACCTCCACGTTCTTTGACTAATTACTAGTGATACTAATGCACAACACCTTTTATCGCCTCTTCAATCCAGAGTTCTGATCTTCATCGAATTTGTGTATTCTGCCTAATCGAATTCCTATTTGATTGCATTCCACTCTTTCAATTTGACACTTTTGCGTACTTTGTAACGCGTCCCACAAACTTTCACAACGCTCAACAATTCATTCAGATTCAAAACACAAATTGACATTAAAATCGATTCTCCGCTTTTTATCTAAGGCTGATATGCCCAATGTCAATCCTGAAATCAAACTCACTTACAGAGTGAAATATACATTTGTTTATTAAATAACATACACCATGCATACATTTCATATACAGGATTTTACCAACATACTTCAATCAATTGATGCGCATAATTCAGAACCAATTTCTCATATAAAACATGAAATTACTTACAGGAAACCCTGTTTCTGGCCTGATTTTCAAATCATTGGCCCTTTTACAAATGCTCGTAGGCTCACAACTCTGTTTGTCCAAACCACACTAATTCCTGTCTCCTACCTCTTCTCTTGCCTTTGAGGATTATTAATTTATACAGATTTAATTGAACCGATTTAGGTTTGAATCCTCAAATATCTCAACCAAATCCTCAAAATCTTCAAACCCCTACAATCTAGATTTTATCCCTAAAATATTGAAACCAAATCTATCTTAGGCTTTCATAATCAATTCTAAAATATATCAAATATAATTTCCCTCATGTTCTCCAATCATTTTGGAAAATTAACAAATCCTCACAATAATTAATTAAAATCACTCAAAAACCCATTAATATTTACATGAAAATCAATATCTTCTAAAAAACATAAGACCCCCTATGTTTAATAAAATACATGGTATTTTTCTGAATCTAATGCCCTTGCATCATGTACAGAGAAAGAAGGATGGCTTACATGGAAAGTAGCAAGGATAGATTACAAAATTTTCATGTTTATGCACTGGAGACTGAATTGGGATCTTCAATTTTGTTCAATGAACTCACTAATGAAGTAGAAAATGAGAAAAAAAACAAAAACTCAGCAAGCAGAAAATCAGAGAAGTATGGAGGAAAATGAAGAAGGTTGGTGGCATTTACATTTTGATGGAACTGCTGGAAGATAAGGAGCTGGTGCGGGAATATGGATTACCACTCCTAATGATGAAAGTAAGTTTTTCTCTTACAAATTGAACTTTGATTGTACAAACAATATGGTCGAATATGAGTCATTGTTTTTGGGTCTAGAAACTTTGAAGTTTTTAGGTGCCAAGAAAATATCAGTTTGTGGTGATTCTGAATTAGTAGTCAAGAAATTAGAAGGATATTATTAGAACAAATATTCCAGGATGAGGGCTTATAGAAATTTAATCCTTGAAATTCTTGAAATTTTTAGAGAATATAGTTTCACTATCAAAACTAAAGACCAAAATTTGGTGGCTAATTCTTTATCTATCTCTACTAGTTTGTTTTTCGTTCCTACTCATTTTAGTAAGATCTATGAGGTTGAGGTCAGGCATATACTAGCTATCCCTAATAATATTATCTATTGGAAAGTGTTTGATAGTGATCAGTAGGTCCTAAATTTCCTTGAGCTAAAATAAGAGTTTGAAAACATTCAAGTAGATCAGCAGAATATATTTGCTAAAACTAAAGTCAATCCAAAGGTCCTTTAGCTGAATTTTTTTTTGTATTCCCAAAGGATTAATACCCCTTGAGAATTTATTTATTCATAATGATGTTTTCAAGCCCCCAAATATGAAGGCTGATGATGAGGAGGTGGAAACTTGCAACCTTGGTACTACAAAAATTCCTAAGATGGTCAAGTTGTCTAGATTTATTTCTTTAGAAATGAGACAAAGGTATGTGGATATGATGAAAACGTATATTGATGTTTTTTCATGGAGATATGCTGACTTGGAAATGTATGATCCCAGTATTATTCAACACACTATCTCCATCAAAGAGAATGAAAATACTTTTAAACAGAATTTGAGAAGAATTAATCCTTCGCTCATGCCAATGATTGAGAGAGAAATTAAGAAATTGTTTGATGCAAAAATCATTGTCCCTTTGAGGTTTCTGAAGTGGCTTTCTAATTTGGTACCTGTAATGAAGAATAATGGTGAGATTAGAATTTGTATTGATTTCATAAATTTAAGTAAAGCATCTCTCAAAGATAATTATTGTTGGATGGATAAATCGTTCTTGCGGACAAGACAGATCTCCCTAGCATCCAACAATAATTAGCAACAAACAGACATATGTAAACTACTTTCTCTAGATTATATTTGATCTATAATTATCTATAATGAAGGATTTAGGACTTACCTATAGTCATGTGTTTATCGTAGTCTTCTTTCCTATGAATTTGAATACGTCTCCTTTCAAGATCTGCACTCAAAAACATGAAAAAATCAGAAGCACCTGCATGATATAGATTAATTCATAAACCATAAACCTATCTTGATGATCAAGAAATTTAAGAAATAAGACATTTAAATAAACAAATCATTGAGAAAACATGATTCATTTGTATTATCTTTGATGAAAGAAGGAGCCTTACAATCGTGTTCGCCTTGATTTCGTACAAGTCCTTCTGGGTCTGGAACAAGTGTTTCCTCTACTTTGACAAGCCTTTGCACTCTCTCGACTAACATACACATGAGTGTGTAATCATTCCCATATGGTAATCAGTTAAGAGAGTCTGAGTTTCTCCAGCAATTCTCCTCAAAAAATGTCAAAGCCTAACTCCCCTTGAGGCTGAACTATGGCCTCAATTTATAGCAAAAGAGAAGAGGTTGCAACTCCAAATAAGAGGGGATAGAATCCTTTTTCAAGGGATTAAGTTTCACATACCAAGGGGTAGGCTCCTTTAATGGAGGGATGAATGTACATGAAAGGAGCGAACTTTCCACCAAATAATTTCTTCCAGAAGCTTCCAGATTCAACCAACTGGGCTCACAAATTTTACTTGCACCTTCACTTTACCTTTTACAGGAATCCACGCCTTTAATGAGAAAAAGTGCGACCGGTTCCGCATGTTCTAGAACAAACAGATGCGACATCGCAGGTAATACTAAGAGAAAGTGTGGTACAAGTATTTTAATGACTTTTATAAGCTTTTCTCTTAATTTCAAGGCTTGGTTTTAGGAACTTGATGTTTGTAGACTTCTAAGGTAGTATTGTATGAGTAATGATGAACCCATACAGATAGTAAAACGTCATGGTGACAATTTTAGTGTAACATATTGCCCCCTAAAGTGAAAAGTCTAAGACCATTCGAAGGGTGATCTGCTTTATCATTTCGAGGATTAACTTGTGGACACCCCAGTTGGAATCCTATAAAAAAATTCAATGAAAAACATATATATATATATATATCATCGTTGAGGTAGGCATTCCCATACTCAGATCAAACACTAACTAAAACTTGTTCTAATGTAGCAATGATTTTACTATCACATCAATAATGTAGACACAGTATGGACATAGCCATATTTTTATGAATAGTCTACTGCATAATGAATAAGAAAAATCCTCACAGCATGGATGGTGGAAACTAGATTCAGGGTCTTGATTTCCGCTACCCGAACTAGTACAATTCTATCCATGCGATTGATTGTGTCGAAGTTGAACATGATAGAAACCACTTGATTACCAGTCAATGATGTGAACTGTTAACAAGTGTGACAGAAACCACCAATAATGACAATGGCTCTCAAAGTACTCAGTACAATCCATGGAATGTGAATAAATGATCTGAAGTTGAAAATTTCACGGAATCGTTCGATCGAAGGTCAATGATGCAACCCATCATTGAAGGCGAGAAACCTGTCATTAAGGCATGCAGATTTCAAGGTACTGAAGGATTCTAGATCAACTTCCTAGATGATGAGTTGTCGTTGATAGAAAGTGATCTGTCATAGGAAATTCCACGATATGAAACCATTAGATCAAGTTATGTAGAAATTTCGGCAAGGACTGACTCAGGGATGGTCAACACGAATGGAGACATATATTTGCAAATGAATGGTTTATTTGAATTAACCTCTTGAACACGTAACAAAATTGCAGATGATTTGGTGACAATTGACCTAAGCTAATACCCAAAAACCAGCTAAAGAGTTTCAATATGGTTTGATTAACTGATAGGCAAAGGATTTCCCAACCCAGGTAGAAATGTGACAAAAAGTGTCGTGTTCAAGAGAGGTAAAATTCTTTTTAAACAAAGTGTGACAAAAAAATTCGTTTTCTCTCTTTTTCCCCCACCATTTCTAGAAAGTACCTCTTTATTTTTGACAAGCTTGAGGAGGATAACATTTTATTGCTATATAAGCTCATCCTTCGAATGAGTCCAACTTAGTTTAAAATCGAACCCTAAGAAGGAGTGGTTCGTTCCTGTTTGTAATCGACAGGCCCTTTACTGTTATATTTTAATGAGTCCAATATAGGAGAAACTTAGTGTTTTTCAATTTTAGGGAGTTAGAAGAAAAAACGTAAGGAAACTCCGTGGGTGTACTTTTTCGGAAATTTAGTCTCTCAAGCTCGAAAAGGGATAAAATAATACAGGAGAGAACTCTATTGACCATGATTAGTCAATGTATAACTTTTTCATAAATAGTCCATTTCAGTCTGGAAAAGGGGTAAATTTATACTGAAAGGACGACTGTTCATTTCCTTTAATGAGTTAGAATAGTCAAGTACTCAGCAATATTTTCATCTTTAGAGATTCTGAAAAGGGCTTAAAAGAGAACTCCAGGGTTTCGATTTTTCGTAATTTTGAAGACCCCGAAAAAGTGATAAAAGTATACTCAGTAGTTTCACTTTTTCTGTAAGTTTTAACGAGTTCGAAAAAGTGATAAAAATGTACTCATTCACTTTTTCATAATTTTTACCAAGTTTGAAAAAGTGATAAAAAGTATACTCCTTCATCAAAAGGACCATTTCACCCAAAAAATCTTGTATTCTGCACAAAAACTCAAAAATTAAACATACATGTTTATGATTAATAAAAATAATTTGGAAAACAACTTTTCAAAGTGAAAAATAAACAAAATTATATTTTATTTATTTAAAAAATCTTATAAAAAGGAGTTTTTCTAAATCATTTTTACCATTTGACTTTAGAGTGAAAATTGAGAGCTTTTGGTAAAAACGTTCCAAAGGAGATTAAGGAAGATTCGCTCGTCAGAATCGAAAACCATCAGTTCCAGGTAATCCACATCATCCTTACCTTCATTTTTTTCCATTTACTTTCATAATTTAGGGCTTAAATTGATTTTTAAGGAGAAAAATATGTTCAAAAAATCACTCACGAGGGTCCGCATGTAAAACACATGAAACCTGCAGAGCCCGAAAATTTTACAAAGGGAAAATTATCGTGGTCCCGCACCTTATGCATAAGATATGTGTGGATCCACGCACAGTTTTTATGCAAAAAGTGCAGAGGCACCGTAAGAAAAAATAAAATGAACAAATCTCCCAATTTAAACCAAATTTTCTCACTCAAGTTGTTTCTAACCTTTCAATTTGTCCATTGCAGGATATTTACAATGCTTGAGTGGAGAGAACATGAGCATGAAGAGTTTGATGATGCGGCCATGTTACATCCGCCCAAATTACGTGTTTTAAGAGAATGTGGTTTGTACAAATTTTGGGCCATTCAGGGTATGAGGGCTCAAGTAAATTTACTTACATGGCTAGTAAACAAATGGGATGTCCAGGAACAATGCTTTATCATTGGAGGTCACTAGTTGGAAATTGAGCTAGAAGATATATACTTTCTCACTGTTTTATCAAAGAGGGGTGAGCCACTCTCTTTGTTTGGGGCTAGGGCAGGTGGCCAGTCTGTCACTATCCTTCATGAAGAATTTTGCAATGAAGAAGAAGACCCCAAGGATAAATGAATTAACATAAAAACCGTTATTCATCCTGAGCTCAAAGTGGTTGCATTTACTATAACCAGGTTGTGTGGGAGCACAACTCCTCACATTGCTACAAGACCCCAAATGCAAACTGTTGTTGACTGCTTTAGAGGCACCATTTTCAATTGGTGTGAGGCAGTGTTGGCCAATGTCAAAGGCAAACTGACTAGAGAAAAAAATGTGAAGTTGAAAACCTTTGGATATGGAGCGATTGTGGTTACATTTTCTCTAAAGAGGATTCCCTCACTGGCCCCACAGTTGATTTGAGTTGATCATGGTAGAGTCAAGGAGCCTCGGATGTTCTGATGGGTTGCATTGATGGCCCATCATAGTGAAGGCAGTGAGGTTGTTCATTTTACTCCAGCTTATTTTCATTGGTTGGATAACCAAATCTTCACGATAGAATATTTCCCTTATGCTGGGATAGATTTCCGTGGCAACTAAGAGATGTCTCTTCCTCCAGGGACACAGTGGGATGACTCAGGTAAAAATAATTTTGACATGTTCTAAATTCTAATTTTTTTTTTTTTTTAGAATTGTACAAAACTGATGACAGAAATTTCAAATGCAGATGTGGGTCCACGTCGACCAGCCACTCTCCGTCCTTTTCACAGGAAGCCAGCTGCAGCACCACCACCACCACAGGATTAGACAGCAGAGGTCCTTACTGACCTGGAAAACCATCTATAGCATTTGACTTTAGATATTCTAGAGACTACCATAGATGACATTCCGCTCCGCTTACAAAGACATGTTATCGAGGTTCCGGGACCGTTCAAGAGATTTATGAGCAAGGTGGCATGGGCTGTAGTGTTTTATCGTGATCATCACCATAGATAGTGGATGATTGATATTGTAGATTTATATCATTTTTTGTATCACTTTTTTCCGATCGTAAGGAGTTTTGAACCTATGATTGAGGATGATGTAATATTTTTTAAAACACTACTCTTATGCTATGATATTATTACTATTTCCAATTATCTATTTTAACATGTTACCAAATGTTATTTTGATCTACTGCTTTAATTATTGCAAATGTCTATTTATAACACTAGAAGCTACTGCATCACCTAATGTATTTAAATTTCTCGGAATATTTTGATACTCAATATAATCAAATTCTTGTTCCAAGAGACAAACTTTCATAAATAATCTTAGCAACACTTGGTTTTCAATTGCATACACTCTATTCAATTGTAATACAACGATTCAGAATCTAACCTAACGATCAAACTTCAAATTCCAAATGAAATGGATTCAGACAATAACTCAATAACTGTGCTATACTCTGCAATGTTGTTCGTTGATTGACCGAGGCTTACCCCATGCATAGATACTAACTCATCAATGGGTGAATAAATAACCCAAGTTGTGGAAGAAATGTTCCATGTACTACAACAAGCACCATCAGCAAAACCAATGTATGTTTGAAGGGACATCGACATCTGCAAAATCGAGAGTGAACTAGATAAGAAGGGATAGTAGTAAAAGCACACTTAAACTAGGCACACTCTTCTAATCTACAACACGCCAGCTTATGAAAATAACTAATATAAAGGGAAGATCTCCACACAAGAATCAAGCATAATATCTCTTAAGATAAATCCCATTTCTAGGTTTTCCTAAAGAGACCTCGTCAAAGTCAATTGGTTCATAGGCCCCTTTTGCAAGTTGTCGCTTGACAATATAAGGACCATGCCACATGGGTTAAAATTTCTCATCCCCTAGCTTATTTTTAGCTTGATCATAAACCAATACTAGGTCTCCTTCTGAAAAAATACGAGGAGTAACACTTCTATCATATTGAGCTTTCATTCGTTTTGCATGAGTTTCAGTAGCTAATGCAGTAGTGCCTCGATTCTCATCTAATTGAGCTAAGTACAAAAAGTGTTTCTCCTCTTCAGAACTGGCTAGTAGTAACTCTATGGCTATTTGGAGTGATGGTATCTTGCATTCAATCGGTAATACCGCTTCTAAACCATAACCCAGTTGAAAAGGGGTGAAACCTATCGATTCTTTTTCTGAGGTTCGATATGCCTAAAGTGACGAAAAAAGCATGGTATGCCAATTTGATTTATGAATTCTGATGATTCATTTGATCATGGTGACTAAAAATTTATTGATAGCTTCAACTAGACCGTTAGCCTGCGGGTAATATGGTGTAGAACTGTCATGGCACAGGCCAAATTGATCAGTCATTTCGGTCATCATAATGTTTCGAAAATGACTCCCATGGTCAGTAAGTATCGCTTGGGGTACATCGAAACAAGAAATCACATGATTGAACATGAAAGTAGCTATAGTTTTTCCATCTGCTGCAAATGTAGGCATCGCCTTGGCCCATTTGGTAAAATAATCTACTACGAGAATAATATACCCATGCCCCCCAGACGAGTAAGGGTTACATGTAATGAATTCAATGCCCCATTTTTCAAAAGGACCGACAGCAATTATAGGGTGAAGAGGAGCGGCTAGTGCACGCATCGTGCGATCAAATATTTGATAGTTGTGGAATTTTTGGATAGCAGAAATACAATATTTAAATAAGGAAGGCCAAAAATAGCCAGCGCACAATATCTTTTGGTCTGTGGCATACCCAGACATATGACCACCACATGCTCCAGAGTGACAGTCATTTAAAGCCTTTTTAGCTTCGTCAAGAGTGAGACAACGTTGAAAAATAGAGTCTGCACCATGACAGTATAGTGTGTCACCAACAATATGATATTTCTGAGACCGAAAATAGTTTTTCCATCATTGTGACCATGAGAGTTCGGGCAGAAAAGTTTGGGTTTGGAGATAAATGATGATATTTCCATACCAAGGATCGATGGTACTGATAAGAAACACATATTCATCCGCGATAGGATGTTCTGCCATAGTTTCTGTGTCAGTATTTGGGAAGTCACACATAAGTTCAACAAATACCAATGATTTCTTTGATTTGGATTTTTCAAATTCCAAATCAAACTCCTGCAGGATAACAATCCATTTGGATTATTTCCCCCCTAGCATTTTTTTGGTCAAAATATACATCATAGGGTTACAATAAGAAATCATTGTTGTTTTGCATAACAGTATGTAATGACGAAATCGTTGGACCGCTTGAACTGCTGCCAAGGCCAATTTCTCCACATGTGAGTACTTTATTTCGGTCTAATGTAGATTGTGACTGAGATAATAAATTACATGTTCATTGTGAAATTCATCTTCTTGAACTAATACCATGCCAATTGTAGAATTGGAGGCTACTAGATATAAAAAGTAATCCTAGTTGTAATTGGGAGGATGCAATAATGGTGCATGGGTCAATGCATGTTTAAGAGCATTGAAAGATCGATCAACGATCTCGTCCCAAAAGAAAAGAATATTCTGCTTTAACAACCTGGTAAAACCTTTGGTTAACTAAAAATAGTTAGGAATGAATCGACATAAAAAGTTCGCTTTCCCTTGCAAACTTTGGAGTTGGCGAAGAGTAGAAGGAGGAGGTAAATTGACGATAGCCTCAACCTTTGATGGGTCGACACGAATGCCTTCCTTTGAGAAAACAAATCCCATCAATCATCCAGATTCAACACAAAAGACACATTTGTGAGGATTTTGACGAATCCTATAATGCCTACATCTCATAAAGATAGCTTGTAGATGAGTAAGATGATCTGCTCTGCGTGAGGAATGAGTAGGTAAATCATCAAGATAAGGTTGCACAATGTGTTTAATGTCATGAAATGCATAAGAAAATTCCCTCTGAAAAGTTGCACCAACATTATTAAGTCCAAAAGGTAATTTGCAGTAAGAAAAATTCCCCCATGGAAAAATGAAAGTTGTTTTGGGTTGATCAGTAGGGAGTATGTTGATTTTATTGTAGCCTGAAAATCCATCCATAAACGAAAACATTTCACTACCGGCACAATCGTCAATAATTTTATCGATATAAGGGGTTGGATAATTGTCTTTTGTATAAGCTCGATTGATATCCCTATAATCTATACATACTTTTATTGTCCCTTGTTTTTTATTAATAGGAACAATATTAGATTCCCAATCCGTTAAAGGAATTGGATAAATAAAACCTGCACGAAGTAATTTCTCAACTTCTGTTTTAATAGCGGCAACTTTGCGCGGATGTATCTAACGTAATATTTGTTGGACAATTTTAGCATCCGGGTATGTTTAAATTTCATGAACAACAATTGATGGATCGATTCCTGGAATTTCTTCATATTACCAGGAAAAAATGTCACAAAATTCTTGAAATATGGCTTTATATGCTTGGATTTCATCTAGCGTACAATAAGCACCTATATCAATGTTTTCAACAATTCCTGGTTTCATTGAGATGTCAATAGGAACTGTCATAGAAATTTTTTCTAAGTTCGATTCAGAATCAGAATTTGTGAGAGGATTCTGGGGTTCGTTGACATAATCAGCGGTAAAAATGGAGGAAAAATCAGTTTCAAAATGATCGAGATCAGGTAAAAATGAAGATCGATCATGTTGATCTTCCCATGGTAATTCTTCTATAGACAAAAATTCATGAATATGCTCATCAGTATTGAATACTTGTTGAACAAGATCTGGAATTGATGGCGAAGCTAAGCTTGATATCGAAAGTGATTCCTCATTGATCACATTCACTAGATCAGGTTTAGTTGAAGGAGTATCAGAAAATGACTGTACTACCTGATATGATAATTCAAAAGAACTCAAAGGCATTGCGCCATCGAAAGAATCCAGTTCTGAGTCTGAAGGTACTATCCAAGGATCATCAAAGGAAAGAGCACTTGATGTAATCATATTGATATTAGCAATAGGAGGTGGTATGTTGGGAGCAGGTAGGTAAAAAGTTCCCAGTACAGCAGAATCTTTAAGTAAACCTACTCCAACATCTTTATAAGGGATAGTTGATTTTCTGACATGTTGGATACTATCAGTAGTGGCTAGATCAGATGAATAATATGAGAGTTGATCTATTTTAATGATCTTTCCTTGATGAGGAAACATGATGAGACAAAATACCGATGATATGACAGTAGTCATGGCATAAGACCAACTGCGACCTAGGAGAAGGTTGTAATCCAGAGGGGCATCAACCACTTCCACATCTAGATTAATGGTTTTTCCTTCGACCTCTATAGGTAGATCCTGTAAAATACCATACGGATGGAATCCTCTTCCATCAAAATATTTGAGGATAGTCGGTGATTGGTTACGTGTCGGAGAACCAAGTGATTTCCAACATTTTAACGACATGATACATGTAGAATCCCCTTCATCAACAACAGTACAAAAGCAACATTTTTTTTTGACTATTACTGGAATTTGAAAAGCCATTTGATGGGTAGGCGAGGTGTAAAATTCTCTAAATCAAAGATCATTAGGTTCGAATCCCGAAGGTCTATGGCTCCTATGGCTGACAATAATAATTTTCTTTGTGTTGGACATGATTGCAACACTTCCAAAGTCAACATTGCTGAAGGGGAAATCACCAAGTCTTCAACAATATTGTAATTTTGAGCAGCTCTCACATGTGGATTGAAAGCTGATTTATGAAGTACACCTTTAACAGGTAGTTTGATTACTAAGTCAGGATTTGGTTTCTCGATCTGTAGCAGATCAAAAACTGAGGGAGATGTAGTTGATGTTGAATTAGAATATTCTACTTCTTTACCACCGACAGGATTTGTACTACCATAATATTGTGATCGTGTCGCAACCATCAAGATATCTTCTAGCATATTCGAGGAAGATCCAATCATGTTACTATCTTGAGTAGGAAAGGGATCCTTCAAGACAGCAGGTATGGGCGAACCCTTAAAAAATTTCGGTACCTCAGCTCTATGCGGGCACTCTTTAGTAAAATGATCCTCATCACAGATTAGACAAGCATAATGAGGTTTTCATTTCTCATCAGTTGGTTCAGTTTTATCGTTTTTATCCTTTGAAGTTGATTTTTTTTTTTATTCTTACCTTTATTCTTACCACGAGTTTTAGGTTTGGTTGTAGATAATTCTACAACATGAATATCGGTGGAAGTTTCAATGGAAGAATCTCCTTTTGGTGAATCGGGTAAATTTATAATAGGAGAAGTCATTTTGGAAGATTTCTTCTTACTCTTGCTAGTATTAATAGAACCAATTACACCATCAGCGACATGAGATCCTGAAGGAGTTGTATTTAACCGATAAGGTCTTGGTAAATCAGGGATTTTATCATACAAAGTACCTGACTGTGTATATACAAGGTCAAGGTACTGAGCTTGA
This sequence comes from Pinus albicaulis, assembly GCA_034641835.2. Lineage (NCBI taxonomy): Eukaryota > Viridiplantae > Streptophyta > Pinopsida > Pinales > Pinaceae > Pinus > Pinus albicaulis. The sequence goes on along the minus strand of CM076582.1, from coordinate 666,214,049 downwards.
GCAATGAGTTTCTCTTCTGTAACAATGCCTCCTTTGGCAAAATCTTCAGTAATTTTGGGCAATAATGATTTGATAAACCATTCAGCCAAAATTTGATCCAGAATAAAGAATTTCACTAAATCTCTCTTATGTCTCCATTCATGAATGTGATCAGATATGTACGTAGACGTAGATTGTTTTAATGAGGTCAAAAATTCTGTACCATTGTCGTATCTGACAGGTAACTAAAAATGGGTTAAGAAAGCAGTAGCTAGTGCATTAAAATTATTAAATGAGCCTCATGGTAACTCAATGTACCATTTGGTAGCTAGACCAATGAGAGTTCTCTCAAAAAGATGTAATCGAATAAAATCATCGATTAGTGAATTGGACGCACACCAGAGGTGATAATTCATAACATGATTAGATGGATCTTCTCCTGACTTACCTTCAAACTTTGGAATATCACTGGGCAACTTATTAGGCATCGACGACCAATATAGAAGATAAAATATGGGATCATTCGTAAGGCGTGATAGATCAGGTAAATCTAAAATTGCTATGAATGGTAACCGAAGGCTAGGGTCTTGATAACCTTGTGTGATCAAACCAGTTCCAGGAGGAAGATATCCAAGATATCCTAGAATTGGATGCGCATTGGGAATTGTGAAACCTCCTAGATAACCAGGATTAACGGGACCATACTAGGGTTGTTAAGGTACTTGATAAGTATACCAAGGATACAGATGATACTGATATGTTGGATTTTGTGTAGTATTTCCAAATTGATACTGCCCCTAGTACGGTTGATAAGTAAATTGTGGTTGACTAATAAGAATCATACTTGTACCAGATTTTCATGTATGCATCTAGACCATATTATAAACTGTAGGTCCTGATTGTGGCATAGATACTTGAGGAATTTGTACTAATATAGGGGTAGTAGAAACATGAGCTGCAGATAATCCAGAAATAGGTGTGGTAGGTTGAACAAAAGTTGCAGTAGCAGCAAAAGTTTGAGGTGGAGTTCTAGGTGTACTATGCCTAGGCTGCTGAACAGAACCAGGTGTAGAGACTTGAACAATAGGCTGGAAAGGTTTCCGGGTTGGACTAGAACCTATGGGCTGTCCAGGTTGATTAGGTAACTGCACATTGGGTTGTAAATTTTTTTGAATTTGAGATGGATCCCACACCATATTAATTCTAGAATATTGACCCATAGAACATTGTGCATATGAAGGAACATAACCAAGTTGAATGTAAGTATAATAATTAACTGGAAAATTCCCATCTCCTTGTAATAATGGTTGACCTGAAGGAGGTTGAAAACCTTGAGCTAGGTACTAACATTGAGGTTGATATTGACTTTGACGCATGTATTGAATCTGGGGTTGATATTGACCCTGAGGTGTGTATTGAATCTGGGGTTGATATTGATCCTGAGGTATGAACTGACTCTGGGGTTCATATTGAACTTGAGGTATGTATTGTCCTTGAGGTTGATATTGACCTACAAGTTGACCTCTAGGTGGTAAAAAATTACCCTGAGGTTGCCCTCCGAGCGATAATTGACTACCTTGAGGTTGCCCCCCAGGCAGTAATTAACTTCCTTGAGGTTTCCCCCCAGGTGGTAACTGACTTCCTTGAGGTTGAGGATTTGGAATATTTCTAGAAATCATAAAAATATGCTATGTGTTCAACGTGCCAGTGTTTTTTCCATTCGTACCAGATGATAACATTTGTTCAATTGGTTGAGAAGCTGCTCCTGAGAAGGTACCAGAGAGCGACTTGTATCCCGGAGGAACAGATGAACCACCATATAAAAATGTTTCTGGAGATTCAGAAAACATAGATGACTCACCTAACATAACTAATGAAGGTTGATAGCCTCTTGGTGTAGGGAAAAAAGGAATTTGGGGTGGTGAATAAGTAAGACCTGCGTTTTGTAAAAAATATGTCAATGATAAATACCAAGCGTCAGTTCTAAAAGGACTGTAGAATATTGATTCACGCTCTCTAAGATTCAAAGTTTCTTGGTTTTCGGGAAGAACTACGTCTTCGTCTGGACCAACAATTTCTTCAATACATATGAGATCGGAAGGAAGGTTTTCGGTAACGCGATGTCTTACTCTAGGTGAATCAGGATCACTAGAAGTCAGAGTAACAAATCCTGAAGATTATTCTAATATAGCAGGTTCAGTTTATGGCTCAGAAATTTCAGGTTATTCAACTAATTCACTGGTTGGAGAAGCAATGTCAGTGATTTCAGAAATTAAAATTGGCTCTTGAATATATTGTGTTGTTTTTTATTGATTTACTTCATGTAATTAGGATGAGTAATTATGGATGATTCTCCTGGTTTTGTCAATATAATTCTACTGATACTATGTAGTACCAGAGCTTTCAGTCCTTCAAGTCGGCTTGGTGTATACTTAGGGGGTTTCCCGTGAAGTCTACACGATTGTCTTGGTAATTCATCCACGATTAAAAATTATTAATCACATGCAATCAAAGAAAATTGCAATAAAAAATCATAAAGTCATTAAGGAGAGAATCAAATGATAAAACACTTATAAAATCTAGGAGATCAAACCACACACAAACATTATATTCCCACACTAAAAACACTATTTTGTGATGAAATCCAACATCGTAGTATTTTAATGTAGAAATGGCGGTTGGAACAGCTACCCCGACAACCTGCTTAATGAAACAAACCGGTGCAAGTTTCTCCACTTAAACCATCTCGAGTGAAGATAACCCTCTAGAGATTCCAAGTGAGTCTAGTCGACATCTTCTCTAGGTACAGTGAGATCTTTCCTCCACCGTCACCTTAGGAAAAAATATTAAAGTATATGGCCACTAAGATTACCAACGGGAACAAATATACCTGGGGGAACAGTCTACGATCCGATATATGCTCAAGGGTAGAGTAACAAAGCTCAATCCCCTTGAAGGATCCTTGACATAATCCAAGGTATACCGAAAAGTGACCCTAGGCTCCTTGACAATGGTCAATCTTAGGTTTACCGTTCTTAATACATGCACATCTTCTATCATTCCCAATGAGATAGAATTGATCACCTCACTAGTTCGGATATGATCTCGTGCTTGAATCCTTTAGAAGGAGCTTCCCAGATCATACAAGCTACTATTGGATTTTTGCTACCGCAAGATTGACTACCTATTTATTTTAATTTTCTCAGAGAGTTGATTGCTCCCTACTCCAAGACACTAGCCTAAGCTATGTTGGTGAAAAGAGTCCTAGAAATATAAAAATTACTAGATTGATTTTAATTTAAGCGTTTCTTTTAATAGGCTGTTTCTTAGGACAATAGGTGTGAAATTGAACTTTGATGATATGTAGTGACCTGACTCAAAACACACTAAAATTTCATATATTATGAGAAACAATTCATTTCCTTTTGATGAATTCTATCTAAAAGAAAGAGTTGAGAGATGCAATCTTTTAAAACAATTCTTTCCTTCAAAACAAGAACATATGAAAATAAATCTTATCTTATGAGAACTGAGAATGATCAATTGCTCAAAAAATAAATCCCTTTACTCTTCAAGATCAAAACTACAATCAAACATTCTCCAAAAGAAAACTACAATTTTTAGAAATAACACTGAAAACTAAAAACACTAATTTTGAGATCTAAAAATTCTAAGAACTAAATCTGAAATCAAAACCTTAAATATTTTGAGGACGTTTTGCTTAGTTTGTATTCTAACTAAGAAATCCTTTGCTGAAATCAGCAAAAACTCAGAAACATCCAATTATGGTTTTTTAAGTGAAATGCAAAACTTAATGAAAAAGTTTTTTAAAGATTTGCAAATGAGAACATGGGATCTAATTCTCATAAAGCAATTTCTGCTACGAAGTCAAAGAGTTAGCAAGAAAACAGTGAACTACCAGTGATATAAGGTATATAGAGGTTTCTGATATTTGAGTGACAAAAAGACAAAGCAAAAATCACTTATAACATGTAGATCTTATAGAAAATCATTCAAAATGTAAAAAATCTGAAAGAAACTCTTATACAAAGCTTTCTGACAGAAAATACAAGTCTAGGTATATACTAAGAATCTTGCAAGCCGATCCTAGAAAAGAGAATTTTAAGTTTTTCAAAAAATTTCTCAGGGTCCGCAGGTTTTAGTGTAAACAGGTTCGGTGCCGCACTATGTATACAGAAAAACAACAGAGATGACCACACTATGCCTAAGGACAAAGTGCGAAGACTAGAAAACTTAAAGAAAAATAAAAAATTCTAAAGCACTTTTTAGGGATTCTATAGGAATAAATTACCCAAGCCAGTATCAATCAATCAAAATCAGAAAAATAATTGCATAAGTAAAAGATAAAAGAAAACTAAGTTCAAGATCCATTCCCCAGTGGAGTCACCATTTTGTTGGACAGATAAATCATTCTTGCGGACAAGACAAATCTCCCTAATATCCTACGATAACTAGAAACAAAAAGACAGATGTAAACTAATTTCTCTAGATTATATTTGATCTAGAATTATCTATAATGCAGGATTTAGGACTTACCTGTAGTCCAGCGCTGATCATAGTCTTTTTTCCTATCACTTTGAATACGTCTCCTTTTGGGATCTGCACTCAAAAACATGAAAGAATCAGAAGCACTTGCATAATATAGATTAATTCATAAACCATAAGCCTATCTTGACGATCAAGGAATTCAAGAAATAAGCCATTTAAATAAACAACTCATTGAGAAAACATGATCCATTTTTATTATCTTTGATGAAAGAAGGAGCCTTACAACCGTTTTCACCTTGATGTCGTACAGGTCCTTCCGAGGTCCAGAAAAAGCATTTCCTCTACTTTGACAAGCCTTTTCACTCTCTCGACTAACATATACATGAGTGTGTAATCATTCCCATATGGTAATCAGTTAAGAGAGTCTAATTTTTTCCAACAATTCTCCTCAAAAAATATCAAAGCCTAACTCCCCTTGAGGCTGAACTATGGCCTCAATTTATAGCAAAATAGAAGAGGTTTCAGCTCCAAATAAGAGGGGATAGAATCCTCTTTCAAGGGATTAAGTTCCACATACCAAGGTGTAGGCTCCTTTAATGGAGGGATGAATGTACATGAAAGGAGAGAACTTTCCACTGAATAATTGCTTCCAGAAGCTTCCAGATTCAACCAGCTGGGCTTCCAAATTTTACTTCCACCTTCACTTTACCTTTTATAGGAATTCACACCTTTAATGAAGAAAAATTGTGGTCGGTTCCACATGTTATAGAACAAACAGATGCGGCACTGTAGGTAATACTAAGAGAAAGTGCGGTACAAGTATTTTAATGACTTTTATAAGCTTTTCTCTTAATTTCAAGACTTCGTTTTAGGAACTTGATGTTTGTAGACTTCTAAGGGAGTATTGTATGAGTAATGATGAACCCATACAGATAGTAAAATGTCATGGTGAAAATTTTAGTGTAACAATTACCCTCTTCCCAAGATGGATCAAATTATGCAAAATATTGTTGGCTCTCAAAGAATGTCTATGCTTGATGGTTTCCCAGGATACAATAAAATATTAGTACATCTAGAGGACCAAGAGAAGACTTCTTTTACTACTCCATTGATCATAACCTTAGTATTTAGCTAAAAAAACAAAGTGCTCAGAAATTATCCAAACTAGAATGACCAGATAGAGCTCGTCACCAAGATTCCAACGCAACTCGTTTCACCAAAATCTAAGTTTGTATGAGTAAGTTATGGTATGTTGTTCATTTTCCCAAACAGGTAAAAATTGTGCAGAACAATGAGAGACTGATGACTTGTCAGTCTAGTCAGCACCTCAAGAATCTTCAAGGAATATTCTCTAGATTTTAGCCAATGACACTATGACAAGATTCATCATCAGATTTTCCAATGTTGCTTGGGGAAGTTGAATTTTTACTCCTAGTCCTAAGTTTGGAATTTCTTTTGTGGTGGATATTATTCTAATGGTGGAATTTTTGGAATGCAGAAGGGCCACATGGCGCAGACAAAGGATGCCATGTGCCCTCCCCAATGGCAAGGTTTGATGGCAATTAAGTTTTATGCAAGGTCAAATTTGGGGGCATATATATATATATATATATATATATATATATATATATATATATATCTGCGTGTGTGTGTGTGTGTGTGTGTTTTATACCAAGGTTGAACCATAATAATGGGGCGCAATATATATTATCCACATATCATTTTAAACGAAGGTCCAAACCTTTTTTTCATACAATTTTTTTTTATAACGGGGGTCGGGTCAAACCCACGACCACCCGCACACAACACCAAGGCTTTACTACCATACCATCCACATGATCCATGTAATACATAGGATCCCACCACTAATTAAATATTTTCATTGCCGAGCTTCGGGGTTCGGAGGGGGCCAACCCCCTCCCACATGTCTGTGCACCAAAACCAAGACCCAAGACAGATCTGGCGGGAATATTTAAATGGGATTAATCCATGATTATAACTGCTAATAATTCCACTAATCCGGGTTAGCACCATAACCCGCGATTAGTGCTAAAAACATGATTTTTCACTAATAATATACTAACTGCACTTTAACTCGTGTTTAGCGATAATTAAGTGAAGTTTATCCTTAGCGTATATTTTGGCAGAGCCTCTAGATGCAGCGGAATCTTCACATTTAGTGGAGTTAACTGGTAGACTTCCAGAATTAGTGGAGAAAAATTAGGAAAAATTGGTTTGACCATAACTAAGGAAATTTTCGACCAATTTTGGCTTAGGAAGAGTCATTCTTGGTATATTTTGAAATTTTGGAGACATTAGAGTAGGTTGCAAAGAGAACATGAGACTATAAACATAAATTTTTCACAATTGAAGCTAATACAAAGGCACACAATATGAAGTTGTACCAAGGAGATGTAGCCCAGGAGGGGTGAACTCCTTCTTAAAAAACTTGTGTATTTGTCTATGTTATTTTTTTTTGCTGTGTTTTTATATTTTTTTGTTCAGCATTGAGTTTCCATGATTTTAAGTTAATGAAATACACTTAATCTCATCAAGTTTAATGAATTTTCAATAATAAACACATGTATAAGCCCTTGCATAAGGAGAAAATCAAAGCATTTTCATGTTAATTCTGAAACTGATATTAGCACAACATTATCTAACAATCAATTTCAGATCAAGTTGGTATCAAAGCACAAAGTTGCGAAAGGTTATTTTCTTGCTTTGCTTGAGATTGTGCAAGAAGGGTTATAATAGTTGCAATTTTGGGATGCTTACAAGGTTGAAGTTGCAGAGAAGAGAGGGGAAGCTATTGGTTGTTAGTCTTGAGATTAGGACAAGAATAAAGAGAGTTGATAAAGAAACATATTCACCCAAATTTCCAATCAAAGCTACACTTGAAGCACCTCAAGTTCCATCTCCAATAGTTGAGATTGAGAAGGTACAAATTGCATAAGAAGCTGAAGTGATTGAAGAGGTACAAGCATCAGAGTTTGATCTTGAATCCTTATCCATTATGTCAAGAGTTGGAGAGATTCATGGAAATTCAAAGGAAGAGGATGTCAAGAGAAACTTCAACGAAATTCAAAGAATGGTTAAAATCATGTTTGATGCATTCACTACAGAAAGAGCAAGAGAAGGTTCTAAGCCTCTACATGGAGAAGGATCTTCAAATTGTAAGAAGGATGAAGAGAAGAGTTCAAAAGGAAGTGGAGGAAATCCACCTCCATCTCCAGCATCCTCATCCTCATCATAATCATCAGCATCTTCATCTTCCACTTCCAACACAAAAACCACCCACACTCATTCAAAAATCCCAAAAGGAAAAAATCCATTACTCAAGTTGGACATCAAGTTTGAACTTCCCATGTAAACTGGTGAGGTAAATACAGAGAAGTTAGAAAATTGGATCCGTCAATTGGAATTATATTGTAGAATTTAGAATCTACAAATGGATGACATAAAGATCTAATTGGCTTCATTAAGGCTAGAAGGAGAAGAACTAGTTTGGTGGGAGGCAAAGACTCAAGAGGAAATGTGAATTAATTGTAAGATATCCATTTCTTGGGTTGAATTCATTTCTTCCATTAAAAGAAATTTTTATCCACTAGGCTATATCCAAAATAAATAATGAGTTGGAAAAACTTTAGGAAACTCAAAGACCAAACTATTCAAGAGTACACTCAGAATTTTAGAAAGAGGGCTTTGTTGTTAGGAGTAAACTTGAATTCACAAGACATGCTCTTGAAATACATTGGGGGTTTACATTCCTACTTGAAACACACTATCCTTTTGTTTAACCCAAAAAACTTAGATGAAGTATGTGTGCAAGCCATGCATCTTGAAGCAAGGGGAAATAACATTCAGGAAGAGGGTAGTAAGAAGAAGCCATTCAAGGGTAAGGGAAAAGAGAAGGGAGGATTATGGAAGGGAAAGAAGAATGCAAGAATCAAGAAATAAGGGGAGAAACATGAGAATTATAATGTAATGTATTGGTTTATAAAAGTTATTTCCAGAAATTGTATTCAGAAAATACCAAAAATAAACAAAACTAAAACCTACACATGCAGATCATTTACTGAATAGTACACTCATGCAACAAAGCGACACATGGATTTTTGGACATAAGTCCCTGGCAAAACGCAAAGCGGGAAAATCGGTGCAACATATATGAGGGTTTATTATTAAGTAGTTTTGAGTACATAAAATCTGGGTTCCAAGCTTGGAAAACCCAAAAGAGAATAAAATATATCAAATCTGCAGCTAACCTGAAGATATACCCTGAAACAAGATTTATAGGGCTCAGCCCAAATCTAACCTTAGAAACCCTCAATTTTGCTTCTGAAGCCATAGTGTTGCCCTAAAGATCCTATGTCAGCCTCTGCATGTCCCTAAGAGGGCCTGTGTCACCCCTAGAGGGTCTACACTGCCCCTACGCTACCTCTGCAAGGCCAGTGTCAACCCTGCGTGGCCCTAGCTACCTTTGCGTTGCCCCTATTAGACTACATGGTTCTGAAGCCCCTCTGTGTTGTCCTTGTTGTTGCTCCTCTTGCCTCTTGTTGTCTCTTGGCCCTGGAATCAAATAATTCCCTTGGCCAATGCTACCCGTCATTGCAAGAAATTCCTCCAGAAATTCTTAGCAAACCTGCCTTAGAATTCCAGATCTATTCCTCAGTTATACCAAAATTGTGTGTCTCCAACTGACCCTCGAGCCTTTCTCTTATACTTTTTCGTTGAACCCTTCAATGGCCAAGATTAAATCATCCATCAATGGATGAGATTAAAATACTTCTTGATCCATGTGACTTAAGACAATTTCAGCACATGTGTTAATTAATTCACTGTAATTATTTTATTTTCCTAAGTTAGACTTAGGAAATCCATTAAAAATAATTAATTATTTGAATAACTTGAACACCAACTAAAATTTCTCAAATCCATTCATGGGTCTTGTAGATGAAGTGTACTCTAGTCCCTCCACAAAAAATTGGGATATATAGCACAAGTGATGCTACCCCAAATACACAAAATCTCAACACTCCCTCTTAGCATCACGAGTGTGCTCTAGCAATACATCACACCATGCATTACAAGATCTTGAGTACTCAATCTGTACTTGTGATGCTTGGCCTGTTTCCCTCCATCTACTGCACTGCTTCTCTCTGCACTACTACCCATGCCACTACCACATCTGTACTACATCTCCCTCTCAAATTGTTGCATCATGCTGCCCATAGCACTGCCACTGCTAATTGTTGCACTACAACTCAGTTGTTGAGAAGTAAGAAACTAAAGACTCTTCCCAACTACTTGACATACAATTAAAATTTCCCTCCACCACTAAAGCTCCCTGGATGCTGAATCACAATGTCCACCTAGAAACACTTCCATGCTACAACACTGCAATGCGTGAGCCTAGCCTCTCTGCGCTGCTAAAGTCTGTTGGCTTTAGTGGTCTTGACCCAGGTTCGAAGGTGAAGGTTTGTCAAAAAACCCCTATACTACTGACCCTTTCCGAAATGGCCTACTTGCACAGGCCAAGGTCTCACCCGAAGTAGTATGGGAGGGTGTTGGAACCAGGTTTCCACACCCTGAGAGAGAGAAGGTAATTTGGGACAGATCTAGGCTGCAACGTATTAGAATCGCACAGAATGAGTCTATTCGCAGCTCTTTTAATAGTGTAATCAACATACAACCATAAAAAAGTTGTCATATCTAATCAGTACAATTTCATCCATGTTCGCATTACCTAATACCATCACAGAGCGCTATAATCGCAGCCAATATCAGATCACATATACACTCATGCCAATTCCAAAACATAGATATATTCACAGTTTAAATAAATATCACAGACACACTTCAGTATTAAACACAACCAATTCAGATAACACACTGATACTTCAACTATACTTCGCATTTATTAATATAAAAGATCCACTTACAACCCAACCATAGCCCATGCGCATAGCCTAGCGGGGTCCGCACACAGCAGGACTGAGGATCTCCGTGCACATAGAAGTCATGAGTCCTTACCCAAAGAAACCCAAATAGATCTTAATAGTTCGCACATAGCATCTATCTATTGACTTTCTTAGTTACTAGACCCACCTATCTATCTATTTATAATATCATAGCCTTCACTATCCTATGGTCTGGAAACCGTGGTTTTTAGACCCTAGAGCTACCCTTTAACCCATTACAAAATATTAGGGCTTTGACCCACCCCAAAACCCCTATGTAGGACAGAATATTACAAAATTATGCAAAAAACACAGGTTAGGGAACCCTATTCCAACAGGCCCCCAACACAATCTTGTGACTCATCCTGAGTCACTACGGCCATGGGGTTTTCATTTTCGCCTAAAGCTGCTTGATCACATCAACCAGTAGGGGCAACACACCTTCACTCTACGGAGTAGCATTCTGAGCAATCTCTACCAACTTCTACAAAGTTGGACCTTCTGTAGTAGCAGTGATGCTCTTCAAAGTCTGGTTCAGCTGCTTAGCTGCGATATTGATGTCTTGAGAGAGCTTGAGGGCTTCATTGGCCGAAGGCTTGAGGTGGTCATTGAGAACCTTCTTTTTATGGTGGAGCTCTTCAATGTCATATCTAAGTTGGTGGCTGGTACACAGTCATGCCAAGCGATGAGCGGGGATCAAGGATGACATAGTAGCCTCGCGTTGTTCAAAATCTTCCTCCTTCTAGTGTAGTTCTTGAGTAAAATCTCATAGGAGGGGGTCACGTTGCACCTTATACCACAGCTGCATAGATGTCTCCAACAGCACCGCACCCTGAGAAATCTGAGTTGTGATAGTATTGGTGGCCTCGGTTACTAGCGCGACTCGCTGGGCTCTTACCTCAGGTGAATTTTATGGCTGCAACTTGGCCTGTTAAGCTGCAATATGTTGTTCCATATCTGTCTTCACAACCTGAATCTCGATCCTCGAAGCCTTTAGTGCTGCAACAAGCCCCTCAATCTTGGCCTAGGGGTAGCAGAAGTCGGGATATCCTCAGTGACATCTGTGCAAATCCTACTAATTAGGCGTTCCAACTCTGTCTACTACATGGTGGCAAGGGTGTATGAAGCCTGTGCCTGGGTTACTTCAACAGTCTTCTCCACAATCGTCTTCTCAGTTGTACTGAGCCGCTGGTGCACTTAGTGGTCTCTGTGTTGAATTTCTCGAAAAGGGATGCATGGAGGACCTACAATGGTTCATGTGGTATTTGGGCTAAATCCAACTGTACCTCTGTGTAGGCTTGGAATTGCATGCCTAAGTTGGGTGGGCTCAGCATTAGGGCTGCACCTCGTACAGGGAAAAGGCAGATTTTTGTTGTAATGATCAATGCACTACTTGTTGCTAGGGGCGACCTTGCCTGAATCATACTCGTTTGCAGCGTTTCAGTCTTGAACTGTAGATCATGGAGCTCAACCTGTAGTGTATCAACCATAGCCTTCTATTTCTCTTCCAGATCCAGCCATTTATCTTCTACAGTGAGGGTGACTGCTTCTGTGATATGCTCCAGGTCCTCTTCTATCAGAGTAACTCCTGTGTCTCCTTTCGGTCATTGAGCTTGTTGCTTCTTCTGTGGTCCTTTAACAGGGTCACCATTCTGTTTTGTGCCCCGAGGGGAGTCAACACCTACCACATCCAAACCCTTTGCGCCCAGATCTTGCTACGAATCCTTCTATGATTCCGAGTCGACTCCCTTCCCACTACTGTTGCCCTGTCCTTCCTTCTGTGATTCTGGGTCCACTCCCTTCCTAGTACTCTTTCCCTTTCCTCTGGTCACTTTGGTGGTGGTAGGAAGGGTGACCTTTGTTGTGCTCGTACCTGGAGTGTCTTATGTACTGGATTTGAAGCCTAATTTCCAATGCGGAGGCCAAGTAGCAATAAGGCGATCCACCTCCTTGTCAGCGACCATATACGAGAGTGATACCCATGTAGAGTCCTTGCAGCCCTTGATCTGTATATTGTGCATCGTTACTTGGAGCTATACCATGCTCTTGTACTTTTCATAAATTTCTGGTGAAAGGCGTAGGCGGGAGTGAATGGAAACTGCAACGCTGCCCTGAAATAGGACCCAGAATAGCTTATTATCTTCTATTCACTTTTCATTCTTCGAATTCCATAGATTCGCATACCGTGCCACTTCACACATATTCGACTCTAGCTCGGGGAGGACCGAATCTTTTGGGGCTTCCCATGTGACCAACGTGATGAGGAGAAACAACCAGGAGTAACAAAATGCCCTTACATGATCCTAGGCTTCGTGCACGTTCTCCAGAAATTCAGTGCACAGGAATTGGGACTAGTTGAAGTAGACCCCCTTTTTGCAACAACTGGCCAACTGGATGACATATGTAGGGACTGTGGCAACCTAGCACTTGTGCATCATCTTGCATACTAACAACAAGGTACCCATGCACACACCGAGGTCTTTGATAGTGCTAATCATGAACCCCCTAGTGTTCTGTTCAACATGATAATCCTCACGCACCTTATCAGTGATTTGTTGGTCATATTTCTTCCCGACACGTTCCATGGGATTCATCCCTTTCACGGGCAGACCAGTGATACAGTGAATTAGTGTTGCATATATGGGAATGTGGTCCTGAATCCATAAGTAGCCCTCATGGACCAGGGCGAGAAATTGTCGCACAATCCTGTTAATGATATTGTAGTGGCTAAAATGAGGCATCTGTAGCAAGTTTAATAACTCGGACCTAGCTAATCCACTTGCCCATGGCATAGGGACTACCTTTAGTACATCATACTCCAATACCCTCTCCAGATACAATTCTGGTGCCAGCTCGGGGAAGGCCTCTAGGTTTTCTATGTCATGATCATTGAACTTGACCATGTGGAGTTTTCCAAAGGAGTCTCCAATGATGGGGACCTCACCCAAAATTAGGGGCATTTGTGGATAGGCGTGCATCCCATCGAGATTCAAGGGTGTGCACACCGAGGGCCTGCGAGGCTGCACATAGGGTGGCAGCCAGATTATTGGTTCAACTATCCGGGCCTCTTCCTGAGTAGACAGAGGTCTCTCTGATGGATTGGGTGAACGTGCCTGTGGCACCATTTTTTGGGATTTCACGTTTCGAGGGGAATCACGTGGCTTCACCCCAGCCCCCTTTGTAGGTTTCCCTGACCCTTACTCCTATCCTTTTCCCTTCCCCTTCTTCTTTTCTTTGCTTTGTGTGGACATAACCTCCCCAAATTCAGGGGTGACTTCTAGTACTTCCTTATATTATTTCTTCGTCAAGGCCACACTCTAGGAATATTCAGTGGGATTAATCGTAGTCATTCTTGTGCAAAAATAAACTCAGGGTGGCTACTATCAGAGGGGGAAGCATGCTTAGCCATGAACAAAGCACAATAGCCACAGACTCTCACAAAGTATAAAATGCTCAAGATACACAAAACCCTCTTCTAATCTATCCTTCTGCTTTTATATCCTTGTAGTTCAACCAATAGTTGGGTGAGGCTTATCAGAAACTTACCATCAAGTAAATGGTAAAAAATCTTCAGAAATCGCCTCATTAATTGCCGACTGCCCACTCCTTTCAATGGTAAAATTTTCTTTTTACCTAGTTTTACTGTTCCAATGGCTATTTTTCATAGTTTTAGATTAACCCTATGCTTAAAGTGCACCTCCTGTGCTCTGAGCGCACCCCTACACTCCCAGCACACCTCTCCGTGCTTCCAGACCTGTGATTGATACCTGCGTGTACCACAGACTTTCCTGCGTGTATTTCACCCCATAAATCTACTTCGGACATATATTCATTTGATCTAGTATGGTTTGAGCCGGCTGCCATTGACATATCCTAGTACCATATCACTGTGCAAGGTGGCTAACCGGACCGCTCCTCCGTCAGTAATTTCTTTTACCATATAGGGGCCTAGCCAATGCTAACGAAACTTCCCTAGGTGTTTCGCAAACTAGCTATCATATAGCAGGACCAGTTCTCCCTCCGCAAATGTCTTTTTTCGAATATTTTGATCATGCCATGCCTTATCCTGGGCCTTCTGAACTTGCTGATGGAAGTTGGCAATGAAACTTTCTTCCTCAAAGGCTACAAGTTGCGCTAACCGCCCCACCATTATATCAGGCTCCACCATGTTGGTGAAGGCTACGATGCGCAGGCTATGAACAACATACTCAATGGGAATAATGTCCTCGTTTCCATAAACCATCGAAAATGGTGTTTTCCTAGTCAACTTCTTGCAAGTGGTTCGATAGGTCCACAGGACTGACAGGATGTGCACGTCCTAGTCACTGCGATCGACATTACAGACCTTGGTCAGTGACTACTCCAAGATTTTATTAAAATCTTCTACAGCTCCATTTTCCTATGGATGATACATGGTGCTTTTCACGTGGTTGATCCGAAATTCTTCTTTCAAGGCCTGTATTGTTTCATTAACAAAATGCATACCTCTATCGCTCATTAACATCTTTGGACAACAAAACCTAGTCAGAATATGTTCAAAAATGAAGTGCATAATAGTATCTGCAGTGCAGTCCTTCACAACTTCTGCCTCAACAAATATAGCTACATAATCAGTCGCAGTGATGATGTAGTGCACGCCTTCTTCTTTCCTTGTAGGTTGATGTGCCCAACAAAGTCGATGGCCCATTTGTAAAACACTTGCATGGACATTTGCAGTTGCAAGGGAATTTCATCTCTGCACGATGGCCTTCCTATCCTTTGGCACGTATCGTAGGCTTTGCAATAGTCATGAGAGTCACTATGTAGTGTGTGCCACCATAACCCAGCTCTCAATATCTTCTGCACCATTGATTTTCCAACATAGTGACCTCTTGCTATGCCCCCATGGGCTTCTGCTAATATGGCATGCCTTTCATACTCCAACATGTATCTTCACAGCACCTCGTCCACCCCCAGCTTATACAGATGGCCTGCAATGATGGTAAAATATGTTGCATGGGTTACCAACTCTTTCTTTTGTTGTATCAAATACTTTGCAGCCGCCATCCCCGTAGTGAAGAACTGAATGAAATCGGTGAAGTGCACATCACCCACCTTAATCGTGAACAACTACGCCTCGGGCAGTTCTTCTTCTAGGTTAGTTGGTTCCTCACCGCTCTTAATTCAGGATAATTGGTTTGGCCCAACATTCAACTTCCACGGCTTCACGATGATATCAAAGTCCACAGATTCCCCCCCCCCAACATAGGCTTATTCACTAGGTACTTCAAAGCCGAGTGATTTGTAAACATCTTGAAGTGCCCTCCTAACAGATAGTTCCAGTATTTTTGCAGGGCATATACCATGGCCAACCCCTCATGTTTAGTAGTGGAATAGTTGCGCTCTGCACCAGAAAGTTTCCTAATAGCAAATGAAACTAGATGGTCAATGTGTCTATCTCTAGGCTGCATAAGGACAGCTCCTAGGGCAATCCCTGACACATCTACGTGAACATGGAAAACCTTCACCCAGTCAGGAAATATGAGGATGGGCGCAGAGACCATCTTCATCTTGAGTAGTTCGAAGCTCTTCTGACACTCCTCATCCCAAAAAAACGAAATGTCCTTCTTTAGAAAATTCTCCATAGGTGCTGTGATCAACGCGTACCCTTGAATGAACTTCCTGTAGTAGCCTGTATGACCAATGATAGAGCGTAGTTTTTTTTTAGTTGTAGGTACTTCCAAGTTGATGACAACTGCTATCTTGGCGGGGTCAACCATCAATCCTTGTTGACAGAATATGTGACCAAGCAAGATCTCGAAGGGTACACAAAATATGCACTTCTTGATATTCAGGGAAACCTGGTGCTTTCTACAAGCATCCAGCATCATGCGTAAGTTTTAGATGTGCTTCTTTAGCAACCCGAAGATGGTCCAGTCATCAAAATATACCTCCAAAAACTTGTGGATAAACTCCATGAATACTGCAACCACTACCCGTAAAAATATGGTAGGGGCATTATTGAGCCCAAACAGCATGATAGTGTACTAAAAATATCCACATTCAATGGTGAACATAGTTTTGCTGCGATCTTCAGGTGCGATCCTGATCTGATGGTAGCCCGAAAATCCGTCCGTGAACAAGTACGCTTCCTGCACCCCCCACACTATCAAGGATTTTATCTGAGAATGGAATAGGAAAGGGATCATGTACGCAGGCATCATTCAATTCTCACAAGTCAACACAGATCTGTATCTCTCCCTTAGTATTTTTCTCCTGAACCACCATAGGACTTACCCAATTTGACTGTTCGACTGGTTTGATGATACCTGTAGTGAGCATTTTGTCAATTTATTCCTTGACCTTTTGTTTATACTTGGGGTTTAACCAGTAAGGGCGCTACTTCACAGGGCATGCATCTGGTTTTAAAGTGATGTGCATGACCCCCAGGTCCCTTGTAATCCCTTTGAGTTCCGAGAATTTTGTAGGAAACAGGTCCTAGTACTCCATGAGGAGTTCTGCAACTTTTCCCACTGTATCATCATCCCAGTATTCCCCAATTTTAGCTAGCTTAGGTTGCTCCTCCATCCCAATGTTGACTTCTCACAGCTTCAGAGGCTTAGTGACATCAACAATCTACAGTGGTGGTCTAGTAACTGCACGCTCTCCCTCCGACTCTAGGATAGAGATATTTCACGGGTCTTCATCACATTCCTCCATTGATATATTGTGAAAGTTGACAATATACAACATCTTCGTCTCCCACGTTGGTGCCCCATGTGCTGCATAAGGGCGTGATTCATCAAATACTAAGGCATATATATCCTGCAGAGCTTCGTCGAGTGCCTCTGTTCCTCCTATGAAACTGGATTTCCCTACAAACTCATCCTTCAGGTTTTCGTAGTGGCGGGTTTGCTAGTGTAATTGTGCATCTAAATACCATGCAGTTTGGATTGGCCCCAAGGCATGAATGAACAGGTGGACCAATTCCTTTGTAGTTATTTTGCACCATTCCTTGATCCATGTAGACAAGTACTCGCGCAGGTCCCCTGGGCCAAGGGAAGTCTTTACATGCAGGTGAACCAGGGGTTCAAATCATAGGACCATAATTTCATGACACTCTTCCTAATCCTGGAACATCCACTTATGCGTGTCCCGCCACTTCACAGGGGTTGAGCACATGGCTAGATTAAGGGCCCATATCCTTCACTCCTGTGGGACTTCAGCTTCAAATATTCACAAAAACTCCCTAATACTACAAGAACCATCAAAGTAGGGAATTTATCTTACCTTCGAGGAGATACACCAGAAGTTCCTTTTCATTCTAAGATATCACAACGTAGATACATCATGTAATGGATTCTGCCAATTTTCTATCTCCTCGTCAAAGTCAAAGAAGAATTTTCTATCCTTCTCCCAGCAAAGCACACCATTAGCCGTAGGATTGATCCAATACTCGTCCTGAGCAGTTAATTTATAGATGTGATCCATATCTTCTTCTTCACGCATTGGTTTTGTATATCGCTCTCCTTCCGTAGGGTCCAATGGGACTATCACCCTCGTGCCCTCATTCTCAAACACCATGCTCCTTTTCCTTAGGTTGATAATTCCATCCATGTCTATTGCCCAATCCAATCCTAGGAGTGTAGGATAGGGGTCCGCATCTTCCATAATATGAATTACCTCAAAGTCAGTGCAGACCTTAACTCCTACGATACCTACCATAATCTTTGACAACCTCCCCAACGGTATGATCTTTTGCTGGTTGGCCATGTGCAGCTGGATAGTATACCATTCCAACTTATGCTTTCCCATCCACTTCCATTTTTTCTTGGGCAGTACGTTTGCATCTGACCCCAGGTCCAAAATAACCTGATCCATTTCATTGTCACTAATCTGCACTATTAGCCACATTTCTCGACCAGTGTCTTTCTTGTGCTTGTAGAGTTTTTTCACATCCTTAACTTCTAGGGGAGGGTTAGTTCTCTCTGCGTAGCTTCCTATTAGTGCTTGCAAATTTTCCACTCCCTTCTGGTTGCGTAGCAGCTTCATACATGACTGTATAAATGGTTTAACTTCGTCGTTTGTTCTTAGGTTTGCTGGAGCTTTTGAAGTAGATGCCTCATCCTTAGTAAAGTATTTACAAGTTGCGACAAAGGTTTCCTTTTCCTTATGTAGGTCCAAGATTTCCTATCTAACAGCTTCTTTCCAAATAAGAGGTTCAGCCTCATCTTTCTCCTCAGATCCTCCAGTAGCCATGCCGCTGCGCGTTATGACATTAATACTTGGTCCTTCATCACACAGTTCCACCTTAACCCTCTGCACATTCTGCGTAGGCGTATCTTGTTTCTCCTGCATTTTTGCTATTAGGACTGGGCAGTCTTCAGTCACATGGTCCAATTGTCGACAATATCGACAAGATTCTTAAGCAGGGTTTGAACAGTCCCTCGCAAAGTGCTCTATTTCTCCACAGTTGTAACACATCAATTTTCCTCTTCCCTTACCTACACCTCCACCCCTACCCCCTCCCCTGCCCCTTGCTATGGAGCCTCCTCTGCTTGAGGGAGATAGTGGTGAAGACGGGTCAACCTGTACCCTATATAGGTTTCCTCGATCTATCATCAAGTCATAGGTCCGACAGTTATGCTCGTCATGTCCCACAGAGGAGCAAAATTGATACCACTATTGCTTCAACTCTGGAACATAAGAACCAAGATGGGGACAATGGTTAGTATCGTGTAGCCTGGCAACATGACAATCAGTGCACCATAACATTGGACCACTTGGCCCTGCAGCCTCCTTAGGGCGCAATGGGCTAGGTCCCCCAGCCTGCATGTAATCTATCATCAGAGGACACTAATCCTTGGTATGGCCAGACACACTACATCTTATGCACCATATGTCTGGGCTAGCCTCTTTCCCTCATTCTATTCATAGGTTCTATATTTCAAGGGGCATTTCCTCCAGCTGTCCTTGGATTCATTGTACCCCAAACTGGGAATTGTCTCTTAGTGCAACCTCCAATTTCATAGCAATCTCCAAGGATTTCTCTTGTGTCTCAAGTGCCTGTTGACCGATAGGTCTACACAGGTGAGGTAGTAGTATAGCAATAAACCATTCCTTTTTTTGTCTATCATCATACTAAAATTCTCCATCTCTGATAACCTTATTTAACCATTGATCAGCTTCCCATACAAACTCAGTGGGTCCTTTTGTAAAATATTTTAGGTCAGTTACTAGCTGTGAGTAGGACATAGGCTTTCGGAACTATCATTTTAAAGCTGTCTTAATCTCATGAATGGATGGATCTGCATGCTGTCCTATGTATCCCATATACTAGTCTAAGGCCCTTCCTTCAAAGGCAAGGGATAGTTGCGCTCTCTTTACAACATCGATAGCCACATTCTGTGTAGTCCATACTGATTCTGTTACAAACGCAAATCGGTCCATATCTTCATCTCCTACACCCTTGAAGTTGGGTAGCTTCATGTGTGTGGCCATATCTTCTTTTGGTGGTGGTAGAGGTGTGGGTGAGTTCTTACACTTATGCTAACTTGAAGTTGGTGTAGCTGGAGGACTGTTTCCTTCATGTGAAACTTATTCTCTTACAGGGTTGTAGATGGATCTATCACCTTCTTGATTAGTTCAGTAGTACTTACCACTTTGTGTTGTACTCTCACTCATATCATAGGTTATTCACTCAGTGTGGTTGCACAGAACGCCCTTTTCACACATTAATATTTTGATTAATAATGGCAGTGTTTTCAAGAACTTACCCTGGAAAAATTTGAAGAACCTATGCTCTACTTCAGAATAGGATACAAACTGATCGACTGTGAATTCTGTCAGAAATCCTCCCAGCACACTATCCACCTAGTGATCTACCATATGGGTGATTGTATTGTCAGTCCTTTCTAACTGTTGAATCAATTCTAGTGTCCACTACGTAACCTGATCCTCCTTCCAAAACATCTGGAATTCTACGAGCCTTGCCAACCACTCGTGAAGCTCGTGTGCAAAGGTTACAAAGAAAATTTCATAGAATTTGGTGAAGATGTACTTGTTCTTCCAAATCTCAGTTGTCAGCTTTATGCTACAATTCTCCTTTACAACAAATTCCTGAATCTGTCTTTCAAACCACTCTTCAATTTCCACTCTCTCAAGTCTTCAATGACCTCGTGGCATTGCCTGATGTCTCTCTCAAAATGCTCCCGGTCCCAGCAATGGAACCATTTGTTGGCTTGAGGGGTTCAGAGGTGAAGGTTTGCCAACAAACCCCTATACTACTGGCCCTTTTTGCAAGACCTACTTGCGCAGGCCAAGGTCACACCCAAAGTAGTATGGGAGGGTGCTGGAACTAGGTTTTTTCACCCTGAGAAAGAGAAAGTAATTCGGGGTAGATCTAGGTTGCAACTTATTAGAATCACACATAATGAGTCTATTTGCAGCTCTTTTAACAGTGTAATCAACATACAACCATAACAAAGTTATCAAATCTAACTAGTACAATTGCATCCACGTGTGCATTACCAAATACCATCATAGATCACTATAATCGTAGTCAATATCAGATCACAGATATACTCATGCCAATTCCAAAACACAGATATATTCGCAGCTTAAATAAATATCACAGATGCACTTCACCAGTAAACAAAACCAATTCAGATAACACACAAATACTTCAACTATACTTCGCATTTATTAATGTCAAAGATCCACTTACAACCCAACCACAACCCATGCACATAGCCTATTGGGATCCACACAAAACAGGACTAAGGATCTCCGCGCACACAACTTGCAGGAGTCACACAACTTGTAGGAGTCCTTACCCAAAACAACCCAAAAAGATCTTAACAGTTCGCATGTAGCATCTATCTATCGACTTACTTACTTACTAGACCCAACTATCTATCTATCTATAATATTGTAGCCTTCACTATCTTATGATCTGCAAACCATGCTTTTTAGACCCTACAGCCACCCTTTAACCCATTACAAAATTTTAGGGGCTTTGACCCGCGCCAAAACCCTTACGCAGGATTGACTATTAGAAAATTATACAAAAAACGCAGGTTAGGGAGCCCTGTTCCAAAAAAGTCCCATTAGCCTCTTTGTGTTGTTGTCTCCATGCTACTATTTCCTCTACATCACACTGCCCACTCTTCAACTCTTCAGCTCCCTCTTTCTCTTTAATGTGGTCATATGAAACCATTTGTTGACTCATTTCGCTACCGTCTTAAGGCTCCCATAGCTCGTATGTGATCCAAGAGTAGGGTTGACTCAAGGATCTCATCATATATCTATGGATACTCTATATATCCATGTCACCGAACCTCTTCTCTCGAGGTGCATAAGCACTCATGGCTGCATCATCATCAGAACCATCGTCATTTGTTGCTGCAGCCTTGGAATCAGAAGCTCTTTTTTCCTTCTTCTTACGACAACTGTTGGCGAAATGACCAAGATCACCACAGTTAAAGAAATGGACCTTGGAGAGGTCCTTCTTCTTCTTCCCTTGTTTCTTTTCCCTTTATGCAAGGGTTTCATATTCCTCCTCTTCTTTCTTCACTCTGGCTGATTCGCTTCCTCCACTGATAGAATACTTGTTGGTGATCCTCCTTATCTCCTCTTGGTGAAGAATATCCCACATATATACCCATGATGGTAATTCTACCCTTCCCAGAATGATCTGAACAAAAATTTCCCATTATTCATAGACAACATTTAGGGCCATCCTCACTAGGAGCCCTTCATCTACACTAGCACCCATGCCAATCAACTAGTCTCGGATAGCTTGAAGCCTAAAGAGGAATGGATCTATCTCTTCACCCTTCATCATTTAGAAAATCTACATCTGATTCACAAGAAGCATTCTTCTTTGCACAGAGCCTCCTTGGTACATCGTTTCCAAGTCTGTCCACATGTCATTTTTTGTATTCTTACCAGCAATATGAGGAATCATGTGGTCCTTGACTCTATCTATGATCAAACGCTTCATCCGCGCTTGATTTTATTCATACATATTGAGTAGATATGCATCAGTTGGTACAGCAAGAATCTTCTCTACATGATCTTTGAGAACATACTCATCTAGAACTGAGAGGATTATGGCCTTCCAGATAACAAAGTTGGACATGTCATCCAATCTATCTTGTTCCCTCAGTCCATATCGAGCCATATTTGCTCAGACCTAAAGAAAACAATACTTCTCCCTCTAGATCTAGGTTTCTTTGTAACTAGAAACCCTCTAGTAGCTGCTTCTTGTTGAAAACTGACTTCCCTCCTAGAAATATTCTTCCAAATCTCAAACAGACAATATCCTTTGATCCTCTTGATTGAATCTCTGAACTATTTTGCCCATATCTGCTGAATAATTGTCTTCATCCCGCCTTTGTTGCCTTAGCTAGGCACAATTCTACACCTGCACAATCTCTACTCCACCAGCATTGCTAAAGATATGAAGTAATGCTTTCGGATATTGGAAAAATTCTTATGAAAAAAGATAAGTGACTAGACAACGTCCTCCTGGCTGGCCCAGCACAATCCCAAGACTACTCAGAAGTGGACTGTGTAACCCCAGATTGGGTGGCGCAGTCCTTACGCTTCCCTAGGAAGGGTATGCGTAAGCCTAAAGGCCTTCTGTAGCTTCAGTCCTATATCCTGGATCTGCTTCCCCTCGTTTTCAAGATGCCCTTTCCAAATATGCTGCTTCTTTTTCCACCCTATAGAAAAAAATGTTTCTTCAGCTGATTGTTGGAGATTCAGCTTGATCTCCTATCACTGTGATACCATGTGATAATTCTACTACAGTGTATTGGTTTATTTCCTCCTACTTTATTTAATTAATAAAATTTATTTCCAAAAATTATATTCAGAAAATACCGAAAATAAACACAACTACAACCTATAAATGCAGATCATCTACTAAATAGTACACTCATGCAAAAAAGTGACACATGGATTTTTTGACATAAGTCCCCGAAAAAACCCAAAGCGGGAAAACTGGTGCAGCAGATATGAGGGTTTATTATTAAGTAGTTTTGATTAAAACAAATATGGGTTCCAAGCCTGGAAAACTCGACAGAGAATAAAATATATCAAATATGAAACTAACCTAAAGATCTAATGCCAAATATCTTACTCATCCACACCCTCACATAGGATTTATAGGACTTAGCAGAGATCTTACCATAGAAACCCTCAGTGCTTCTTTTGAAGCCCTAGCGTTTCCCTATAGGGCCCACGTCAACCTCTACGTAGCCCTAGGAGGGCCTGCGTCACCCTTAGAGGGTCTACGTTGCCCCTGCACTGCCTCTGCTAGGCGAGCATCAACCCTGTGTGGCCCTAGCTGCCTTTGAGTTGTCCCTATTGGACTCCGTGGCTCTGAAGCCCCTTTGCATTGTCCTTTTTTATGCTCCTCTTTCCTATTGCTATCTCTTAGCCTTGGAATTAGATCATTCCCTTGGAAAATACAACCCCTCACTTCAATAAATTCCTTCAAAAAATCTTAGCAAACCCGCCCTATAATTCCAGATATATTCCTCAATTCTACCAAAATTATGTGTCTTCAACTGACCCTCAAGAATTTCCCATATAATTTTTCATTGAACCCTTCAACAGCCGAGATTAAATCATCCATCAACAGTTGAAATTAAGAGATTTCTTGATCCATGTGACTTAAGACAATTTTAGCACATGTGTTAATTAATTCACTTTAATCATTTTATTTTCCTAAGTTAGACTTAGGAAATCCATTAAGAATAATTAATTATTTTAATAACTTGAACACCAACTGAAATTTCTCAAATCCATTTCTGGGTCTTGTAGATCAAGTGTACTCTATCCCCTCCACAAAAATTTGGGAGCTAGAGCACAACTATTTCTACTCCAAATACACAAAATCTCAATAGAAAAATACATGCAAACATTGTTCCAAAGATGGGCATGATGAAGCCCATTGTTGGAAACTACATCCCGTACTAAGGCCAAAGAAACCAAATAACAAAGGGAAACAAAAGATGATTTCCACCACACAACAAGATATTGGATCAAGTTCTGGAGATGATACCAAGATAGTAGCCATGGTTAACAAAGGAAAGGAATCCATAGCAAGTAATAGTTCCTCAAATAGTCACAACAACACTCCAAATGAAGACACAAGGATAGAATTGTTCCATGTTAGAGTGATTTCAAATCATACAAATATTGATGCATTTTTTGATAGTGGGTCACAAGCAAACCTGATTTCAGAAGACTTAATAAAAAATATTAACCTTGAAATTGTACAACATCATAAACTATACCCTTTGGGTTGGATAGTTAAGAATGCTAATTTATAGGTTACAAGGAAATGTTGTAATATTCCAAAATTGGAACAGCTACACTATTCATAATATCTCAAGATATTACCAATGTGGAGATCAACAATACATAAACATGAGCTAGAAATAGCAGTGAATAACATCAATACCAAGAATTCCAGAAGATCCACATAAACCTTACATTAGATTATAACAGCAACAATGTATACAACATCTTGAGGAAATGATATCTCAAGCTAGGAAATGCAACCTCAATAGAACATATACATGACAAATGGAGAAATACTGCTACATGAAAGGAGCTCTGGCTATGATAGTGTATTCTATTATGGAGAACTGCTGCAAAATAATTTCAATACATGACTATAAAAATATAGAGCTCAAACATAGATGGGGGAGCAAGATCTCAACCCTTGGAAACAATAATACACAATACTTAGAATGATTGGCTAAAATATACACAAATTGGCAATTCTGCAGAAATCTCGGAGTAGTAGTGTAGCAGCTGCAACTAAGAAACTAGAAATGGATGAAATATTTGATGATGCTACAAATTATGGCTGAATCTCATCCAAAGGATCTCTCAGGTGAAAGTCTGATCTAATCCCTGAAGATCTCACCCTCCAAAATAATGGAGCAAGTCCCCACGACAATTACACTAAAAAATAACGCAGTCTAGAGAAGGGACTACGTTGTTGGTGAAGGGAAGTACTTGGCATGATGCCAATGATTTGCAATAAGCTCAATAATCTCCCTCACTAACCTCCCAGAGGAATAGAAGCTCCCTCCTTTGAAAGATGAGCCAAGGAAATGGTGTTGTGGAGTCCCCCACTACAACACCCTACAACACAAAGTTATCCTGCTTTAGGAATAATGTTGTGACTAAAGGAGGTAGCTTTGGCCTTGAGCCAAGAAATGTGGAGAATGAAGAAAAATCCCTCAAGAGGCCACTTAAGAAGGAGAAGGAATCCTAAACAAGAATTCCTCGGCAATTCTTGCTAAACAGTAGGAGAATTCACAATGTCTGCATAGACAATGAAATCAATAATCCAATTCATGAATAATAATGGCTGCCTTGCCCTCCTTTTAAACAACTGAAAGCTCTCTATCCATGGGTCCCACTCATTAGGGTTTCCTCCACCAAATATCATCTTCCTCATTCACACTGCACTGTCTTCCAAAATGATCCACTCCTCCTATGGCAGCACTGTTGACTTGGTCAAACCTGACCTTGTCTTCATGCAATTGTCCCCTTTCACACATAAGCGTATGAAATCCAGTTCTTATGCCTATCCCTTTTCACGTTTGAGGGATTTTATTCATGTCTTCAATAAGCATGGGTTTCCTTACCCATTTATTTAGCTGCTAGGTGATAAAAAAAAAATTGAATATTCCATTTAGCTATGTGCTAAAATGGGACTATTACAATCCTCCCCTCCCAAATGTTGCTTGTCCTCAAGAAACTGCAAGGATAAAATTGAAAAATCTCCACCCAAGGCATGGAGCCTGAAATATGTTGAGGAACATCTTCCCCATGTGGATCCTCCATCCCCCAAGAAATCATCCATACAAAATGAGTTACCTCCCAACATGGCAACTCCAGAAAATCATCTTCCACCTTTAGATCCTACAATGTAGGTGGGCTGAAAATCTGATCTTGGTAGACAAAATAGCCTACCCCACGCTATCCTCCTCTCCAATTAGGATAAGTGCAGAGTATATGTTGATCTTGGGCTGCAATAATGTTTCCCTCAAGTGGCAAGAGGAAGTTTAGACCTCCAAGGATCTCTCCTCCAACGTTATGAAACATGTTGGCCCAAATCATCTCATATGTGATGAGTTGGAAATAACCATCATATGGCATCCAATCAATCATATGGATCACCTAAAATGGAAACAAATATTTTTCTGTAGTGGCCACATACTCTCTCATGCTCCCATTAGAACATCCAATGCAAATAATGTGGGAGATCTCCCCCCTAAGGGACACATCCAACCAATGTGTCATTCCCCCAATCATGCTCCCAAAAAATATAAAAACAATAGAAACATAAGGAACCATAATGAGAACCATGCTTGCTGTCATTTGTAGTAAGGGAGTAGGACAATGGTCACTCATTTGTAACCAACGTAGTATGACCCTCAACTGCAAAAGAGTGTGATAAAAAGTGTGGCTTTTCAACCACTTGCTTGTTGTCCCACTCTCCTCATATGTATGGATAAAGTGAATGATGTGTGGTGTAAGGTGAGAATTTCCTTCAAAATACATTTCCTCCCCAATTCCTTCTAGGGATTGGTTACCAATATTGCTCATGGCCTCAAGTAGACCATGGGGTCTAGAAAAAAGAATTCTCCTCCTTGGAGCAACATCCTATACATGTATGGCTAAGGGATGCATATATAAATTATACAAATCATTATGCAAGTAAAAAATACCCTTACCATAAGTCTTGCTCATGCAAATGGAGTGGCCCATAGATGAGTCTCCTCTCATCCTCAAAGAGAAAAGAGGAGGTTGTGCTAAATCATCCGAAGAGTTATGAATCTCCTCCATTTGCACATGATCCATGCATCTCCTCATATGTTGATCATACAATATCATGCAAATAGAATGATCCTAGGAATACTCCACCAACAACCGGGAGCTCCAACATGGATCCACCCTCCATAGTGACAGCGCTGATGATTCCCTGTGAAGGAAATATTTCATATGGTTATCTCTTTCTTTGACATCTCCCATGCCAAATATGCAAGTTGAAAGGCTATTATCCTTCCCCTGATGCTTATGCCACAACGCAGAATTTGAAATGAGTGTGGTTAAAGATGATGTTGAGGGAATGCCTCTCTCCTCCTTGAGCCTATCGAATTCTCTCAGCACTGTAAGAATACCTCCCAAGGTCTCCACTCCTCTAAAATAATTGAATGGTGCCTCAAAATGTGAAGCATCTCTCATCCTTTGCCGGTCTGGTGGTCTCCTTGGTGAAATGTCTCCATGCAATGAGACATCGTCATCAAGAGTAGACTGCATACATGAATGGACAATCTTGTCCCTGCTTTCACTATGCAATCCAGTCTCCCTCTCGAGTGCATCAACCTCATGAAATAGACAGGGGTGTGTGCTCCTCATCACATGACACTGGTCATCCTCCCTATCTCCTCCTGGTATATCCATGGTTCCACACCTTATCATCAATGGCACATGTAGAACATGAGTTGTGCCTTGATCTCCACATATGAGATCCTAGGGAATTTCTTGCAATGATACAAGAATCCCTCTATTGTGACCAAGATCTCCTCCTTCCTCTACATGAGGTTCTAGATAAATTCCAGATCTAACAATGTTGTTGCCCTCAGCTCCCTCATCATGAATGGGCAACCCTCCCATAATGCTGCTGCAAATATGCAATTTATCCCAAGGTGGAAGTAATTCCTAATCATCAAAGGTCAAGGTGTATCCCCTTTGCACCATGATAGTGCCATCTCTTAATCCTACAACGTCATATAAGAAATGAGAGAAAATCTTCCCCTGCTCTCTAAAGAACAACCCAAGCAACAACATTTTTTGTTGCTTCCTTATGCTCTCATCATACATGATATGTGATGAAGTCATAGTGAATAATATGAATGTTGCATCATCACTATGAATCCATACTCTTTGCTGCTCCATGATGCCAACATCCTGCCACATCTTCTCCCTCCTCATACCCTTGGAAAGAGTGTATGCCGAGTGATGGCCGAACTCCTTCAATAGTAACCAACGCAGCCAAGCCTCCTGTTGCCCAGTATTATAAATCTACAAGTAGCTCACTAGCTTCTTGCTCACCATCCACATCCACTCAACCAATTGTGGATGCCTCCTTTCACCCTCCATCTTAGTACTCCTCCCATGAGGGCTACCATGAGAAGTCCAGCACAGTCATGAGAGATGTTATCCACCCGAATATGTCCTCCATATTCTATTTTCTCCTATGAGAAGGGAAGAACCTCCTCAAAATATTGAAGAATCTTTCACTCCATGATGTGTGGGAGTGCACCTCCACTAGAATCTCTTCTTGAGATCTCCTCCTCATGCATGGTCCTCAAAAACCAAAGAGGCCATGGATCTGTCGCTAGTAGAAGTCTCTCTTTCAGCTGTGGCATGCTCATTGAGAGAGTGTCATCTAGAGAGGAGAAAGAGATTCTTATCTCCAAATGTCTACACCTTCTCACTGATTCCTTCATGTCTACCTGAATGAAGATGTCCTTTGAGTGCTCACATGAGGAATGGCTCCTCTTTTCTCCATCACTACTCTTGTGCATCGCAGTGCTATTTTACTACTCTAGGTCAACTGCATGCAAGGATGTAGACCCATCCAAAGTGTTTGCTGAAATGACAAGAGATGGATTTTTAATCATACCTTGGTGAAATGTGGAAGCTCCTTGTAGGGCTGCAAGATTTTCTTCCTCATAAGTGTTGGCCTCCCAAAATATTGAAGATGAAGGCTACTCCTCCATGGTCTCAATAGTGCTGGTACATGCCTCATCAACTGGTGGTGAGTGCTCCTCCCTCCTTTTCCCAAATATTCTGATCATTCTTTGGGAAAACTTAGCAAGAGTTGAAACCCTTGCATGGCTTAGATGGTTTATCCACCAAATCCTTGCTTCACCTTCAAGGTGCAGTGCTGCAAATTCTACAGCCTCTCTGTCTACTACAGGATGTAGTAGGAAGAAAGCCTCTAGGTTCTTCACCCAAACCTCTATTGCACATGTGAGTGATCCATCAAATGTGGACAATAGAAATCTATTGCCTCTCATCATCCTGTAGCTGTGGGGTCTTCTTTCTTCTTTCTGCTGAATAAATTGTGGTAAAGTCAGAGTCTCTTGGAAGGCTCTAGGTTTAGCTTGGTATTCATCAAGGTAATCACTTAGAATTTAGAATTCCAAGTGTTCTTCATTCTTCTGGTCTTATTCTTTGTGAGAGTAGGAAGTGCATGGTCCTTCCTCTTCTCCTTCTTCCCTCTTCTTGACCTCCTTGGAGAGGTTCTCTCTAGATCTCAAAATTGATGAGAGAAAGCTCATATTCTTCATCATCTTGATATTATTTGGCTGAGACTCATAGCCTAAGCCATAGATCATGCTCTGATACCACTATAATATTCCTAAATTGGAACAACTACACTATTGGGAATATCTCAAGATATTACAAATGTGGAGATCAGCAATACATAAACATGAGCTAGAAATAGCAATGAATAACATCAATACCAAGAATGCTAGAAGATCCACATAACCATTAAATTAGATTATATCAGTGACAATGTATACAATATCGTGAGGAAATGATCTCTCAAGCTAGGCAACGCAGCCTCAATAGAACATATACATGACAAATGGAGAAATATGCTACATGAAAGGAGCTATGGCTATGCCAATGCAGTATATTATAGAGAACTACTAAAAAATAATTTCAATACATGAATATAACAATATATAGCTCAAAAAAATATGGCGGAGAAAGATCTCAACTCATGGAAACAACAATACACAATCCTTAGAAGGATTGGCTGAAATATGCACAAAATGACAATTCTACAGAAATGTCGGAGTAGCAGTGTAGTAGCTGCAACTTAGAAAATGGAAATGGATGAAATAGATTATGATGCTATAAATGATGGATGAATCTCATCCAAAGGATATATCTAGTGAAAGGCTGATCCAATCCCTGAATATCTCACCCTCCAAAATAGTGGAGCAAGTCCCCACTGCAATTGCACTTAGAAATAACATAGTCTAAAGAAGGGACTGCACTGTTGGTGAAGGGAAGTACTTGGAATGATGCCAATGATATGAAATAATCTCAGTATTATCCCTCAGTAACCTCCCAGAGGAATAGAAGCTCCCTCCTATGAAAGATGAGCCAAGGAAATGGTGTTGTGGAGTCCCCCACTACAACACCCTGCAACCCAAAGTTATACTGCTTCAGGAATAACATTGTGACTGAAGGATGTAGCTTTGGACTTGAGCCAATAAATGTGGAGGATGAAGAAAAATCCATAAAGAGGCCTCTCAAGAAGGAGAAGGAATCCTAAACATGAATTCCCTTGCAATTCTTGCTAAACAGCGGGAGAATGCACAATGTCTGCATAGACAATGAAATCAATAATCCAATTCATGAATAACAATGGTTGCCTTTCCATCCTTTTAAAAAATTGAAAGCTCTCTCTCCATGCGTCCTGCTCATTTGGGTTTCCTCCACCAAATATCCTCTTCCTCATTCACACTATGTTTTCTTCCAAAGTGATCCACTCCTCCTATGGCAGTGTTGTTGACTTGGTCAAACCTGACCTTGTCTTCATGCAATTGTCCCCTTTCACACATAAGGGTGTGAAATCTAGTTCTTATGCCTATCCATTTTCACATTTGAGGGATTTTATTCATGTCTTCAATAAGCATGGGTTTCCTTACCCATTTATTCCATTTAGCTATGTGCTAAAATGGGAATATTACAAATGCATATTTCGATTTTCTATTACTACAAACTTTGTTGATGAAGTCGAGTTAGATGTGGTTCCACTTGACATTTGTGAGATTATATTTGGAATTCCATATTGTATGATAGGAAAGCGGTGTTTTATCACCATGATAACAAATATCATTTTCTTAAGGATGGGGTGGAGTATATTCTGAGATATCATCGCAAAAAAATGGAATATTTCTTTAGTTAATGTAGGGAAAATGAAGAGGCTAGTTACTGCAAGTAATAATTTTGTGCTTCTCATGATAAAGAAAAAGGATGATGTTGAATATGAATATTTTGAAGGATGTGATGACAAAGTAAAATCTAATTTGTTTGATGTGGTAAGTCAGCATGGCGAGATGTTTCAAGAACTAAATGGGTTACCTCCCAAAAGGGGAATTCAGCATGAGATTTAGTTACAGCAGGATGTTCCACTTAAAAACATTGGTATATATCACATGTCAATTATGGAGAGTTTGGAAATCAAGAAGAAAATCCAATAATTTCTGAACAAAGGTATTATATGCCCATCTCCTTCGCCATGTGGTTCACCAATTGTTTTGGTACCAAATAAGTACGAGACTTTGGCGCATGCACATAGATTTCCATGCACTGAATAAAATCATGGTAAAGAATTGATACCCACTCCCACACATTGATGATTTGCTAGATCAGTTAAGGTATGCAAGATATTTCACTAAGTTAGACTTGAGAAGTGGTTATCATCAAGTTAGAATAGTTGAAGAAGACATTTGGAAAACTACTTTTAAAACTAGACAAGGATTTTTTGAGTGGTTAGTTATGTCATTCGGTTTAACAAATGCTCCAACTACTTTCATGAGAGTTATTAATGATGTACTTAGACCATTTCTAGATTAATTCATCATTTTTTACTTAGCTGACATACTTATATTCAACAAATCAAGAGAATAAAATGTCATGCATGTGAACAAGGTACTTGATGTCTTGAAAAAAGAGAAATTATTTTTAAAGATGTCGAAGTGCGAGTTTGGAAAGACTTATTTGGTGTATTTGGGACACCTTGTTGGAGGAGGTGAGTTGAAGATAGACCCTTCCAAATTAGAGGTCATTCTGAATTGGCCCAAGCCTAATACAGTTACAGAGGTAAGAAGCTTTCTTGGGGTAGCACATTATTGGAGGAAATTCATTGCTAATTTTTCTTGCATTGCAGCTCTATTACATGTATTGAAAAGTGTTAAGAAATTATTCCATTGGGGAGATATGCAACAAAAATAATTTTATGCTTTAAAGTGAAAGATATTTTCAACACCGATATTGGATATTTTGGATCTTAGAAAACCATTTGAGATCCAAACATATGCAAGTGATTATCCTATGGGAGCAATTCTCATGCAAAATGGTATGCCTATTTCATTTCATTCTGAAATTGTTAATGGAGCTGTGACTAACTATCCCACCTATGAAAAATATTTATATGCATTGGTACAAAGTGTAAAAAAATGGAAGCACTATTTGATGGGGAAAGAGACCATTATCCATACCGACCATTAGCCATTGTAGTACTTACAATCACAGTCAAAGTTGCAACAATCAAGACATTTCATCTCGATGGGATTTCTACAAAAAATTCATTTGGTTATTAGGTACAAGAGGGGAATCTACAATAAGGTAGTTGATATGCTCTCTATTCCTATTATAAATTCATCTATTATACTCAAGCACAATTCAGTTATGCATGAAAGTTACATTGAAAAATATGCATATGATAGTGATTTTCAATATGTGTATGAAAGATTGAGTCAAGGAAACCAAAATTAAGAGTTAGATTATCATGTGTATAATATTTTGTTGTATCACTTGGGCAAGTTATGTATACCACAGGGAGAAAGAAACAATATCATAAGGGAGGTGCACAAATCATTAGCTATTGGAAATTTAGGTGTGGGCAAGATAGTATCAAATCTCCAAAGGTATTGTTATTGGCCACACATGATTGATAGTGTATCTCGTTTTATTAAAGGGTGTTCTTTATGTGCAAAAAGTAAGCCTAGTAATAGGAAACATGGATTGTACACTCCAATTCTGGTTCCTTCACATCCTTGGGAGAGTATCTCTATGGATTTTTTAGGTGGTCTTCCTATGCCAAGGAAATGTAATGATTACTTGTAAGTTGTGGTAGATAGATTTAGAAAAATGTGTCTTTTGATGCCACGTAAGAAAAAAATTACAGATGAACAAACCGCTAATCGTTTCTTTCAAAATGTATGGGTTAATTTTGGTCTTCCTACTTCTATTGTAAGTGATCGAGATTCCCATTTTGTTAGGAATTTTTGATCAAAATTATGGGACATGATGGATACAAAGTTGAATAAGAGTACAAAATTTCATTTTCAAACACATGGTCAAAACGAGGTGGTAAAAATAACAGTTATTCATCTTCTTAGAGGTTATTGCAGTAAACATCCCAAGTTGTGGGATGAATAGTTGCATTACATTCATCATGCATACAATAGGGCAAAGCATTCTTCCACAAACACATCGCCATTGGAGGCATGTTTTGGATACTTTCCAAGATCACCCTGGACTTCATATTTAAGAAATATGCCGCTATATATGGTCATAGTGACATAGATAAGCCAAGGAAGTTCATTGAGAAAATTCAGTTGGTACATCACACAGTGCAAGAGCAATTTGAAAAGATTCAAAGAAGCTACAAGTCAAGGCATGATAAACACTGTGTTGATCACAAATTCCAAGTTGGAGATGAAGCTTGGTTGTATCAACAAATAAATATTGAAAGCGGAAGGTAAAACTATCAAGCCAATCCATTATGGTCCATTTAAAATTCTGGAAAAGATTGGTACTAATGCATTTAAGCTAGATTTGTCTCCTCATATGCAAATTTATTTGTCGTTAATGTTGAGAATTTGAGATTGTTTGAGCCTCCTTTGATTGATGATCAAGGAGAGCATGTTTAGCTACCATAAATATATTATTTCTCGCCAAAATATCTTGATAAAATTCAACAAGATCTCATAATTGAAAGAAGAACCAGAACTTCAAGAAGAGGTAATGTCGAATACCTTAGAGTGGGACTCAAGGGACAACATCCTTCAAAGGCTAAATGGATGGAGAGTGAAAGGGTGAGGATTTGTACCCTCACCTGTTGAACAATTGATAGTATCTTTTGGGATCCAAAATGCTTCTAGTGGGGAGGAATGATCAAAAGCTTGGTATTTAGCTAAAAAATGAAAGTGCTCAAAAATGCTCCAAACTAGAACAACTAGATAGATCTCGTCACCATGATTCTAATGCAACTCGTTTCATCAAAACCTGGGTACATATGAGTAAGTTATGGTATGTTGTTCATTTTT
Organism: Pinus albicaulis; assembly: GCA_034641835.2. Taxonomy (NCBI): domain Eukaryota; kingdom Viridiplantae; phylum Streptophyta; class Pinopsida; order Pinales; family Pinaceae; genus Pinus; species Pinus albicaulis. Next base: position 666,179,440 of record CM076582.1, on the reverse strand, counting down.
CCAAACAGGTAAAAATTGTGCAGAATATTGGCAGACTGATGACTTGGCAGTGGACTCAAAATCTTAGGAATCTTGAGGGAATATTCTCCAGATTTCAGCCAGTCACAATGTGACAAGTGTCATCACCAGGTTCGCTAATGTTTCTTGGGGAAGTTGATTTTTTCCTCCGAATCTTCAGTTTGGAATTTCTTCAATGGTGGATATTATTCTAATGGTGGAATTTTTGGGCCAACGGAGAAGGGCCACGTGGCGCAACCCCTCCTCCATGGCAAGGTTGGATGGAAATTAAGTTTTATGCAAGGTCAAAGTTGGGTGCATATATATATATATATATATATATATATATATATATATATATATATATATATATATTTTTGTGTAACCAGCTCAAAAAATAGAAGAAAAGAGATATGAATGCCTTAGAAATAAGCCACTTCGAGGGGGCAACCTCCAATACATTACATAAATGAACAATTCTTGGATGATACAATTTACAAAACCTCCTTTCTATATAGGAGTCCATGGGGCCATAATGTAATCCTAGTGGGCCACAATGTAATCCTAGCCGACCTAACAATAATAATTTAAGGGCACAATAATAACAGAATGGGGGTTACAAGGGTTCAATAATAACACAATAATAACAATAAGGGGGTTAAACTAACCATAATAAAGGACTATACTAGTGATATAGGGACCTAACATGCCCCTCTCCTTCAAAAAAGTGTTGTCCTCAACACTTGAGTAGCTTCGGGTGCTTCTGTATAAAATTCTCATCCTCCCATGTAGAATCTTCAGTGGGTAAGTTCTTCCACTTGATGAGATACTCTGAAATTGATCGATTCCGTATTTGTCGAGTTCTTGTTTCCATGACCGCTTCTGGTTCCAATATGATTTTTCCTTCCTCATCAAGTTCTGGCAATATTGTTTGAACTGGAAGATTTTCACCTATAACCTTCTTTAAGCATGAAACATGGAAAACTGGATGTACTCGCGAAGAAGCAGGAAGTTCCAATTTGTATGCCATAGAACCAATCTTTTGCAACACCTTGTAAGGACCATAGTACTTTGGTGATAATTTATTATCCTTCTTAGCTTGCTTGAGGCACATTTGTTTGTATGGTTGTAGCCGTAAAAATACCCAATCTCCTACATCAAAACTTCTCTCGCTGCGATGTTGATCTGCCTGTTGTTTCATTCGATTTTGTGCCAAATTCGGGTTATCCTTTAAGAGTTGGAGAACTTCTTGTTGATGCTCGATGTGATCTTCCACTGCTTGAACCTTTGAATTTTCTCTTAAAGATGATGTGATGGATGGTGGATGATATCCATAAAGTGCCATAAATGGGGTCATTTTTGCTGCGGTATGGAAGGAAGTGTTATACCACCATTCAGCAAGAGGTAACCACTTGACCTATTGTGTTTGTTTATCGGATACAAAACAACGAAGATATCCTTCCAAACATTTATTTACTATCTCAGTTTGACCATCAGATTGAGGATGATAAGATGAGCTATGAGCTAATTGAGTACCCAAACAAGAAAATAACTCCGTCCAAAAATTTCCAGTAAAAATGGGATCTCTGTGCTCACAATAACCCTTGGGCTTCCATGTAGCTTTTGAATTCTGTCCATAAATGTAGTAGCAACTGTACTTGCTTTAAATGGATGAGATAATGCACAAAAGTGTGCATACTTGGTAAGTCTATCAACTACCACCATGATGACATCTTTCCTTCGGACTTAGGTAAACCTGTGATAAAATCCATTGAAATCTCCTCCCAACGTTGACTTGGAATGGATAAAGGTTGTAGAAGTCCCGGGGTCTTAATTGTTTCCACTTTATTTTGCTGGCAAACCAAACATTCCGCCACAAACTTTTGAATATCGGATTTAAGGCCATCCCAAAAAAATTCTTTCTTCACCCTGTGGTAAGTTTTTAAAAATCCTGAGTGTCCTCCTAAAGGAGAAGTGTGCAATTCCAGAAGAATATTTTGTTTTAGTTGGGAATTCTTACAAAGATATAAGCGATCTTTGTACCATAAGGAATCATTTTCCAACTAAATGTATCAGATGTACTAGGATCTTGCTGCAACTTTTGAATGAGTGTCCATACATCTTTGTCCTTCTTCCATTCATCTCTTGCTTCGGTTATCCAATCTGGTTGGATAATGGAAATGGCACAAAGCAATGCTTCCACCTCTTCATTCTTTCTTTAGAGTGCATCTGCAACAACATTAAGCTTTCCTTTTTTGTAGATTATTTCAAAGTCATAACCCAACATCTTTGTGACCCATTTTTTCTGCTCTTCTGAAGATATTCTTTGTTTCAAAAAGTTTTTAAGACTATCATGATCAATTTCTACCTTGAAGTGTCTTCCCATTAGGTAAGTTCGCCATTTCTTTAGTGCATGTAGTATTGCTAACATTTCCTTCTCATAAATAGGTTTCTGTAAATACTTTCCTTTGATTGGATGAATTTCAAAAGCAATGGGTCTTCCTTCCTGCATTAAAACTGCACCAATTCCATTTCCTGAGGCATCACATTCCACAATAAAGGTTTTTGTGAAGTCTGGCGTAGCTAAGACCGGTGCATGGCACATTGCCTCCTTAAGACATTCAAAGGCCTTAGTTGCTTCAGGAGTCCATGAAAATGCATCTTTCTTCAATAATGTTGTTAGAGGCGCTGCTATTCTCCCATAATTCTTAACAAACTTGCGATAATACCCTGTTAACCCGAGAAATCCTCGCAACTTCTTTATGGTTGTGGGGACGTTCCATTCCTTAATGGCTTTAATTTTGTTAGGGTCTACTTTAACACCCTCGTGAGATACAATGTGACCCAAATATTCCACCTCTTGTACTCCAAAGAAAAATTTGGATTTTTTTGCATATAATTGTTTCTCCTGCAATAGTTTGAGCACCCTGTCAACATGTTCAACATGATCCTTCCAAGACCTGTTGTAGATTAGTATATCATCAAAAAAATGCTAGCACAAATTTTCTAAGGGTTTGAAAATGGAATTCATCAACCCTTGAAATGTATAAGGTGCATTGGTAAGGCCAAAAAGCATGACCAAAAATTCATAATGACCCTCATGAGTTCGAAATGTTGTTTTTGGAATATCTTCAGTCTTCATTCTAATTTGATGATATCCTGAACGAAGATCCAACTTGGTAAAATAAATTGCTCCATGTAATTCATCCAATAATTCATCAATCACAGGAATGGGAAATTTGTCTTTAATGGTGAGCTTATTGAGCTCTCTATAATCCGGACACATTCGCCATGATCCATCCTTCTTGTGTACCAACACTACAGGAGCAGAGAAAGAACTTTGACTGGGTTGAATTATACCCGCCTCTAACATTTCTGCAATCATACGTTCAATTTCGCTCTTTGGAAGTAAGGATATCTATAAGGCCTGATGTTTGGAGGAACACTTCCTGGAATCAAATGAATAGCATGATCATGATCACGAATAGGTGGGAGTCCTTTCGGAGTTTCAAACACCTTGGAATGATTGTCCAAGACTTGTTGGAGATCTGCAAAAATAGATGATTTTGATGTCGGAACTTCTAGTGAGCATAATTGTGCAATTACACCTCGTTGTTGTTTCTTTAGAAGCTTTGTCATGACATTAGAGCTTATTATCCTTCATGGCTTCCCTTCAATACCCCATAATTCGACTTCCTTTCCTTCTGAAAAAAATTTCAAGAAAATTTCTTGAAAATTAAAAGCTACCATCCCCAAAGATTGTAACCATTGTACTCCTAATACAACATCAACACCTCCCATAGGAATGGAAAGCATTGGACTAGTCAACACATATTCCCCCATGGTTAGCTTGATATTATGGCATTTTCCAGAGACATTTATAGTTCCTCCATTTGCAACCATCACTTGACATTCTGGTGCTGGGTATAGGAAACAATTTAATTCCTTGGCTACCTTACAATGAATAAAATTATGGGTGCTACCTGAATCAATCAACACTATTACCTTTTTTCTTCTTGATCTGTCCTGCTATCTTGAGAGTTTGAGGAGTGGTAATTCCTACCAGTGCATTACATGATATGGTCGGATTCATTTCTTCCTCTTCTAGGGCCGGTTCCTAGTGTATATCCTCTTCTTGTTCATTTTCTTCTTCTTCTTCACAATCTATGTAAAATAATTTCTTTTCAGCACACTTATGACCTTTAGTGTATTTGCTATCACAACTGTAGCAAAGCCCTTTTGCTCTTTTTTCTTACAATTGTTGTGGTGTCAACCTTGTAGGTTGTGGAAATCTAGGTATAGCAACACTTCCTTCTTTATAGAATTGAGTGGTAGGCTTCCTTGTCGCCATAACTTTACATTCAACTTTTCTTGCCAACCTGAATGCCTTCTCCAATGAATCAAATTCCAGAACGCGAACTTCATGTTGGATGTTATCCTTTAAAGTGCCTATGAAGAGATCAATCCTGTGTTCCTCTGGAATATCAGTTACCCTTATATTCAATTTTTGGAAGTCCTCAATGTGCTGCCCCACTAAACCCTTTTGTTTGAGAATTATCAATTGGCTAAAGAAGGTGTTGCTCTTTGTATCCTCATAATGTGCTATCATTTCCTCCGTAAAAATTGACCAAGTGACAATTTTTTTACGGGAGCAAAGCCATCGATACCATACAAATGTACTTTGTTCTAAATGTAAAGTTGCAATGCGTACCTTTTGTGTGTTTTGCACGTTATGGAGATCAAAATATTGCTCCATCTGTAGTATCCATGTTACAGGATCCTTTCCATCAAACTTCCTCATATCCATTTTTGGAATATGGTGGTTCTTCCCGCCAACATTAGAGGTTATGAAATCACGATTAACACTTATTTTGTTCTCATCATGAGGTTCTTCTACTATATTTCCGCCCTTAGGAATTTTTTCTTGTTTTAAGCTTGTCATCAAGCCTTCCATGTATGCTTTTAGATCATTCTTCATGTTTTCCATGTTGTCTTTCATGTTTTCATCGATCTTAGATTCCATGTCATCAATCTTAGCTTCCATGCCCACTTCCATGCCATCCATCTTAGATTCCAAACCATTCATCTTAGCTTCCACGCCTTTCTTCAAACCATCCATCTTAGTTTCCATGCCTTTTTTCAAAACTTCCATTTCATTTTTTGTTGTTCTTTGCGAGAGCGAAATTTGTTGCACTTGCTCTTGTAATTTTTATATGTCATGCTACCATTCTTCGTCTTCATGAGTCATAGTAGAGACTTCTAAAGGCTTAATGGGAGTTGAATTATTTTTAGGGGCCATTTTAGAATCTAATACTGATATCTATTCTACAATATTCCCTTGGAATAAATTCAACTTGATTCTTCAAACAAGACTTATGCAATTGGAAAAAAATACACACCTTTTACTTGCTTTTTAGGAGCTCTGTATTGAAATTGAATTATATATGTAATTGAGAATCTTCAATATCTGAAATTCACTACTGTAGTAACCTTTTGAACTATCTTTCAAATGCCACAGATATAATCTGATTTGGATTCTTCAAGACAAAGTTATTTCCAATCTCCCACAATGACCCAACTTTGGACTGGTTCAGTAGAGCGAACTTGTACGGCTTGCTACGTGTCACTGTTTTGTCCTTCGTCTCTGAAATTGATATCAAATAAATTTTGGTCCATGTACTTGCAACCAACTTTTACGGCACTCCAATCCGATGCCCAGAGAGAGAGTTATTGAACTTTTCCCACGATCACCTCTTTGAGATGAAATTCAGGAGCCTGAAAAAGCACTACCTTCCACAGATCATATCTCCAAAAAATTTGCGAACCAAGCTCTGAAATTTTTTGACGACTTTCTTCAGGATTTCAGCTTCGTACCATATGAATTTCAGATTCTGAACCTTCGTAGAAATTTTTTTATAGCGAAAATTCCACGATGACCTGTTTAGGAGCCTGAAAAAATACCTAACTTCCACAGATCATATCTCTGAAAATATTGGGAACCAAGCTCTGAAATTTTTATACAAACTTCCTCAAGATTTCAGCTTCGCACCCTAACAATTTCAGCTTCTGAAGCTTCGTAGAAAAACAGTTATAGCGAAAATACCACGATGACCTATTTGGAGCAGCGAAACCCTAGAATCCAAAGCTCTAATACCAAATGTTGTGTAACCAGCTCCAAAAATAGAAGAAAAGAGATATGAACGCCTTAGAAATAAGCCACTTCGAGGGGGAAACCTCCAATGCATTACATAAATGAACAATTCTTGGATGATACAATTTACAAAACCTCCTTTCTATATATAGGAGTCCATGGGTCCATAATGTAATCCTAGTGGGCCACAATGTAATCCTAGCCGACCTAACAATAATAATTTAAGGGCACAATAATAAAAAAATGGGGGTTACAAGGGTTCAATAATAACAATAAGGGGGTTAAAATAACCATAATAAAGGACTATACTAGTGATATAGGGACCTAACATATATATATATATATATATATATATATATATATATATATATATATATATATATATATATATATATATATATATATATCCAAGGTTTGAACCTTATTCGAACTGAAAATGTAAGTGGCACATATATATATGTTTTATACCAAGGTTGAACCATAGTAATGGGGCGCAATATATATTATCCGCATATCTATTTAAAGCAAGGTCCAAACCTTTGGTCTGTTCAACAATATTTTATGGTGGGGATCAAGGTCAAACCCACGACCACCCACACACACCACCAACACCATACCACCATACCATCCACATGATCCTTGTAATACATAGGATCCCGCCACTAATTAAATATTGTCACCATAGAGTTTCGGGGTTCAGAGGGGTCCAGCCCCCTCCCACATGTCCGTGTGCCAGAACCATGATCCAAGACAGATCCGACGGGAATATTTAAATGGGATTAAACCATGATTATAACCACTAATCATGTCACTAATCTGGGTTAGCACCATAACTCGCAATTAGTGCTAAAAACGTGCTTTTGAGCTAATCATATATTAACTGCACTTTAACTCATGTTTATCACTAATTTAGTGAATTTTATCCTTAGCAGAGAATTTGACAGAACCACTAGATGGGGTGGAATCTCCACATTTAGTGGAGTTAACTGGCGGACTTCTAGAATTAGTGCAGAAGAGCTAGGAAAAAATGGTTTTGCCATAGCTGAGACAATTTTCGACCAATTTTGGCTCAGGAAAAGTCATTCTTGGTATATTTTGATGTTTTGGAGCCATTGGAGTAGGTTACAGAGGAAACAGGAGACTATAAACATAAATTTTTCATAATTTAAGCTAATACAAAGGTCCACACTATGAAGCTCGACCAAGGAGATGTAGTCCAGGAGGGGTGAAGTCCTGCATCAAAAAATTGTGTATTTGTATTTGTTATTTGTGCTTACTGTGTTTTTATATTATACTATTCAACATTGAGTTTCCATGCCTTTAAGTTCATGAAATACACTTAATATCATCAAGTTTAGTGAATTGTCAATCATAAACACATGTATAAACCCTTTCATAAGGAGAAAACCAAATCATTTTCATGTTAATTCTAAAACTGATATTAGCACAACAATAACTAACAATCAATTTCAGATCATCCATGAGGGAAATTTATGTATGCCAAAATTCCTTTTGGTCTCATGAATGCAAGGGAGAATTTACAAAGGGCGATGGATATTGCATTTTCTGAAGAAAAGGATAAATTAGTGGTGGTTTATTTCGATTGCATCATTGTGTCTTCAAAGAAGGAGGAAGATCTCCTTAAGAACCAGGAGAAAATTCTACAGAAATGCAGAAAAATTCGTATATCTCTCAATCCTACTAAAAGTATATTTTCTTTGACCACTGGAAAACTGTTAGGGAACATTATATAAAAGGAAGTAATAAGGATTGATCCAAGTAGGGTCACCGCCATTCAGAAAGTAGACTTGCCAAGGAATAGGAAAGAGATTCAATCCTTTCTTGGAAAGGTAAATTTTGTTAGAAGATCCATTCCTAATTTTTCTGAGATTGTCAAACACATCACTAAGATGCTTAGGAAATAATTTTATGTTAAATGGACAGTAGAGGCAAAGAAATATTTTCAAGACGTAAAGAAGGCCCTCACTCAAGCCTTAGTGCTCATAAGTCCTGAATTTTCAAGTGATTTTCTGGTTTTTACCTTCACCTCTGAATATACAATTGTTGGAGTATTGTTATAGAAAATAAATCAAGGCGATGAGAAACCTATTTCTCTCTTCAGTAAAACTCTTTCAAACTCTAAATTGAAGTATAATATTATGGAGAAACAAGCATATGCTTTAGTAAAGGCGCTTAAATATTTCATAATTTACATTCTGCATTCTCATATTATAGCATTTGTGCCTAATATTGTCCTGAAAGACATATTGAACCAAGTTGATCTTAATGGAAAAAGAGGTAAGTGGATTTCCACTTTTTTAGAATATGATATAGAAATAAATCCTACCAAGTTGGTAAAGGATCAAGGGCTAACGAAACTGATGGCGCAATCAAATTTTGTGTGCCTGGACATGCATTTCATTGCAGAAATTTCAGAAGTGGTTGAAGGAGGAGAACTGATTCCTATTGAAGAAAAATTCACTATGTATGAATGGTACAACGATGTCATTTTTGTTTTACATCATCATAAATATCCTCCTCAATTGACCAATTCCAAGTCCAGGTTTCTGAAGCTGAAGTATTTTAGGTAGTGCATTTTGAACAAAAACTTATATTGGAAGGACACCAGAGGTATTCTTTTGAATTTATTGTTGGAAGAAGAGGCTGAAAATGTTATTAATGAATTTCATTATGGATATTGTGGAGGAAACCATTATTGGAAGGCCGCAATAAACAAGATATGGAGAGCAGGATATTATTGGCCTTCTATATTTAGGTACATCTATAAGAAGATTGTTGCATGCCATGAATGCCAAATTTTTTATTGAAAGAGGAGGCTGGCTCATTTACCCCTGAAACCAATATATGTTGAAGCTCCTTTCCATCAATGGGGATTATATTTCATTGGCACAATAAACCCTTCATCCTCAGGAAAACATCGCTGGATTTTGACAACCACTAATTACTTCACCAAGTGGATTGAAGCGCTCCCTACAAGGCAAGTTGATGACTTGGTCATCATCCAATTTCTGGAAAACAACATCTTGTCAAGATTTGGCTATTCCATGAAGATTATTACTGATAATTATCAAGATTTCAAATAAAAAAATTTGATTAGTTTTTTTCATCAATATCATATCACTCTTGGTCATTCCACAACCTATTACCCTCAAGGTAATGGCTTAGCTAAATCATCCAATAAAGTAATATTCGGGATCATCAAGAAAGTTCTACAAGAAAAAGAAATATGATGGTATTTGAAGTTAAATTTTTAATTGTGGGTTGATGTACTTTGCACTAAGATATATATAGGTACATCTCCTTATGAACTAGTATATGGAGTTGAATCAATTTTCCCAACTTCTTTGAGGGTTTTGGTATGAAATTGCTACAAGGGCTTGAATGTTGGACATAATTCTGAATTACGAATAAAGCATGCTTCCCTAAACAGGTGATAATCTAGAACAACAGATTAAAGATTATACGACTTCTTCTCCTAACTAAGAACAGGCGCACAAAATGGATTAGAATCTTACTTTTAATCCAAGTGCTTCTAAATGGTTCCTTCTCTCGCTTTCGTTGTAGCTTCAAATTCAAGCGATTTCTGAAAAATGCTTCCTGCAAGAAACAACACTAAAACAACATAAGATAGCAATAATACAGATGTCTATTCAAGTTAGCTAGCTAAATCAATAAGGCATAAACCATATACATCAACTAAGATCTTAGAATATGGAAAATCAAAGCCAATATAGATGCATATAGGGAAAAGTAAGTTGTATTCTTTATTGATGATAGAAGGAGAGATTACAACCTAGTGACTGATTTTAAGTGACCATTCCAGCAACATTCCTAGCCCCATCACAATATAAATATCTCCAGCAGCTCTTACACAAATCTAACTCTCAATTGAAAATCCACCAACATTTCTCTACTCAAATTCTTCCTTATCAAACACTCAGATATGTGCTCAATTTATAGAGGATCTGAAGGTTGTTTTACAATCAATGACTTTCCAATAATAGGCAAGACATGTTCCCAATCTTATAGATGTCAAACAGACACTTGGATTTGAATCTTGACACACGTGAACTCTTCTAGAATGCACTGGCCAAGTGGAGATTTCAGAACAATGAGAATTTCGCTCCCAATGTGACCAACGCACCTGTCAATGTCGGGAAGTGCTTTGCAGAGAATCCTTGCATGGGGCTACTTGCATATGCAACACACTTAGTCCCCTTAGAGGCAACGTTGGTGAGCTCTCATATGCTTTATAATAAACTTCAAACCTTGGAAACCTTTTCTTGATGAAAGTCATGCTTTATTTATCTTGTTCTTGTCTTAGGGCATGCAAAAACTTGAAATGATAGGAGATGATAGACCCTTAATCATTGGTCCTGGAGATGATGCCCAGTTAACCAAGTCATTGGGAATGATGCCCAAATTGACCTATAAAAATTTCCCTCTAAAGCATGAGGTCAAAATAATAAAAACATTTGATTGAGATGCTTTACACCGTGATGGACTCGAGATGAAGCATAGTGGTCACCTACATCAATCTTACAATAAATTACATCATGATATATCATATTTGATCATAATTGTTGAGGGTAGGCATTCCCATGTTCAGCACATAAACAATCTAATAACATGTACATAATTCAGAAAGTCTGACATTTGAATGTTGCCCAATGTAGACATGCCTACAGATATAGGCCCATGTTTGGATGACAATCTGTATGTAAGGTCACCGTACAGATGATGTGTACAAGAACCTTGAAATCAAAGCATGGATGGCTGGAACTAGATATGAGGTCTTATCTCATTCACTTGATCATTTGGGTACAAGTCTAGCCATGCGAATATATGATTTTTCATCGAACATGGAAAGACATCGTTTGGTTACCAGCCAATGATGTGAGCTGTTAACAAACGCGAGAGAACCAACATTAATGAAAATGGCCCTTAAGGTGCTGCAGTACATTTTTTAAGGCATGAATAGATGATTTAATGTTGAATGCCAAACAAAATATTTTGGTCAAAGTTCCAAAAGCAAGGATATTGTCCATGTTGTAACAAGCCTCATGGTACTGGAATCTGATGTTTCTAAGTGAACTTCCTGGATATTTATTTTTCATCGACAAGAAGTCACCTTATTATGAAATGGGATTTACTGATTTTGGAGACAAGGGTATGACTTGATATAGCAATTTTCAAGGATGAAGGTCATGATAATAAAGGTTTACAAGTATTACAGAAGGATGAGTTTATTCACTAGATGACTTCTCTTGAACATATCGATGATACTGTGATGAGTTGGAAACATTGACCCAAAACGGAAGTGAAGGTATGATGGACCATAGGTGTGAATGAACCGTCAAGATGATTACCCAACCCAAATAGTCACAAACATGGAATGAAGGAACTGTCATTTTCAAGAGCGACTTGCTACCATGAAGAAATTTTTCTCACTTTTCCCAAATTTTCACCAGTCAATTGTTGAGCAGTACCTCTTTATTTTTTAACAAGCTTGAGGAGGGTAACATTTGCTTGATCAATAATTCAACCCTTCAAGCGAATAAAGTATCACTATTTAATAATTTAATGATTCTAGCGATGAATGAAACTATATTTTTTCCATGATCGACAAGCCCATCACTATTTTATCTTTTAACGAGCTTAACGACAGTGAAAGCCCAGACCTTTTTCATATTTGTAGAGTTTGAAAAAGAGGACGAAAGAAAACTCCATAAGTACTTTTTCATAAATTTTTCACTCAGATCCGAAAAAGTGTAAAATAATATCTGAGAGAACCTGTTTGGTCATTTTTAACCAAGGTATTCCTTTTTCGTAAATAATCTATCTCAGTCTGGAAAATCGTTAAACTTATATTGAGTAGATATCAATTCATTTAATTTTACGAGCTCGAAAAGACAAGTGCTCGGCAATATTTTCACATTATCGAAGTCTAAAAAGAGCTTAAAGAAGACTCCAGGGGTTCCTTTTTCGCTATTATCGAAGCTCGAAAAAGAGATAAAAGTGTGCTTCAAATCCTTTTTCGTTTTTAACAAAGCTCAAAAAATAAGGAGAAAAAGTATGCTTTGTGGTCAAGTCATTCTTTGAATAAATCTGCATGACTAATCTGTTTTATCAGTTGTATTTCCTATTCATAAAAACATCAAATGGATTAAAAATACCTATTTCATGATAAAAACATAATAAAACTATAGTCATAGCAATAAATTTAACTTGCAAATAATTAAATGACTATTAAAAGTAGTTTCACTATTCATTTTTACCAATCCATAGTTACCATTTTCATTTTGGAGCTCTGAACCTAATTTTTCCCCTGAACTTCAGATGCTAATTGCAATCATTTTTGTGGACATATTTCATTGCCATTTGATCCAGGTTAGTGCCATGAACCTCCTCTTTCCTTTGGTATTCATTTCATCTCCAATTTCTACAAATTTTTAGGGTTTTAAGGCCTATAGGGTAAATTATGCCCAAAATGAGGGCAACGCACCCCTGAATGTAGAAAAATACATTGCATAGTAGGTATAGTGAAGTGCACTTGCATGTGCAATGCACTGTCTCTTGTTAGGGAGTGCGTTGGGTGCAGTCTAAGTTTTTTATTTTCTCATTATGCCCAAAATTGACCTAGTTTTTTGCAATGAATGGTATCTAATGGATATTATGGTTGTATTTTAGGTTTCCATCAGATTATAATGACGATTACATGGAGGGAAAGAGAACATGAAGAACAAGATATGATTTCCTTGAATGATCTTGGAACTGTAAGATCCCTAAGAGATTGTGGACTGCTTAAGTAATTCAAGTTGTCTGGGATGAGGCAACAAATAGAACTCTTGGAGTTCTTAGTTTGAGCATGGGATCCAGCGATAGAGTCATTTCATATTAAGAACCAAGTGGTTCCCATAAAATTTGAGGATGTGTATTTTCTCACAGGTTTGTTGAGGAGAGGTTTTCCCATTTCACTCTTAGGGTCTACCAGTGGAGGAGAGACAGTGAGGGATTATGTTTTGTAGTATTTTTATCCAGGGGAAGAAACTAGCAAAGATGGAAAAATAAACATCCGGGATGTCAGATATTTTCCTTTGAGAACTATCCTTTTCACGATCTCTAAACTTGCTGGCACCGTTACACTACATGTAGCGAATAGATCGTATATGTAGTATTCGCTAGAGTGTATGGAGCCAACAGTCTTAAACTGGTATGAAGCTATTCTATCTCAGATAAATGAACAATTGAATAAAGCAAAGGGAGGAAGGAAGAAGAATTTCAGTTATGGTTCTATTGTTATATCCTTCGCCTTGGAATGGATTCCACTGATGCAACCACAACATGTGACACTGGATATAGCTAGTCCTAGAGATCCTCGGATGCAGAGATGGGTTGAACTCATGGGTCAGCATGCATGCCAATCGAATGTTGTGTTCTCTATTGCATTTTTACCTGGTTCTGGCGACAGATCGTTGCCGTCGATGAGTACGCATATGTAGGTGTTGACTTCTAAAGAGATCTAGATTTAGCATTACCAGAAGGTGCTCAGTGGGCTACAATGGGTAAGAATGTTTTTACCATGTTTTTTTATTTTCCTAAGGTTTATACAATGTTTTTGTAATTTTTATTTCTTTCCAAGACTAAACTAAATGTTTGATGTAATGTAGATGTTGTTCATGTTGAACCAGTAGTGGAACCAAAGCGTGAAGAAAATGCGCTAGCAAAGAGGGTTGTCTAGAGAGCAGTCCTTCAGGATCTTGATATGGTTGAGCCTCTAACTGAACTTCAGCAACACATAGAAGGTTTTACCTTCGGGATTTCGGATTTTTGGATCAAAGAGCTTCCTATGTGACTGCATCGACACACTATTGGGGTTCCTAACCATTGGATGCGGTTACTTCGTAGGATAGCTAGATCTATAGAATTTTACCACGAGCACCACTAGTTTACTTGTGACATTTTGCATACATTTTGAGGTCAAATGACCAATGTGTCTTGGGCACAAAATTTGTAAAAACCTATAACTATCTATCTATATGCTTTCAGAGTTTTTCCTATGTTTATTGTGCAATCCTATTCAATGATGTGAATGTTTTCTTTACATATGTTGGAAATTTCTGTCTTAAACTTGATTAGCTAATGAATAAGTCAATGTGTTCAAATTTCTAGAAATGTGTTGATATTGAATAAAATCAGATTTTTTTTCCAAAATTTGAACTCTTAGGAACAATCTAATAAGTGTTGGATTTCTAACAGTATAAATACTAGTAAGTTGTAATACCAAAAGTTGTGAGTCTAACATTATGATTATGCGGTTAATACCAAATGAAATGGCATCAGAGAGAAGTTCGATCAACGCGCTATACTCAACAGTATTTTTCATCGATCTACCAATACAAATCCCTTGAAAACTCACTAACTCATCGTTCGGAGTGAAAATGGCCCACGCTGCAGAGGATAGATTCTGCATACTACGACTAGCACCATCAGCATATCCAATAAATGGTTCCAAAGATTCAGAAATCTGTGATGAAATGTAAAGTGGATTACTAACATCAAGAAAACTCTAAAAACAAATTAAGATAGTGAATGCAAATCAACAGCATATATACAATATAATACAAACAATTACTATGCTCATGATTAAGCATAGTAAAATTTCAAATATAACCCATTTCTAGGCTGCACCAACGAAATTCCATCGTAATCAAATAACTCATAGGCACCCTTAGCAATAAATATTTTGACAATATAGGGGCCATGCCATAATGGATCAAACTTTCCTGTACCTATTACAATAGCTTCTTGATCGTAAAGAAGGACCAAGTCGCCCTCTAAGAAAATGCAAGGTTGGACATTTTTGTCATATTGCACCTTTATATGTCTCTTATGTGCTTCGTTGGCCAATTGGGCTTCACGACGTGTTTCATCAAGATGGATGAGGTTATGGAGACACACTTCTTCTTCTGAGGTGTCAGGTAAAAAGTCTATTGGGAGTTTTAACGATGATATTTTGCATTGGATCGGTAAGATAGCTTCCAGACCATACACCAATTGAAAAGGAGTAAATCCGGTCGCATTTCTCACTGAGGTTCGATACGCCCACAAGGCAAAGTATATGATCAAATTCCAGTTTCTTTTTCAAACTCCTATCATTCGTTGAAGCATTCATTGAAGAATTTTGTTAATATCCTCAACTTGTCCATTTGATTGTGGATAATAAGGAGTAGAATTATCATGTGACAATCCTAACTTGGCAGTCAATTCAAACATCATGTGGTTGCAAAAATGCTGCCCATGATTTGTAACTATAGCCTGTGGGACCCCAAACCGTGCAATAACATTATTAAAGAAAAAAAATGCAGCTGTCTATCCTGTGTTGTTGAATTTAGGCATCGCTTCGGCCCATTTGGTAAAATAGTTGATTGCAACAATAATATAACCATGCCCCCTAGACGAATGAGGGTTCTAGGTCATGAATTCAATACCCCATTTCGTAAATGGTCCAGCAGAGAAAACAAGATGAATTAGCATTGGTAGTTTACAGATCTTACAATAAAAATTTTGGCACTAATGACAACTTCTGACCGCAAGGATGCAGTCTCGAAAAATAGTATGCCAAAAGTAACCAGTGCAAAGTATCTTCTGTGCGGTAGCATATCTAGATAAATATCCACCACAAGCCTCAACATGACAATCATTTAACACTTTTTCGGCCTCCTCGTGAGTGAGGCACCTCGTTAAAATGGTATCAACAGCACGACGATAAATTGTATCACTGACGATGAGATAATCTTTGGCTTGGTATCAAATATGTTGTTGTTCATAGTGAGAGGTATTAGATCAAAAATTTTGGGTTTGGAGTTAAATGATGAAATCCCCATACCAAGGATTAGATGATCCAATCAGAAACAGAGACTCGTCATGAATTGATGGTTTCGACGTAGTTGCAGTACTATCATAGGGAAGGTCACAGAGAAGCTCAGCCAAAACTAAAGACTTCTTTGACTTGGATTTGATAATTTCCAAATCAAATTCGTACAAAATGACAATCCATTTTGAATATTTTCCCCCCATCAATTGAAGTGATAAGATATAAGTCATGGGGTTGCAATCCGAAACTATTGTTGTTTTTCGGAGTAGGATATAATAATGAAATCTTTGGACAACTTGAACAGTTGTCAAGGCAAGATTTTCTATGTATGAGTACTTAACTTCCATATCATTGAGATTATGACTCAAATAATAGATCATATGTTCAATTTTGTCTTCTACTTGGACCAATACCATAGGAATGGTCATTTTGGCCATGGAAATATATAGGAAATAATAATTTTGATAATTAGGAGGATACATTAATGATGCTCGGACAAGAGTGTCCTTGACAGCATCAAAAGAAGCTTGCACAACTTGGTTGCAATGGAACGGAACCCCATTTTTCAATAGTCGAGTAAATCCTTTAGCCATTTCGGCGTAATTTGGAATGAACATCCTTAGGAAGTTCGCCTTTCCTTGAAGTTTCTGTATCAGAAGTAAGTTTGATGGCGCAGGAAAATCAAGAATTGCCTGAACCTTCAAAGGGTCAATTCGAATTCCTTATTTTGAGACTATGAATCCAAGCAAACGACCAGAACCAACACAAAACACAAATTTATGTGGATTGAGGCGTATTTTGTAGTGTCGGCAGCATAAGAAAATGGCTCTCAAATGCATCGGGTGATCAATCGTATTTCGTGAATGCGCTGGTAAATCATATAAATACGGATGAACAATGTGCTTAATGTCATTGAAATAATAATCCATTTGTCTCTTAAAAGTGGCCCCAACGTTATTTAAACCAAACTAGAGTTTCCTATAAGATAATTTGCCCTAGGGACAGATGAATGTTGTCTTATGTTGATCATTTGGGTGGATATTGATTTGATTGTAACTGTAAAATCCATCCATGAATGAAAATATTTCGCATCCAGCACAATCATCAATAATCTGGTCGATAAAGGGAGTAGGATAGTTGTCTTTTGGACAATCATGATGACATCCCGATAATCGATGCACACTCTAATGGTTCCTTGCTTTTTCATGACAGGAACGATATTGGAAATCCACTCAGTTAGAAGAATAGGGTAAATGAAACTAGCACGCAAAATTTTTTCAACTTCTGCTTTGATGGAAGTGACTTTCTTTGGATGAACAGAATGAAATTGTTGATGCATTGGTTTTACATAAGGATACATATTAATAGTGTGTTCAACTATACTAGTATCTATGCCTGGCATGTCCTCATAAGACCAAGCAAATACATCATGAAATTCACGAAATAGAGACCGATATGGTTCAATTTCTGATGGAGAACAAGATACACTGACATGAATATTCTCTACAATGCCAGGTTTGGTCGAAATATCGATAGAAATTGTTTCTTCAATATTTGATAGATTTTTCTCGGAATCGATTGCATTAATGGGAGAAGAATTCAAAAAGAAATTTTTGATGGATGGGTGATATAGTTCACTAATATTATTTTCTTCATAATTAGGAAAATGGGAACGATGATGATAATCTTCCCATGGTTCTCCCTCTAACATCATGGCTTCCAAAATATTCTCATCTGTCAAGAACATTGAGGAAAATGGATCATATGGAGTACCAAAATATAAGGAACGATCAACCCAAACACTCGGTGACGCTGATTTTGGATTTTCCGCCCAAGCCAGATAGATTGATTGCTATGCCAGCTCAATAGGGTTGGGTGAAAGAAACTCATCCAACGTAGAAATACTAGAATCACGTGTACTCTCCCTTAAGCTAGATAGAGTGGAAGATATCATGTAGCAAGTCTCTATACTTGCAATTTATGCTGACGTCATAGGCAACGGTAATGCAAAGGTTCCCATGAGAGTGGAATCCTTTAAGATTCCTACATCAATGTTCTGAAGTTCTAGTTGGGGTATGTGAACGAACGGAATGCTTCCAGTTACCTGCGAAGCAGAGGAAAAGAAGGATATTTTATTAATGAATGTAATTGTACCTTTATGTGGAAAGTAAATCATTCTAAAATATGTATAAACAATAATAATCATCGCATATACCCATGGCCTTCCAAGTAAAATATTATAGTCAAGGGGTCCTTCAACAACCTCGACATCAATATTCATTGTTTTTCCCCCTATTTCAACATGCAGGTTATCAATAATACCACAAGGTTTATATGTACGTCCATCAAATGCCTTCAACGTTGTTGATGATTGTTATAAGCGTGGCGAGCCAAGTGAATTTCAACAGTTTAGAGACATAATGCATGTAGATGCTCCCTCATCAATAATAGTGTGATGAACAAGGTGATTGAGAACATTTGCCTATATGGAGAATTCCAGTTCTGTTGGTAGTTGTGGTACATAGCCCGTATGATTAAAGACGACAATATTAGAATCAGTCAGATCAATTCCACCAATAGCTGACAATAAAGCCTGTTTTTAAGAGGGAAAATTTTGTAATACCTCAAGAGTAGACATAGCTGAATGGGATTGAGCCAAATCTTCAACTATATTATAATTATTTGCAGCTCTTACTCAATGATTATATGTCGATTTATGAATTACGCCCTTTGGTGGCTTGATTGTCAATTCAGGAATAGCAGTAGGCGGTACTAATTCTATAGATGGGTACATTATCGAGGTAGTAGGTTGATCAGTGGGCTAACTACCATAATATTTATTTCGCGTTGACACAAAAATATATGTGGAAGGTTTTGTGACAGATAACATTAACACTTGGGAACTAGGAGCTGAATCCGTAGCAACCATGTTTGTGTCTGGATTTGGAAATGGGTCTATCAACACAGCTAACGCATGGGAAGTCTTGATGACTTTTGAGACTTCAACGCAGTGAGGAAAATCCCTAAAAAAAAATTCCTCATTACAGATTATGCATGGATAACGAGGTTTCCGAGGTCCAGACGGTTGATTATATGATCTTTCTTGCAGGTTAGAAGTTTTTTTTTTTTTTATTTACCCTTTTTCTTACTTCCTGGTTGCTTGTCACCTTTGCTTTTTTCAAATGACATGGCATTAATTTTGGAAGTAGGAGAAAGATCAGATGTAGTAGTGTATTGTGTGCTTGCAGTGCCTATCAAGTGGTCTCCGGTATGAGAGTCCTTTAATTGAGGAGGAACATTGAAATTAGATCTCGGCGTGTTAGGAATGTTTTCATAGAGCATGCCAGAATAAGTATAAATCAAGTCTAAATATTGAGCACGAGAAATAACTTGCTCTTCTAAGAACGATTCCGCCCTTAGCCACATCCTTAGTTATAGATGGTAACAGGGAATTAACGAACCATTCAGCAAGGAGCTGATCCGAAACAAAGGTTTTAACCATTTGACAACAACGACACCAATCATGAATATGATCAAAGATGTGAGTAGCATTAGTCTATTTGAAATTGGTCCAGAGTTCCATTCCAGCTTCATATCTGATGGGTAACTAGAAATGAGTCAAAAACACAGTATCTAGGGCTGTGAAGTTTTCAAAAGAAGCTCTAGGTAATTCAATGTACAATTTTGCAGTAGGCCCTGCGAGCGTACGCTGGAAAAGACGTAGTCGAACAGAATCATCATTCAGGGAATTTGATGAACACCATAAATGATAAGTCATACCATGAGTCGATGGATCTTCTCAATGGTTTTAATTGAACATAGGAATATCCGAGGGTAATTTGTGAGGTATCACCGACAACCCAGGAGCATAATTAATTGGATCATTAGTTAGCCGATTTAAATCTGGTAACTCTAAAGTTGCAACAAAAGGCAACTGTCTATTAAGGTCAGGTTGAGCATAGCCAAGGTAAGATGGAATTGCTTGAGAAATAGGCCTTTGAGCACCAGCATAAGGAATCTTCTTCTGGTAACTGAGATAGGGGTTGTTTTGCATAGCAAACACTTGAGGATTCTGTTGACCAAAACCTTGATATGATACTTTTTGAAAATAAGTTTGAGGCATTTGTGCCTGTGGCTGCAAAGGGGTCTGTCCACCAATGTTATAACCCAAATTAAAATGACTTGGATTCAATTGATACGTATAACCAGTCTGTGGTTGTGACATCCCATAAAAGGGAAAACCATCTTGTGAATAAATGATTTTGGATACAAGTTGTTGTAAATTAACCAAAGGATTTGGAGTCTGTGGACCCAACATTTGATGGTATTGAGTTGAAGGACCCGCTTGATAAGGTTGATGTAAAAAATTTTGATTCTGTAACATGGGTAAAGATGTATTAACAAGTGGTAATGAAGTGGGTGTAAGAGGTTGAACCGATTTATACGATTGTACAACCATTTGTGGTTGGATAGGCAGAGTGGGCTGCCATTGACAAACATTCATTTCAACATTATATTGACCAAAAAGTGATGGAGTACTATCATAATGGGTGACCAAATGTTTCCCCACATCATGAGGAGGATAATCATACGAAAAATATTGCTCTCCAAATGCTGGGAGTCCATTTGATATGGTACTTGAAGGAATTGACCAAGAAGGACCGACTTGATATTTCCCTGATCATGTGTATAATGAATCAAGTCATTCAGTACTTAAGATAGGATTATGAGTTAAAATACCGGATGATGACATTGGTAAAGTCCATGGATTTGAAGATGCGCCAAATAAAATTCCAGATAATGATTTGTAACTTGATGGGACCATAGGGCCACCATGAAAATATGACTGTGTTGTAGTTGTAAACATCGACGGGGTAGCTAGGGTGAGAGCTGATGTAATTGGAACATATGGCCCAACCGAAGATGTTGGTTCAGTCATGGTTATTTGACCAACTGTATACCCTTTGAATCGATAGGAATTTGAAAAGGAGGAAGATAAAAAAAAGCAGAGGGTGTCATTAAGAAACAGACTCGTACAGGTAAAGGTCCTCCCAAAAATGGGTTGGAGTTAAAGGTGTATTGTCTTGTGGGACTTCTTCAATCGCAATTAAACCAAGTGGAAGTATTTCACCGTCAAGCCCAAATTATATTTCAGGCGGTTGACTATGTCATATGGGAGTTTCAATAGCTACAGATCTTTGTGGGATGACCAAGGTAGGAACAAATTCCAGTTGTTCAACTTCAAGATTCAAATTTTCTGGCAAAGAAGAGACATGATCTAGATCAATTTGTGGTTGAAAAACGTCGGGTCCAGGAGGTACGGTCTCACTGATTGGATGGATCGTGACCAGGGATAGCTGTGAAGACTCTGTTTCGAAAATAGTATACGAACCAAGATCTGTAGAAAAAACCTGAGCTAACACTGGTTTATGGGAAAATGATGTTTCGCCAGAGGTACGAATTGCACTTTATTCAGTAGATCGTGATTTCCTTCACCTACCAGAAGTAAGTTTTGGTGGTAAAGGTGGTTTTAATGCAATTCTACGCGAACGACGGGGGAAAGGATTTTGTTCTTCCACAATTATTGATTTATTTTAATAGAAAATAAATAAACAAAATAAAAGGGTAATGCTATGCAAAAGGGTTTACCAAGAAACTGTGAACTACAGAATACCTCCTAGCGAACCAAGAAGTATGGGAAGACAATCTCCCAGAATGCTGTGTTCGGTGTATCAAAATTTACAAGGTTGCCCAATCGGTTCACTATGGATGGATAGCACCTAAAAGTTGTCCTTCAAAATATACCTGAAGGTACGTAGAGACCCAAGTCCGTATTAGTGTTGTCAGATGCGAAACCACATAGTGAGAGCACCCGTTTATACTTATCATATTGTAACACCACCTGATATACCCGAAAGTACATGGACGAGCTACGATATACTTACGTACGTGGAGTGAGGTATCACACTTGAAATGTATCGCAGACAAGTTAATGACAGTTGCTATGTTTTACGACGGTGAAACACATCTCTAGCCTAGACCTTATAAATGTTATCATTATGGTTCCAATGCTTTTTTAGGTAAATTGAGATTAATTTTATGTTGATCTTTCTTAACAATTTTCCTTTCAAAGGTTCACCATGATGATGTATTGGAAAATTCCTAAAATGAAACTAAGAATGATAAGAAATCTAAAATTCAATGAAAATCCTAGCTACTAAGGGGAAAGAGAAAACAATTTGTGAGAAAACAAATCAATGAGCACAAACTAAATGCAGATTTCCTAATTGTTCCTTTTTGCAAAACACACAAAATCCTACATGCAAATGCAGATTTTCCTTTTCAGTTCCTTTAATGTTATGAATGCAGAAAATAAACAAATGCCTTTTAATTTTGAGAAATGAGGAATATAAACTACAATTTCTCTTTTGAAGGAAAAATGAGGAATGAAACAAAAATTTCTCCTACCTGGAAACGAAGATTTCACGATAATTTTCTTTTTGAAAAGAAAATGAATCTAATGCGACAATAAAAATACTTTGAAATAAAATTTCCAATGATAAAGAAAAATTCTTTAAACAAACATTGAACAAATTTTCTTTCAAAGGAGGAAGAAATATATAGATTCACTGGTCAATATGAGGCTCAAACTCTTCAAAACACAGCAGCAAACAAACTGAATCAATTTGCAAAGACAAATTCAAGGGAATCTGGATGGTTTCAGGAGGCAACGCAGTCTCTAAAGGGAGACAGTTCTCTGCAACATAGGCTTGAAAGGGAGACAGTGATATGCAAAGCACTGTGTCTTGTCCAAGAGTGTGTTGGGCGCAGTGTATAAGTAAAAAAAACCACTATTTAATACACTTATTTTGCAAATTAATACTTCAAAAAGTTTGATCTTTGTGAATAACAACTACTGGGTGGATAAACAAAGCAAATCAGAGGCTGAAACACCTAGAACTAAGAGAAATTTTCCTGAGTGGAGTCACCAATTTGTTGGACAAAATTGTGAATTACGGATAAAACACGGTTCCCTAGACTGGTGATAATCTAGAACAAAAGATTAAAGACTGTACGACTTCTTCTCCTAACTAAGAACATCCACACAGAATGGATTAGAAGATTACTTGTAATCCAAGCGCTTCGAAATGGTTGCTTCTGTCGCTTCCGTTGTAGCTTCAAATTCAAGTGGTTTGTGCAAAATTCTTCCTGCAAGAAAGAACACTAAAACAATATAAGATAGAAATAATACAAATGTCTATTCAAGTTAGCTAGCTAAATCAGTAAAGCATAAACCATATACATTAACTAAGATCTTACAATATGGAAAATCAAAGCCAATACATATGCATATAGGGAAACGTAAGTTGTATTCTTTATTGATGATAGAAGGAGAGGTTACAACCTAGTGACTAATTTGAAGTGACCATTCCAGCAACATTCCTAGCCCCATCATAGTATAAATCTCTCCAACAGCTATTACACAAATATAACTCTCAATTTAAAATCCACCAACATTTCTCTACTCAAATTCTTCCTTATCAAAAACTCAGATCTGTGCTCAATTTATAGAGGAGCTGAAGGCTTTTTTACAATCAATGACTTTCCAATAATAGGCAAGACATGTTCCCAATCTTGTAGATGTCAAATGGAAACTTGGATTCGAAGCTTAACGCATGTGAACTCTTCTAGAAGGCACTGGCCAAGTGGAGATTCTGGAATAATGAGAATTTTGCTCCCAATGTGACCAACGCACCTATCAATGTCAGGAAGTGCTTTGCAGGGGCATGGGGCTACCTGCATATGAAATGCACTTAGTCCCCTTAGAGGTAGTGTTGGTGAGCTCTCATATGCTATATAATAAACTTCAAACCTTGGAAACCTTTTCTTGATGAAATCCATGGTTGATCTGTCTTGTTCTTGTCTTAGGGAATGCAGCAACTTGAAATGATAGCAGATGATAGACCCTTAATCATTGGTCCTAGATTTGATGCCCAGTTAATGAGGTTATTGGGAATGATGCCCAAATTGACCTATAACATTGAAGAAGAAGCTAATTCTATCCAAAGGAGGATAAACCAACTCATAGCTCTACAGGAGAAAAGAGAAGAAATGTATAATAATCATCAACGATTACAAAACAGAGTAAAGAAGACCTTTGACAGAAAGACTAAAGAAGAAAACTTCAAGATTCAAGATGTAGTTTTGAAATGGGAAGCCAAAATTGAAGAAAAGGGGAAACATGGAAAGTTTGAGAACATCTTGAAGGGGCCATTTTTTATAGCTTCATATCAAGGCAACAACACATTTTTACTTCAAGAGATGGATAGGAAGTTTTGTGGAGAAGTACCTGTCAATGGCATGCTTCTAAAACACTACTCTTCCTGATTTATTTTGTTGAATCACATTCCACTGTACATATTTAATTCTTTGTTATGATGTTTTTCAAATAAAAATGAGTTCATAATCAAGCTTTAGCCTGAGGAAAAGGTCATAAGACCTTGGCGAAGATTTCATCAATTTCAGAAAATTTCAATTTTTACAAGAAAGGCATTGGATGCTACAGGTTCTTTGTTGTACCACAAGGGCACATCATCCCCAGTGGAGCCATTGTTATCATAAATAACATTCATTTTGTTTACGAACGTCATTTTTTATAGGTTTTTGTGTGTTGATGATTTAATTCATGAAAATTGATAAAATTTTATGATTTGGTTATAGTCCTAAGTTTTTAGAATCCACACATGTCATTTCATTAAGGTCGTGTCAATAAAAATCTACCAAAAATCCGCATGTTGGTTCAAATTAAGGTTTAAGCCACTTGTCCAATTTTTCTTGAGTTTGGAGTGAATTCTATGGAAAACAGGTTGTTTTCACTATGAACTCACCTGCCAAGTCCATAGCGAATCTACCAAAATCATAACAGAAAACACTATGAACTCATGTTTTTCTACACCGGCAAGATAGTGGATGAGGTGTCGATTTACAAATGGCTAGAGGTCAATCTGAGGTCATGTGATTAGTTGTTTGGAGTAATGGTGCATGTGTGATCATCATTATCATCCCATCATTCAGTTTTTATTTCCTTATTTTTCTTCCTTACTCTGGCATTCAAACTTACCTTTTTCAAATCATCCTTGTGAGCTACTTGCTGCAACCTTTTCCCTCTTTTTTCTGAATATATCTATTGTTGTTGTCTTTAGAAAGGTCCAACCTCACTCTGCAAGTTGCTTTCTATGCATAATTTTCTTTTGCAGATGTCATATTTCCAAGAAGGCCAATGTTTATTTGAAAGGAATGGCCATGCATAAAAGGACCAACAAAGGGGGCTCAGTTTTCGTTATGAGACAATGGATTTAAAATTGGTCAATGAAGATCCAAGTTTTGCAGCAGCCTTCACCAGTGCTGGCTGCTTGACGTTTTGTTAGAAGTTGTAGGGATATCATGCTGAATTTTCCGAGGGTTGTTTAGTTAATTTTGTTGGCACTGCATCAAAGGTGGGTGTACTAAATCTCATGGTTTCTCCTGAAACTATTTCCCAAGCTAAATAAATTCCAAGGATAGGAAAAGAGTTTTTTAAAGCCACTAAATTCAAATTGTAGAACTGTGATGAGTTCCTGAAGCCTGAGCACATAGGAGTAGAGATAACCTCAGAGATACCAAGAATTTGTATCAAAAAAAATTAGTCCAAACTCTTTTTGGTGATTCAAAATTATTTCACATGTGAAGGGAGGTTTCACATGATATATCAGTATCACTTCAAAAAATTTCTCCATTTCACTGGTAAGTAGCTTTTGGACCTTCCATTTTTCCTATTCAAAAGCCTAGGAAAAATGTCATATAAAGTACAAGCTAGGCCTGAGTGTAGTGAAACCTCTACCTTCCGTCATGGATTAATTAAGTTGATGTTTATGGAAGAGTTGAAAAAATTAAATAGGGATTCCGCCAAATTTCTGTTTTTAAGTGGTTATGAAGCAGATATGTTGACTCCTAAGAAAACACCTAAATCAAAGACCAGAGATTCAAGTAAGTATGATAACCCTATAGCTGAAGCAGAAGGTGAATAAGAAGGATAAATGCAATCAATTACAGAGCCCATGGAGGTTGAAATGGAACTCTTGCAGAAGATAGAGATACCTGAGCGCACACCTTCAAGTAGCAAGCCTAAATGTAGAAAAACGTATCATGGAAGAATCACTAGGAGCTAGACAGTGGGAAAAGGAAATATTGATGATATTTTAGAAGCTATAGATATAGAATGAACCCATGTGGTTAAAGTTGTGGAGGTCAAAGGAGGTAAGAAGAAACATAAAGGCCTCACTACCAAGAAACTTGACCTTTCTAGTGAAGATCCGAGTTTTTTCTTTAAACAAAGAAAACCTTTCAGTAGATTGCAACTTGCCAAAGGTATCAAGGCTAATAAGAAGCCCGAAGGGAAAAAAAATGGAAAACAACCTATAGTAGAAGAAATCATTGAATTATCCCCAACAAAATAAGAAATTATCAAGCAGAGGAAAGGCAAGGAGAAGGTCACTGAAAAATATGAAGTGGAACTTCTAAGGAAGCAGTTGAGGGAAGTGTTAGTTCCCAAATCCACCTTAGGCTGAAATAAGGCAGAAGAAGGACAACATTAAACCATGCTCAGCCTCGTAGCTAGCCCTACGAGGACAAGAGAGGGCTCTCTCCAGTCAATCTCGGAAAAAGATGTCCAATAAGGCCTGAGATGACCTAAATGCAAAACTGATAATGATTTTAGGCTAGTAAATAAATAGGAAAGAAGTTATTTAATGAATGGATGAATTTTTTGGGTTGTATGGGACCAAGGAACAACATGAGCAGAGAGATTAAATCAAAGACACGGATTATCTCATGAGGAAAGATAGGCAAGAGGTTTAGCATTCAAATTGAAATTATATGGAGTGGAAAGACTACTGAGAGGTTGACAAGGGCATAATAGATGAATCCTTATCAAACAGAAGAAAACACAGAACATGAACACTTTCCCAAGGCAGAGCAGTAAACTGGATTCTGCCCTTCTCACTTAAAAGAATTTAATTGGAAATGATTATGAAATGAACTATAAAACATAACAAGCTACATATGAAACAGAAAGAAAGACACATGCTAAATTATCACCACAAGAATCTCATAAACCAGAGCTGCAACCTTTCATTATTTCTCTGTCAAGACTGTACAATGAGGCTCATTGTTTTTCTTGTCACATGTTTCCCAGAATTCCTCAACCCTTTTCAAATGATTTTTCGTAAAATAAATAAAACTATCTGTGGGAAAACAGATCGACTCAAAATGAGGGATTATTTAATCTTTATTAACAAACAAAAGATGAAGAGCCAGCCATCTGTTCTCAAAAGGGGCAGCGTTACATATGAAATCTATTGATAACCAATGAAGAAGCGGAAACTGTAGTTGTATATCCCTTCTGAATCATAACCAAAGTCAGAAATAGACCATCTGTTCCTATTTCTTTGCCACGGTATATGTGTTTGTGGCGTTTGGTCTTTGAATTTTCACCTTCCCTTGCGTTCCATTGGAATCCCCTTAATTGATGTTTATTTATTAGTTTTTACAAACAAACAAAAAAAAACACTCCATTGCAGATTCTCAGCCTTGATACCTGGTGAATTGTTACAATTGGAATGAAATCTCCAGATCTGGTGCTTGTTTTGAGATCAAGATTATAGATGCTTCATTTTAATTGGATTCCACTTTAATAATTCGAAATGATTCCATTATTTGTAATCCACCGAATTTGGATTTTTCAAGAAGCCATTCAACAGAGAGCGCCATATAACTATCCGACTCTGTGTTGATTGAGAATTTCGATGCAACTTGGGAATTTTCTTGATCCACGTTGAGATTCGTATGAACCTTTACTGAAGGGACACGGAATTCTGCTAATCTCAACTGCAACGTAGCCTTCTATGCCAGAAGTAAGAGCATATATAACAACAAGAGCAGTATATAGGGCTCCCCTGTTGTATGGATAGAAAACACACCCACCAATGCAAACACAAAGATAAATATAGTAAGGACTAACAGCTGAGTTCCAGAGACAAGAACAACAGAAAGTAGAGGCTTGTGTGAAGGATATCGAAAAATGTTTCCATGAATGTACTTCTTGATCATCCATTGACTCCTCATCACGAGAGTTATTTGATAAAATCATTCTTCAGAATGCACATGAGAATTGTGGCCAGGAATCCTGTCAGGAGAAGAATAGTTACACACGAATCGATAATGGAGAACTAATGAATTTCCAAGTGCTGTGGCAAAAATGAATATTTCGCATATTTATCCATTCGGCGTTCAAAGAGGATGTCAGTTGTTTCCCACTTAACAGAGTACATGAACTCAACCTCAATCTCTTTGTCCTCGGTAATCTCCACAGTGTACTGAGGATCTTTATGCACACTGATTTCTATAACTTGGTAATCGTTATATAAGACATCAAAGTGCACATGTCTGTAAAGAAAATGCCTAGGCTTCTTCTCACCGCCTTTATTTTCATTTTCAACCTTTCTAACAAAGCCCCATATAGGAAGATCATCATAGTACATCTAAAAGTAGTAATCATTCTTAACAGCGTCCCTGCACTTTGCTAGATCCTCTTTTGAAAGCTTCTTCTTGCAAAGGGAGCTGGTCTCTTTGTCCACCCGGAATTTTAACCGATACCCAACATCAACCATGTGATCACCATTTAAGGATTCTCCAAAAGCCTCCTTCTTTTCAATCACCTGATCTAGAGGACAGAATGGCAAATCAAAATAAAAATATGTCTCACTGACAAATTTGTACGCATTTTTGGCAATTTGGAAGAATTTTGAGCAGTTTCGAGCCTGTTGACTCTGTGCGCCGCGTGCAAGGCCAACGCACCGTGTTTCACTGTATGCGCCGCGCCAGAGAAAAATTGCACTGTGGAGAATGTCCATGTGCACCGCGTCGCGCCTATGCACCGCGCTCAATCTCAATGCATCGCAGAGATACTTACCCATGAACTCAGCTCCAAAATGAAAGTTGCGCCCTTCCAAAGCTTGATTTGGCTTCACATGATCTATTGATGACATTTATAAGCATAGAAAGAACGATATCAATCCATGGTCCTTTGTAAAGACGCATTTTTAATAATATTTCACTTTGACATCTTTCACAACTCAATTTCCTTTTTTATTTAAACTTGAAATGATGGCTTTTCTTTGTTGATTTTCTGCAGGTATTGGAGCTGTTGAACCTAGCAAGATGACCAGGGCCTACATTCGAAATTATTCATGGCGAAACAATACATCTTATTACAAAAAATGAATTCGACAATTTCTTATTCAAAACAGAGTTTTGAACAAGAAATGTCCTCGAATATGTTTGATGATGAAATCTTGAACTGAGAACTTATTGCAAACCATCCTCATGGCCTGTGGGCATTTATTGAACATATCAAAAGACTAAACCCTAGACTTAGAAAAAAAAAGACTCTTCTTGACCAAAATAACATCTATGACTGCAGAAATTAACTTTAATGATTTTGGAGAAATTTTTTGACCAACCCAGCAGGTACAAGCATGAGGGAAACAAGAAAACCAAACCCTTCCGTCAGTCAATGGCATGCCCCCTAACGGAATGTAGATGAATGAACATAATGAGACACCTAAACAATGAAATGCAAATAGAGAAATTATCTCTAATGGAGGGTTGTAAAGACCGACTCTAACAGGAAGCTAGGGAACGGGTCATTGAAACAAAGCTAAAGAGGCTAAGAAAGAAAGGGATACGAATCTCTAACAAATTCTAAGAAACTGCTAAAGAGAACCCTCCCTTTATGTAGAGTGATGAAGCACACAAGGAAAAGGAACATCTAGTTGCAGGCAGAAAGAAAGAAGCTAAAAGGTCAAGTGAAGGAGTTATATGTGCAGATGGAAATGGTACAAACAGAACTCAAGAAAAAGGGCTTAAAGATGATAGTGATAAATGAACCTTTTGAAGCTAAAACCACTGCTGCCAAGGGTGAAGCATTTGTTGCTTGAGAGGGGGTAAAATATATCTGGCATCATTATAGTTAATCACTTACACATCCATGAGAAATTTTGAAGAATAAATCAAGAATTTTCAAGCCTGTTGTCTATTAGGCAAGTTCATAGTGTGTCTCAGGCTTAAATCTAAGAAAACACTATGAACTCACTAAAGAATTCTTTTGGAAATATGTGATAGATTTTGTCACAAAGAAGGAAGGTGAAGGCATGTATTTAGGTGTTTATACCCACCAGACATCCTCCAATCAACAAAAAGAGAAATGTTTTTATAGATGTGGCTAAAGTAAAAACCACTATGAACTCTCGATACAGACTTGCCTAGAAGTCCTCTTTTTTGGCAGTGAAGAGGAATTTTTAGATTTTTCAAGTCTTAATTGACTTTTTGGAACAGGTAAGCCGGCTGGAAAGGTCAAAAATCATTAGTTGAATTTTTGGATGAAGAAACACTCCTCGACAAAGTTGTTCAAGCTACCAGCTCATCATGGAAACCACATCAACAAATATGACATCACCTCCTCAAATCTCGGAAGACACACCTCCTATCTTGGTGGGGGTATTTATTTTTTAGTCATGGTGATTATGTAATATTCCAAAATTAGCATGCAACTAATTGGAATATTAATTTTTTTTTTATCATTTATATAGACGAATAAGTGCGTAGGGAGACCCATAAATCTCTTTAGTAGGAATAAAATCCCTTTTAATGTGAAAATGAAACATCTTGATAGCTGGATAAAGCACCTCCATGTGAAAACAAGAGCTAAAGCATGTGGACAAGGTTAATGTTGACCAAATCAATAGCGTTGGTATGGAGAGAGTGGATCATTAATGGGAGACAAAATAGTGTTAATGGGAGAAAGTCTCCATGAGAGTAGTGGCTTTAATGAATGGGACCCATGGTGAGAAGGCTCACAATGCATATAAGGAAGGGAAATTCAACCATAGAGGGTATGTTAGATGATTATTTATTTCGATCTTTTTAGATCTGGATTTGTCAGGTGACATTTATATGCATGTTTTTGTTGTTTAGAAGGGTTTGTTGTGTTGTTTAGCACAAGGGTGTTCCCAAGCGGGAATCCCACACTCATCCTCAAGGGACTTCGAGTGCCTAATTAGGAGAGATTATTGAGCTATGTATTCCACATTCAGGCATCATGCCAAGCTTCAGTCTTCAGCTACATCACAGTTCCTGTTCAGAGTTGTGTTGTGTTGGAGGGTGTTGCAAGGGAGGATTGTTAGGGCCACTTTCAGTGTTTTTTTTTTTAGTGGAGACGCATCCTTTCCATTGGGAGGCCAGAAAAGAAGGTCCAGGAGCTTAATTTCATATTTTTTCACCAGGACAACCTATTTCTACCTCCTACAAATTAGTTTCCCTCAAGGACTGCATTATTTCAATGAGTATTTGTAGGGGAAGTTTAAGTGCCTCAGTTGGAGGGTTAGATCTTCAGTGTTAGGATTAGCCTTTCACTTGGGAGATATCTTGGAGGATATCTATACATTCCATATCAGTTTCAGCCACCTCCTTCCAGTTATTCTTTTTCAACTACAATTCAGCCCTAGGGCTGCATTTCCAACATTTTTGTGTTTTGGGTATTTCTGAAAACCCTTTCTAGGTTGTCTTGGAAATGTGCTTGGGAGCTTAGATCTCTATCCCCATAACTATTTGAGCTATAGAAAAGAAGATCCATATTGTTGTAGCATTCTTGTAGCATTTTATTCCCTAAAACTGCACTTTCTTAGCTCAAGGCATTTGTATAGCAACTATTTTTAATGTGATTTCGTATTTGCTTATTAGAGGCTTGTATTGTATTGCTTGAATGACTTGATCCTCAAGATATTTTTCCTATTATTTCCAGATATGTTTAATAATATGGTTGTACATGTGATGGACATGTTTGAATATTGATATTCATTGCTACTTTTCAATTTATGTGTTCAATATCGCTGCTCTCCCAATTTTGGGATATTACAGTGGTATCAAAGCATAATCTTGGCTTAGCCTGGGATTTTTAGCCAATATGATGTCAGAAGAATAAGAAGAAGAAGAGAAGAAGATGAGATATAAAATAATGGAAGGAATGAGTTTTATCTCATCTCTTTTAAGATATATGAAGGACCTCTCCAAGGAGGTCAATAAAATGAGACTGGAGAGATGCAATGCCACCTCAAGAGGGTTTCAAGGTAAGGAAGGTCCATGCACTTCCTATCAGCAGCCAAAGAAACTGGTATTTCATAGAGCTCCAAAGAGATCTACTATGTCTAATTTCTTTGAAGAGGAAGGTG
The DNA here is from genome assembly GCA_034641835.2 of Pinus albicaulis. Classification (NCBI taxonomy): domain Eukaryota; kingdom Viridiplantae; phylum Streptophyta; class Pinopsida; order Pinales; family Pinaceae; genus Pinus; species Pinus albicaulis. Next base: position 666,147,069 of record CM076582.1, on the reverse strand, counting down.
AAAGACATGGAGATGGAGGAAACTTAGATCATGAGATTCTAAGTGATTATCTTGTAGAGTACAAGTCTCAATCAAGAGCTTTCAAGGAGAATATAACTCTCCCACAGTTTATTCAGATCAAAGAAGAGAGGAGACCTTGCAACTATAGAAGGAGAAATCACAATATATTTCTATTTTCTACATTTCATGGGTCATACAAATGCATAGCAAGGGCTTGGAGAAGGGAGTTTCATGCATTCTTCCTGCTACATCTAGTAGTAGAAAGAGAAGTTGTTGAGATTGCAGTGCTGCACCTTGAGGGTGAAGCAAACATTTGGTGGTTCGGGCATTTGAGTCATGCAAGAGTGAATGATTATGCAGATTTTACTCAATGTTTGATCAAGAAGTTTGATAAGAAGAAACTAGAGAAGCCAAGGAAATATGTCCATATTATTCTGAAGGAAGGGAAACTTACACCACCACTTGCTGCAGGAGTACTTGAATCAGGAGAAGGAACACTTGCATCTTTTCAAAGTGGTCTTGATCTCTTGACATTTAGACTCCCATTCATCATTCAGGAGATGCATGAGGAGGAGGAGACTTATACCAATGCTGGTGCATCAGTAGAGGAGCAACAATCATCACTAGCAGTTGGGGAATAAATCACACTAGAGGAAGGAACCCTTGTATCAGTACAATATTTTCCCAAGATTTACCAAGGTATACAAATATTTCCACTTCCTATTATTTCAGCACATCATATGGATGATTTTGGGAAAATTCTGTTGTGCTCAACTTAGTGTTCCTAAATTGAGGTCATAAATTATCAACCAGGGTCAGTAAACTGCTGAAGTGTGGTGCACTATATGTGCCTAGGTATATGTTTCTCACTTCGTTGTGTTTAGTGTTTTTATGATGTTTTTGGTTTTATGGTTTTATGTTAAAAAGGAAAAGAACTAAGTGTTGGTAAAGAGAAGTGAATGGTCACACTAAAACAGAGCATAACCTATTCTAAATTGTGTATGACAGTAAAGAACAGAAAATTCAAAGCTTGATAATGACTCCTAGTAAGGAAATAAATCATAACATGAACTCAATAACTCATAGCATGAACTCATCCAATTCATTCATTAGGAATATGTTGGAATAGTTTGATAAAAGGACAAGTTTAGTAAAAATGAGGCTCTTTTAAGTACACAATCATCTTACAATATTACAAAGAATCTCATCCATGGCTTAGAAGTTTATTGGAACACAATTGAAAAGATTATTTGTAACACAATAAGATTTCTACTTTGAATTGACTTGTAATGCTAAGATTAGTCCATTCTGTAGCTTAGATTGTCACTATTAAGCCTCATCTAAAAGTTAGAGATTTTCTATAATAGTTTTGGGAAAAAGGATTATTTGTGAAATTGCAAAAGGTTGCAGAACGATCAAGGCCTTAAACTGATATCACTAATTCATTCTTTTCCATATGATGATGCATTAATAGAAAGTCAGAACAAGATTAGTTTTTAAACAATGAAGGTCATGAAGTCTAATTTTGATAGTCAACACAACTTAAAGAACAATGGATGACACTGAACTAGAATGCAATTGATCGAACTTGAAACACAGTGATCACAATTAAACTAGAATTCTTTTAGCCTAATTTTGAAATACAGTGAACTAGAGCTGAACTAAAATGTCACTAATCTAACTTAAAGTACAATGAACATAATTATACTAGAATTACATTATCAAACTTGAAACACGGTGAAAAAATTAAACTAGAGTAACATCTCCCTCCGGAGTATTATAACTAGACTAAAGATGCAACTAATCACTGAAATGTTTCAGCTCTGTCTCATTCAGAATTAGTGGTATTTTGGAATAGTTTTTAGAATAGGACTGGCTACAACATGTTATGTAAATGAGCATGAAAGCATAAAATTCAACAAAACACAACAAAGCTCTAAAACACCACAGTTATGCCTCATCCGAAATTAGTGATATTTTGGAAGAGTTTATAAGATCATGACTAGCTGTAACAAATGATGTAATTGAGCATAAGGACGTAAAACTAACTCCTAAAATACTACAGTTACACCTCATTCGACATTAGTGATATTTTGGAATAATACGTAAGAACGAGACTAAACTGTAGCATCCAATGCAAGTGAATATAAAATGCAAAGTTCAGAAATTCAATTGAACTAGGAATGAAACGAGGCTAAGTTACTTATCTAAATCATATGAAAAAAGCTTCTCAGGTAGCAGGGGCCCTATACCACCGGAGTAGCACGCAAATCTACTCAATATTGACTCATCTCGTGTAATAAAATGATGTTTCTTTCATTAAAGGAGAAATTCTTCAAAACAGAGGATTACGTCTTCTGAGATCTAGCAACAAAACAAAATCTAACCAGTTGTTTCTCGGTCTCCCGAGTCATACTTATAATGAAGTTACATAAATACTCGGGAGACTGAGAAACAGCTTGTTAGATTTAATCAAAAATTACTACACCAACAAAATCACGAAAATATAACAAGTTAGTCATTATATAAATTCTTAAAGAAAATTTAATTAATATTATTGATAATTTAAGCCTGTAATTGATGAGGGACAAAGAAAATGAAGTATAATGTGGTGAAAGAGAAGAACATCTTTGGGGCTCAACACATTCCATCAGGGAAAATACATGACCTAGTGTCAAATCACATTGATGATTTGGAGCAGCAGACTATCTCTGTGCAAAACACCCTTGACTTGTTCAAGGAGGAGATATATAGTCATCTTGGTTATTCATTGATGAGATGCACAACACTTTGGGTTTGAGTGGATAATTTTGGAGGATAGGATGAGAATAATCCTAATCAATCCAATGCAGAACTGTGTGTTGAGCATTATGCATGATCATGAGACAACATACGCTCCATCATGGAGATCAGAAATGTTGTCATTGAGCAACAGTGATGGGTTGGGGGACCAACCACTATTAGGACATTCTGATGACCATTATCCTTGTGTGACATTAGACAAGAAAATGATTGATAGAAGACATCTTATGATGGATTATATCTCACATTATTATGAAATATCCTTATTGATGATCAATTCACAACTCAATGAGAAGTTTTTTGCTACAACATATTTGGATCCTTATGGGGTCAACTTGGTCCTTGATGAGTGGTATTCATTTGGAGATCTCCAGGAGGTTGTACTTCAACATCCCATGAAGTGCAAAGGTATTAATCTGATTTGGGAGGATGGTATCTTCCATTGGAGGGATACCAATTTTGAGCATGAAAGGAGACACCCATATTTGGATGGATAGGTGGGGATGGTGAGAAAGACGTTGGTGATCCACTTGCATATCTATTACACGGGACAACAGGAGGCCTGGCTACACTGGCTACTCTTGAAAGAGTTTGGCCATCATATGACATATCCTATTTCTAGAGGTATGTTATGGTTTGGGTCTTTTCATGGAACCCATATGTTATGGTAGCATAATATTTGTTTGTATGGGGAATTCTACAAGTAAATAATCATGATGTTACTCCATGACTTGTATGATGATGAGATGAGGAGGAAGAAAGAGTTTTTGTTTCTTTGGATACTGTTGGGAGAGTATAGGCTGATTTTCTCCCATACTTTGCATGATGTTGCAGGAGTAGATGGTGGAACAATCATGGTGTAAAGGTGCTACTCTTTAGTTTGGGAGGATCAAGAGGTACTTCCACATAGGAAGGAGTCTCCCATATGTAGCAGCATGATGATATGTGACTTTGGCATTGGGCATGTCAAACAAGGGAGTCATAAGATGACAGGAGCCTTATCACAAAGACCAACAACGTTGTCACTTGGGGGTATGTATCTACTAATGGAGTGTTCCAAGGGGAGTGTGTATCACTTCACATTTCAAACCACTATGGGGAGATTCTCATGGGAGGAATCCTCCATGGACCTCATTTTCAGCCTAATCACAGTGTATGGTAATAGTTTTGTTTTTTCACTCATTGATCATCTAACAAAATATTTTCATTCTCTAGCAATTTATATACAGTGCTTTGCTCCACAAGAGGGCAAGCTTATATTTGAGATTCATGGTCCTTATAAGACCAACATCAATGATGGAGATAGCCATTTATTTTATGTATTTGGGCAAGTCCTGTGCTATTATTTGTATGCTCAGTTGATACACAATTCTATTTAGTATTTTATAGTATATGAGATGACATGCACAACTAGAAAATTGTTGGGAGACAACTTGCCATATTATGTTCTGAAACAACAGTTAGAAAAACTACACTGTGACCATTTGGGAAGCTATTGGTACTATCCATAATTACACACAACCTTTAGTACCTTTCTTATTTTGATTACATATTGTGATGATGACCTATTTATTGAATATGTGATGGGTTGGGAAAGCAGTATTCATGAGGGGGTCTTTGAAGATCCAATTGTCCTTTTGTCCCTTGAGGGAAACATTATTGCAGCCCAATATCAACAGCATATCTACACTTTTTATAAGTGGAGAGAGAGAGTGTGGGGTGGGCCATTTGTTCTATCATGTTCATTTATGCATCCCACCTACATTGTTGGAGTCAAATGTGGAGGAGTTTATCCATGAGTTACCATTTTTGAGGGTGAATCACTTTGTGTGGATGATAGCTTGGGGTTTGGAGCATCACATGGGAATGAAGGTTCCCAATATTTCATTGATTCTATGCCCCAAGAAGGCCTCTATAAATCATATATTTTCCTCCATGGATATCCCACTTTTTCATGATGAGAGTAATTTGGATTTGTCACCAAAGGCTTAATTATACACTTGGGAGGAGAACGTTTGGGACATATTGATGAGAGAGCATATTGTTCATTGGAGGAACTTATCATATAAGGATTCTATAGGAGGAGGAGAGGATGATCTTCATTTCTATACTTATAGTTTCTTGAGGAAAAACAACATTTGAGAGGGGAGGACTGTAATATTTCAAAATTAGCATGCAACTAATTGGAATATTAGTTTTTTATTTTATCATTCAGATAAATGAACAAGTGGGTAGGGAGGCCCATAAATCTCTTAAGTAGGAATAAAATCCCTCTTAATGTGAAAATAAATCATCTTGATAGCTAGATAAAGCACCACCATGTGTGAACAGGGGCTAAAGCATGTGGATAAGGTCAATGTTGACCAAATCAACAACGCTAGTATGGAGATAGTGGATCATTAATGTGAGACAATGCAGTGTTAATGGGAGAAAGTCTCCATGAGAGTAGTGGCTTTAATGAGTGGGACCCAAGGTGAGAAGGCTCACAATGCATATAAGGAAGGAAAAGGCGGCCATAGAGGGTATGTTAGATGATTATTGATTTTGATCTTTTTAGATCTAGATTTTTCAGGTGGCATTTCTATGCATGCTTTTGTTGTTTAGTAGGGTTGGTTGTGTTGTTTAGCGCAAGGGTGTTCGTGACCATGAATCCCACACTCATCCTCAGGGGAATTTGAGTGCCTACTCAGGATATATTATTGAGATGTATAGTCCACATTCAGGCAACAGGCCAAGCTTCAATCTTCAACTACATCGCAGATTATGTTCAGAGTTGTGTTGTGCTACAGGGTGTTGCAGTGGAGGATTGTTAGGGCCACTTTCAATGTTTTTTTTTCTTTTCAGTGAACGGGAATCCTTTCCATTGGGAGGAAAAAAAAGAAGGTTCATGAGTTTCATTTCATATTTTGGCACCAGGCCAACCTATTTCCACCTCCTACAGTGCAGTTTCCCTCAAGGACTGCATTATTTAAGTGAGTATTTGTAGGGGAAGTTTCAGTGCTTCAGTTGGAGGGTTAGATCATCAGTGTTGGGATCAAACTTTCACATGGAATATATATTAGAGGAGATCTATATATTCCATATCAGTTACAACCACCTCCTTCCAATTATTCATTTGCAGGTGCAATTTAGCCCTTGTAATTTTCCCAATTAGTCATAAGCTAATTGGAATATTCATTTTTGTTTTATTACTTTGTTTAAAGAATAAAAGATCAAAGGAGGTCCATAATGCTCCTTGATAATGAATAAATCAATGGAAAATGTAAAAAGGATAAATATTGGCTACTAAACCAAGCACCCTTAGGTGTGAAAGGGGCTGGAAATTTTGACTGGGTCAACCTTGACCAAATCTACAACGATGTCTTGGAGGAGCGGCCATCAATGAGGCACAATGTAGTTTTAGATGGAGATGACTTGAGTGAAAGAAGTGATCTCATTGGAAGTGGTTTAGGGTTTGCAAGATCTTAACTTATAAAAGAAAGAGGATGGAAACATTAGAAGGCGGTTGACGATTATTATATTTTTGAATATATTTTCTATTTAGACATATATCTTTCTCTTGTTGTTTAGATGAGAATGAATGTTGTTTGGCATTGGGTGTTCCTGGTCGGGAATCCCACCTCTTTCCATTGAGTAGCTCTTCGAAAAGTTTTCATTGTATTGTCCACTATCAAGCTGAAGGCCAAGATTCTTCTTTTAACTACAACGCAGATCCTGTTGAGGGTTTGGTTGTCTTTTCAAGCTGCAGCAAGTGGAGGTTAGATATTTAAGATCTAGGCCATTTCAGTGCTCTTTTTCAGTGGAGGAGGCTTCTAATCCATTGGAAGGAGAGTATTGGATGAATTGAGCTTAATTTTCAAACCTTGGCATGTGGCCAACCAAATTTTGATCCCTACAACACATTTTTACTTCCAAGTCTACGTTATTCCTGTAGGTACAGTTGCAGGGTGTTTTGGCACACCATTTGCAGAGTTGGTTTTCAAGTGTTGGGGATCTGCCCTTCTCTTTGGAGATCTCTTGGAGGTGATCATTTTCTTGCTAATATCAGATCAGATCCACTTTCCAGATCTGAACATTTCAGTATATCTGCAGTCTTAGATCTCATATCTACAACTTGTACATGGTGTATTGCTAAAAAACCCAAGGGGATTCTTTAGAGGAGCCTATATAGTGTATGGATCTGTTATAGATCTTAATTTCTATGCACTTATCTGTTCTAGATCTAATTTGTAATCTAAAACTGTTGCAGACCAATAAAGTAACGTTGTAATGCTTTTTCCAGTCTTAATACATGGTTACATCACCTCATTTTAAGGGTTTTCTTTCATTGGAGACTTGTATTTCATGTTATGCATCTTATGGGCCATCTTTTACATCTATTTTTTTTTTCTAAATACAAATGAAGGGTCTCCATATTGGCCTCATACTTTTTCTATGATGATATGTGTTATTTTCTTGGTTTTCTACATTGTATTGCTGCATTCCCCATTCGGGAAAATTACAGTGGTATTAGAGCATCATCTTGGCACAACCTGTGCTTTCTAAGAAGCCAATATGTCTGTTGAAGAAGAAGAGCCTCTTACTGACAGAGAGAAGAGGTATCTAAAGAGAAGACGAAAGAAGTTTGATTACACAAATGATAATGAATACAAGGGTAAAGCCTCTTTATCTGGAGGTGAAGATGAAGATAAGGATTTTCCTAAGATCCTTCTTAGAGCCATGCAAGATCTTGCTAGAGAGATCAAAGAGATGAGAATGGAAATAATAAAGGAATCCCATAAATAATTTCATCTTGGAGAAGGCTCTTGCATGTCTCATCAATGTAATGATCAACCAGTGCTTCAGCCACTAGTTTCCCAACGCTATACCATGCCTACATTTTTGGCTGTGGGAAATGAAGGGTTTCAAGAGCATGAATCCCTTGAAGACTATTTTGAAGAATATGAGTCTCAAAATCAGATATTCAAATATCACTTGAATTTTCAAGAGTTTTTTCACATTAAGGACAATAGAAGACCAAGGCATCATCATAGAGGTGGTGGATTCATTCAGAATCATGATCGACACCACACTATGGGAAGATTATTTTTACCCAATTTTGATGGGTCATCCAAGTGTTCTGCCAAATATTGGGTAGAAAAACTTGACATCTACTTTCAGCTGAACAAGGTTCCAGAGATGGAGGCTATCAATATTGCAGCACTGCACCTTGAATGTGAAGCACGTGATTGGTGGTTCCATGGCTTGTCTACATTGGGTCATGCAAATGTGACTACTTATTCAAAGTTCACTAGAAGGCAGGTGGAAAGATTTGATAGAAGAGATCCAAAGGCACCATTCATGAGCCTTGAAAAGTTGAAACAATCAGGTAATACAAAAACTTGTATCTCTGAATTTTTAAGACTTTTTGTTATGGTTCATGATTTGTCTGCATCAATAAGGGTGTACATGTTCATTGATGGTTTAGATGAACCTCTTCATGGTTGACTAAATCTACCTAGCCCACTACCCTACATGATGCTATTGAAAGGGATAGAGACCTTCAATATGCCTTGCCAAAAGAAAAGGAAACATTTCAGCATAAGCCCTATTTTCCTTCAAAGGGAAGGGAAGAAAAGGCTTCCCCTTAAAAGGAGAGCTCATACAAGAAACATCTTAATGATGATGTCCAGAGATATCTAAGAAGAAGGAAGCTCTGCTTCACTTGACAAGAATCATCAGCACCTAGACATAGATGTGCTGCTAGAAAAGCACATTACATAGAGGTCTTCTCAAATGATGAGGAGGAATAAGAAGATGAACCAAGAAGAGGTCACAACGCCGACACTGCGGGAGGAGAACCAACACCATCAGGAGATGGGAATGGAGCATTTTCTCCTATTGGAGGGGCTCTTTCATCTTTGATAGGAGTGCTTAAGTACTTGACCTTATGAGTTCAATGTTCCATCTTTAATCAGAGGGTTTCTGTTTTGATTGACAATGGGGCTACCCACAATTTTACTGATGCCCAACTAGTGCAAAGGAGGGAAATACCCACTGATGATTTTGAGGGATTCTCTATTTTGGTCACAGGAGATAGAACAATGCAATGCATGCATTATGTACCATCCTTATCAATCACCATGGGGACATATGCATTGATTAATCACTTATTTGTGGTTGACATACCTGACACCAATGTGATTTTCGGTGTTCAATGGTTGATTACATTATGAAAAGTCACCACTGATTAGGAGTCTTTTCAAATGGAATGGGTGGATAAGAAGAGTGGTGAGATTCAAATTATCAAAGGCATGCATACATATCCCTCACATACAACTTCCAAACAGAAAACAGAGATGGATTTGCGCAGTGGAAGAAAGGACCTTATAGTCCCATCTATCATGCTCATGAGATTGTTGCATGGGAAACTATTATCTAGTGTCAAACCACCTAGGAGGCCACCTGATTCAGATTTTTTAGGAGATGTCTCACAACATGATGCTACAAGCATAGATCCGGGAGGGATGGGAGCATTGGAAGACAATGATATAGCGTTGGAAGTCTTGGGTAGGCTCAAGGAGGAGCGATATCTTCTCCCAACATCATCATTACCCACTCTCATTTCAGATTCTACATTTTGGGAGGAGATGCATGGAAGGAATGACCTTCCAACCTATACCTTTGGCATGGGAGATGTCATGGAGGAGAGCAGCCATATGACAAACATTTATATTGTTAGATCATCAATGCTGTCACTATGGGAGATTGATCCATATTGGAAATCCCAACTACAGGTGGATTACTCCAAGGATCTGTATACATGCATGATACCTGATGACCAGCAACATGAAGAGGGCTATCTTGTCCATGAAGGAGTCATCTATTATCATGGTAGGATATTCTTTTCTAGAGATTCGAAGCTCAAGGAGAACTATATCAGCATTTTCAAAGATCCATGTACCATGTGGAGATGGGGTAGCAACATAAATCTATAGAAGAGTTAATTCAACCATCTCTTTCTCTTTTTGAGGAAGGAGATAGATCTATGCACCACTCCATTTGTTTAAGGAGGAAATTTGGTGAATAATATGCTCATGTAAATAATGTTTCATTTGATTATTGTTTGAATTCTTTCACTATGTATATGTAGGACATGACTCCAAGGAGGAGTATTGTACCTTATAAACTTCATGTCCAACTTTGGGCCACACAAATTTCTGAACATGGCCACTCCCTTGGAGGAGAAAGGGAGATTTTGTTTCATGATGGGTGCATTCATAAAGAACCAAATATATCTCACACTTTCATTCATAGTGATATGACATGGGCAGAAAGTAAGTGGTGGGGAAACCACTTACCACATCATGATCTGATGCAGTCAAGAGATTCATTACGCTCATTCCACTTGTGGGACTATCACCCACCTCCATATGCACAAATTTATGTTTGTATGTATGTAGTTTTGATCCCATAAATTGATGATGTAATTGTACGTTTTATGGGAATGTATGGAGGGATGACGGGAGGTATGTATGTGCCCTATGGGATGGAGATTATCCATGTATCTTATGCTACATGTTTCAGGGAGAACATTGGGAAAACCATGTTTGTTTCATTTGAGCTATTGTCTCCTTATGGGATGGATTATTTACATTTCATAAGAAATTTGGAGGAGAAATTCATGGAGGGATGGATTAGTGAACACTTAGCTTATAACACATATTTCATTAAAATTGGAATTTTTTTATTACAAGTACATCACTAAAATTGATTTTTTTGGTTATTTTGAAATTCTAGATTCACTATTTAATTTGAAATTTAATGAAATATGTGTTTTATGGAGGAAGCTTATCACATGTTGGTGTCACCAATGGAGGAGGATAAGAGTTGTAGCACTCACCTTGTCAGTGGCATGAGGAAAAGAAACATTTGGGAGGGAAGGACTGTAATATTCCCAATTAGTCATGAGCTAATTGGAATATTCATTTTTGTTTTATTACTTTGTTTAAAGAATAAAAGAGCAAAGGAGGTCCATAAAACTCCTTGATAATGAATAAATCAATGGAAAATGTAAAATGGCTAAATATTGGTTGCTAAATCAAGCACCCTTAGGTGTGAAATGGGCTCAAGATTTTGAATGGGTCAAACTTGACCAAATCTACAGCATTGTCTTAGGGGAGTAGCCATCAATGAGGCATAGCGCAGTTTTAGATGGAGATGCCTTGTGTGAAAGAAGTGATATCATTGGAAGTGGTTTAGGTTTGCAAGATCTTAACTTACAAAAGTAAGAGGATGGCAACATTAGAAGGTTGTTGTTGATTATTATATTTATGAACATGGAAAATTTTAGGGGCTAATATTCACAGGTGGGCTAATTTTCCATGTTTTTTCCAAAAAAAAGATACGCCAATTTCCATTTTTAATAAAAATGGTTCACCCAAATTTTATAATATAAAATTATTTTACCTTAAAAATCACCAATAGTATAAAGAGGCTCTATAAAAAACCATTATAAAATTTAATGATTTTACAAATATATCAATAAATGTTTTATAGTTTGCATATTAAGGAATACTGAGATTCGCCCATTTTTTAAACTTCAAAAAACATTTCCTTCCTCAAAATTTTCCCCGTTTCTAAATATATTGACTATTTAGACATATATATTTCTCTTGTTGTTTAGCTAAGAATGAATGTTTTTTAGCATTGGGTGTTCCTGGGCGAGAATCCCACCTCTTTCCATTGAGTAGCTATTGGAAGAGTTTGCATTGTATTGTCCACTATCAGGCTGAAGACCAAGCTTCTTCTTTCAACTACAACGCAGATCCTGTTGAGGTTTTAGTTGTCTTTTCAAGCTACGGCAAGTGGAGGCTAGATATTTCAGATCTAGGCCATTTCAGTGCCCATTTTCAGTGGAGGAGGATTCTAATCCATTGGGAGAAGAGTATTGGATGAATTGAGCTTCATTTTCAGACCTTGGCATGTGGCCAACCACATTTTGATCCCTACAATGCAGTTTTACTTCTAAATCTGCATTATTCATGTAGGTGCAGTTGTAGGGTGTTTTGGCACACCATTTGGAGAGTTGGTTTTCAAGTGTTGGGGATATGCCCTTAACTTTGGAGATCTCTTGGAGAGGATCATTTTCTTGTTCATATCAAATAAGATCCACTTTCCAGATTTGAACATTTCAGTAGATCTGTAGTCTTAGATCTCAGATCTACAACTTGTACATGGTGTATTGTTGAAAACCCCAAGGGGATTCTTTAGAGGAGCCTATATAGTGTATGGATCCATTAAATATCTTACTTTCTATGCACTTATCTGCTCTAGATATAATGTGTAATAAAAAACTATTATAGACCAATAAAATAATGTTGTAAGGCTTTTTCCAGTCTTAATACATGGTTGTAGCACCTCATTTTGAGGGTTTTCTTTCATTAGAGACTTGTATTTCCTGTTATGCATCTTATGGGCCATCGTTTACATCTATTTTGTTATTGTAAATAAAAATGAAGGGTATCTATATTGAGCTCCTACTTTTTCTATGATGATCTGCGTTATTTTCCTGGGTTTCTGCATTGTATTGCTGGATTCCCCATTTGGGAATATTATAGCCCTAGGGCTGCATTCTGACATTTTTGTGTTTTGGGTATTTCTGGAAACTCTTTCTGGGTTGTCTTGGAAATGTGATTGGGAGCTTAGATATATATCCCCAACACTATTTGAGATATATAATAGCAGATCCATATTTTTTTAGCTTTCCAATAGCATTTTATGCCCTAAAACTGTGTTGTCCTAGCTCAAGGCATTTCTATAGCTGCTATTTTTCATGTGATTTCATATTTGATTATTAGAGGCTTTTATTGTATTGCTTAAGCGAATTGATCCTAAAGATCTTGTGCCTATGATTTTCTGATATGTTTAATAATAATGTTGTACATTGTTCTCACACATTGGAATATTGATGTTCACTACTACTTTTCCATGTTTGTGTTAAATATTGTTTCTCTCCCAATTTTGGGATATTACACATTACCACCTCATGCACATGATATTTTCAATGTATATCAGCAAACATGGCGTTTTTAAACTCTATTAAATTTAATAAAGTGTATTAGAGTCCTATTAGGTTTCAAATTCCTAAAAATAGAAGATCTCTAATTTTTCTCCTTGTAATCTTCTTTTTGGTTAGTCAAGGTGTCATTAGAGGTATTTGATGGTCTTTCCTTGCTGGCATAATCATTTTAAAGGTACCTAAAGTTATAAATAGGTAGAATATGTATGGATAGGGGGTCTATGGATGTTATATTGCATACTATTATTGTAATTATTTTATCAGTAATATACAATGGAAGAAAAATTCTTTTTACGTGAGATTCATTGGTATTCTTATGAGTGTTTGTATTTTATGTTCTATTATTATAACTTCAGTATCCTAGTTGTTTGATTACTTATAATTCATGGTAAACATGCTCTAACTTCATTCAAGAATCTAGTCTACTATAAACACTATGTTTCATCATAATACACATGCCTCAGCTTCCATGAGAGAAGTGTCATATGTCACTAAGTTTCTATACTGAATCCATAAGCCCAATGGTAGTTATTTGTTTACATCATTCACCCGCTCAAAAATACATTTAAAGAAAATTTTAGAGTTAGCCATCTGTTGATCTTCATTTACCTAATATCATCTTCATCCTTGAGAGAACCCTCTCAATCTAGAAAGGCTAAGTTCTAGCTAAAATTAGGCTTGAAATAGTTACTTTGAGTTTACTGTTGAAGCAGACCATCAGTATCAATTTACTGATAACAATATGAACATGATCCTAGACCTCAAGTTGAATGGAAAGCCAACTATGACTCGTGGCCTTTGGATACAGAGATGTAAGTTGACTCCCCAATTTTCGAAGGAAGCTCTAGAGGAGATAGTGCACAGAACAAGGAGGAGGCTCAGAACCAAGCAAGTTCTAGGATGGTATAGGATTTTATGGCACTAGAAGAGGAGGGCCATTTTAGCAAAAAACAAAGAACCGAAGTGCCTGAAGGACAGGTCATGGAGCAACCTGATGAGGTGGTCCTTGAGTATATTCACCGAGGTAAAGGTAAGGCGGGGTTCTGGTTTTTTTTAGACATTGCTTCCTCATAGGTCCTTTTAGAGTATTCACATATATTTACCCATGGGGAGGGTCCTTCAAAAAGGGATACTAGATCAGGAATGGACTGGCCTCTAGGGGGAAATATTGAAGAAAATAATCTATCGACTGGGGAAACGCTGAAGGAAGAGCTTTCTCAGTATGTAGATAAGCACCATACCAGGATTTTGGTGGCTCTCGACATATAAAATGACCAACTAGTGGTCACAGTGTAGAACTCAACTTCTCACCCCATACCTCCGGGTTCCAATTACAAGGCCCTGGAAATTATACTCGATTTGGCTTCCATTATGTTGCCTGAAAAGTTAAATCTCCATAAAGCTATTGGTGAAATGTTTCACAATGAGGTATAAAAGCACAATATTGATTTGGAGAAAGATCAGAATCAGTTGGATAAGAAAGTGGCTACCATGAATAGGGAAAGGGTGAATTTTAAGGCCCTTTCCAAGCAGTTGTCTAAATACAAAGTGATGATAAAGGGTAAGGGCTTGGACCAAGACACAGCAGTGAAAACTTGACTACAGAAAACAAAGTTGGAGGTGCAAGAGTTATGATGTAAGCTAAATATTACTGACTTAGATCATATTCAAAAAACAGAGTTGGTTTAGGTTTAAAAGGAGAAATAATCCTTCTCATAGATACTCATCTAGAAAGGCGATGAGATAACAAAGCTGAAAAGAAGAATGGTTGAGCTACAACAAGCTCAGGACAGTCATGTTTGTCTAATACTAGTACCCGAGGACCCACAAAACCCTTCATAGCACTTGACATAGACCCTGGAAGAGCTTAAGGTCTTGGAAGATGAAACTCAGACCATGCAAAGATATTTAGAGGCAGCAAAGGCTACCCTATTAGATAAATAAAAGCTGATGTATTCCCCACAGAAGGAGATGGACATTGTTCGTGGAGAATCCCGGGATCTAAATAAATCATTCAAAGACTTAAAGGCCCAACTTAAGGTTAATATTTCCTTAGTAGAGGCCAGACAGATGATTTAGAGCGGAATTATCAAGGAAGTAAAAGATCATGGGGAATACATCACCTTGGTTAATGACAAAAGCAACATTATCCGTGATTTCAAGGAACAATTGTATGGAGGTCGCGGAGAGGGAAATGCCAATGTGTTGATCACGTGGGGATAAATTCAATGATCAATGAACTTCCCACAGAGGATTATGGAATTCACGGAGTGGTAAACCTTTCTAGAATGGTGATGGAAATCATGAGAATGATACAGAAAGAGGATGCTCGAGAAAAAGTAGATGCCTATTTAGGGATAATTGCCAGAGGAGTGGAATAATTTGATATCGAGTGGAATAAAGTCATGGAGGCAAGATTTCCAGCCTATTGGGATCCATTAGGTGTGCTGCTCCCTTGGGAAACATATGAGTAGAGGATGGCTGAGATTAAGTGTAGATCTGACTCAGCTCAACAGAGTACCTCCCGGCTTAAGGTCGAGACCTTAGTGGCATCTCTCTATAATGAATTTTTGTTACTAACCAAGGTTAAACATTTCTTCTCTTCCAACCTTGATTATTCAGAATTAACTCAACTTCGAGCACTGTTTGAACTCTTTAGCGCAATGCCATTATCTTAAGAGATTATGTGGCATAGGTGTTACAAGCATGCACATCCATCAATGGCATCAAATTCACAACCAAGGGTGTCCCTATCATTGCATCATTTTGGTTCTTCTTCCACTCCATTGTGGTCATGCACCTCAGGACCTTCTGCTACCCTGCGATGTCCTAGATGAATATTTCAAGATCTAGCCCTCGTGGCCTACATTTTTTTTTTTTCAACTTTTCAATTATGATTCTTAGTCAATGAAATTATAATTTCACCTATGTCATTGTTATTTTCTGTTACAGGGGAGTTGCTATGGCACGCTTCAACTTTTGATCATATAATTTTTTATCACGATGTATGTACGGGCCTATAAAGAAAGAATATATGGCTAAGAGCCCGTAGAAGAAACTCTATATGTAGGAAATTCAGACAAAAACAAAGGGTTCTAGATTTTGTCGAAATTTTTGGGTTCATATTGTGTCATATGTCATGTACAAAATATTTTTGAGCTCTTAAATGCATATTTTGAAGAGATGTTTTTGAAGGCTAATATAAATTGACTTTTTCTACGACTGGATTCCAATTGAATTAATCAACAGTATGTATGCATTTATCTTTTGTTTGTTTAAGAATTATCATTTTGCAATTTTCTCTTCCAATGACTCATGTGTGAAAGACGCTGGGTGTAAA
Organism: Pinus albicaulis; assembly: GCA_034641835.2. Classification (NCBI taxonomy): domain Eukaryota; kingdom Viridiplantae; phylum Streptophyta; class Pinopsida; order Pinales; family Pinaceae; genus Pinus; species Pinus albicaulis. The sequence goes on along the minus strand of CM076582.1, from coordinate 666,130,867 downwards.
TTGTTTAACTCATGAATTTATATATCTTCTCGTTGAGGAAGGATGACACTTATGTGTTCACCTAGTATATAGCCTTAATATTGTGCTCCATGAGACTCTATAATCATTGATCTCTTACTTGCCACCTTTCCTCCAAATTCTGATAGGGTTGGATTCTTATCACAAATAAGACCATCTCTTAGGAATTTCTCTACCTAATTCTTCTAAGTCATTGTTGCATTATATTCAAATATCTATTCATTGGTTTCTCACTTGGCCCATTTGAAGCATCCTAGATGCATACAGCCTCCCAAGCCCATTTTGAGCACATATTTTATTGCATGAGCTGAGTACCAAGAGTCCTCATCATTCCTGAACCACATTCCTATAAATTCTTAGTGAAGATACCTTCATACGGGTCTCTAAGCAAATGAATTTAAATCCTTTGATTTTAAGATGTCCTAGGCATTGGTCTTTAGCAACTCAGAGATATCTCTAGGATTTACAACACCCTCCACCCGGATTTAATAAGAAATTGTCATTTGTAGCAACAATCCCATTTTTTATTCTCCTTATTTGCCGCCCATTCCTAAAAACAATTCAAGCGATATCCCGAAATTAAAAGTAAATCTCGGAGAACACCCATCTACTCATGTTATGAACTATCATTTATGGTGTTCAATGAACTCCTTAAATGATGATTCAATTCACTTTTGTATTTTCCAGTGAAATCTTACTGGTATGGAAGCTAAGTGGTATATTGAATTTCCATGAGCTTCATTTAACAACCTCAGTGCCTTATCAACTACATTCCTAACTTATTTTCAGTTTCCCATTCGTTATGAAACTAGAACCAAATTTTTGAATTCTTGTAAAAAATGTGACTCCACCCATATATCGGATCATATTCATGAGTGGAGATGTCTACGTCAATTGGTCAAATATTTCATTCATGATCAGTTGTTGGAATAATTTTTTTTGAAGTCTCTGTTCCCATTTATAACTAAGGTCATTTCTAAAGGAAGATTTTTTATCAAAGAGCAAGTCATTTCTCATGCCCAATACCTTGATCTCATTTACACTCAATCTAGCATGCTTTACGAAAAAATACCCAATGATCTAAGACCTCAGCACATTTTTCCACCACCTCCTAGTAAATAATCACATGTCGTTGATGGTGTGATTCGTTCTACTATAAAACAGATAGTGTCTAAACTATCTGGTTAATCCTCTACTATGGATACTAAAAACCTTTCCTCTACTACTCATGTGACTACTTCTGAGATTAATGTCTTCCAATCTAAAAAAGGAAAATATCAACAACTAGGAATCAAGAAGAAAGGAAAAGGAAAGAAGAAGAAAGATAATTCCTAGTAGGACAAAAAAATAACTAGTCTCCTGAAGACAAACAAATACCTTGTTATCCTTGTCTAATCTATAATGAAGAAAATTTTACTTGGGATTGTCCACATTGGGTGGAAGTTGATAAATTCCTCAAATTTTCATCTATCACACCTGTTGTGTTAACATATCCCTTTCCTAAAAAATAGAAGAACATGCTTTCATGGGATCCGACTTCCTCTTCCTCAGTTATGATGTTATCTTCCACCAAAAAAAATGAAATTATGGCAACTATGAGAAATAAAGACTACGGTAATCAAATCCCTTAACTGGTAAGGGTACTGATCAACCTTCCAGTTCTACCTCATCTACTTTGTATCCTTCTCTAAATGTGGTTGCAACTGAATTAACTATTAAACCTCTGAACGGAAGTATTCACAAACCAACATTCAATCCTCATGCAAGAGTTGCACAAACCTATAACATAGTTAAGGACTTGTCTCAAGCTCCTTCCGATATGTAAAATCTCGAGGTTTTGTATAATTTTCCCACCCAGAAGAGGTATTTACTTATCAAAATCGAGGATATCATTCTTTTAGATTCAAATATGGTGGTCTTTAATCATGATAATCATACACCCAAACTTCCACCACAATTAGATTTTATGATCCAGGTTGTTTTTCGAAGTAACACTATTCATTGGAAAATTGTGGATGAAGGTGCTTCGACATGTATCATGTCATTTTCCTTTGGGAAGGATATTGGTTCTTCGTAACACAATCAATCACCCACTACTCTTAAAGCCTTTAATGGAATAATTTTCAAGCTTTACGGAATTTTAAATGCTTTGCAAGTATAATTAGTTGGAAAAATAGTTTTGATAGAAGTTGAAGTTAGAGAAGGAACATTGGATCATAACCTTTTACTGGGCCGCACATGGCTTTATTTCATGGTCGTTTTAGTTTCAACCTATTTTAGGATGATCAATTTCCCTCACCAGGGGCATCGTGGCCATCGACCAACTTGCATTTTTTGCCAATAAATATCAGGCTATTGTAAGCATCCCTCTTGTGGGTGAATACCCACAGTCTTATCAACATGTTAGAGTTGGATTACTTAAGTATTCCTCTTTTATGGGAAAATTTTCAGTCCCTCCTCTTGACAACCCAAATCTAGTTTCCTTCATCAATATTATCTCTTCTTGAACTATTCCATCTGATCCTTGGATAATGCTAGATAGTTATAATATTGATACTTTTGGTGACTACATACCACTCAATCTTGTTGAGATTGAATATGAAGCTATCTATTCAACCTATTTGTAACATTATTATTTCCCCTCCTCGATAGATTGGGTCGAACATTCCTTACATTATATTTTATCTTCTAATCCTTTAGTTGTTACATTCTCTATTGAAAAGCATAATGGAAGCCATAATGTGAGATGATGCGCCATGGGACAATAATCATAATCATTCCTCCTTACCTGAAGCCTCTAAAGATAATATTTTAAATACTTATTCACCTAATATTGTTGATATATCTACAGATAACCTATCTATTCACGACATTGACCCTAAGAAAAATTTATTGAATATTGAAGAGGTTATTCCTCTTGATATTTCTATTAAACCTGGGATTGTCAAAAATGTACACATTGGTGTATATTTTTCTCCTGATGAGGTCAATATCTATAAAGCCATTTTTCAGAAATTTTGAGACATTTTCGCCTCGACATATGAAGATATGTTAGTTATTGATCCAAATATTGTTGTACATGAAATCAAAACATATCTGGATTGTAATCTAGTTCGACAACGCTTACATCTGGTTCATCCTAAGAAATTTTTTGTAATTAAAGCAGAGGTTGAAAAAATTCTGCGTGTTGGTTTCATTCACCCAGTATCTCTCACTGATTAGGTATCAAAAATTGTTCCTATAATGAAGAAACAAGGCACAATTAATGTTTGTGTCGATTATCGGAATATCAATTGTGCTTGTCCTAGGAAAAATGTCCAACCCCATTTATTGACCAAATTGTTGATGATTGTGTTGGAAGCAAAGTTTTTTCGTTTATGTATAGCTTTTCTAGCTACAACTAAATCAATATATTCCCATCGAACCAACATAAGACTTCATTTATCTGTCCATGTGACATGTTTCCCTATTGTAATCTCCCTTTTGGTTTGAAGAGCGGAGGTGAAACTTTCCAGAGGGCTATGAATTATGCCTTCCACGATATTAAGAACATTGTACAACCCTACTTGGAAAATTCACCTTCCCATTCAAAACATTGTTAGGATCATCCAATGCATCTCAAGGCTATTTTATTACCTTGTCGGTATTATAATATCAGGCTAAATCCACAAAAATTCCGGTTTTGTGTCTAGTCCAGTACAATTCTCAGCTCTTTTGTGTTGAAGCAAGGAATTCATATTTACCCACTTAAAGTACAAGAAATCCTTGATTTACCTACTCCTTCCTAACTTGTCCAGTTACGATGCCTCCAAGGGAAGGCTAACTTTCTACAAATATTTGTTCCTAATTATGTTGAATTGACCAAATAATTTACTCAATTGTTGAAGAAATGGGTTCCCTTCCATTGGGACGATACTTCCCAAAATGATTTTGATGCTTTGAAATATGTTTTTGTTCAAGCATCATTGTTGTATCCCCCTGATTATCAACGTGATTATTTATTGTATCTAGTTGTTGTTTTTAATACCATTTCTATGGTATTGGTCCAAAAAGATGGCATAGGGGACAAACATCCAATTTATTATTTGATTCAAAATTTAAATGACAAAGAAATAAAATATAATCACACTGAAAAGTTAGATTTGGCAGCCATCGAATTTGTCCAAAGGTTTCACCACTACATTCTTCTTTGCAATACTATGATAGTTTCTTACTCCAACCCCATGACATACATTTTGTCATGAAAATTGCTGGGGGGAAAGTACTCTAAAACTCAAATCTAAGAAATCACTAGTCTTTTCCAAACTGATATGTGATCTTCCCTCTTCTGAAACTGACTCGACATCTGATGATTATATTCCTGATGAGTCATTGTTTCTGATTGATTCATCTCATCCTTGGGATGGAGATATGATCATCAATCTCCAAACCTAGAATTTATGGCCTAATACTTCTCATTTTGACCAGCGACATATTCGATACCAGGCTCAAAATTAAATTATAATTTGCAGTACACTTTGTCATTATGGTATCAATACTATATTTAGACAGTGCTTCACTCATGAGGAGGTCGAGAAAGCTCTAAACAAATGCCATGTTGGAGCATAGAGCGAACATATGTCTAGCTATGCGGTAACCCATTATATTTTGTATGCTAGTTACTTTTGGCTTAATATGTTTGATGATTGTGTCATTATGGTCCAAAAGTGTCATGCTTTCCATATCTACGATCATAAGACATGTGCTCCACCTGCACCTCTACATCTTGTTATCATCATTGGAACCTTTGCGAAATGGGGCATTGACTTTATGACATGTAGCACTCACTCGATTGAGGCACATGGCTACATCATCATGGCGGTAGATTATTTACCAAGTGGATCGAAGTGATGCCTACATATAATAACATTGGAGAAATAGCTGCTTTATTCATTTTTAATCATGTCATTTGTAGGTTTGGTGTATCACAAGATATTGTTACAAACCATGGTTTTTTTTTTAAATCACATGATGTCTAAGCTCACTGCGAATATGGGACTTCAACATGACATTTGAACTCCATATTACCCACATTAAAATGGGAAAGTATAATATATTAAGAAAGTTTTGAAAACAATGTTGCAACACATGATAGGGAATCACAAAATGAATTAGCACCTCATCTTTACATATCTTTATGGCCATATCGAACCTCTATTAGGACTGCAACTAAATTCACACCCTTTCAATTGGTGTATGGTCTAGAGTCAATCCTTCCCATCAAATCAAGATTCCATACTTGAAGCTTGTCTTCATACTTCTCCCTGCAACTTCCACAGAATAAAAGTGTCTCATACATATAGCACGTTTATATGAGACCCTACGTGATGTCAGAATGGCCAATGAGGCCCATAAGAAATGTGTCAAAGAACAATATGACAAGAATGTGAAACCATGTGCCTTCTCGGAAGGTGATCTAGTCCTTCTGTATGATCAAGAAGATGATAAGTTAGGGTTTGGGAAGTTTGAGCCGATGTGGCTAGGCCCATATATAGTTAAGCATGTTCTTGCTAAATGGGCTTACAAGCTCATTTATTTTGATGGAATCCCCTTGGAACAGCCCAAAAATGGGTTGTACCTCAAAAAATACTATGCTTAGATCATATTTTCAGTCACTGTGTACATATTGTATAGGTGTGTTAGTGTGTTTCCATTGTGTTTTCCTTCAAAGTTTCCTACCATGTTTGTTAATCATGGATTACATTTGATTTGCATATATCATTGTTCCTTCAACCATATGTTGGTTATGCTGATGGCGCTAGCCATAGTACTTGGAACCTTTCCTCTGCACCATGGGATATTTATGCTCTGAATTGCGAGTTAGCGAGTATACAAGGGATTTGTATCGGTCTCTCTACCAATAACATCGTTCAGTATAGCGCAATGATAAAAATTTTGTCTAACACTATCTCATGTGGCATTCATTGTTTGATGGTAAAAATTTATTCACAAATCATAGTGCTACATATAAAAAGCGTCTATTTAGTATGAAGTCCAACTATGCTTCGCATGTTTTTGAGGGTTCATTTTCTAGAAAGACATTTTAATTACATTCAATATCAACACATTCCTAGATGTCTAAACAAATTAATTGATGCATTGGAAAATTATATTTTAGACAAAAATTTACACCACATGTAAAAATTTCAATTCACATCATACATTGAACAAGAAATATAGGAAATAGGAAACATCAATAGATAGTTGTGTATATATATATAATTTTGGTTTTAAAAAAATTATGTCTGAGACACATATGGAAACATGGCCTATACTATCAAAAATACATGCAAAATGAGGCTCTATGGCCTCCTAGTAAACTAGTCCCGGTGATGATCTCGATAAAAAAAAACCACGTGGGAAACCTTACACAATAATATACTAATGTTCTCATGTAATACGATAGTGTATCGTTGTAAGAACATGGGGATATCATTCACCCTGGTATCTCCTACACTATGGGTCAAACCCTCGACATGGCACTTAAACTGGACAAGAGTCTCAACCACGTTGAGATCCTGTGTCTCCTCCTTTGCCCTTGCAACAACGAAAACTCCTACTATTCATGGTTTTGGCCATCCTAGTCGCAGAAAATATGAGGAGCCCACTAGTTGTACTAATCTGATATCTGCATGTAAAATCAATATTTAGCCTCTGATACATAAAAAACATCAATAATTTGTAAAATTTTAAAAAATAAAAAATAAATATTCAAAATGACATTGTTTTATCTATATCACCCCAGTTCTCGCCTTCATGTAAAATGAGCTATGAATCTCCTCGGAAGTCAATTTGGGCATAGGGTTAGTCTTCTATAATAATGAATTGTACCCACGACCATTGGAAGAAACTAGGTTTGAAACTCATCGACGATACACCTACATTACGTGACAAGAGATTTACCCATTGCTTCATCCGTGGAACTCTAGGATCTGGAATCCTCTCTAAAGAAAATGATATCAGAATGTAGCCATATCCAAATTTATTCAATCATCCATCCTTTACCATATTTATTTTTTCCTTCAAATTTTCCAACACTCCCTCACTCTAGTTAAAAGAATCAGGTTTTATGCATTCCAATGCATACTTCATGTGGGACTTATCGGCCAAAGGAAAAGTGAAAGTTCCAACCAACCAAACAATGAAGAAAAGGATCATCCTTGTTAGTGTCAGTATTTTCCTCTTGACATCAGTGATCAAAATCCTCTTTTCATATCATTTTAGGAGTCCCACTCAAAATTATTTTATCATTCCACTAGGTCATGAAAAACATTAGTCACTGATGGTAGCCCCAAGTCCAAAAATTATCACTCTTCCACAAATTTGATTACTTGTTGGCATATATTAAAACCTTTATGACTATACATCATCCATAAAATTAATATCGTTCATGTCATCTTGAAATTCATTCCTTCAAGGTTTCATTAGGTCTTTTATATTTTTTCAAGGTTTCATTAGGTCATTAGGGTTTCCAAGGTTCAATAAAAGATTCATTACATTTGCAAAGATGTAATTATCCTTTCAAAGTTGTGATTTTTATCCTGAATTGTAATTCTTATTCCAAAAAGATGTAATTTTTAATTTTCATGTTGTAACGTTATGTCATTTATATGTAATAATTACAAGGTTCCCAAGCTGTTAACACAGTGTTCCAAGAATGAAAAAACACCAAGAAATCAAATCCTAGAGTTCTCATAGCATATCAAATGATCAATTTTTGAAAAATAAAGAGTCAAGTGAAAGGACAGTGTTTGAAAATATTAATTGAGTGATAAAGGAAGAAAGTGGGTCCCAAGACCCAATTCATCAATTCACCAAGTATTAAAGCCCTCAAGACATCAAATTCATCTTCAATTCTCCCTTGCAGCATTGAGTCACCACCTCCATAGCAAAAAATTCCAATTTGAAGGGAAAAAATTTGATTTTTTTGTGTGGCATTGTGCACCTAGACATCAAAAGGGCGCACCTGTAGCTCACGCTACGCACTTGGCAAAGGGAGGGCGCACCTACCCAAAAGTGCTCAGTGAGTTCCAAATAGATTGGCATTGCTTTCAAACTTCAACAAATCATTGCCCACTCTCCCCAGCAAGCAAGTAAGCCACAATTACACCATTTCTCTTCTCCTCAAATAAATTTGTTTGGTTTTTAATGTTGTATGCAAGATTTGGTGTTTTCTTGAGCTTAAAACCCTAGTATCACTATCAAATCCCAAATTTCCATTCCCTACCTCCTCACATTCCTTTCCTACATTGAAATTGTCCCAATCCCTACCCCCTATATCACTATCTTCATCTCCCAAAACCCTTTTTCCCAAAACCCTAAGACCTAGGTGCTTCAATTCCCTAGGCTCGAAAAATCCCTATAGGTGTAATTAAATTCCCATTCAAAATTACGTTATCATTTCTACTCCATGTCACCTCCCTCATTTCATAAACCCCTTCCCCCATCTCCCTAATTTTTTCCATCCCATTCCCCACTCCCTAAACCTATATTTCACTCTGATCATATCCCTAGGGTTTCTAGCCAAGATAATATGGAAGAGGAAAACAGAGAAATCAATGAGGAAGAAGAAAGGGAAGAGAGGATCTTGAACAAATGAGAGAGGATCCTCACAATTGAAATCCCAAATGCCAAAAAACTCATGGACTCTCCCACGACTATGACATGTTTCAAGCATGTAGGATGCTTTGACTACTATGAAAAAATACAAACGATCCAATATCCCTGTGTTTTGATCAGGTTTTTCATTTCTAATATTCATGGAAACCAAGTAAACCTTACTAGTATCACATTCACAATATCTACAGCCATGATAGAAGCTACTACTGGAATTCAGAATGTTGGTAAAAATGGTACAAACAAAAAGACTTGGAGGATCATTACTATGAGCCCTGCAGTAAGCCAAGGTACAAAAATGAAGGTAAGAGGGTATTTCCTTTCTCTTACCTCCTAGATAGGTATGCCCCCATGATTAAAATCATCATGAAGTACTTTACTTGTGAAGGAAGGTTCTCTAGACTCTACACCTATCATGTCTGGTTATTAATGCACTTCACAAGTGTCAAAATGCTCAACATACCTTATTTTCTCTTCAGGAGCATTGAAAAAATGTCTTACGTGGCTCAAAACAAAGATTATGACTACCATATGAAAATTATTTTTCACCAATCCCTCATCAAGATCATATTGCTCCATCACCTTGATCCACTGAGCATCTCATGCAGTACTTTCATAGAAAATGACATATTCACTGCTCCACCAGTTCAACATGCTCAATTTGTGCCTCCACCATCTCATCCCTCCACTTCCATTCCTCCATCTCATCCCACAATACCTACTTCATCATCAACTCAAACTACTCCACCCATTTCACCACCACCATCACCATTTCATGTGCACGTTGGGTCACCAAATAGAGTTGAGATGAGCAAGACTAAGAGGGCATATTTGGGAATATTGGAAAACAAATACCAGAGAGGTCATAGGCAAGTGTTTACCCCACATATTATGGGAGGGGCCTTTCCTTATTCATCATAAAATAAGGTAGACAAAGGAAAACAAAATGTGACAGAGGCATATATTCAAGAAGCGATCAGGCATGAGGAGGAGAATCTTCATGAGAAATACATGGAGTTTGACCTTGTTAATTTGAGTCAACAAGATTATTCTAAGATCACTAGCACAGTCATCAAGGAGAAATAAGCCAAGCTTAATCTTGAGATACCTAGATTTTTCATTACCTTTCTTGAGCAAGAGAACCAGCAACTGAAGACCAAACATTTCATTGATGAAGTGAAATTCATCAAAGCTAAAAGAGAGGCAGAAAAAGATAAATTCTTGCTTGAAGATACATTAGAAACATATTTTGTGACAGATGAAAAATAAGAACAAGTACCAAGACAAAGGCCTAGGACTAGAGGGTTGAAAAGAGCTCTAGAACTAGAGAGGAAAAAGGAGGTTGAGCTTGCTAATAAACTCACTTTGAATGAAAAATTTGTAGTGGTAATCAATGAGAACCAAGAGAAATGGCTTGACAGGGCTAACCAACACCTAGAGAAGCTTCTGGAGAAGGAAAACATGGATAATGATATATTGAGAAAGAGTGCCAAGCACTATTCCAAGAAAAACAAAATTGCAAGGTCAAAACTTAAACAAGCCAATGCAAAAATTGAAGGCTTGACCATGCAAGAAGATAAACTAAGGCTTGATATCCTTTTCAATGCCTGACTCCATGCATAACCTTAATCAGTAGTCATCATTCAGGAAATTTTGACAGGTTTTGGGACATTTTTGCAAATTTTTAAAATTTTGTGCATTTCAAGATAGTTTTGTGACAACTGCAAAGCCAGGTACGCCACGCCCTAGTCATTTCTCTCTTGTCTAAGGCATCTTTTGGCCAAAATAAGACCACCATTAGATTCATAATGATGAATAAAGTCAAGAAAAAAAAATTCTAAACATTTTTTGGACAACTAGCAGGTGAAAAAGTGAAAAAACACCCTAAAAACCATAATTCTGCCTCATTTTTCACCTTGGCGTTGCACACTGTGAAGTATTGGGAGAATGAAGCTTTTAGGATCAAATAAATTCCATTCTAAAAACCAATCATATATCTGGAAATTATATATGATAATATTTCCAATGAGCTATCCTAATCTCAATTTGGACAGCGAGAACCCATCAAAAAATCAACTGCAAGTTTGAGTGTGCACCTAGAACTGGGAGGGCGCACCTGAATTTTTCTTATTTTTATCTGTTTTTTCTGCAAATTTGATTTTCATCTTGGGAAATAAATTTTTTACATATGTAATTGATGGAAATAAATGTAATTATCATGTTTTTACTGTTACCTAGGGAAAATACATTAGATGAAAACTCATAATGAGGTGGAATGAATCAGTTTGCAAAAGGTGAGGGATGAGTCTGTTTGACCACCCTACACTCTAGGTATTCAGCCCAGTTTTTGGTGGAACTACTTCTTTTCTCATGGATTTGACCCCTAAGACTAGGATGAGTTTTTTTTAGACCTATATCATGTAATTTTCAGTCATTTCACAGGTTCAAAATTGTTGGATGTTAAGGAATTGATCAGAGATTCTAGTGTAATCATTTTGGTAGGAAATTAATGAAAAGGTTGCAACTATTTATTCGGGATACCTGTGATATGAGATTTTAGAATTTTTTTTATTATGTCTCATTATGTATGAATTTTTTTTTTCATGATCCATTTCATTTCTATGATATGTTGGTTTTTAAGTTGATGAACATAATACATCTCTCATGCTCTGTTTTGGAAAAAACTTCATAGTTTGTCCATCCTCTTTAGTTTAGAGAGAATTCAAGTCTTTCCTTTCTCTCTCTGGCACCTCACCTGTTTGATCCATCTCACCCTTAAAGCCTAAGTTTTAGGTTTTCTACCAACCTTGCCCCATTGAATCTCTGCAACCTTAATCCTATATGCCTTGACCTAGCCTCTTTGACCTAATCCTCATTCAGAAACCCAATTCAACCAAATCAAACCCCTGTACTTATACCTATCCTAAAACCCTAATTCATCTAACCCTCTTGGTTGTGACATTGTGGAGAGAGCCCTCTCTGGTTTGGTAGGGCTATCCACCAAGCCAAAATATTGGTCTGTGGTTACCTCTATTGGGATTTCTTGTTCAACCTTAGAAATATGGCGGAGTGATAGAAATCCTGAGAGGCAATCAAGTCACATATTTAATATCTACTTTATCATTCTTTGTTGGTTGAGAATGGGGTATATAGTAAGTATCTATATAATACTTAAAATTTTCACTGAATTTTCTCATCCTACGCAATTAAATGAGAAATCCTCTACAAGAAAAGCCTTTCAAAAAAATAAATGTCTTCGACCTCTTTCCTGAGAGTATGTGCTCCAATATTGAAGCACTTTCCCTAAATATTCCATGCTCTGACTAGTATTCTAGTAACTCAAGCTGAGCTCTCATCCCTCGAATCCATAATAACTTAAGGAGTTTACAATTTCTTAAGGCTTGTATTGGCGTTGGGTCATTGGAAGCTTCTAAATATTGGGATTTGTGTTTTCCTTCTCTCCAAATTAGAACCATTTTTTCTCCAATAGATATCTGCAATATCATGAGAGATACACTTAGAGATAATCTTATGCAAAAAATTTAGAGAAATGTGAGTGAAAATCAAAAATCCATTTTTGAATTGTGCCTGGCACAATTTTCCATATAGCTGGGGTGCACTAGACATAGGGCACAAATATAACACCCTAAATCATTGAAAAATCCCAAATATTTTTCTAAAATAAAAAATGGAAACCATGAAATGAAAGAGAAAGGATAGAGTTCCTACTTGGAACTGACGACACTCAAAATGGTCCACTAGTGTGGCTGTAATCACTTCCTAAAGATTGAGGGTAAAAATCCCTCATAGGTCACTCACAAGAGGTGAAAATGAAAATGGTAAAAATGAATTTACTTTTTTCTTATGTATGGTCAATTTCATTATTATTTTATTATATTCTAACTATTTTGACCTAATTTTACCATATTACATGTATTTTTAATCGTTTGATGATGTTTTGAGAAGGTTTAAAGATTTTTGAAGGATCTCATGACAATTTTATGTTCAATACTGGTTATTTTGATGAAAGAGCACACTTTTATAATTTTTTTGGGATATGTAAAGTCACAAAAAGGAACCCCCTGGTGTCCTCTTTCATCTCTTTTCAAAGTCCCTAAATACAAAAATATTTTTGGGACCTTGTCTTTTTTAACTTGTTAAAGTAAATGAAAATACGTCTACCCAATATAAGTTTAACCCTTTTCCATATTGGGATAGCTATTTTTGAAAAAATAATACTTTATTTTAACATGACTAAAAGGTTCTCCTCTATATTTATTTTCAACTTTTTAGACTCAAGGGACTAAATTTACAAAAATGAACCTTTGGAGTTTTCATTTTCACCTCTTTTTAAAACTCTCTAACATGAAAAAGAAGTAGAGTTACACATCCACTAGACTCATAAATTCATCAAACATCATTGGAATCATTGGAAATGACGAGATCAAACCACTTCTTCTCAGGGTTCATTAAAATTACTCAGAAGGATTCATTTGAAGGATGAACTTATAGATCAAGCATATGTTATCCTCCTCAATACTGTCAAAAATAAAGAGGTACTGACCAGAAATGGTTGGTGAAAATGGGAAAAAAGTGTAATTAAACTATTTATGGAAGTGAGTCGATCTTAAACAAGACACTCTTGTATTTTTTAATCTTGTACATAAATTACTTGCAAACGAATTATTAAAACATAAAAATAAACAATGGCGAGTGTTATCACTAGAAAATCAAACAAGCAAAATGAAAGTATTAAATGTAAGGTAGAAGGATTTATAGGGCTAAGGAACATTAGAGGATTTAAAAAAAAAATTAAATCTCTAAGGTGAAGAGGAAAAAATAAAATTGCACACCATAGACACAGGAAAAATGCGCCTTACGCTCATTTTTTTTCGATAGGCACGTTGGTCTACATGGCTTTCCTTAAAAAATCTGCGTGATCCTAGGAGTGGCAGAAGTCACCATCCAGGACCACTTGACACACTTTAGGAAATGATCCTCCACTTGAGGCCGCCCAAGGACAACCACCAAATCCACCTTGGGACCTCAAGTTATCATAGAAAGGAATCAAGTGGGCACATAAAGGAATCAACCCTCTCTCTTGGGTCACCATCCACAAGTGTGCCAAGAGAGGGAAGAGGGATTTGAATTTTCCTATAAATTTTCACCATGAGAGGAAAAAAATGATAACACATTGTTATGCTGGCCAAATTTCCCATGAGCAAGCCAACAATGTGTAATCTAGAGCAGCAGTAGAGTTAGAGGATTCAGTTGTTGGTCACCCAACAACTTCAATCCCTTTGGAGAAGAGAGAGGCCTTGTGACATCAGCTCAAGGGTAAAAAATTCCTTGCACTATGTCTTATAACTCCATAGTTCTAAGGATCCTATGGAAAGTGTGTAATGTTTTGTCTTTCTTAATAATAGTGGTCAATAAGAGGAAATTTTATTCCACCGTTTTCATTATTGTCTCGTTTGAATCATTGTGAGATTTTGTTATCGTTTTAGTTTAGTTGTGTTTCTTCTTCTTGTATGTAGCATACTACATTCCATAATTTAGTGTGTTTTATATATATTAGCATGTTTTCACTAACGTACTAACCATATTTTCTCCCTGTGACCATATCTTGTAGGCTACAACCATTCCTACCAAGCACTGGTGGTTTGGTACACTTGTGCACCAAAACCACCACCACAAGACTGGCGACTCCACTGGATTTACTCTTTATTTAAGTGTTTGCACTTGTTGCAGGGGCCTTCTCTGCTCTAGATTTTTGCTGGGACAGTTGCCCTTCTCCTCTTCTCTCCTCATTCACCCATAGTGAATATTTTTAGTTCAAGAGTTCCATAAATTTTACTTGCAGGAAACCTGCGTGTAATCTACTCAGACAGATGCAGTGAACCACGTGAGTTCAGCTCTGACCTGCGCATAGAGTTGCACGCCTATGTGATACATTTCCACGCAGAAACGAGAGAACATATTTCTCAGTGGTTTTATTCAGTTTCCCAATTATAAAGTGACTGGTAGCCCAGAGAAAAACTTCCAGCACTGCGTTTGGTGTCCCATGACTGTTTATAATATGCTTTTGGTTGTGTTTTAGTATTTCTAGTTGCATAGTTTTAACTTTTAAAGTTTATCTTCACAAAACTCACATAGTTTAAGTAGCGGGAAATTGAGTGGCGAAAATCCACCTTTGCAATATTAATTAACTCATTTTTTGAAAATAGACACCAAAAACACATAGATAATTAGCAGGAGTAAGTGGCCCTAAACCACATATGCTTAGCTAGTTTGCATTTATTTTTTTCTAGTTAGATCATTAATTTTAGTTTAAATTTTTGCACTAGGAATTGGGACCATGACTTAATTATCTTAAGAGAAGCAAGTAATCTCTTCTACCCTTGCACCTTTTGCTGACCCTAGGCATGCATATGAATTCTCTCTTTCGATAATTTTTTGTCTCCCTTTAGTTAATCATTTAGTTTAATTAGGAAAATTTGTAAGCAGGCCACTATCTGCATATCATTTTCTTATCACAAGGAACAATAAAAAAATAGATTAATAGGGGATGTGTATAGAATCATAGCATATCCACATCTTAAAACTCTATTATTGTTCACTTTTTCTCACACAATTCCACACCATAAGAAAATTAAAGCATCCTTAAAAATAACCTAAGTGAACTCATTAAATTTCGCCACAGGGACCACAAGAAAAATAACAATTCAGGTTAGGACCATGGGGGTAGACATCCAATAAGATTCCATGGTTAGTTTAAATATTAAAACATAGAATTTGACTTAATAAGGAGCTTTAAATCCATCTACCCACCCATGGAAAAGAAAACCAGAGCGCCACAGAGATCCGATTCAGAGGGGGTTAAGCTTAGGTGAAGTGCGTGCAATATTATTTGGGGCTACCTCACCCATCTAATCCTCGGTACTGGTAGATGATTTACTAAGAAGCTGAAGACTTGTTCACTCACGTTGGATGATAGTACTTTGTAATATTCAAAAAATTTAGCCTTCAGCTAAATGGAATATTATAGTTTGTTTTGTCACTAGGTAGGTGAATAAGTGGGTGGGGAAGCTCATAAGTCTCCTTAGCAGTAATAAAAAAAATTCAAGTGTGAAAGGAGACCTTTTTTAGAAACTAAATAAAGCACCTCCAAGTGTCAACAGGGTTGGATCGTGTTGATTCCATCAACTTTGACCAAGTCAACAGCGTTGTTATGGAGGAGTGGAGATTAATTGAGGAATAATGCAGTTTTGGAGGGACATGGATCTCATGAAGGAAATTACCTAATTAGGTGGGGCCAAGGGCAAGAAAGATCATATTATATTTAAGGAATAGGATGGTAGCCATTTGAGATCATGTTTTAGATTATTATTTTGATATTGGTCTGCTTAGACTTTTGCTTCCTCTTGTTGTTTAGTAGGGTTGCAGTGTTTTTTAGCATCGGGTGTTCCCGAGCGGGAATCCCACCTCTTCCCTTGAGAGACCTCTTGGAAGAGTATTGTATTAATTTCCACATTTAGGTTTTCATGCTAAGCTACAACTTTCTTCATTAGTGCATTTTCTGCAGGTTATTGTGCTGTGTTGCACGGTGCAGCAGTGGAGGGGTTAGAATCCCACTTTCTGAGCTAGTTTCTCATAGGAGGAAGGTTTCCTTCTCCTGGGAGATCTGTTTGGAGAGTCGTTGAGCGTATTTCGGATCTTTTGCACTAGGCCATATATTTACCTTCATTTATGGCGTTGTTCCAGCTCAAAATTGCATTATTTTGGAAGGCAGCTTCAGTGGAAGATCTTCTGGTTCCTCTACAGTGTTTTATTGTGATTGAGGGGATCATCCTTTCATGGGAGGAGACCTTTGAGGGGATATAGAACAAATATATTATATTTAAGCCTTCTACACTCTTGTTCTTTAGTTTGAAGTGAATCTTTAGCCATTGGGCTTTAGATCCCATCTTGTATAGGGTGTATTTCTAAAAACCCTTTCCAGGTTCTTTGTAGGAGTTTGTATGGAGCTTAGATCTGTATTGGGCATCTATTTTGAGGCATATAACAACCCTACATATTTTGTACATTATTTTTCTATAGCAGTTTTTTTATAACTGTGATGTAGCAGTATTCTGACATTTTGTATTGTAGCAGAAATTCAGTTTTAGGAGTGATTACTTATGAGAGTATTGTTCCCTCATTACATATGATTCATGCATCACTATTTTGTATTGATTTTCTGATATACTACATGATGATATGTCTCCATATTGGTCTCCAATTTTAATAAGTTGACTTACACTACTATTTCCAGTTTTTTGTTCAAATATTGCTGCTTCCCCATTTTGGGATATTACAGTGGTATCAGAGCATAATCATGGCTCAGCGTGTGCATTCATCTAATATGTCACCATGAGGAGAAGCTTGTGAAGTCCCTATATTAATAGTGTAGCCCCTTATTATGTTAGTGTAGACCCCTTATTTTTATTATTGTACCCCTGTAACCCCCATATTGTTATTATTGTGCCCTTACATTATTATTGTTAGGTTGGCTAGGATTACATTGTGGCCCCACTAGGATTATATTATGGCCCCATGGACTCCTATATATAGAAGGAGGTTTTGTTCATTTGTATCATCCAAGAATTGTTCATTTATGTAATGTATTGGAAGTTTCCCCCTCGAAGTGGCTTATTTCTAAGGCGTTGATATCTCTTTTCTTCTATTTCTGAAGCTGGTTACTCAACATTTGGTATCCGAGCTTTGGATTCTAGGGTTTCGCTGCTCCAAATAGGTCATCGTGGAATTTTTGCTATAACTTTTTTTCTACGAAGTTTCAGAAGCTGAAATTTTTAGGGTGTGAATACAAAATCCTGAGGAATAGTTTCTAAAAATTTCAGAGCTTGGTTTGCAATATTTTTGGAGATATGATCTGTGGAAGTTAGGTCTTTTTTCAGTCTCCTAAATAGGTCATCGTGGAATTTGCGCTATAAATTTTTTTCTACGAAGGTTCAGAATCTGAAATTCTTATGGTGGGAATTTGAAATCCTAAAGAAATTCGTCAAAAAATTTCAGAGCTTGGTTCGCAATATTTTTGGAGATATGATCTGTGGAAGGTAGTGCTTTTTCAAGCTCATGAATTTCATCTCAAAGTGGTGATCGTGGGAAAATTTCAATAACTCTCTCTCTGGGCATCAGATTGGAGTGTCGTAAAAATTGGTCGCAATTAAACGGAATGTAGTTTCTTGGCTATCAATTTTAGAGAAAAATAACAAGACAGTGACACATGGCAAGTCGTAAAAGTTCGCTCTACTGAACCAGTCCATAATTAGGTCATTGTGGGAGATTGGACACAAATTTGTCTTGGAGAATCCAAATCAGGTTAGACCTGTGGCATTCGAAATATAATTCAGAGGGCTATGTTGATAATGAAATTAAAATATTGAAGTTCTGCAATCATAGAGATAATCCAATTTCAATATAGAGCTCCTCAAAATCAAGAAAAAGGTGTGTATCTGGTTTTTAAAATTGCATAATGTTTGTTTGAAAAAGAAATTGAAGTTATTCCAAGTGCATATTTTAGAATTTTTATCAGTATTAGGTTCTATAATGCCTCCAAAAAATAATTCCATACCCATTAATCCCTCAAAAAGATATACTATGATGCATGAAGAGGAAGAGTTGCAGTATGAGATATCAAAATTACGGTACCAAGTGCAACAAGTTTCGATCTTACGAAGAGAAATTGAAGATGAAATAGATGGTTTAAAAGCATAAATGGAGGCTAAGTTGGATGTTTTGAAGGATCAAATAATAGCAAATATGGATGATAAATTAGTGGAAGATCACATCGAGCATC
Organism: Pinus albicaulis; assembly: GCA_034641835.2. Taxonomy (NCBI): domain Eukaryota; kingdom Viridiplantae; phylum Streptophyta; class Pinopsida; order Pinales; family Pinaceae; genus Pinus; species Pinus albicaulis. The sequence continues at coordinate 666,112,335 of CM076582.1, read as the reverse complement.
AACAACAAGTTCTCCAACTCTCAAAGGATAACCCAACTTTGGTGCAGAATCTAATGAAACAACAGGAAGATCAACATGACATCGAAAGAAGTTATGAAGCAGTCATAGAAACAAGAACTAGACAAGTACCATCAATTTTAGAGTATCTCAGCAAGTGGAAGAAATTTCATGTAGAAGATTTCACATGGGAGGATGAGAATTTTATATAGAAGCATCAAGAAATAATCAAGCGTTGAGGACAACACTTGTTTGAAGGAGAGGGGCATGTTAAGTCCCTATATTAATAGTGTATCCCCTTATTATGTTAGTGTAGCCCCCTTATTTTTATTATTGTACCCATGTACCCCCCATATTGTTATTATTGTGCCCTTACATTATTATTGTTAGGTCGGATAGGATTACATTGTGGCCCCACTAGGATTATATTGTGGCCCCATGGACTCCTATATATAGAAGGAGGTTTTGTTCATTTGTATCATCCAAGAATTGTTCATTTATGTAATGTATTGGAGGTTGCCCCCTCGAAGTGGCTTATTTCTAAGGCGTTGATATCTCTTTTCTTCTATTTTTGAAGCTGGTTACACAACAAAGCTTTTCACCTAAAGAGGAGATGTACAGAAAAAAAAAAAAGAATAATCCATTATTTGGAGGAGGAGAGGAGGAGGAGCTCTCAAAGCTTCTCTTTAAAACTATGCAGAATATCAAGGGAGATCTCAAGAAGATGAGAAGCAAGAGAGAATCTACAAAGGAGTTTATATCTAAAGCCAACTCTAGATTTTCGCATGATGTGTGTGAGCATGTAGTTTCACACTATGATTCACAGCCCATTCATATGCCCAGGTCTACTATGAGGGAGATGGGAGAAGAAGAAATGCCTAAGAGAGAAACTCTTAGTGATTTTCTGCAAGACTATGAGTCTCAAACTCAGAATTTTAGAGATCATATCACCTTCTAAGAGTTTTGAAAGATCAAGGTGGAGAGGAGCAAGCAACATGACAAGCATAGATTTTTCCTATCCATTTTTGATGGGTCACCAACATATTCAGCTAGAGCTTGGGTGGAGGAGTTACACACCTATTTGCAGCAGCACCACGTTTCTAAAGATGAAGCCATCAAAGTTGCAGTGCTGCATTTTGAAGGTAAGGCCTATGCTTGGTGGATATTTGAGTCTTTTTCATTAAGAAATGCAAATATTTCTTCTTATGAAAAGTTCACTAAGAAATTAGTGGAAAGGTTTGATGGAAAACATTCTAAAACATCATTGGTGGAACCGAACAAACAAAAACCTTTGCATATGATGGAGGAACCTATAAAATCAATTCCACTTCAGAAAATTGTTGGAGAAGCTCACATCTTGCATGATACTTTGCTCGATGCAAGAACTTTGTCCCATGATCTTGAACAAGAGGGCATGAAGATTCCTTTTTCAAAAGAGGGTCCTCTTATTAATAAGGTGACTCCCATTCATATTGAAGAAGAAGAGAAGGATGGGGGAAACAACGTTGTCATATCTAGAGTACATCTAGTACCTCATGCAAAGGTAGATGGAGCACTTGCTCCAACAAGAGGGATTATTGTATCATTGCAAGGAATTCCCCAGGATCTCACATATGGAAGTCAAGGCACAATCAATGAACAACATGATTGTGAAGCATTGCAGATGGAAGGAGAAGTTAGGGAGGATGATTAGCATCACTTGATGAGAAGCACACACCCCTATCTATTTTAGAGGGTTAATGCAAAGAAGAGGCAGACTGATTTGTGTTGTAAGAGAAGGGACAAGGTTGTCCATCCATATGTGTAGTCTACTCTTTTCATTGATGTCTCATTACATGGAGGCATTCCGCTAGGGAGACCACCATATCAGGAGATGATGAGGAATGCTTCACATTGGATAGCACCACTCTTAAATTATGGAGGGGTGGCTACTTTGGAGGGATCTAATACAACACAAAGAGTTTGGGATAGAATCAATGAGGAGGGAGACATTATCCCATTTTCAGCATCACCCACTCTCACTATATATATTGCACTGACAGAAGTTGTTGTAGTGATGGAGGATGGCACCTTCATGGTGCAAGGGAGCTGCTCCATGGTTTTGGAGAAATAGAGGGTACTTCCTTTGAGGAATGGATCCCCCCTACATTGAAGTAGATGGAGGCCACTTATGCTTACATTGGCCAAGATCAGGAGATTCTTGTTGGATGGGAGCTTCTTATGGGAGGCCAACTTCCAGAGATCACCAATTCTATTTGAGCGTGAGAAGTTGCATGACCGGAATAGAAACACTTTGTAGGATGAATTTGGCATGGGTTATGTCAAAGGAGTAGACATCAACATGTGGGGAGCTTCACATTTTATATCATCAGCGTTGTCTCTTAGGAGGATTGATCCATATTGGAGATCTCAACTCTTTGTAGATTACTCTAAGGATCTTGGTGCTTGCATGATTCTTGATGACCCAGAGGGATATGATAGATATGTGGTTGTTGGAGAGGTCATATATTCTTATGGAAGAGTCTTCTTGACTATAGTTTCTGAGCTCAAGAGGAAGCTACTACATGCAGCACATGTGGACTTTGCACTTTGATGCATTTCATTCTTTGATGGAGGAGTTCACTTGGGAGGGCATCCAACAGGATATCTATCAGCATATGAAGAGATGCATAGCCCAGATGGTGATGGAGAGGATGTCACAGCCACTTCCCTACTCATTCAAAGTGAAGGAGAATTTCCAGTTGAGCCATTTCAGCTCAAGGTCCAAAGTAAATGGTGGAGAAGGTACAATTTTGCATTATGATTTGTACTTCTTTACTTTTTATGAGCAGCATGTTGTATTGAGGAGGGTAATTCCTTCTTATATATTATATTATGATGTACTTGAGGCAAAATGTAGCATTGAGATTGGCTATCCATTTGGTGGTTTGTGGGGAAAGCCACATGATTCATGGTGTGCACCATTGGAACCACATGTTACTTTCATGATCCTATCTTGTAGGATGATTTTGGCAGAAAACAAGTGGATGTAAAATCACATGTTTTTCTCTAATGTGAGGTAGGCAGGGGATGCCCTGCGCTGGTTCCATATGTGGAACTATGATCCAGTTTCTGGTTGTCGTATGGCAACTTTTTTTCATTGGTTTTTGCTTCCATATATTAATGATGTTTCTATGTTCATGGGAAGATTTGTTTGGAGATTGGGACAAGAGTTGGAGGTGCCAATTGGGGGTGTGATTCTCCCTACTTAATATTTTTCATGTTTCAGGAGAAACAATGGGTAAACCATGATTTCCGTGCTACATCTCTTTTCTTCATGTGGGAGGAGCCATTTGGAGAGCTTGAGTTTTTGGAGGAGGCACTTCATGGCTAAATTGTTTGGTGGGGTAACTTGGGCCATTCTTGGAGGCCATGTCATTTCAGCACAATATCAGCAACAAACCCATACATACCATAAATGGAGAGAGAAATAGCTTGGGTGGAATAATATAATCTCTTCATGCAACCCCAATACATTGCATGAACCAGGGGTTGAGGATCCTTTTGATGAGCTACCTAGAATGACTCACTTCATTTGGATGATAGTGCGGGTTTAGGAGTTCCTCATTGAGAATGAGATCCCCTATGCTTTTCATAACTCCTAACTTGAGAAGGCCATTGGACAGCAAGAAGGTTTCCAATTACACCTTCCACCTTTTTATGATGTGAGCCATTTGGTTTTGCATACTTGGGAGGAAACATTGGAGGGCATATTTACTGCAGATTATTTTGAGTAGTGGTGGGGAATATTGATGAGGAGGCCATAAGAGGGGGAGGGGAGGAATTTTTCTCTCCATATAAAGTTTCTTGAGGACAAGAAACATTTTGGAGGGGAGGGCTGTAATATTCCAAAAATTTAGCCTTTAGCTAAATGGAATATTATAGTTTGTTTTATCACTAGGTAGGTGAATAAGTGGGTGGGGAGGCCCATAAGTCTCCTTAGCAACAATAAAAACACTTCAATTGTGAAAGGAGACCTTTTTTAGCAACCAAATAAAGCACCTCCAAGTGTGAACAGGGTTGGATCATGTTGATTCAGTCAACTTTGACCAAGTCAACAACGTTGTTATGGAGGAGTGGAGATTAATTGAGGAATAATGTAGTTTTGGAGGGAGATAGATCTCATGAAGGAAATGACCTAATTGGGTGGGTCCAAGGGCAAGAAAACTCATATTATATTTAAGGAAGAGGATGGAAGCCATTTGAGATCATGTTTTAGATTATTATTTTGATATTGGTATGCTTAAACTTTTACTTCCTCTTGCTGTTTAGCAGGGTTGCAGTGTTGTTTATCACCGGGTGTTCCCGAGCGGGAATCCAACCTCTTTCCTTGAGAGGCCTCTTGAAAGAGTATTGTATTAATTTCCACATTTAGGTTTTTAGGGCAAGCTACAACTTTCTTCGTCAGCACAGTTTCTGCAGGTTATTGTGCTATGTTGCAGGGTGTAGCAGTGGAGGGGTTAGAATCCCACTTTCTAAGTTTCTCATAGGGGGAAGGTTTCCTTCTCTTGGGAGATATTTTTGGAGATTCCTCGATCATATTTCAGATATTTGGCACCAGGCCATATATTTCCTATCATTTCCAGTGTTGTTCCAGCTAGAAATTGTGTTATTTTGGAAGGCAACTTTAGTGGAAAATCTTGTGGTTCCTCTGCAGTGTTTTCTTGTGATTGAGGGGGTCATCCTTTCATGGGAGGGGGCCTTTGAGGGGATATACAAAATATATACTATATTTCAGCCTTATACACTCTTGTTCTTTATTTTGTAGTTAATCTTCAACCATTGGGCTTTATATCCCATCTTGTATAGGGTGTATTTCTGAAAACCCTTTCTGGGTTCTTTGTAGGAGTTTGTATGGAGACTAGATCTATATTGGGCATATATTTTGAGGCATATAACAGCCCTACATATTTTGTACATTATTTTGTTGTAAAAGTGTGTTTATAACTGCTCTATAGCAGTCTTTCGATATTTTGTATTGTATCAACAATTCAGTTGTAGGAGTGATTACTTATGGGAGGCTTGTTCCCTCATTACATATGATTCATGCCTCACTATTTTTTATTGATTTGTTGATATAATACATGATGATATGTATACATATTGGTCTCCAATGTTCATAATTTGATTTACACTGTTATTTCAGGTTTTGTGTTCAAATATTGATGCTTCCCCATTTTGGGATATTACATACTTAGTGGCCAAATCTAGGGCATCCTTCCCTATAGGTGACGGTGTAGGCAACACTAGATCCTCTACCCATTACCTTGGTCGGTTCTTTAGCTGCTGGAAGGCATCGCCAGTTCTTTTAGGACGTTAGCCCTAGTACCCACTAGAAGATATATTCACAAGGCCCAATTAAAATTGAGAGTGTGAGGACATTTAGGTGTTTAGGATTTTGAGTATCACGCATAAAAAAAACAAAACCATTTTTTATTGATTGATCACATAGAACTAATTTAAAGGGAAATTAAGATTTTGTTTCACTTTTTTTTTATGTATGTGGTCACTTTTTTTTCTCTCTCCTCTCATAAAACTAAAGAATATTTCCAAAACCATACCTATTCGACACCATAATGGACCTAATGGGACCTCGTTGATCTAGACGTCTTTTGGACCTCCCCCCATTAGCAGGAGGAGTTCTAGGTATTTTTCCATTTAGGCTTCAAATACAAAACACCACCACCCTTATCGGTTCATCCTTTATCAGGGCATCTTTAGTTGGGAACCCCCAAGGGTCACCCAACTCCACACCAGTGGAAACCCCCACAGGGTCACCACATACCACTCCTCCCACATCCCCTAGGGGGTAGAGGAGCACTACCCTTTCGGGGAGCCAAGTGAACACATAGTTGGGTACATCATAGACAAACCCCATATCTAACTAGAACCCTATGTTTTCACAGTCTGCAATGGTGCTCAACGCACAGTTACGATTCTTAGCATCGTTTAACTTACCTAATATAACTAAGTTAACAAATGACCCCATTGCACAAAACCCCACATGGCCCTCCATGCCCACGAAGCTCCCTTCGAACATTCAAAAATTCGAAGGGAAGAAATCGGAAGACCCTAGAAATCATATAATGACTTTCCACTTGTGGTGTTCATTGAACAACATCATTGATGATACTATTCGGCTAAGACTATTTCATCGCACCCTAACAAGACTAGCCACAAAATGGTATGTGGAGCAACCTTCTTCTCCACATGGAACCTTTAGCACCCTCTCTACTACATGCCTCAAATATTTTCATCTACCCATACACCATGATTTACAAACATTTTAGACAAACACTAGCTGTCCATATCTTGGACCATCTCCATGAATGGCAGCGACGTCGTAGTTTCTATAAAGCCAAACTCAACGATCGAGTTTTGCTGGACCTATTCCTAAAAGCTCTCACTATAGAGATTTCAAAATATTTAACAAATCAAAACCTACATCCTAAGAGGATGCCTTCAGCAAATCCCAGCAGCTTAAGCTGATTTACGCGTGGTTGGAATACATTTATAACATCCTGCATAATGCCTCGCGCCTGCAAACTTATAAAGTATTTCCAAGTGCATCAAACACTACAAATGGATTGATTGGGTCACTGGCCCAAAATCACCTAAGAAACAGTAGTCCATACCCTGGTTACACGTATGATCCTAACTAGAACATCCTACAACCAGGCTACCATCAAAGTCATCATGCACCTTTGCAGAACATGACCAATGGGGCGCAGTCGTAGCATCATCAGTAAGGAGGAATATACCCTCTTGTGCAGGGAACTAGTACGCAACGAGAAATGTTGATGAAAGATATCCCCCCCAACATTCATTCAAAAACTAGGGACAGGGACCCCAATATTCGCAATCCCCAACAGAAAACCCACCAATGCAGAATAATGAACAGGTGAACTTTGTGAAACCTTCCCAGGCACAACCACACCAGTCATATAATTACGAGAATCCTATTTATCCTCCTAACACGGAAAAGAAAAAATCAAAAAATAAACAAAAGGGAAATCCTAGACACGGAGGCGATAATCAAAAATGCCCTCCATGATCTTAGGCTGGGGGAAACTCGAACCAAAATAAAAACCAGGAGCCAAATAACTCCCAAGGGTAGAAAAAGAGGGTGATTCTTCGGACCAACCACTCTTGCGCAATTTTTGGTGAGTATGGCCATTACACTCATCACTGTCCTGATCTCCCCAAGTTGAAGAAGCTTTAGGGTAGCCAAGGACAAGGGGGACCCTCACAATAGACAACTACCATGCAAGAGCCCTTACCCCACCAAGGGACAATTAGTACCCAACAACAGAAAACAACTTCTGACATTTTAAAAAAAAACAGCCACAAAATCTATATGAATGGTGAAGAATTATTTTTTTCAAACACGGAACTGAAGTTACAATACGCCACCAGAAACTTGTCCGTTAGGGGCTAGCACAAGTGCACCAACAACACCATTGACTATATCGAAAATTCTTATTGAACTTTTGCCAAATATGGCTAAGGGACCAACTAGGCGAGCAGGAAACCACTCCAAAGTGGCCCATAATTATAGCATTATGGATGATATAACCCAATCTCACGCTACCATGTCAGCTTTGGAAGTACTGTAATTGTGCCCAAAGGAAATGAAAGCCTTAATGTTTGTGTTAGGCACAATCGACCCTGTCGATTCGCACCTAATGTCTTTTGATTTAGATAAAGCCACCCCTATGCTTCCTTTGTTGGTCGCCTTCCAGATCCCAGTGTCAGTCCAAAACATCACTATCCACTGTTGTATCATTGACGAGGGTGCATCCACATGCGTCATGTCAAAGAACATCTGGCAGAAGTTAAGGTCTCCCGAACTGAAGCCATCAGACATCACACTCAGAGCATATGACAGGCATCCTTCTGCTCCCATCAGTCTCTATCAAAATTTCCCAATCTTCTTGGAATGAAATACGGTCTTTATAGACATTGAGGTCTTGGATGCTTAGCTAGATTATAATATACTCCTTGGGCGAAGTCATATGTACACCATGTCTGCCATAGAATCCTTCGTCTTCTGAACCATGATGTTTCCCCATTAGGATCGTATCATTACTATTGACCAATTGACATATCACGACAAGCGATCCCTAACAAACGCCAATTTCATTCTACCCTATGTAGACAAATTATCTAAGACTCTTACACGGTACCAGGAATATGGCCTTGGCCAATTCAAACTGCCATCTATCCTTGGATCATTCCTAGGATATTCACATGTCATACCAGAATCATCATCTCATATCACAGAGGCTTTGGTGCACATGATGTCATCATCAAGCACCAAATCCAACTAGGAGTCAGAGATGAGCAATAATGACATCGAGACCTCAGCCACGACAGCCTCTCTAGCCTGTGCTACCTCCCAAACCCCTTTCCTATACCCTCCATTTAGTTTTTTGTCACAACAAGTTTGGCAACGTTAGTGTTGCCAAACATATCTTGTGCAATACCAGTTTGGTACTTGGTCCAACATATCGCAAAAAGAGTCACAAAAGTCACCTCTACAGGGTTAATCCCCCTCACTCCTAAGGAGGCCCCACCTATTAAGGAGATTGTCGCCACCATAGAATCTAAGGAAACTCCTGTCAAAAAATCGATTGTTACAACCAAGAAAACCAATAAAAAGGGGAAGAAGGTAGAAACTCCCACCATACAACTGGAATTACAAACTTGTGCCATCTGCAACATAATAGGCCACCCTACCGATATATTCCTGGAGCTGGATGAACTAAAACTGCTCTTTAGCTCTGAGGTAAATATTGCGGCACAAGGCATTGCATACCAACCACGCATGTGCTATCTATGGCCATTATGGGAATTACACCCATCATTTCCCAAAAATACCATGATACAGGGATGCCTTACATGCCATCGAAAAATCATATCAAGAGGACCCTCCATCCAGTCAAATGGAGAAGAAACTCACATCATTTTATAGCTGCAGGATGCACGACAGTCACCAGAAATAATCTCATTCATTCCCCCTCCTCCTATCGAGTGTTTTGCACTCTGCGATGAACAAGATCATTTCATCGTTGAATGTGCAGCCCTAGAATTTTTTCAATGATGGTATCCAATTCATGTAGTATACCACACTGACCTTCTAACCATCAAACATTCATGTCAGGTATGTGGTGGCAATCACCCACTACACCATTGTCACTATATCCATAGATTTTGTGCAGTGGTAACTAGTTTACACATGGCCATAATACACCTCTCCTAGAAGATGGCTCTAATACAGAATCCATGGATAGCTCGACAATGCAGGAGGATGTGACAAGTAGATCCATCTTCTTCCTGTCAGCTGAAAAGCAGTCGATCGGGGAACCCTTAGTCACCCCCATCCACCTTCCACGGAGAAGACCAACATCTGCGTTGTGTAGCACATGCAACCATGTGGTTGCCACATTCCCAGACCTGGAAGCGCTACGCCACTGGTGCCTGATCACATCACCAAATTAACAGGACAAGAATACACAAGAATGACGTTCTTGTCTAGTATGTCAAGGAAACCATCATGATCAATGTTTCACTTATATCCCTTGAGTGTTCCCACTAATTGACATCATTCATTCATTAGAGACATACTGCCAGGATCTCATTAATCCAGAACTTAGAAAATAGAATGGAAGGCAGATTTCCCCCAGGCAGCCCACCCCATTTCCACACCAACACGTTGGGCAAGTTGGAAAGGTGCATCGACCTAGCATGGCCCATGTCCAGCCTAGGCCAGTTGCGGGCTATGCGACAGAATCAACCACCAGGTCAATCAATGTAAAGAACTAAAGCACCTCATATATAGCTTTCACATGGTCTCTTCCCACTCTTAGAGACATCTCTCTAACCAAGAGAAATCACACACTTCTATTGTCAGATATGCTCAAATTTTCACCATAATATGAAATGTGAACACCTCCTCAAGCTTCGAGAAACAAGAGAAGCATTAATTCTCCACTCCCCAAAAGAGTTAGACCTACCCAAACCAAAAACTAAGAAATGGAAGCAGAGGATTCTCTTGCCTACGCTTGATCCGTTCCGAGCGTCTACTTTAGGGATGAAGAGTAGTGTTGGTTCCCACACAATCTACTCAGTAGGCACAGTGGTACCATGCACCATTTTCACTGGCCATAACCACGAACCAGAGGCATGCCCACTAATGGAAACATTCAGGCACCTCTACACCAGGCACAACTTTTGAATCCCAGAAAGTGCTCAGCCTAATGAGGAACCTAGCCTTGCTCCCACGCAAGCTTCCACGATGGAAATTCCTCCCCTACAAGACGCAGATGACATGATACACCGTATACAATTCATATCATCATGTATCAGAACCATGAATCAGGCCATATGCTCATTAGTCATAGGTTTTGAGTCAGCTGAAACTACGAGAGTAGTTGTACCAACGATGGTGCAAACCCAATCCATCTGCACCCTGTTGACCGCATCTGGTTCCACCACATCGATGATGGAATATTTTTAATGTCTATTGACCAGCTCTGTTAGGATTGGAACTCTTCCTCATGGCCTTGCGCAGACTCAATCCCCCTTATGATCCTTATTCCACACAGATGAGGATATCCTTGAGGCCATGACAGAGCCAGATTATCTGTGGGATGCAATGCATCATCACTCGTTTTTTCTTCATGAAAAAATGTTCATCCCTAACAAGATAATAAATCAAGATATTTATGCAATCGAATCAAAATAATTCCTTCCATCAGGGAAATTCGATTGGTTCAAGAATCCCATTCCAGCACCCAATGCGTTCCAAGAAGGGAACATGTCAAACATTTTTTCTCCCATCAAGGTGAATATCTCTCGAAATCCTTAAAATTCGAAGAAATCACACTGGGGGGGCATGTTCACCAGAAGAGATAACCTCTTACAACTATTTATTGCAAGAGTATCGAGATATCTTCGTGTGGGACTACTTGGAAATTCCAGGGCTTATTCCCACTATTATAGAGGACCATATTGACACCTAGCCTGACATACCACCAGTATGCCAGAAATAGCGTCAACCGCACCCATCCAAGGTAGAATCAATAAAATGATAAATCAATAAGCTTCACAAGTCAGGTTTATCTACGCCATCACTTACACATCTTGGGTTTCCAACCCTATTCTCGTCATGAAAAAATAGGGCATTGTACGCATTTGTACCAATTTTCACAATTTAAACAAAGACTTCCAAAGGAAAATTACCCTACACCACTCATTGACCAAGTCATCGATGCTTGTGTAGGACACGAGGACGTCTCCTTCATGGATGGTTTCTGTGGGTATAACCAAATCCAAATCTTTCACACGAACCAATACAAGGTTGCGTTCACCAACCCATGGGGCACATTTGCATACCAGGTGATGCCATTTGGCCTAAAGAACATTGGAGCCACTTTCCAAAGGGCCATGAATTATATCTTTCATGAATTGGCACACCTCATCCTCACCTAGTTAGACGACCTCAATGTCTGATCCAAGAAATGATCAGACCATCTTGAGGATCTATGACTGGTATTCTAATGATGTCAACAATACAACCTATGCTTAAACCCCCTGAAGTGTATTTTATATGTCACACAAAGATGAATTTTAGGTTTTATTGTGTCCCAGCAAAGAATTAGAGTGGAACCCCTCAAGGTCCAAGCTATCAAAGAGGTACCTCCACCTCGAACCCTCAAGAAACTACAAAGCTTGTAGGGAAAGGCCAGCTTTCTGAGATGTTTTGTCCTAGATTATGCCACTTGTGCTCAAGGATTCTAGTTTCTCCTTCATCAGGACATCCCGTTCAAATGGGAAGATAAATCCCAACAATTAATTGACACACTAAAAGACACATTGTCTTCAGCACCGTTGATCAGTCCCCCATACTACAACAAGGACTACATCCTATATATGTCAGTATCCGAGACTGCTTTGGCTGGATTATTGATCTAGGAGGGCCCGGATGGGAAGGAGCATGTAATATATTATGTTAGAAAAACCTTATTATGCCCCTCATTAAGATATGATCCAGAAGAAAACACTTCCCTAGATTAATTCATGCAATCCAGAAACTTCATCACTACATTATCTTAAGGACCACAACAGTCATCGAATATATTAACCACATCAAATACCTGCTCATCCACCCTTTAATGAACCATATGTATGCCCACTAGATAGTCATTTTATAAGAATTTGAATTACATTTTCACCCCCCCAAGAGAGAAAAGGCTTTAATCCTAGACGAGTTCATCACGGACCTCCCAAGTTAGAAAAAAGGATCACCGGTCAACGATTCGCTACTGGAAGAACATCTCTTTCTAGTAATGATTGATCACCCTTGGTACAAATATATTCTCCTATTTTTATGAACCCAAAATTTCAAACCCCATCTCACCGATGATGACTGTCGACACATCCGCCACCAGGCCCCCCCGATACCTCCTCATGGGAGTTTTCTTATACCGACGGGACATCGACACCATATTGCATTGATGCCTCACCCACGACCAAGTGGAGAAAGTCCTTAATGAATGCCATAGCATATCTTTCGATGGCCACCTCTTCGGAATGCTTACTTCCCAAAAATTCCTATGGGCAAGATATTTTTGGCCCACGTTATTTCCCAATTACGTTTCAATAGTGAATAGATGCGAGTGATGTGAACGCTTCGCTCATAAGGCAAGAGCCCCTCCCGCTCCCCTGCACCCCATCATCATTGTTGGTCCCTTCTATAAATGGTGTATCAACTTCATGACATGTAACCCATCATCATCAAGAAATCACAAATACATTAATGTGGTCGTCAATTACTTGACCAAGTGGGCAGAAGCTATGCCCACATACGACAACACCATAGAAACCATTTCATGATTTCTATTCAACCATGTCATTGATCGCTTTGGTGTACCAAAGGAGTTATTCTCTGACCATGGAAGACACTTTGAAAAAAAATAAAATTCCAGGAGCTATCTCACCACCTTGGATTCACACATGAATTTGTGTCACCATACTACCCCCAATCCAATGAATAGGTAGAAGTTGTAAAAAAAGTACTCAATTTTTTTTTACAGCACATGGTGAATAACCATAAAACAAACTAGAATCACATGCTTTTCTCTACCCTGTGGGCATACCGCACGACAGTGAAATCATCAACGAGGTTCACACCCTTCCACTTGGTATACGGGGTCGAAGATGTGATTCCCATAGAATGGGATATCCTGAATTTAGACATCGCCATCAAACTCCTTGATGACACCCAACATCTAGAAAAATTATTAGTACAACTATATTTCATCGATGAAATTCGATGGCAGTCACTCCAGCACAACGAGGCCCATAAAAAATGGGTGAAAGCATCATTTGATCACAACATCACGGCTCGATAATTTACTGAGGAGAAGTTAGTCCTTCACTACGATGTCACAAAAGAAGCCCTAGGGCCAGGAAAGTTCAAAACCTTATGGAAAGGACCCTATATCATAAAAAATTGTATCCTAAAGGGGGCATACATATTGTCAAAGCATGATGGAACATGCCTGAGCAAACTCGTCAACGGTTTTTACCTCAAGAAATTTTACCCATAAGGGCCAAGAGGGCTCAGCCTTAGAGTTAACATACACATACCAAAACTTTATTTTTTATCACAGAATTATTATAAAAAGTGCTATAGTGTCATAGATGGATTTTCAACCCAACCATTACTTTGGATTCGCTAATGGAGCATCGTGATGGTCTCAAAGTTTAGCAGCAGCTGCCTGGGTCTTCTACGACCCTGACTAATCGCCATTATTAAACAATCGAGTATGCATCGAATCAGTGACAAACAATCAGGAAGAATATGACATCATCATTGGGCTCATGTGTGATGCCTTCAATCAAGGCATTCACCACTTTCATATCTACCTTGATTCCCAGTTAGTGGTTTCACAGTTAAACCAAGAGTTTGAGGTACGAGATTCACATATTTTTAGAAAATATTTGTGTGCATAAGTATTAATACATCAAATTGATCACATTACATTCACACATGTGCCAAGAAATCAAAACCAGACAGCGGATTGCATAGCTTACCACATCCTAAAATGGAATGCATCTCGGATAAACCATGATACATAAAATAAAAAAAACATTAAAAACATAGATATCCATCAGCAATACACATCATCCATAAAAGCATATAAATAGTGGACACACCATATAACACCACAAAAAATACATCTCTCATATATATACACCAAAAAATGTATGTCTGAGTATAAATGATGAGTCATTTATCTGACCCATATGTCAGCAAAAAATACATATACACATGTCATCAAAAATAAGGGAAGCATCCTCATAACGGGCGCTTTCCATGTGTACAAAAAATATCTAGGGTTGTGCCCCTCCAGGTTGGTCACTTGGACCCATGGCCACTCTCTATGCCAGTACTGGGGCAGCTATCAAAATTGAAGCCGCCACGCAGCACAGAGTCAGTTGATAGCCCCTCTCTCAAGCCATCAGTGTCTCTAACCAAACATCGTCCAAATCATCAACAAACCCTCGGGTAGGCATACCCTGGGTCAGTTGATCCACGCAGCCCCATGAATCCACCAAGTCAAAGGCACGGACCTCTAAGGAATCCATCTTCTTTTCCATCTCTACCATGTGGGCCTTCACCACCTCAGTGCGAGCAATCACTGTAACACACTCAGTATCAGCCGAACTGCTACCCTCTCTAGGTGGGCTAGCCCCGTCACCAATAACTCCACCTTGGGGCTGCACTGGATCTCCTCCCTCCCCCCTGGCCAGGGGCAAAGCTCTTCGAACCCTTCGGGGAGGATGGTTTCCTACCAACTGAGTTGTAGGGTGCCCAACCTTGCCAACATCTGCATGAGTAAAATAACTATGTCAGTGTCATCATAATAAACATATAAATCATAAATAATCAACAAATACATATTAAAAACACGAAGATCATACCTGCTGGTCCCTCGGCATATCCAAAAAGAAGACCCATGTCAAGGTCTCCTCAAAAATCCATCCTGGCATATGGATAGGTGTTACAAAGTGTTTTGTCACCATCCTTGCAAACCCCATCCCAAACATTGGAGGACCATTTCAATGACCTATGTGAACTATCATACATTGCCATAAATTTCATTACATCCCTTGGCATGTCAAGATCATAAACTTTGTTGATAATTCCTCAACAAAACCTTCAAAAACACATTATTTTGGGTCAGCACTAGTAGGAAGTTATGGCCTTGCACCCATGGAGAAATTAACATTGTGCCTCGTGCCCTTTGGCACTCTATCTCATAAGGGCACCCGTGCCTAGCTGCGTTTGTAAAAAAATTTAAAATAGAAATGAAGCTTCCATGCTTAACAGCTTCATGAGCAGAGTCATCATGGTTTGTTCGACTGAATCACGTCGATTTTCTCCTTTTGGCTTGTTAGTTCCTAAAATTGAGCAACTCCCAATGGGGATAGACCTCTCCTCCACCTTATGTGGGATATCAAACCACCTCCTCCTCTCCTATAGATTCTTCCTCCTCACATTGATTCACCTAGTTGAATAGTCATTACTACAGCTAGTGTGTTGAAGAAAGCAAAGAAGAATCCATTGTTGAGAGAGAGTTTAAGCCTCTTGCCTCATTGATTCAAATGTCGAACGAATTCTTGAGATGCACCCGACTAAACCCATCGAAGGAGATCTGCAACATCAAGGCATAAGGTTGTAACCATACTTTTCTCTATCAATAATAAATGACTGGTTTCTAGTTCCAACTTTGTTTCCATTTATATGCCAAGTTTTTTATGATGTTCAGAGTTGGTTAGGCTGGAAATAGAATTTTGTAAAGTAGAAATTTGACCACACTAGCTTCAAGAAGATACACAAGGGCCAATCCAGATCCAAATCCTCCCCCTGTGATCGAAAATCCTAATCTTATCCCAGGAATTATCAGAACACAAGAGGGATCAGTAAGTCCTAGACCTATCTTCAGATCCCTTACTTGGCCCAGTGAGTGGTTTTTTGTAGAAGATATTTCTTTTGATGAGAGTTTTGAGCTTTCTTTGTTTAGAAATAAGTCTGAAACTGCACTTGATGACACATTTTTAGATCCATAATTTATTGTAGATATTGAAGTCCAAAGGGAAAATTCCTCAATTGAAGACTATATTTTGAGTTCCCCACAGTCATCTATCACTGTAACTAATATCCCTGAGCCTTCAGAGTCATCAGGAACATCATTTCCTCCTCCTAATTCATCAGCATTCCGATCAGTCAATTCCCAGCTTTCATCTCCCCCATCAACACCTCCCTTGAATCCTTGCACCACAAACACTGTTGTAAATCCACCTAGAGTCATGGTTGTCCAGTATGCACCCCTGGTTCAGAATGATATGCCTACTGATTATAAAAGTAAAATTCCTATATTTGATGCCACTCAAAGCATCACAACCCAGCAGCGTGTTGATAAGATGAATGACTTTTTTGATCTTCATGAGGTAGAGGCAAAGAATGTAACCACAATGTTGTTTGTCCAAAGTTTTGGAGGTGAAGTTAGAAAGTGGTTTAGAGATTTACTAGTAGGCTCTATTCACAATTTGAAGGAGTTACATACACAGTTCTTAGACCGGTGGGAGGTAAATAAGCACCCACTCCAAATTTTGTCTGAATATGAGAATATTAAAAGGAATGTAGGTGAAACTCTACAGGATTATTGTCTAAGATTTAATGTTGTATACAATGCTATTCCAGCTAACCTGAAACCTCCTGTGGGATTAGCATTGCTTAAATTTCCAGATGGTTTCGATGCTAATATGGCGTATCAGTTACGAGAAAGAGATCCCACTACACTTGAATACATGCAGAAGATATCTGTAAGTGTAGAAGCTAATCTGCTAGCCAAAAGAGCACGAACCAGAGCTGAAAAGAGAGTCATGGTGAAAGAAGAAGCCTCTCCTTCAGACAGTAAGGTGGACACCTTGATTCAGATGGTGGAAAAGATGGTTGATCAATTGACCATTTTAGATAGACTTGAACTTGTTGAAGCCCCGAAAATTGGGTCTACAACAAGGGGGATACCCACCCGGTCCGAACCTTGGTTGGCAGATCCTTTTCTGTTTGGTATAGTGGGTCCGACTGGGGATAATGGGACTAGTTTCCCAATATGTGTGTGTGTGTTGAGAATTGATATTTATTTTCTAAAAGTTCCTAAGTGAAATGCTTTTATTCTAATTCTAATCTTTAACATGAAATTGTATTCTAATTAAACAGAAACATCTAATTCTAAACTAACCCGGGATGTAATATTTTCGTTATGTGATCTAAAATGATTTCAAATAACAATTGGTAATAAAGATCATTAAACTGTTATAAGAAAAGAATTCAATAAAGATAAACCACTTTGTATAAAAATTTAGACGAAATAGTTGTGAAAAACATATCACATAATAAGCTACTCATATATTAAGCATAAATAAATAGCTATCACCGTACAAAAGTGCCAAATGATAACTCAAGTATTCAAGCATTAATATATAAACAATTGAACATAAATATCACTTTAACACAAAAGCAGAAATAGTTAAGAGATAAAAGTACCATTTATAACTAGTTATACTCATGAGCTTCAAGCAATAATGACTTATCTCTTCTTAATCCAACATCCACTAAGAGTACAAAAGTGAAACATCAGTAGTAGATACTAAATGCAGATATCAATAAATCATGTTCCATTCATTCATCAAAACCTCCTCGGAGGGTGCAAAAGTGCATGTTATGAGGACAAATTTTTGACAAATTTCAGGACCCTTCTCTAAATGCATGAGAAGGGTTTAAATACTACTAACTAAATCTAAAAATAATTTATTACAAAAATGTAGGATACGGTTTAAATGACCGTCCTATTTTTAGGCAAAAAAATAAAGCAAAATTGATACTAAATCTAAAATTAAAACTTAACAACTAACTACTTATGAATTTGTTCTTTGAAATTGCAAGTGTTCAACATTGGTTTGAGAAGAGTTGGTTGGCTGACTTCAGAATTTAACTGTCCTGTGAAAACGGAATCGGCAAGAGCTGGCGCCATCTTCACAGCAGAATTGATGATACACTTGAGAGTCATGCACTGGATGTGTGGTTTTACCAAACACGCCCAGTAAGAATCCCAATTTAACTTTGTTAATCTTTTAATCGATTCTTCCTTTTCTTGAGCCTTCTGTCTCTAGTCTATCTACAGTTGCTGTGCTTTCGGTAGATACCCTGGAGTATTTTCAGAGATCAGATTTGCCTTATGCAAATTTTCATTTATACAATCAATAATATTGCTTGCTGTTGTGACTGCTTCTTCTGCTGCTTGCTCTGCTTTCCCAATTTGTGCATCCCAATTATTAAAGAGAATTACTTTGTGATTGTTATTGATTATTGGTGCACCTGCTCTTTTCCCCTCCTCTGTTTCTTGCCAAGATAAATAGTCAGTAACTCTTTTATCAATTGAATCATAATCATGCCGTAAGTCTACGACATGATTAGTGATTTTATCACTTTCTTCACAATAAGAGTTCCACTGCGATATTATTTCGCATAATATTTCCTATTGCTACAGTAGTTGATCATTTAAGTAAATAGAATCTGTGATGAATTATGTAAGCTTGGGATCATCCTTGTGCATCTCTTGCATAACCTGTAGTTGTTTTTCTTTTTCAGCCAAACTATTCTAGTATCCTATCTGCATTTGTCGGAAGTATTACTGTAATTTTTCAAGCTGTCTCTGTGCTTCATTGTTGGAGTTGGCTTGTTGCAGCTGTTGTTGCAAAACCTGTACTTGATCTTCTTTCTCATTTAGTAATTTTCGTACCTCAGATGCTTTATCAATGGCTACAGAGGCATATGCTCCTGTGATCTGAGATAATTTGGTGAGATTTTCAGTTGGATCAATAGTAGGATCTTGCCATAGGACATCTAATTGTTCTGCATCATGAGAGAGCACATTTTCCAATTTCCTTTTCTTCCTTTGTCTTCTTACCACTGCCTTGTGTTGTGGACTATAGAATACATCAAGAGGAGGAATTTCCTCTATTTTGAGCATAAGTTCAAAGGATGGGGTAATGGGAATATGTTCCATTTCTGAGACATTGGTAGTTATTCCTGTGACTATATTTTTTGTTGTCTGTACATTACTCACAGGTGTCTTTGTGTTATATCCTTCAATATTAATCAAATCATTGAATGTCTCCCATTCCTTATCTAACTCAGTTCTGACTGATGGTTATTGTATAATGAGAGGGGGGAGATTTAACTGTGGAGAGGTTAAAACCTGTTGCTGTAAAAGCTCCTTTGACTGGGCAGTATCCCTTACTGACCCTTCACTTTTATCATGGTCATTGTCAGACCTCTTAGAGTGTTCAGAGGCTTCTTTCCCAGAATTAGACTTAGACCTGTCTGTACCTGAACTTCCACTGAGACTAATACTGGGAGTTGGTTCCCTTATGGGTTCCAGGCGTAATTTATCCAAAGGGATACTAGTTAACCTCCTTTCCCTATATATCTTGAATTCTTGAAATTCTGCTAGAGGAAACTGTATTTGAGCTGAATGTAGAACCTCTTTAAGTGTGATTTTTTCTTGGAACATGTCATCAAACAGATCATCTTCTGTAGAAAACACTTGACTGCAGTAGTGAAATTTTTAACAATATCATAGGGATCGAACGGTCTTCTTGGAAACTTGAATAAATGTAAATATGTAATGATGTTTACTTCTTTGAATGCATGAAAAATATCAAATAATGAAAAGGCCCCACAGGCCACAGGAAATTATGGCCAGATAGCATTCCTTTTGTCCTTTAAATCTTTAGTCAAACCTCCTTCTCCGCAGGTTCGATAAGAAATTTCTCGTGCCATGATTTTATGAGGAACATACAAGGGTAAAACATGAGGGGAGGAAAAACTTCCAAATACCCTAACATATGTAAAAATTCTTCTCCAAACCATCTCGCAACAGGAAGTATGTCTAACTCTGCTTCAGGAGAAAACCTTGGAGTGTCTTTATCAAATAACATTATGTACAGGGGCAACATGATTCCATGGAAAATCTTGTAAAAATAGGGAATGAACTTTGAATCCTAGAATTGTTTGTGATAAACATGAATGGGTAGGGGATATTGAGTTGTCCATTTCCAACCCATAAAGGAAACTTATCAAAATAACAAATTGAATCCATCACATAAGCAGATAAGTAAAAAGGGGGATAAATTCTTTGAGAAACAGTTCTTTTGGACCAATAATTCAAAATAGTTGTGGCTAAGTTGTCAGATAATATCTTAGCCCAATCCACAATAGTAGCATTAACAATAGCATTCGATAATGGTAGCCATTCAGATGAAAACTTATTAATGTATGGATTTCCAAAAAGCCTACAAATCATAACAGTAGCAAAACAATATGGAGGAGTGAGAGAACTAGTACTATACATACCATGTTTATCCTTTTTTAGTGGTTCATCTCTCCTTGACCATTCCTTGGTGCATTCTGCCAGTTTTTCATTTTCTTTGGCAAAATTCTCCATGAACTGTTTGTTATAAGTCGCTTGTGGCTCCGGCAAATGATACATGAGTCTAAAATCTTGTGGAGTGAATGAACTAATGAGTTCTTGACCCAAAGTCTTAAACTGTCTTTGTAATATCCATGTTGTCCAGTACCCATTTAACCATATCCGTGTATGGAAGAATTTTAGGCCTCGCTGCTATTCGGTGCAAGAATGAACAAGCTAGCTCTGTAATGGACGCATCAGAAGACCCATGTGAGCCTGCAGTAGCTATAACCTCCATTACTCTGGGGTTCTCTTCCTCAAGTAGATTATACATGCCCTCCCAAGTAGAATACCAGTGTCTTTGTTACAGGCGGTGTTTGTATACAAGGGCATCATTTCTTTATCTTCAGAACTCAAGGCCTTGTCTTTCTTTCCCATAATACCCTGAATATTGGTTTGTATAGTTCTTTGTTCTTCGTTCCTGTAGTTTACAAATGAAGTGAGAATAATGATATGAAAAAGGCGACGGGAAAGTTTTAAATGCCAAAAACATATAAAATATACCATCTTAGGTGAAACGGCTCTTTGATCACAACAAAACCAAATTTCATTAATGATTGACAACCAATTCATTGATTAACATTAAAGCACATAACGGGGTCTCTATTTATGGAGAAAGCTTCTTCGTATAATGAGCCTTAAGGACCTGCGATAAGGTGATCTACAATTTTCTTCGCAATATCACAGATTGCAGTATCGCAGATCGCAATATCACTTTATCTCAACATCGCAATACCGCAACATTGCAATATCGCTTTACGCAACATCGCAATACTGCAACATTGCAATATCGCAAAATCACTAGAACGGAACATGTGACAATCATCCATTAACATATTTTTTTGCGACATGCGATTTGCGATATGTGCCATCTCATATTGGTGATTTTGAGGTTTTTAGCGTAAGTGATATTTGAGACATGCGATGTGATGAATATTTTTCATGCATAGTTTCGCATCGTGATATCGCAATTTTAGAATTCTGATTGTAAAGAGATATCCATTACTTTTTTGCGATGCGATATTCCTTTAAGGAATGATTTTATTCTATCTTATCATAAAACTTAAGCTTTTTAGAGTTTTCAAGAGGTATTTTCCTAAGTTTATGATATTAAGTTTTATTGAACAAAGAATACAAGCACTAATTGATTTTTAGATTTTTTTGACTAAGGGCCCCCACTTATTTAGTATTATCACTAATACTAAATAAGAAGGGGGGTTGTTGCTGGCCACAACAATTGGCGATTCACTTGGAAGGACCATTTATCTCTGCTTTTCTTTTGAATTTTCTAAACTTTCAAAATACAAAAATTTTCAGAAAATCAAATTTTATAATAGAAAGACAAAGTACATTATGCTTTTATCTATCAATGATATTTCGTTTCTTCTATATTCAACTTTGACTGTTTACTTCCTCAAGCTAGTCCTTGTATCTACATCAGTCACTACTTGGTTTATAAAGATAAAAACAAAGGCTTCTCTATATATCAGTTTTAAATATGCTCATTTGTCGTAGGTAGAGCCTCTGCTGCCAGCAAGCGTTCATAGCCTCGACAAGGTTACCTGTTACCTAGCAATGATCATGTATCCTACTTAGAGAAATATACAATTTTCAAAGAGAAATCCATATCTACACTTATTGCTTTCATTTTATTTTTATTCTTAAAGAACAATGTCTTGGTTTGGTAGCCAATTTATGATAGTGCCATTCACTTGATTTATAACTTTGCTGAACAAGCTGGCTTGTGATGAGACCCCTTGTCTTTTGATTGCAATAATCTTGAGTCATTGCCCTGTTGTGGTATGCAGTATTGGCAAAGTCAGAAAGCTATAATATCTATGATCATGATAAGTCGGCTCGTGATGAGACCTCTTACTCTTTAAGTTAAAAGTGTATCATTGGATTATTCCTTGAACATTGTAATTTCCTAGGTGGGGAGGAAGTCATTGTTTCCTTAAGATAGCTCTGGACGACAATGGTAGAGTTTTTGGAAAGAACTTTTCTACAGAGAATCTTCATTTTGTTATTGATACCTTTTATTGAACTGATATAAAACAATTTCCCACCAAAGGTCATTTTTTATCAAAATTTACATAGTTGAAATTAGTATCATTTCTAGGCTTAAAGCTTTTAACTGTATCTTTGAATAATAATGATCAATTTCCTAGAAGAATTCTATTTATACAAGTGAAAAAACAAAATCTAAAAGAGAATTTGTGTCTTTTTCATGAATTTAAAAATGTAACCATTTACAACCGGTTTTATTATGAAAATAAAGGAAACTAATATATAAAATAGAAGAATGATCTCCTATGAAAAATTGTTTTTTGAGGATCAGTCTCTTAACAGGTAAAGACTCTCTTTTTCCTGTTAAATCATGTAACATAAAAGTAGATGGACCTATGACTTCTGCGATTTCGAAAGGACCAAGCCATATTCGTTGAAATTTTGTATGTTTTCCTTTTTCCTCATGAGCCTTGTCCTATTTTAAAACTAGATCTCTGATCTGAAAGTCCTTTTTGGATATCATGTTTGAATTAAAAGAAGCTTTTACTAATGCTTGGTGATGAGCATGAGTTATTTTGGCCTGTTCTCGTTGTTCTTCTAGTTTAATTATTTTCAGTTGCCTGAATTGTAAGGAAGAAGTTGGTACTTCATCAATATATTGAACTAAGGCCAAAGAAGGAATTGCTAGATGAGTTGGGAGAACCACTTCTTTCCCATAAACTAAATTAAAGGTAGAAGTGCCAATGGAGGCTTTCTGTGTTATTCGATCTGACCATAAAGCATATATTAAAGACTTATGCCAATTTTTATGATTTTGATCAATGGTTTGCTTAATGATTCTGATTAAGTTTTTATTTGTAGATTCAACTAACCCATTTCCCCGTGGATAATAATTGGCAGAGTATTTAAGTTTGAAACCTCTTTTAAGTGAAAATTCAGTCATAGAATTACCAGAAAAATACGATGCATTATCAAACATTAAAGCAGAAGGTAAACCAAACCTAGTGATTATGAACTGATCTATGAACTTGATGATATGCTCGGCATTGGTTGTCTTGAGAGGAACTTCTTCTACCCATTTAGTAAAATAATCAGTTGCTGTAATGATATACCTATGTTGCTTAGAAGAGTGAGGAATGATATCACCTATTATGTCCAATCCCCATTGATCAAAAGGATATTCAATGTTGACTGGTTGTAATGGCAATGATGGTTTCTTTTGTCTTCCAGCAGCGGTTTGACAAACTTGACATTTCCTTACATAGCTATGTGAGTCTTTGAATAGTGTGGGCCAGTAATAGCCTGCGTGGAGAATTTTATGTGCAGTAGTATCTCCAGCATAATTTCTGCCTACTGGTCCATCATGGATTTCCTGCAAGACTTTTTCAGCTTCAGATTTCTCAAGACATCTAAGGAGAACAAAATCATAATTCATTCTAAAAAGAACATCATTCACAAGCGGATATTGTTTAGCTTTCAACCTTAGAGCTCTTTTCTTGGTGTAATTGAGATTTGGAGGAGCATATCCATTCTTTAGATAATATATGATATCAGCATATAATGATTCAACATTGTTTAGGCTTACCTCATACATTTGTATCTCTGCAGATGGTTTTTCAGAAATAAGCGATGCTCCAGCTAGTATTTTGCAGAAGCCTTGACCTCTTACAATACTTGTTGATCTGATTTCGACATCATATTCTTGTAAGGCAGTAACCCAATTGGCTCTTTTCTCACCCACATCTTTCTGTACTAAGAGATTTCTTACCACTGGAAAAGGTACAATGATTTTTGTATGGGTTCTAAGTAGAAAGGGTTTGAAATATTTAATTGCTTTGAAAACAGCATAAGCTTGTTTCTCTACATCTGAATAATTCAATTCAGCCCCCTGTAAATTTGAACTGAAAAAAGAAATTGGGGTTGATGCCTTGTCTTGATTTGCTTGAGTGAGTATCACAGCATATGATTTATCAAAGGTAGATGTATATAGAATAAAAGGATCGGAAAATTTTGGAGTTTCTAAAGATGGAGCATTAACAATCACTTGTTTGATTAGATTAAATGCTTCATATTCGTCTTGGCCTCATTTGAAGTTTGAATTATTTTTAATTATTTCTTGTAAAGGAGATACAATTCTTGAAAAATCTGGCAGAAATATCTTTACAAAATTAATCTGGCCAAGGAAATATTGCATAGCTTTCTTGTTATGGGGTAGGGGTATTTCGGAAATCTCCTTGATTTTGTCAGGATCAATATGAATTCTAGATTTTGACACTATGAATCCAAGAAGTTTTCCTTCACTTAATGCAAAAAAGGATTTTTTTGGGTTAAGTGAAATTCCATACCTTTGACAACGTTGGAAGACTTGTTTTAAATCTCTAAGATGATTGCTTCGTTTCTTGGAATATACAGTTATATCATCCAAGTAAATTACCACTTATTTGTTAACTAATCCCTTGAATGCAATGTCCGTGGCTCTTTGAAATGTGGCACCAGCGTTGATTAGACCAAAAGGCATCTTTTGATATGCATAAGTGCCCCATTTGGTTCTAAATGTGGTTTTTAATTGATCATCAGGATGGACCAACACTTGGTTGTAGCCAAAAAAACCATCTAAGAAAGACATTAATTCTAATCCCGCAACTGCCTACAATATTTTCTCCATAGGAGGCAAAGGAAAATTATCTTTATGGCAAGCTTTATTAAGGTTTAGAAATTCAATACAAATTCTAATGTCTCCATTCTTATTTCTAATGGGAACCATATTGGAAACCCATTTAGAATGTCGAACGGGAAAAATAATCTTGGCTTTCAATAACTTATTGAGTTCAGATTTGATCTGGTTTTCTAGATTGGGATGGATCTTTCTCAGCTTTTGTTGGATAGGTTTTTCATCGTTTATCATTGGGATAGTATTTTGGATGATAGAAGTGTCATAAGTTTTAAGTTCATCGTAGTTCCAAGCAAATACGCTTTTGTATTGTTTCAAGAGACGAACATACGATAATTTTTCTTCAGGAGCTAGACCGAGGCCTAGGTTGATATTTTGTGGTTTGGTATGAGTTCCTAGATTTACTAATTCATAGTTCAAAGTTGAACTTTGCAGTTTTGAATTGGTAGATATTTTGAATCAATCTTTCAAATCATAAAGGTCCTCTAACTTGACTACTGAATTTGGCATAGAATTATTAGTGCTATCTTGTTGCAATTGTCTGTCATGTTGGTCCTCATCAATTATCTGATTGGTGTAAGATCCTTCAGATGTGAGGAAGCTTACAATATGAGGATCATCATTGAAAATCCTCCAATTGTTAATGTTATCAGGAATCGAGGGTCTAAAGATTAATTTGATTGAAAATAGATCAGGGCTAAAGTCTTCTGAAGGAATGAGCTTGGAAGCTACGTTAGCCAAGAGGTATGCACTAGCATTTTGGAGTCTGGGAATTGATGAAATATTAAATGCTATAAAGTGTTCAGTCAGATCTTGAACTGAAGATTGATAATGATTTAAATGACTTGATAAACAATGTATAGTATTGTCTACCTGTCTAATTACAATTTCAGAATCTCCGAAAACTTGTAGATATTTGATATCTAATCCGATCGCTTTGTATAATCCTTGGACTAAAGCCTCGTATTCTGCGGTATTATTGGTGCAATCGAACTCAAGTCTAAAAGTTAGCGTAATTTTGTTTCCCTTTGGACTAATCAACATGCATCCTTCTCCTGCTCCTTCATTAGACTTAGAACCATCAAAAAATAACTTCTAAAATAAATATTTATTTACAGGAGTATCTATAAAATTAATACACCTAGAATTATCTATTTGAGAAAAAATTTCTATTTGAGATAAAACAGAATGTTCTAAGTAAGGTGAAGTATGAGCATTGAAATTTCCTAAGAAATAATCAACTGAATAATTGCCAATGATATTATTGCTGTATGCAACCGGTTCATTTTCTCCTTCCAGTTCTGTTACTATGTATTTCTGATGTTTTTCTCGCTCAACCTTTATCTGATTTGGTTTACCATTGTAAGGGAGCCACATGTGCGACCAATCAGTTGCAAAGTATCCATGAAGTTTTTCTGACCAATCTCTGCTAAGAATTAAGCCATAAAATTCTGGAATATCTGCAACTAAAATGTCGATAACTTGACATACCTTTGGATTAGATGACAACCTTATGGTAACCTGATTTAATTTTCCGATCACTTCAACTTGCGATCGATCTAACTGAACTATGCGCACAACAGATTTTTGCAGTTGAATTTTCAACTTTGCACATATTGATTTTGGTAGAATATTAGATGAAGCTCCAGAATCCACTAAACAATTATGCAATTTTTTATTGAAAACTTCGTAAGTAAGAAGAAATGGAGGAGTATGATATCTAGACCTTCCTCCAATTAAAGCGATATTTTCTAGATCAACTTTACTAATCGCATTAGTTGGAGGTCTTCCCATCTCATGGGAAGCTTGAGAGATTACAGGATCGGGCAAAGGTTTTTCTGGTATAGCATGTAATTCTTTCAAAAGTACCTTTTTCTGGTGTTTTAACTTGCTCAATTCATAAAAAGTGATGTTATCCCTAGTCTTCTTCATGTCTTCTATGATATTATACTCCATTTCATCCGAAACGATCAATGTTTTTGATGGAGTTATTGAATCTGTTTGGACTGGGCTAGTTTGAGTTGCTTTGGATGTCGTTTTCTTGGCTGCAACTTTATCCTTAGTCATTGAGCTTGCACTCTTTGGCTTAGGAGTAGGTTGAGGAGGATCAAGTTGATTTCTACTTCGAGTGCTAACTGGGGATGCTTCTTGATCTTCTTCATCTGGGAGGATAAAATCCCACATACCTTGTACCTCTACAACTTCTTCTTCATCGGTAGTTTCTTAAGAAGCAATATCCTTTTCTTCTTCTTCTGATTCAGCATTAGTAATAGCATTTGGTGGCTTTGAATTAGTTGAAGGGTTTCTTCTATAAGGCTTGAAATACTTTTTAGAAGATGTTTATGCCACTTGTTTCTTAATGTCAACCATTTTGTTGGACATGGTTTTCAGAACTTTCTACAATCCTTCTAAATTGAATGGATCTCTTAGTGTCAGTCTATTCACACTGCCATCAGTGATCAAAACTACTCTTTTTCATTTTCATATTAGGTGTCTCATACCAAATAAATTTCACCATTCCGCTAGGTCATGGATTCATTGATGGTAGTAGTTTTTTTATCAGTTTTCCCTCATGAGGTACTTGCTGATTTTCCTTCGTATGGTCTTCAGTCATTAGTCACTTTCATTCCCAAAATCATATAAGTAGGTCATAGGATTGGTCTCATTAGTCTCTAAGGTCTCACCATGGTAAAATTAATGAGTCAAGTGTCAAATAAAGATCAGCAAGGTCATGAGGAAGTCAATAAATACAAAGTCACAGCACTAGGAAGATCAGAGATATCATTTATTTAGTTTTATGCAAGTTTCACCTCAAAACCATGTTTTGAGGTGAAAGCATAATACTTTTCCCTTCAGTCACAATTCAGAAGCTGCCATCTCCGACAAGATCATCACCCTGCCTTTTAGAGAAGTTTTTAATAGAATGTTTAGCATCAAATCATTCTCCAAGAAGATCCAGTAGAAAGAGCCCGGAAAGAGCTTTCCAACGGTATACTACACTCTCAAAAATGACTTCTGGATTGAATTTTATGCTTGAGTGAAGTAAAATTCCCTAAACCTCCCCTATTTCCCATGTTCCCCTTTAACTTTATGTTTAAAGTTTCATATTTCTTTAATAAAAACCCCTTTACCCTCTTTCCGATTACAAAATTGCATTATAAAATATGCTTTTTAATTATAAACCACTTTCCCAACCATACCCCCTAGAACTTTATAATAAAAAAATATCAAAGTTTATTGTAAGTCCCACCATTCCTAACCACTTCCCCACCATACGTTGGAACTTTATAATAAAACTTCATTATAAAATGTTATATTATATATAACCCACATTACAATCGCAATAGAAAAAATTTATCAATCGCAACATTTATTTGAAGTGCTCCGATCGGCTCATCACAAATATTTCTGATGCAATTGATTGCATCGCAAGTCTCGCGCCCCTCCTCCGATCGCAAAGATCCCCCGATCGCTAGTCTTCCTATGATTCCTCCGATCTGCCAATCGCACAAAACTCTGATCCGCCGATCACACCTCCTCCTTCCAATCTCCTGATCGCACACCAACTTCGATTGCGATCAATCACAAGTCCCTTCCCCGATCCTCCGATTGCGACTACCGATCCCCATCCGACCGTTGATTACCCCCGCCGATCAGACGACCCACAATAAATCGTAGCCCCTCCTCCGATCGCATCGCAAATCCCTTATGCTCTGATGCGATTGTATAGCCAACACCCTCCGACTTCTTATTGTGATTGGTTAGCCCCACCACTTAAATCTTCTGCCCGTTCATAAATATAAAGCCCCTCCTCCCTTTCATCGCATTGGATTTTTTTTTTTGGTTTGATTCATATATATCTAACCCCCGACCCCTATTTTGATTATGTTACATATTATATGTTGCATACACCTCCGCTCCATATTGAAATTGCGATTCACATACCCCGGGCCCGCCATACAGTACTCTCGCCTGCACATTATAAAGGCCTTTCCCTTTGTTAAAAGTAAATTTGTTTTATTTCATTCATATGAAGGACCTCCCCAATCGCATCGGCGATTTCATATATATCACTTTGCCTTCCCCATTCCCCAGTTCTGATTGCGATTACACTTGTATTTTACCATGTTATGTCACTCCTCCCCTCAATAATGATTGTGATTTCAACACTCCACTATATATCCCGCTGCCCGTCCATTCCGATTGCGATTATAACATGGGTCCCACCTCCTCTACCTTCCTTCCTATTCATTATTCTCCCTTCACTAAAGGAAAAATTCATTCCAAAGGTATGTTTATTAAAAATTTAGTTTTATTTGAACAGAAAGTAGACAGTCAGTTGGCCAAAAATCTTGAAATAAAATAAAGATATCTACAATAGCAAAGAAACAGGATCAGATTACCTATTTTTTCCTCAGTAATGATTCAAAGGAATTTTTGCTACAGGTTTTTCCTCCCCATTGGTTATCAGCGAATTTCAAGTGGAATAATGTAACATTGTTCTGTCTTTAGGACAGATGGATGGATATTTTTCTATCTTCATGATTTTGGTTGAAACAACTCCCTATTTTCATCGATCTGTTTTCCCACCTCTAAGCCTATTTATGTTATTGTAAATCATTGGTAACGGGCTGACAGTTTGAGGTCTGAAAACTCAGAAGTAGGGGAAAAGTGTGGCAGTGAGCTCTGCACTCCGTTGTACAGTTCAGCAGGGAATTAATAAAGTGATGCAGCTCTGATTTGTGGGATTTGTGGTATGAGTTTTAGCATATGTCTCTCCTTTGTGTTTCATATGTACATTGTTATGTTGCAACATTCATTCATAAAGATTTCCAGTTGAATGTTTTCAAGTAGAAAGGTAGAATCCATTTTATATGCTCTGCCTTGGGAAATCATTCATACTCTGTGTGTTTTATTCTATTTGAAAAGGATTCATTTATTATGCCCTTTTCAACTTCTCAACAGTCTTTCCACTCCATCTTATTTCAACTTGATTGCTAAACCTCCTGCCTATCTTGCCCCATGAAATAGTTTTTTTCCTTGATTTAATTCCTCGTTTTATATTGTCCTTTGTCCCATACATCCCTGAAAATTCTGTCATTTATCAAAACCTATTTCACATTCATATACCTAGCCTAAAATCAGTTCATTATTGTGTTATTGGATATCTATTCTACGGAGAGAGCCCTCTCCTGTCCTTATAGGGCTAGCTACAAGGCTGAGGGTGGTTTAGTTGTTACCCTGATTTGCATTTTTTAGCCTGAGGTTTAGATTGGGTGCTAACATCTCTGGCGACCATACTGGGGACGACTACAAACTTTTGAATAGAAGATTCATCACCCCAGTAATATTTTTCTTGTAAAGTCTCGATGATGATATTTCAGAGTGTTCTAGGCTGATATAAATATTGTACAGTAGTAAGTTGACCACACTGGCTTCAAGAAGATATACAAGGGCTAATCCTAATCCAAATCCTCCTCCTGTGTTTGAAAATCCAAATCTTATCCCAAGAATAGTAAGAAGACAAGAGGGATCGCTAAGGCCTACACTTATTTTCAGGTCCCATACTTGGCCTAGTGAGTGGCTTTTTGCAAAAGAGCTTTATTTTGATGAGATCTTTAAGCTTTCCTTGTTTAGAAACAAGTCTGAAACTAAACTTGAAGACGCGGTGTTAGATCCGGAGTTTCTTGTAGATATTGAAGTTCAGAGAGAAAATTCTTCCATTGATGACTACATTTTGAATTCTCCTCTGTCCATCACTGTAACTAATATTCCCAAGGTTCCAAAATCATCAGGAGCAACATTTCCTCCTCCTAATTCATCAACATCCCCTTCAGCCAACTCCCAGTTATCATCTCCTCCAACAACACCTCCCCCAAATCCTGTAAATCCTGTGGTAAATCCACCCAGAGTCATGGCTGCCCGGTATGCACCCTTAATTTTTCCTCAGGTTCTCAATGATATGCCTGCTAATTATCAGAGTAAAATTCCTATATTTGATGCTACTCAGGGCATTATAGCCCAGCAGCATGTTGATAAGATGAATGAATTTTTTGACTTGCATGAAGTAGAAGAAGAGAATGTAGCTACCAGGTTGTTTTTTCAAAGCCTCGGAGGTGAAGTTAGAAAGTGGTTTAGAGCTTTACCAACTGGCTCAATTCATACTTTACAGGAGCTACACATGCAATTCTTAGACTGGTGGGAGGTGAAAAAGAACCCACTCCAAATTCTGTCTGAATATGAGAATACCAAAAGAAATGCAAGTGAAACTGTGCAAGACTATTGTTTAAGATTCAATGTTGTATACAACGTGATTCCGTCTAACCATAAAGATCATGTAGATTCAGCCTTGCTAAATTTTTCGAATGGTTTTGAAGCCGATATGGCATATCAACTGCGTGAAAGAGACCCACCATCACTTGAAGACATGTAGAAGACATCAGTAAGCATTGAAGCAAATCTCCTAGCTAGAAGAGCTCAAGCCAGAGCTGAAAAGAAAGTCGTAGTGAAAGAGGAAGCCTCCCCTTCGGATAGAAAAATGGACACACTAATTCATACAATGGAAAGGATGGTGGATCGATTAAAGATTTCGTACAGAACGGAACCCCAAATAAGAAATCCAAATTTTAGAGGACAGCAGCAACCGCAATTCAGAATTAGACAAAGAGAACATAGGGCGCAGGACAAAACGACACCACAGCAGCAAATCAAAACTCCATTGTAGGAAAACTATGTGCAAGGGACTGACTCAGATGATGATGGTCCCCTATTTGAAACCAATCATTTTTTCACAGCTGATGGTGCGCCCATTTTCCTCAAAGAAGACGAAGAATACACAGTGGCGACTCCAGACATTCAAGGGGACGAAGATTTCATTTTGGCCAATGAAGTGGTGTTAGAAGAAGAATATGATGACTACCAGAGAGGGTATATGAATGCTCTATTAGCCCAGCAAAGGCAGTATTCTCTGAGGAATAGAAGCGTCACAATCAGCCCCATTCAAAAGAGAAAATAACTCTAAATGAAGGACGAAGCACATAAGAAAGGAAAAGAGCCGGCCAATCCTTCATCCAACAAAGCACCCGCAGTTACTAATACAAAAAATGAAAAAGGCCAGCAGAGCATAGTGAAGGAGAAAATAGAGAAGAAATACCCTCCCATTAAAGAGGTAGAAAAAGCTCCTTCCTTTAATTTAGAAAATGAAATTTCTAAACTCAAAGTGTATGTGCCCCTAACTGAGTTGGTGAAGAATAGTATATATAAAATTTAGTTGTCTAAAGTCTTGCAAATTGACCCTCTTTCTGATATGGTTAATGTCCAAGATGACTACCCTAAACTTATTTTTGGTCCAGCCACACAAGATTCTGAAGAAAATTAAGTCCCCCCCTTTTACCTAAGTCTTAGGTTGCATGATTTTATCTTGCATAACGCCATGTTGGACTCCGGGGCCTCACGTAATTTGATGCCCAAAGCTGTCATGGAGAAGTTAGGCATTTATGTTACTAGAAAATACCATGATTTATATTCTTTTGACTGAAGTAGGGTCCATTGTATTGGTCTCATCAAAGATTTAGTAGTGTCTTTAGATCAAATCCCAGCCAAAAATGTCTTGATGGATGTAGTTGTTGATGATGTCCCACCACGGTTTGGAATGCTTCTATCTAGGTCTTGGGGTGCAAAACTTAAGGGAACCATACAACTTGACTTCTCTTATGCCACAATCCCTGTATTCAGCCAGTTGAGAAAGTTATATAGGGAAAATAAAATGAAATATATGATTACTAGCAAAGACAAGCCAGTAAACCATCCCATCAATCAGTCCACACAGATTTAGAGTCTTTTTTCTTATTTTTGGATGGTGGTTTAAATGATGAGGATGTTCAGTTGGTACAAGTGGACGAGATACCTGAGATTTCAGAAATTTTCATAGAGGTCCTCGAACAGCAAGAGGACAAAGCAACAAGTACTTCTGAGCCTCCGGTCCCCTAGCAACGAAAAGACAGCGAACAACCAAAAATCAGCCAAGGTAAAGAGAAGGAAGAAACTAAATTTCAACATCTACAAGAAGAAGAAGAAGGACTATGGGGTATGGACTTTGATGGAGCTATTGGTAAGGATGGAGCAGGCATTGGAATATGGATTAGGAGCCCTATTTTCCAGCCTAAAAGAGTCCCTAGTAATGTTAGAGTATGTGCCTATAAGTTGGATTTTGACTGCTCCAACAATGAAGCAGAATATGAAGCTCTGATTGCAGGCCTCAAAATCTTGAAGAAGTTGAAGGTGAAAAGGATTTCTGTGTATGGTGACTCTGAGTTAATAATCAAGCAGGTGAAAGGAGAATACCAAGCTAAACATCCAAGACTGAGGGCATATAGAAATTTAGTTCTGGACATTTTGAAGACATTCCCAGAGTACAGTTTAATAGCAGTGCCCGGGATGCAGAATCTTATTGCTAATTCTCTTGCCACTACTGCAAGTAACCTGAAGATTCCGATGAACTCCAGCAACAAGTTTGAGATCCATGTCAAACATAGGCCTGTTGTTCCAGACAATTTAAGGTATTGGCAAGTATTTTTCGATGATAATGATATCAATGCATTTTTACAGGGTGATGGAAAATTCAAGGACACTCCCATAGAAGGTGAGTATGCGGTTGATGATCAAGAATTGGAAACAAACCAGATGGAAATATTGCAGCTGAAAGATAATGTAGTTCCTAGAGGTCTCATACCTTTAGAGGAGTTGTTTGATCAGGACGATGTGGAAAAGAAGCCAAGCTTGGTGCCCACAGAGAAAGGAGTTGAAGATGTGAATCTTGGAACACCCGATCAACCCAAGTTCGTGAAAATTTCAAAGGCATTGTCCCCTAAAGCGAAGGAGAAGTATGTGAAGTTGCTTTCTGAATTTTCTGATGTATTTTCATGGGATTATTTAGATTTGAAGGTGTATGATAAGAACATAATCCAGCATACTATTCCGATAAAGCTGGATCAAAAGCCATTCAGATAGAAGCTAAGAAGAATCAATCCGAAGCTACTACCATCCATCGAAAAAGAGGTAAACAAATTGTACAAAGCTGGTATTATAGTCCCCATTAGATTTTCTGACTAGATTTCAAATTTGGTCCCGGTACGTAAGAAGACTGGAGAAATAAGGTTGTGTATAGATTTTTGGAACTTGAATAAGGCTTCCTTAAAGGATAATTATCCACTTCCGAAAATGGACCATATTCTGCAGAGAGTAGTTGGAGCATCCAAGATGTCACTACTTGATGGCTACTCAGGCTACAAAAAATCTTGGTGCATGAGAAGGACCAAGATAAAACTGCCTTCACAATGCCCTGGGGAACCTTCCAGTATGCCAAAATTCCATTTGGACTGAAGAATGCAGGATCTACTTTCCAGCGTGCAATGGACATTGCTTTTGCCAATGAAAAAGATGTTTTTCTGGTCATTTATTTGGATGATTTGACAGTGTTTTCAGGATCATATGATGAGCATTTGCACCATTTGAGAGTTGTTTTTCAACGATGCAGAAAATTTGGGATTTATCTCAATCCCAAGAAGTGTCTCTTTGCCATGGATGAAGGAAATTTGCTGGGGCATATCATCTCCAAATATGGTATTCGCATTGATCCAACTAGAGTGGAGGCAATTCAGCACATAGTCCTTCCATGAAACAAAAATGAGATCCAAGCATTCAATGGTAAGATGAACTTCTTACGTCGATTTATACCCAATCTGGCTGAACATCTAAGGGAAATGACTAACATGTTGAAGAAGGAAAACATTGTCAAATGGAGTGAAGAAGTTTTCAAGTCATTTAATTTGGTAAAGTTCGCTTTTTCCAATGCCCCTCTTTTGATCAATCTCGACTACACCCAAGACTTCATCATATTTTCATTTGCATCAAAGCATACTCTAGCTGCTATTTTAATGCAAAAGAGAGACGAGACTGAAAAGCCAATTTCCTTTTTAGTAGAACTATTAGAGATGCTACTTTGAGGTATAATATTATTGGAAAAAAGGCATTGGCTCTTATCAAGGCATTGAAGGATTTCAGGGTCAATATTCTGCATTCACATACTATAGCATATGTCCCTAACGTAGCAGTGAAGGATGTGTTGATGCAAACTGTTCCACAAGGTCGAAGAGGTAAATGGATAGTGGCCATGTTAGAGTACGATCTGGAGATCAAGCCCACGAAGTTGATCAAAGGCCAAGGCTTGGCGAAATTGATGGCCCAATCAAATCTGCATGCTTTAGATATAAACCTCATAACAGCAGTGGCAGAAGATGAAGATGAAGGATTGTTGGTTCCCATTGTAGATATTTTTCTACAGTCCCTGTGGTATTCAGATATCCTCTATGTCCTTCAACATTTTTCACCTCCTACCGGCATGTCTAAGAGTAAGGGTAGATCTCTGAAGCTAAAATCTGCAAAATACTGCATTTTAGACAGCACTTTGTATTGGAAATATCCAGGAGGCGTTCTGCTCAACTGTTTGGTTGAAGAAGAGGCACAAAAGGTAATGCACGATTTTCATAAAGGCGACTGTGGTGGCCGCTTGTTTTGGAAGACTACAGCTAACAAGGTATTGAGAGCAGGATATTATTGGCCCACATTATTTTCTGATTTATATAAGATAGTGATGAAATTTCATGAATGCCAAATCTTCCAAGGGAAGAAGAAATTGCTTCCACTCCCTTTGAAACCAGTTTCAGTGAACGCACCCTTTCAGCAGTGGGCGCTCGACTTCATAGGAGAAATTCACCCTTTGTCATCAGCACAACACCAATGGATATTGACAGGGACATATTACTTTACGAAACGGATCAAGGTTGTCCTAGCTAGGCAAGCAATGGACTCAGTAATCATTCAGTTTCTTGAATAGAATATTTTATCTCATTTTGGCTGCCCATGAAAA
This sequence comes from Pinus albicaulis, assembly GCA_034641835.2. Classification (NCBI taxonomy): domain Eukaryota; kingdom Viridiplantae; phylum Streptophyta; class Pinopsida; order Pinales; family Pinaceae; genus Pinus; species Pinus albicaulis. The sequence goes on along the minus strand of CM076582.1, from coordinate 666,076,088 downwards.
ATCATAACAGACAACGCAGCAGCGTTCAGATCAAAGAAAATGATCGATTTCTATGATAAATACAACATCATGCTGGGCCATTCAATAGCGTATTATCCGCAGGGCAACGGCCTGGCCGAGTCCTCTAATAAAGCGCTGGTGAATATAATCAAGAAAATGTTGGAGGCAAATAAAAGAAATTGGCACTGAAAACTCATTAACACACTATGGGCAGACAGATTTAGCAGTAAAATATCAATAGGTATGTCACCATTTGAGCTAGTTTATGGTACTGATGTTGTCTTTCCTACTTCTCTTATGGTTAAAGTTATGATATTATTACAAGAGGTTGGTAGTGAAGATGATAACAACCAGCAAAGAATCAATCAAATGATCCACCTTCAGCAAACAAGAGAGGAAGTGTCACATAACGCTATTCAGTTGCAGGAGAAGATTAAAAATATCTATGACAGGAAGAAAAAAGAAGAAAAGTTTCAACTGGATGATATAGCGTTGAAATGGGATGCCATAAATGAAGACAAAGGGAAGCATGGAATGTTCGACAATCTGTGGAAAGGACCATACAGGATTTCAGCATACAGAGGACATAATGCCTTCTTGCTCTCATAAATGGATGGCCAGGATTGCCCTGGAGGAGCAGTGAATGGTAGGCTTTTAAATCACTACCATTGTTGAAAACAAAGGATCAGAATTTATGACATCATCATTGTATATAACATGTTATTTTTATTAGAGTTCAGACTACACAGTCATTGAAGTTTGGGGCCCGAGGTGAAGGCTGTAAAGCTTGGATGATATGTGTATGGTGTGGATTTATTTCAGTTTTCAGTCTTAGTCTTGAAGTCAGTGCCAGTCTGCATTGTGTCAGTTTTTCAGTATTTTTGATTCCATGCCCAATGGATAAGGCTACTTGGTCTACAGTGTTCTTTGCACCTCCAAGGAGCTACCATCCCCAATGGAGCCAGTGTTAGTGTCAATCTACTCACACTGCCATCAGTGATAAAAAATTCTCTTTTTCATTTGCATATTAGGTGTCTCATACCGAATAAATTTCACCATTCAGCTAGGTCATGGATTCATTGATGGTAGTAGTTTTTTATCAGTTTTCCCTCATGAGGTACTTAATGATTTTACTTCCTATTGTCTTCAGTCATTAGTCACTTTCATTCCCAAAATCATATCAGTAGGTCATAGGATTGGTCTCATTAGTCTTTAAGGTCTCACCATGGTCAAATTAATGAGTCAAGTGTCAAATAAAGATTAGCAAGGTCATGAGGAAGTCAATAAATACAAATTCATAGCACCAGGAAGATCAGAGATATCATTTATTCAGTTTGATGCAAATTTCACCTCAAAACCATGTTTTGAGGTGAAAGCATAATACTTTTCCCTTCAGTCACAATTCAGAAGCTGCCATCTCCAACAAGATCATCACCCTGCCTTTCAGAGAATTTTTTCATAGCATGTTCAGCGTCAAATCATTCTCCAAGTATATCCAGCAGAAAGATCCCAGAAAGAGCTTTCCAACGGTATACTACACTCTCAAAACTGACTTTTGGATTGAATTTTATGCTTGAGTGAAGTAAAATTCCCTAAACCTCCCCTATTTCCCATGTTCCCCTTTAAATTTATGTTTAAAGTTTCATATTTCTTTAATAAAAACCCCTTTACCCCCTTTCTGATTACAAAATCTCATTATAAAATATGTGTTTTAATTATAAACCACTTCCCCGACCATACCCCCTAGAACTTTATAATAAAAAAATATCAAAGTTTATTATAAGTCCCGCCATTCCTAACCACTTCCCCACCATACGTTGGAACTTTATAATAAAACTTCATTATAAAGTGTTATATTATATATAACCCGCATTACAATCACAATCACAAAACTTTTTCAATCGCAACATTTATTTGAAGTGCTCTGATTGGCTCATCGCAAATATTTCCAATGCGATTGATCGCATCGCAAGTCTCGCGCCCCTCCTCCGATCGCAAAGATCCCCTGATCGCTAGTCTTCCTCCAATTTCACCGATCTGCCAATTGCAAAAAAATCTGATCCACTGATCGCACCTCCTCCTTTCGATCTCTCGATCGCACACCAACTCCGATTGCGATCAATCGCAAGTCCCTTCCCCGATCCTCCGATTGCGACTCCCAATCCCCATCCGACCGTTGATTATCCCCACCAATTGGACGGCCCACAATAAATTACAGCCCCTCCTCCGATCACATCGCAAATCCCTTATGCTCCGATGCGATTGTATAGTCGACACCCTCCAACTTCTGATTGCGATTGGTCAGCCCCACCACTTAAATCTTCCACCCATTCATAAATATAAAGGCCCTCCTCCCTTTCATCGCATCAGAATTTTTTTTTGGTTTGATTCATATATATCCAATCCCCGACCCCGATTGTGATTACTTCACATATTATATGTCGCATACACCTACGATCCATATTGTGATTGTGATTCACATACCCCGGGCCCACCATATAGTACTCCCGCTCGCACATTATAAAGGCCTTTCCCTTTGTTAAAAGTAAATTTGTTTTATTTCATTCATATGAAGGACCTCCCCAATCGCATCGGTGATTTCATATATATCACTTCGCCTACCCCGCTCCCCAGTTCCGATTGTGATTACACTTGTATTTTACCATGTTATGTCACTCCTCCCCTCGATCCCGATTGCGATTTCAACACTCCATTATATATCCCGCTGCCCATCCATTCTGATTGCGATTATAACATGGGTCCTGCCTCCTCTCCCTTCCTTCCTATTCATTATTCTCCCTTCACTAAAGGAAAAATTCATTCCAAAGGTATGTTTATTAAAAATTTATTTTTATTTGAATGGAAAGCAGAAAGTCAGTTGGCCGAAAATCTTGAAATAAAATAAAGATATATACAACATCAAAGAAACAGGATCAGATTGCCTATTTTTTCCTTAGTAACGATTCAAAGGAATTTTCCCTATAGATTTTGCCTCCCCATTGGTTATCAGCGAATTTCAAGTGGAATAATGTAACGTTGTTTTGTCTTTAGGATAGATGGATGGCTCTTTTTCTATCTTCATGATTTCGGTTGAAACAGCTCCCTATTTTCATCGATCTGTTTTCCCACCTCTAAGCCTATTTATTGTATTGTAAATCATTGTTAAGGGGCTAACAGTCTGAGGTATGAAAACTCAGAAGTAGGGGAAAAGTGTAGCAGTGAGCTCTGTGCTCCGTTGTACAGTTTTGTAGGGAATTAATAAAGTGATGCAGCTCTGATTTGTGGGATTCATGTGGTATGAGTTTTAGCATATGTCTCTCCTTTGTGTTTCATATGTACATTGTTATGTTGCAACATTCATTCATAAACATTTCCAGTTGAATGTTTTCAAGTAGAAAGGTAGAATCCATTTTATATACTCTGCCTTGGGAAATCATTCATACTCTGTGTGTTTTCTTCTGTTTGAAAAGGATTCATTTATTATGCCCTTTTCAGCTTCTCAACAGTCTTTCTACTCCATCTTATTTCAACTTGATTGCTAAACCTCCTGCCTATCTTTCCCCATGAAATAATCTATGTCTTTGATTTAGTTCCTCGTTTCATACTGTCCTTTGTCCCATACATCCCTGGAAATTCAGTCATTTATCAAAACCTCTTTCACATTCATATACGTAGCCTAAAATCAGTTCATTATTGTGTTATTGGATATCTATTCTATGGAGAGAGCCCTCTCCTATCCTTGTAGGGCTAGCTACAAGGCTGAGCGTGGTTTAGTTGTTACCCTGATTTTCCTTTTTTAGCCTGAGGTTCAAATTGGGTGCTAACAGGATCTTTCGATTGTTTTTTCCCGGGGTCTTCCTTAAAAGTAACCTTCTTGGATTTTCGTTCTTCCATCACATTTTTATTTTCTAGAGCAATGATATGTTTCTCTACTGCTATTGCTTCCTTTATATTTTCAGCTAAAGTTGTTTTTTTAGCCCTATCAACGAAGATTGCTATGTTTGATGGTAAAGCAGATATTTACCATTCACTTCGCACTTCTTGGGAAAAAAAAATAGAGAGAAGAGAGAAGAAAAGAGATATTCACGCCTTAGAAATGAGCCACTTCGAGGGGGAAACCTCCAATACATTACATGAATGAACAATTCTTGGATGATACAAATTACAAAACCTCCTTTCTATATATAGGAGTCCATGGGGCCACAATGTAATCCTAGTGGGGCCACAATGTAATCCTAGTCGACCTAACAATAATAATTTAAGGGCACAATAATAACAATATGGGGGTTACGGGGGTACAATAATAACAATAAGGGGGTTACACTAACAACAATAAGGGACTATACTAGTAATATAGGGACCTAACATGCCCCTCTCCTTCAAAAAGTGTTGTCCTCAACGCTTGAGTAGCTCTGGGTGCTTCTGTATAAAATTCTCATCCTCCCATGTAGAATCTTCAGTGGGTAAGTTCTTCCACTTGATGAGATACTCTGAAATTGATCGATTCCGTAGTTGTCGAGTTCTTGTTTCCATGACCGCTTCTGGTTCCAATATGATTTTTCCTTCCTCATCAAGTTCTGGCAATATTGTTTGAGCTGGAAGATTTTCTCCTATAACCTTCTTTAAGCATGAAACATGGAAAACTGGATGTACTCGCGAAGAAGCAGGAAGCTCCAATTTGTATGCCATAGTACCAATCTTTTGCAACACCTTGTAAGGACTATAGTACTTTGGCGATAATTTATTATCCTTCTTAGCTTGCTTGAGGGACATTTGTTTATATGGTTGTAGCCATAAAAATACCCAATCTCCTACATCAAAACTTCTCTCATTGCGATGTTGATCTGCCTGTTGTTTCATTCGATTTTGTGCCAAATTCAGGTTATTCTTTAAGAGTTGGAGAGCTTCTTGCTGATGCTCGATGTGATCTTCCACTGCTTGAACCTTCGAATTTTCCCTTAAAGATGATGTGATCGATGGTGGATGATATCCATAAAGTGCCATAAATGGGGTCATTTTTGCTGCAGTATGGAAGGAAGTGTTATACCACCATTCGGCGAGAGGTAACCACTTGACCCATTGTGTTTGTTTATCAGATACAAAACAACGAAGATATCCTTCCAAACATTTATTTACTATCTCAGTTTGACCATCAGGTTGAGGATGATAAGATGAGCTATGAGCTAATTGAGTACCCAAACAAGAAAATAACTCCGTCCAAAAATTTCCAGTAAAAATGGGATCTCTGTCGCTCACAATAACCCTTGGGCTTCCATGTAGCTTTTGAATTAAGTCCATAAATGTAGTAGCAACTGTACTTGCTTTAAATGGATGAGATAATGCACAAAAGTGTGCATACTTGGTAAGTCTATCAACTACCACCATGATGACATTCTTTCCTTCGGACTTAGGTAAACCTGTGATAAAATCCATTGAAATCTCCTCTCAACGTTGACTTGGAATGGATAAAGGTTGTAGAAGTCCCGGGGTCTTAATTGTCTCCACTTTATTCTGCTGGCAAACCAAACATTCCGCCACAAACTTTTGAATATCGGATTTAAGGCCATCCCAAAAAAATTCTTTCTTCACCCTGTGGTAAGTTTTTAAAAATCCTGAGTGTCCTCCTAAAGGAGAAGTGTGCAATTCCGGAAGAATCTTTTGTTTTAGTTGGGAATTCTTACAAAGATATAAGCGATCTTTGTACCATAAGGAATCATTTTTCCAACTAAATGTATCGGATGTACTAGGATCTTGCTGCAACTTTTGAATGAGTGTCCATACATCTTTGTCCTTCTTCCATTCATCTCTTGCTTCGGTTATCCAATCTGGTTGGATAATAGAAATGGCACAAAGCAATGCTTCCACCTCTTCATTCTTTCTTGAGAGTGCATGTGCAACAACATTAAGCTTTCCTTTTTTGTAGATTATTTCAAAGTCATAACCCAACATCTTTGTGACCCATTTTTGCTGCTCTTCTGAAGATAGTCTTTGTTCCAAAAAGTGTTTAAGACTATCATGATCAGTTTTTACCTTGAAGTGTCTTCCATTAGGTAAGTTGGCCATTTCTTTAGTGCATGCAGTATTGCTAACATTTCCTTCTCATAAATAGGTTTCTGTAAATACTTTCCTTTGATTGGACGACTTTCAAAAGCAATGGGTCTTCCTTCCTGCATTAAAACTGCACCAATTCCATTTGCTGAGGCATCACATTCCACAATAAAGGTTTTTGTGAAGTCTGGTGTAGCTAAGACCGGTGCTAGGCACATTGCCTCTTTAAGACGTTCAAAGGCCTTAGTTGCTTCGGGAGTCCATGAAAATGCATCTTTCTTCAATAATGTTGTTAGAGGTGCTGCTATTCTCCCATAATTCTTAACAAACTTGCGATAATACCCTGTTAACCCGAGAAATCCTCGCAACTTCTTTATGGTTTTCGGGACTTTCCATTCCTTAATGGCTTTAATTTTGTTAGGGTCTACTTTAACACCCTCGTGAGATACAATATGACCCAGATATTCCACCTCTTGTACTCCAAAGAAACATTTGGATCTTTTTGCATATAATTGTTTCTCCTGCAATAGTTTGAGCACCCTGTCAACATGTTCAACATGATCCTTCCAAGACCTGCTGTAGATTAGTATATCATCAAAAAATACTAGCACAAATTTTCTAAGGAAGGGTTTGAAAATGGAATTCATCAACCCTTGAAATGTGAAGGTGCATTGGTAAGGCCAAAAGGCATGACCAAAAATTCATAATGACCCTCATGAGTTCGAAATGTTGTTTTTGGAATATCTTCAGTCTTCATTCTAATTTGATGATATCCTGAACGAAGATCCAACTTGGTAAAATAAATTGCTCCATGTAATTCATCCAATAATTCATCAATCACCAGAATGGGAAATTTATCTTTAATGGTGAGCTTATTGAGCTCCCTATAATCCGGACACATTCGCCATGATCCATCCTTCTTGTGTACCAATACTACAGGAGCAGAGAAAGAACTTTGACTAGGTTGAATTATACACGCCTCTAACATTTCTGCAATCATACGTTCAATTTCGCTCTTTTGGAAGTAAGGATATCTATAAGGCCTGATGTTTGGAGGAACACTTTCTGGAATCAAATGAATAGCATGATCATGATCACGAATAGGTGGGAGTCCTTTGGGAGTTTCAAACACCTTGGAATGATTGTCCAAGACTTGTTGGAGATCTGCAGAAATAGATGATTTTGATGTGGGAACTTCTAGTGAGCATAATTGTGCAATTACGCCTCGTTGTTCTTTCTTTAGAAGCTTTGTCATGCCATTAGAGCTTATTATCCTTCCTGGCTTCCCTTCAATACCCCGTAATTCGACTTCCTTTCCTTCTGAAAAGAATTTCAAGAAAAGTTCTTGAAATTTAAAAGCTACCGTCCCCAAAGATTGTAACCATTGTACTCCTAGTACAACATCAGCACCTCCCATAGGAATGGAAAGCATTGGACTAGTCAACACATATTCCCCCATGGTTAGCTTGATGTTATTGCATTTTCCCGAGCAATTTATAGTTCCTCCATTTGCAACCATCACTTGACATTCTGGTGCTGGGTATAGGAAACAATTTAATTCCTTGGCTACCTTACAATGAATAAAATTATGGGTGCTACCAGAATCAATCAACACTATTACCTTTTTCTTCTTGATTTGTCCTTGTATCTTGAGAGTTTGAGGAGTGGTAATTCCTGCCAGTGCATTACACGATATGGTCGGATTCATTTCTTCCTCTTCTAGGGTTGGTTCCTGGTTTATATCCTCTTCTTGTTCATTTTCTTCTTCCTCTTCACAATCTATGTAAAATAATTTCTTCTCAGCACACTTATGACCTTTAGTGTATTTGCTATCACAACTGTAGTAAAGCCCTTTTGCTCTTTTTTCTTCCAATTGTTGTGGTGTCAACCTTGTAGGTTGTGGAAATCTAGATGTAGCCACACTTCCTTCTTTATAGAATTGAGTAGTAGATTTCCTTGTTGCCATAATTTTACATTCAACTTTTCTTGCCAACCTGAATGCCTTCTCTAATGAATCAGGTTCCAGAACACGAACTTCATGTTGAATGTTATCCTTTAAACTTCCTAAGAAGAGATCAATCCTGTGGTCCTCTGAAATATCAGTTACCCTTATACTCAATTTTTGGAAGTCCTCAATGTGCTGCCCCACTAAACCCTTTTGTTTGAGATTTATCAATTGGGTAAAGAAGGTGTTGCTCTTTGTATCCTCATAATGTGCTATCATTTCCTCCGTAAAAATTGACCAAGTGACAATTTTTTTACGGGAACAAAGCCATCGATACCATACAAATGTATTTTGTTCTAAATGTAAAGTTGCAATGCGTACCTTTTGTGTGTTTTGCACATTATGGAGATCAAAATATTGCTCCATCTGTAGTATCCATGTTACAGGATCCTTTCCATCAAACTTCCTCATATCCATTTTTTGGAATATGGTGGTTCTTCCCACCAACATTCGAGTTTATGAAATCACGATTAACATTTATTTTGTTCTCATCATGAGGTTCTTCTCCTATATTTCCACCATTAGGAATCATTTCTGTTTTTAAGCTTGTCATCAAGCCTTCCATGTATGCTTTTAGATCATTCTTCATGTTTTCCATGTTGTCTTTCATGTCATCCATCTTAGCTTCCATGCCCACTTCAATGCCATCCATCTTAGCTTCCAAACCATTCATCTTAGCTTCCACACCATCCATCTTAGCTTCCATGCCTTTCTTCAAACCTTCCATCTTCACTTCCACGCCTTTCTTCAAAACTTCCATTTCATTGTTTGTTGCTTTTTGCGAGAGTGAAATTTGTTGCACTTGCTCTTGTAATTTTGATAGATCATGTTGCAATTCTTCATCTTCATGAGTCATAGTAGAGCCTTCTGAAGGCTTAATGGGTGTTGAATTATTTTTAGGGGCCATTTTAGAATTCAATATTGATATCTATTCTACAAGCCGCCCTTGGAATCAATTCGACTTGATTCTTCAAACAAGACTTATGCAATTCGGAAAAAAAATACACACCTTTTACTAGCTTTTAGGAGCTTGCTATTGAAATTGAATTATATCTGTAATTGAAAATCTTGATATAGAAATTCCTTTCTTGTAGTAGATCTACGAAGCTTCTTTCCAAATGCCAAAGTCGACCTGATTTGGATTCTCCAAGACAAATTTGTGTCAATCTCCCACAATGACCTAGTCTGGACTGGTTCAGTGGGCGAACTTGTACGAAGACGAATTGCCACGTGTCACTGTTTTGTCCTTTGTCTCTGAAATTGATAGCGAAGCAACTTCAGTCTGTGTACTTGTGACCACTTTTTACGGCACTTAAATCCAATGCCCAGAGAGAGAGTTATTGAAGTTTTCCCACGATCACCTCTTTGAGATGAATTTCAGGAGCCTGAAAAAGCACTACCTTCCACAGATCATATCTCCAAAAATATTGCGAACCAAGCTCTGAAATTTTTTGACGAATTTCCTCAGGATTTCAGCTTCGCACCATATGAATTTCAGACTCTGAAACTTCGTACAAAAAAATGTATAGCGCAATTGCCACGATGACCTGTTTATGAGCCTGAAAAAATACCTAACTTCCACAGATGATATCTCCTCAAATATTGCGAACCAAGATCTGAAATTTTTAGACAACCTTCCTCAAGATTTCAGCTTCGCACCCTAGACATTTCAGCTTCTGAAGCTTCGTAGAAAAAAAGTTATAGCGAAAATGCCACGATGACCTGTTTGGAGCAGCGAAACCCTAGAATCCCAAAGCTCTGATACCAAATGTTGTGTAGCCAGCTCCAAAGAGAGAAGAAAAGAGATATTCACGCCTTAGAAATGAGCCACTTCGAGGGGGCAACCTCCAATACATTACATGAATGAACAATTCTTGGATGATACAATTTACAAAACCTCCTTTCTATATATAGGAGTCCATGGGGCCATGATGTAATCCTAGTGGGCCACAATGTAATCCTAGCCGACCTAACAATAATAATGTAAGGGCACAATAATAACAATATGGGGGTTACAGGGGTACAATAATAACAATAAGGGGGGCTACACTAACATAATAAGGGGCTACACTATTAATATAGGGACTTAACATGGCACCATCTTCTCGACAGAATTGATAATACACTTGAGAGTCATGCATTGGTTGTGTGTTTTTACCAAACACGCCCAGTAAGAATCCCAATTTAACTTTGTTAATCTTTTAATCGATTCTTCCTTTTCTTGAGCCTTCTGTCTCCAGTCTATCTACAGTTTCTATGCTTTCGGTAGATACCCTGGAGTAGTTTCAGAGATCATATTTTCCTCGTGCAAATTTTCATTTATATAATCAATAATATTGCTTGCTGTTGTGACTGCTTCTTCCGCTACTTGCTCTGCTTTCCTAATTTGTGCATCCGAATTATTAAAGAGCATTACTTTGTGATTGTTATTGATTATTGGTGCACCTTCTATTTTCCCCTCCACTATTACTTGCCAAGCTAAATAGTCAGTAACTCTTTTATCAATTGAATCATAATCATGTCGTAAGTCTACGACATGATTAGGGATTTTATCACTTTCTTCACAATAAGAGTTCCACTGTGATATTCTTTGGCATAATATTTCATGTTGCTGCAGTAGTTGACCATTTAAGGAAATAGACTCTGTGATGAATTCTGTAAGCTTGGTATCATCCTTGTGCATCTCTTGCATAACTTGTAGTTTTTTTTCTTTTTCAGCCAAACTGTTCTGGTATCCTATCTGCATTTGTTGGAAGTCTTGTTGTAATTTTTCAATCTGTCTCTGTGCTTCATTGTTGGCGTTGGCTTGTTGCAGCTGTTGTTGCAAAACCTGTACTTGATCTTCTTTCTCATTTAGTAATTTCCGTACCTCATATGATTTATAAATGGCTGCAGAGACATATGTTCTTGTGATTTGAGATAATTTGGTGAGATTTTCAGTTGGATCAGTATTAGGATCTTGCCATAGGACATCTGATTGTTCTCCATCATGAGAGAGCACATTTTCCAATTTCCTTTTCTTCCTTTTTCTTCTTACCATTTCCTTGTGTTGTGGACTATAGAATACATCAAGAGGAGCAATTTCCTCTATTTTGAGCATAAGTTCGGAGGATGGGGTAATGGGAATATGTTCCATTGGTAGTTATTCCTGTGACTATATTTTTTGTTGTCTGTACATTACTCACAGGTGTCTGTGTGTTATGTCCTTCAATATTAATCAAATCATTGAATGTCTCCCATACCTTATCTAACTCAATTCTAACTGATGGTTGCTGTATAATGAGAGGGGGAAGATTTAACTGCAGAGAGGTTGAAACGTGTTGTTGTAAAATCTCCTTTGACTGGGCAGTATCCCTTACTGACCCTTCACTTTTATCATGGTCATTGTCAGACCTCTTAGAGTGTTCAGAGGTTTCTTTCCCGGACTTAGACTTAGACCTGTCTATACCTAAACTTCCACTAAGACTAATACTGGGAGTTGGTTCCCTTATGGGTTCCAAGCGTAATTTATCCAAAGGGATACTAGTTAACCTCCTTTCCCTATATATCTTGAATTCTTGAAATTATGCTGGAGGAAACCGTATTTGAGCCAAATGTAGAACCTCTTTAAGTGTGCTTTTTTCTTGGAACATGTCATCAAAAAGATCATCTTCTTTAGAAAACACTCTTATCTTGAATACAGTAGTGAAATTTTTAACAATATCATAGGGATCGAACGGTCTTCTTGGAAACTTGAATAAATGTAAACATGTAATGTTGTTTACTTCTTTGAATGCATGACCAATATCAAATAATGAAAAGGCCCCACAGGCCACAGGAAATTGTGGCTAGATAGCCTTATTTTTGTCCTTTAAATCTTTAGTCAAACCTCCTTCTCCGCAGGTTTGATAAGCAATTTCTCATGCCATGAGTTTATCAAGAACATACAAGGGTAAATCATGAGGGGAGGAAAAACTTCTAAATACCCTAACATATGTAAACAATTCTTCTCCAAACCATCTCACAACAGGAAGTATGTCTACCTCTGCTTCAGGAGAAAACCTTGGAGCATCTTTATCATATAACATTTTGTATAGGGGCAACATGATTCCATGGCAAATATTGTAAAAATAGGGAATGAAATTTGAATCCCACAATTATTTGTGATAAACATGAATGGGTAGGGGATCTTGAGTTGTCCATTTCCAACCCATTAAAGGAAACTTAGAAACATAACAGATTGAATCCATTACATAAGCAGATAAGTAAAAAGGGGGATAAATTCTCTGAGAAAAAGTTCTTTTGGACCGATAATTCAAAACAGCTGTGGCTAAGTTGTCAGATAATATCTTAGCCCAATCCACAATAGTAGCATTAAAAACAACATTCAATAATGGTAGCCATTCAGATGAAAAATTATTAATGTCTGGCTTTCCAAAAAGCCTACAGAGCATAGCAGCAGCAAAACAATACGAAGAAGTGAGAGAACCAATACTATACATACCATGTTTATCCTTTTTTAGTGGTTCGTCTCTCCTTGACCAGTTCTTGGTGCATTCTACCAAGTTTTCATTTTCTTTGGAAAAATTCTCCATGAACTGTTTTTTATAAGTTGCCTGTGGCTCCGGCAAATGATACATGACTCTCAAATCTTGTGGAGTGAATGAACCAATGACTTCTTGACCCAGAGTCTTAAACTATCTGTTTGTAATATCCATGCTGTCTAGTACTCATTTAACCATATCCATGTATGGAAGAATCTTAGGCCTCGCTACTATTCGGTGCAAGAATGAACAAGCTAGCTCTGTAATGGATGCATCAAAAGACCCATGTGAGCCTGCAATAGATGTAACCTCCATTACTCTGGGGTTCTCCTCCTCAAGTAGATTATACATGCCCTCCCAAGTAGTAATACCAACATCTTTGTTACAGGCGGTGTCTGTATACAAGGGCGTCATTTCTTTGTCTTCAGAACTCAGGGTCTTGTCTTTCTTTCCCATAATACCCTGAATATTGGTTTGTATAGTTCTCTGTTCTTTGTTCCTATATTTTACGAATTAAATGAGAATAATGATAGAAAAAAGGTAACGGGAAAGTTTTAAATGCTGAAAACATATAAAATATACCATCTTACGTGAAACGGCTCTTCGATCACAACAAAACCAAGTTTCATTAATGATTGAAAACCAATTCATTGATTAACATTAAAGCGCATAGTGGGGTCTCGATTTATGGAGAAAGCTTCTTCGTACAATGAGCCTTAAGTACCTGTAATAAGGCGATGTTGAGTCTCAAATCTGCATCTTTTCCATACACTTTTCTATACCTTTTTCACTCACCTGAACCTCCCAAGTTGTCAATATCATTGTATATTAATTGCAAAAGAGCATCTAACATGGTTTTTAACTATATTTTTGTGTCTGCTGTTTGATTTATATTTTGCTCATCTAGCTGCGGAATCTTGCCACTTTCCGTAGCTGCTGCAACTTTCCGCAGCCATTTTGTGAAACTCTATGTTACAGGTGTCTACAGGAAAAACAAGCCACATGGGCAAGTCAGAAATGATGTGGACATGGTTCATGTCCTATTGGCTCGAGAAAACTCATCTAAAGAAGCTACGGTCAAAGGTGTCCAAATGGAAGTCAACCGTAGAGTCCCACGGTGACAGGACTCAGTTTCGTGTCACGTGAAGGTTCATATGGCCGTTTCTAAATTGCGGAGGACAAATCAACATCTGTACATGCCTCCATAGCCGAATTCAAAAATCCACTCCTCATAGATTTACTTTTCAATACGGCCATGATCCTAGATCTGTGGACGTAATGGTCTACGTGTTCTCCATCAGCATAAACTTTAGGAATTAGTTATGTTTCTTTTGTTATAAATAACACGTTTGCATACGCATAGGAGATTAGTCTATGTTAGTCTCGATTAGTCTAGAGGTAGCTCTGTAATGTAATTGCCACTGTGCCGTAATATCACCTTTCTGTTATGACTGCATATTAATATAAGAAGACTCTTTCCAAACGTAATTCATACTTGAAGATTGTTTCCAAGGCTGGTGTAGAGGGCCCCTGCACTTGCCAAAGTTCTGTGCATTATTGTATAGTTCTTGTTTTATTTCCTTAAAGCTCATTGTGCCATAATCCATTCACATGTTTATACATTGCATCTTTCATGGTATATATGCTTCATTTCTGTTTATAATATTTCATGCTTTCCATGTTACTTCTTTCTTTCATGTTTTATGTTATTGTTAAACTGATCAGTGTTCTTGTTTCAGGTTATAAATAGGCAGCCCGGGCATTTGCATAACTTTTTGACTAATGACATGGAATTAAAATTGTTCTGCTGCTAATTTGTTTTTCTTAGTTTCTGTTTAATTTCAGTACTGCTTTGTTTAATTCAGTTTTGCTCATTTGCTTCAGTAGTTAAATTTAGATATATTAAACTGCTCATAACATCTTCAGTTGCCTCCGAAAGCCACAGTTGGACTGATGGTGAGGGATTATATTATGAAATGTGTAGTTTGGTATTAGTTTCCTTTCTGCAAATTTAGATATATTAAACTGCTCATAACATCTTCAGTTGCCTCCGAAAGCCACAGCTGGACCGATGGTGAGGGATTGTATTATGAAATGTGTAGTTTGGTATTAGTTTCCTTTCTGCAAGTTAGAAATATTAAATTGTGCATGACATCTTCAGTTACCTCCGAAAGCCACAGCTAGACTGATGGTGAGGGATTGAATTATGAATGTATGGTTTGATATTAGTTTACTTTCTGCATGTTAGATATCAGTTACTCAATTTGTTTATGGTTACTTCCGAAAATCATAGCTGGACTAATGATGAGGGATCAGAAGACAAGTTGATGTAATTTGATTTAGATTTACTTTGATGCAATTTTGGATTTCTTTAGACATAGTTTCTTTTGTGTTTAGACAGCAACAAGAATAGTTTGGTTTTCATGCTCAATAGTTTACTGTTTTGATTTATTAGACTAGCAGCACCTTTTCATTTCAGCAACACATTTTCATTTCTTTTCAAGTTTTGTCATTATAAGTTTCAAATTTCTTTCTAAGTTTCAAGTTGGTAAATCATTATAGAGGATATCATTTCCTTGAAAAAACATAACCATACTTGTTTTTATTTTAGAATATCCATCTCACCTTAGAAAACCAAAAACGACAAAAAGTTAAGAAATAGGTTATCTTGCACATATAGTGTGCCGCACTTCATCAGCTTACGAATCCCGTATTGAGAAATTAAATGCAGCGATTTAGGACACACTAAATTGACCAAACATTTTGGCGTCGTTGCCGGGGAAGTGTAACTAGGTAGCCAATTTCTTAAAAAAAAAAAAAATCATAAAAGAAGGGAAAACTTGATAACTTCTTGAAGTATGCTCTCCTCTTGCACCTAGTGTGATCTGGAGGATCAGAAAAGAGAGTTATTGGTTTAGTAATTTCTTAAGTATGCTCTCTTCTTGCACCTAGTGTGATCTGGAAGATCAGAAAGAAAATTATTAGCCCAACTTTTAAAAAAAAAATAAATAAAAAAAAATGACATGCATAGAGCAAGAGATTCTAGGGGAAGGTTTATAGCTAAAGCCAAGAGTTCGATTTTCACAACTCCATCTTCTTCAAGGCATAGACCAGATTCACCACCATCTACCCCTAGCCTTAAGATTTTTGGAATTCAAGGAGCAGCTTAATTAGATGATTCTCCTATACCACCTACTAAATCCCATTAAGAAAACAAAGAGACTCTCTCTCATCCTCCCTTGATAGAAGAACTAGAGGACTTTAAGGACTCTAAAGAAACTATCATGGTAGAGGAAGTAATAGATGGAGGTAGAGGTAGAGGTAGAAGAGGAGGAAACAATGGAGACAACAATGGTGAAGGAAATAATGGTCGAAATAGGGAAGGAGACAACTTGTTTGGATTCCCTATAGTTGATGAGGAAACTCATGCAACAATGAAAAATATCTCACCATTCGTCCTCCCTAACTTTTATGGATTGCGAAGTGAGGATCCTGAAACATTTCTGTTTGAGTTTGAAGTTGTGTGCCGAACCTATGACTATATGGAAGACTCTCAAAAACTCAAACTGTTTCCTTCAACATTGAAGGGAGCTGCTTTGAAATGGTTCATGGGATTAGCCACTCAATCTGTTAGGACTTGGAATGATATGAAACAAACATTTTTGGATAGATACTTGGACTATTGTATGCCCACCAATCACAAGGATGAGGTATTCAAAATGATGCAAAAGAAGATGAAAATTTGGAAGACTTAATTGAAAGATTTCAATACAACTTGAAAAGAGCAAAGATGAGCAACTTAGATAATGAAACCTTGAAAGCCCTCCTATTAAAAGCCATTAGAGATGAATGGATATACATTTTAAACATGATGGGGAAAGGAGACATTTCTCAACTTCCATTTCGTGATATAACAGAACTATGTATCCATCTCTCAAGGGGAAAATCTAAAACTGGAAAAGGGCCTAGGGATTCTTCTTTTATTAGGGCTAACAAATCTGCAACTGGATCGGTAAGTAGGGCAGAGATTGGTAATATGCTTGATGAGTTCAAAACTGATATCTTAGGGAGCCTTAGTGAACAACTAGACACCTTTAAAATCCAAAACAAGCAGAAAGCAGAAACAGATGCTTTAGCCATCTTTTGTCCGAAATGTAGGAAGAAACATGCTTTAAGGGAATGTCCCTTGGATGCAAAAGTTGTAGAAACATGTATGATTTGCTCAGAGAATCATGAGATCAAGGATTGTCCTTCAATTCCTGGACTCAAAGCCGTTTTTCAAGAAGACCCAAATTCAGTAGAATCTCTCTGTTTTGTTGCAAGAAGACCTTGGCAGGGACAACAAACTCAAGGGTTTAACAACCCTATGAATCTTCAAACCCCACCAAATTGGAATCCTTGGCAACAACCTTGGCTCCAACATCAAAATCCATATCATCCATGGGTACAAGGGATGCAAAATCCTTATGGGATATTTGCTCAATTTTATCAATATCCTCCATCTTTTCAAAATCAACAAGCTCCACAACTTCCAAACCCAAATCCACAACTTTCATTGCCATTTCCACAACAACAACCTTCTCAACAAAATCCAAATCCTCAACTTATGCTCCCTTACCAACAAAAGACAAATCAACTTCCAGCTCAGCCATTGCCAAATCCTAATAATAAAAATCCTCAGAATATTTACATGGTAGAAGGACAACAATTTCCTACCTATATGATTGTTCCTCTCAACGATGTACAACTCAGATCTGGTAGAGTTTTAGAAAAACCTTCTATAGATATTCAAGAGCAAGATAACTCTGAGGAGGACTCTCTTAAGGTCAATAAGGGTTCTGAGGAAGAATCTCTTCAAAATTCATCAATCCCTGGACTCAAAGCCGTTTTTCAAGAAGATCCAAATTCAATAGAATCTCTCTGTTTTGTCGCAAGGAGACCTTGGCAGGGACAACAATCTCAAGGGTTTAATAACCCTATGAATCTTCAAACCCCACCAAATTTGAATCCTTGGCAACAACCTTGGCCCCAACATCAAAATTCATATCAGCCATGGGTACAAGGGATGCAAAATCCTTATGGGAGATTTGCTCAAATTTATCAATATCCTCCATCTTTTCAAAATCAACAAGCTCCACAATTTCCAAGCCAAAATCCACAACTTTCATTGCCATTTCCACAACAACAACCTTCTCAACAAAATACAAATCCTCAACTCATGCTCCCATATCAACAGAAGACAAATCAACTTCCAGCTCAGCCATTTCCAAATCCCAACAATAAGAATCCTCAAACTACTTATATGGTAGAAGGACAACAATTTCCTACCTATATGATTGTTCCTCTCAACGATGTACAACTCAGATCTGGTAGAGTTTTAGAAAAACCTTCTATAGACATTCAAGAGCAAGATACCTCTGAGGAGGACTCTATTCGAGTCAATAAGGGTTCTGAGGAAGAATCTCTTCAAAATTCAAAAATTCAAAAAGAAAAAGAAAAGCTAACATCCACAACTCCTATAGTTGAGCAACCTCTATCTTCATCTACACCTCCTTTTCCGGAAAGACTACAAATTGATAAGGGGGTGGAAAAACAAATCTTGTTGCCTAACTATGACTTTCTAGATGAATTGAAGAATGTTTGTATCAAGATTCCATTGCTACAAGCCATTCGAGAAATTCCTATTCTAGCAAAACCATAAAGGAGTTGAGTTTCAAAAGACCAGGAAGGAAGCTAAAGGACACAAGAAGAATCCACCTGGTAGGAAAGATTGCAGACATTATGATGGGAAAAATTACCATGCAGAAGTATGTAGATCCAGGAAGTCCAATTGTCAAGACACACATAAATGGGATAGAAATTCCAAACACATTGATTGACTTAGGGGCTGCTATCAACATTATGAGTAGACAGACTATGGAACAGTTAAAACTTCCTAACCTTCTTTTTACACCTACTTTATTGCAACTTGCAGATCGATCGGTTATTAAACCAGATGGTGTATTAGAAGATATTTCAGTCTCTTTAGATTCTTGGGAATATCCAGTAGACTTTATGATTTTGACTCCCAAAATTAATCTAGGAGGACATCCAATTATCTTAGGAAGACCTTGGCTGGCCACAGTTGATGCTTTTATTAGTTGTAGATCTGGAGACATGTACATTTCAAATGGTAATTCGACAAAGAAATTCAATTTGTATCCTCCAGCAAGAGCAATCACAGAAATAGGAGACAATGAATGGGTCGATGATGAGAACACCATACAACCTGTCTTTACCATTTCTGAAATTAGTGAGGATAGTCAAATTCTGAACACATTAGAAAATTTTGAGATATCTTCTATCGTAGCCCACATACCACAACTCATACATCATTTGTCACTAAGATAAATGTCTCTCTTTTACTCTATGGATGGCATTCTGCACTATATTACATTTTTCCAAAAGACATTGAATATCAACAAACATTTGGAGAAGTCATAACAAGAAGAACTAACCGTAATCTTGCAAAACATTCCTACCGTATTTGCATGAGGAGCATCAAGATATAGAGTTGATCCTAAGACTTGCATCCATCATATCTATATTGAGGAAAACAAAGAGATCATCTAGAGCAACTAAAAGGATGAATCCAACTAGGGAGAGATAGTGAAAGAAGAGTCTCAAAAACTTTCAATGTAAACTTCTATTTGTCTATAGGTGCTAGCCGATGTGGTTTTTTGGCCATAAAATTAAAAAGAATGGTAAATGGAGAGTATGTATTGATTACAGGGAGTTGAACAAAGCAACTTTGAAGGATCACTTTCCTTTGCCTTTTATTGATCAGGTATTAGATACATTAGCAGGTAAAAAGTAATTTTCATTTTTGGATGGTTTTAGTGGCTATAATCAAATTCAGGTAGCACCTGAAGATCAAGATAAGACCACATTTACTTGTCCATGGGGAACTTTTTCCTACCGAGTGCTTCCTTTTTGGTTATGTAATGCACCAGCAACATTCCAAAGAGCAGTACTAGGAATTTTTTCTGATCTAATCCATGATTGTGTAGAGGTTTATATGGATGATTTTACAGTTTATGGTAATTCATTTGAAGAGGCATTAGAAAATTTGGAAAAGTTCTCATAAGATGTAAAGAAACAAACCTTTCATTAAGCCATGAAAAATGCTTTATGATGTTTACTGAAGGGATTGTTTTAGGACATCATATTTCAGGAGATGGAATTAAAGTTGATAGATCAAAAGTTGAAGTCATCTCCAAGCTGCCTATTCCAAATTGTCAAAGAGATGTTAGAAGTTTTCTAGGATTTACTGGTTACTATAGAAGATTTATAGAAAACTTCACTAAAATAGCATCTCCACTCTTCAAATTGCTTACAAAAGACTGTGAATTTAAATGGGATCCTGATTGTCAATCAGTTTTTGAAACTTTGAAAACAAGAATATCTGAAGCACCTATCTTGAGAGGACCAAATTGGAAACTCCCTTTCCATATTTCTACGGATGCTTCAGATACAGCTCTAGGAGCTGTGTTGGGTCAAAAAGATTTAGTTCCTTATGCCATTTATTACACCCGTAAAAATTTGACTCCCACAGAGTTGAACTATACTGTGACTGAAAAAGAGTTTTTAGCTGTTGTTCATGCAATTAATAAGTTTAGACATTACATAACAGGCTATAAAACTTTTATTCATACTGACCATTCTGCAATTAGATATTTAATGAACAAACCTGTTACTAATGGCAGAGTGACAAGATGGCTTTTACTTTTGCAAGAATTCAATATTACCGTGTTGGATAGACCAGGAAAACAGAATACAGTAGCTGATTTCTTGTCTAGGATTCAGAATACTAAAGAAGATTCTCCTGTAGAAGATAAGTTTCCTGATGAATGTTTGTTTGCAGTAATTATTAAGACCCCTTGGTATGCAGATATTGCTAACTATTTGGTTACAGGGAAACTACCTTCACATTTATTTCCAAGAGAAAAACGAAAGATTATTCAGGAGAGTTCAAAATATTCATGGATTTCTAACGAATTGTTTAAAACAGGGCCAGATCTTGTGATCAGAAGATGTGTCAGGGAAGATGAAATGCCCGATATTCTTAAGGCATGTCATGATGAACCATGCGGCGGACACTTTGCGGACAAAAGGACGGCCTATAAAATCCTTTCCTTGGGATATTATTGGCCTTCTCTCTTCAAAGATGCAAAACAACATGTCAAAAGGTGTGATAGCTGCCAAAGAGTAGGGAAACCTACCCTTTCAAATGAAATGCCATTGCAAACACAGGTACTCATTGAACCCTTTGAAAAATGGGCTTTAGATTTCATTGGACCTATTAATCCACCATCTAAGCAAAAGAAGTATATATTGGTTTGTGCTGATTATGTTACTAAATGGGTTGAAGCTAAAGAATTAGTATCTGCTACTGAAAATTCAGTTGTTCATTTTCTTTATGAGGATATTTTTACTCGCTTTGGTGTTCTAAGAGAAATTGTAACAGATCAGGGGAGCCAATTCACATCCAATTTGGTGGAGAAGTTGATGGAAGAATACAAAATCAAGCACAGAAGATCTACTCCTTACCATCCACAAGCAAATGGTCAAGTGGAGTCCACAAACAAAGTTCTTGAAAGTGTCATCACCAAAACTGTTCATCTACATAGAAGAGATTGGGCAGAAAGGCTTCCAGAAGCCTTGTGGGCCTACAGAACTACATGGAGGAATACAACAGGACATTCTCCCTATGAACTTGTTTATGGTAAAGAAGTCTTGCTCCCCATTGAGTTCCAAGTCAAGACCTTCAAGATAGCAGTTCAGTTGGGGATGGACTTATCAGAAGCCCAAAAGCATAGAATGGAGCAGTTGAATGAGCTAGATGAGATCAGACAAGAAGCAATTTTAAGAACTGGTCTAGTTCAATATCAAAGAGCTAAATGGCATGACAAGTACATCAAAGAGAAGAAGTTTCAAGAAGGAGATTGGGCATTTTTATTTGATTCCAAGTTTAAAGATTTTCAAGGAAAATTTCAGACTCATTGGCTTGGGCCATATGAGATTGACAAGATCTTTAACAATGGAGCGGTAAGAATCAAGACCATTGATGAGCTTCAAACTCCTCTTATTGTGAATGGCCATAGATTGAAAGTTTATCATAAGCCACTCTCAAAAGAGGATTTTGTCAAAATGTTTCAAGAAAGTTCTGCAATCAGGCTGGTACAGAAGAATTCTTCTTCTCTACCAACCTAACTTTTGTTCTTTTCAGTTAAAAAAAAAAGAAAAAAAAAAAAAAAGAAAAAAAAGAAAAAAAAAATGGTATAGCCCAAACCAATCATTGATTTGTGTTTATAAAATATCCTCCATAAATAGGTAGACTCGACACTCAGCATTTTCCAAAAATCATTTTTCATTTCATTTCTCATTTCACCACCCACTCCATTTCATTCCTACTTCATTTCATTTCATTTCATTTCATTTCATTTCACTCATCTTCCACTTCATTTCATCCATTCCATCAATAAAAATCTTTTTATGACCATTTCCACCAATGTCCATTATCAACCATTTCTGTTCAACCAAGTAATAGGTCGTGGCTGGCTCTCCGTGAATGATAACTGCTTCAATGACTCAGCTCACAATGTACACAGATTCCGCAGCTACTACTCTGTTTTCAAAGAGAATGTACAGTCAGTTATTATTTCCATAATTATGAAATAAAATGCAGGAGAGAGGATCAATGGAACATTCAAGACACTAATGAAGATCAATCAGTTGAAGACCAAGGGCAAAAGCAAGGATTCCAAAGGTATGAATAAAGTTTATTTCAAATAGTATTGAAACACACATTTTTATATAGTTTTAAACTATGAGCTCTACCCATAACGCGCAATGATTATATTGACAGTCCCGTAACCTTCCACGATCTCCATGTTATCCTCTTGCATTTATTCACAAATGGTTTCATCATTGAAATTCCGATTCTCACTCATGTTCCAATATCCCACCGTAGATAATGAGACGTATTTGAGTTGACAAAGGACTCTTACAAGCCGCATACCTTCATAATCATTGATTGAAACGTGTTCATATTTATTACACAGCCACCAAAATTCAAAACGCGGCCGAATGCATTATACTTTGTTAACCTCTTTGTCGTGTCTCTGTCGTGTTTACAAAACCCCACTCTACTCATTTTCACTCCCTGTTTCACTCCATTTCATTCCTTTTGCTCACTCTCACTCCCGTATATCTACCCACAGCCTTACTCCATTCCGTTTATGGTGCTCATTTCCATTCTATGATACATTCCCATAGTCATTGTGCTCGATCCTGTGTATTCAGTCGTTCCATTTCCACTTAAACCCTCACAGAGGCAAACTTGTGAAGCACAGAGAAGTGAAATGGGAAAATTATTAAGGGCAGAGCCAGAAGGACCGAAGTTTATAGAGGGATATCCGCAAGCAAAAGAGATGTTGAGGAAAGCTAAATGGCTGCGTTTTATTCAGAAATTCAGGGGTTACCACAGAGAAGTTACGAAAGCGTTTGCAAGATCATTTGATGGCTCGGAAGCAGAAGTTGGAGACCTCAAGTTTTTGGTCAATGAAGTATCAATAGCAACAACCACAGAGCTTCTTCAGGAGGGAGAACGTTGGTTCAAAAATAAAAGTATCAGTGATGAGGCATGGAGAACAATCCTACGAAATCAAGGTATGGATATCACTGTTTTTAAAAGAGGAATCCCTGTGCATGCAATAAAAGAAGAATGGGCCACTTTACTACTAATTGTTCATAAATTTATTACATGTGAAGGCCGTTTTGGGTCTATGTACATGTACCATACCAGGCTATTGATGAATTTTCTTGAAAACCAAACTCTCAATCTCCCTTATTTTCTATTCAATAGCTTAAAGAAAATGGCTGTGACTGTTCAAAAACACTTTGGAGATGTAGAGCCTCATCTTTATCACCACGGCCTTATAAAAATTCTGATTGAAAAGGAGCTAAAGGAAAGAAAAGATACATGGGAACAATTCCTAGTTAGAAACTTCTTTGAAGAACCTCAGGAAATTCCTGAAGGTAGTTCAATTAGAAGGAGTAGAAGAAAGAGAATGAATGTTGAAACCCAAATTGCTCCTACACAAGAAATTCCCGCAGCTAGCACAACAAAAAGAAGTAGAAGGAAAATAACAATAGATGAAATCCAAAATACTTCTACTACTACTATGAAAACAACTGATAGGGAAGAGAGATTGGTAAAAAGGAAGAAGAAGGAAATTAAAGCTAAGAAGCCAATAATACCAAAAGGGAAAGAAATTATTGAGGTTGTCCATAAAACTCCTTCTTCTGAAGAAGAAGATCACCAAATACTATCTGAAAGATTAGTTTATCTTCAAAAACAGTCATCTCTATCCAAGAAGGCAGAGACAGAAAAACAAGAACAAAAGGGTAGTGTACCACAGCATGTGAGGAGAAGCAGCAGGCTTAAGGGAAAATTGAGAAAAACACAAATTAAGGGTCCTCATTTCATTGATTTGGGTGAGGAGACATCTGAACAGTCTCCAACTGACCATAGTCCATTTCAGTCAGTTAGTGAACCTGATTCCTTTCATTCCCAATCAGACAATGAGCATACTCCATCTTATTCTCAACAAAACATTGATGTAAGCCCTCCTCGGCCAAGATTTTGAACATAATTCTCCTTTACAGCATTTTGGGGACAGCCCAATGAAAATGACACCGGAAGTAGACCCCAAACAGCAGGAGGTATATGACTATATAGAATCCTTGGAAAAGGCAGCCACAGGTCCAAGTACCTCTTCCATTCAGCCTCATACATTGCAGGATGATTTAGTTCAGTCATTAAAATAGGAAATTTTTGAGCTGGAGCTTTTGAATCGGCACATCAAAAATGAAAATGAAACACTGAAAGAACAAGGCAAACTGGACAAGATCATCCATGATAATACTATGTTACATCTGGGAATTTGGCAAAAGAAGAATAAGAAATTAAAAAGGAAATGCCAGAAATTGAGCAGAGCACTTGTGAATATCAAATTTAGGTGCTTAATGAAGAAACCCAGAATGATGGAAGTACCAAAGAAGAAGAGAAGGGGGTTGGATGTGCTGGCTGAAGTATCAAGGCACATGAACTGAACAAAGAGTATCAAAATTTTGGTTGCATGAGGACATGCAACACCTTCATAGTGGGGGTATGTTGAGTCCCAAATTTGCATCTTTTCCATACACTTTTCCATACCTTTTTCACTCACCTAAACCTCCCAAATTGTCAATATCATGTGCAAAAGGGTATCTAACATGGTTTTTAATTATATTTTGTGTTTTCTATTTGATCTAGATTTTGTTCATTCAGCTGCGGAATCTTGCCACTTTCCGCAGCTGCTGCAACTTTCCGCAGCTATTTTGTGGAACTCTATGCTACAGGTGTCTACAAGGGAAACGAGCCACATGGGCAGGTTAGGAATGACGTGGACATGGTTCGTGTCCTATTGGTTCAAGCAAACTCGTCCAAAGAAGCCGCGGTCAAAGGCGTCCACATGGAAGTCAACTATGGAGTTTCATGTCGGCCGGACTCTGTTTCGTGGCACATAAACATCCATACGGTCGTTTCTAAGCTTGCGGAGGTTAAATCGACATCTGTGCAGAGCTCTGGAGTTGAATTCAAGCATCCACCTTCCGTAGATTCACTTTCCAACACGGCCATACTCCTATATCCGTGGGCGTAGTGGTCTACGTGCTCTCTGCCATCATGAACTTTAGGAGACAGTTACAGTTTATTGTTATATATAGAGCGTTTGCATACGCACATAAAGTGAGTTGTTAGTTGATAGTTGATGTTCGTGAATGTACTCTGTTATCTGTTAGTTTGCTTTGTAGTGATTACGCAGCCCTTGAGCCGTAACACTACCATTCTGTAATGAACTGCTTGTTAATATGAGAAGACTCTGTTTTTCAACTTAATTCGTGTTTGAGGATCATTACCAAGGCTGTGCAGAGGGCCCCTGCTCAGCTAAGGTTTTGTGTATTAGTGTACATTTCTGCTCATTTCTTTTAAAGTCATTTTCATCAACCATCCATATGTTCATACTTTGTAGTCATTACTCTCCGTATACATATCATAATTTCCATTTCATTTCATTTTCTGTTTTTAAGACATTGTTGCACTATTCACGCTTTCTGTGTGTTTAGATAGATAGTCTGCCTCATATAGTATTTTACCTCGACATGAAACTAACATTGTTCTGGCCGCTAGTTTGCTTTTCATAGCTTTTGTTTAACTTCTCACTTTGCTTCTGGCACATTTCAGTTTCTTTGCTTATCCGATTCAAAATAGTTAACTTAGATATATTGTCGCTTTCATAGCGTCTTCAAATGAGCCTCCGAAAGCACAAACTTAGATCGATGGTGAGGGATTGTATTATGAAATGTGTAGTTTAGTATTAGTTTCTTTTCTGCAAATTTAGATATATTAAGCTGCTCATAGCATCTTCAGTTGCCTCCGAAAGCCACAGCTGGACTGATGGTGAGGGATCGCATTATGAAATGTGTAGTTTAGTATTAGTTTCTTTTCTGCAAATTTAGATATATTAAATCATGCATGACATCTTCGGTTGCCTCCGAAAGCCACAGCTGGACTGATGGCGAGGGATTGAATCATGAGTGTATGGTTTAGTATTAGTTTACTTTCTACAAATTAAATATCAGTTACACAAGTTGTTTATGATTACTTCCGAAAATCATAGCTGGTCTAATGATGAAGGGTCAAAAAATGAATTGATGTAATCTGATTTAGATTTATTTTGTTGCAATTTTGAATTTCCTTAAGCATAGTTTCTTTTGTGTTTAGTCGGCAGCAAGAATAGTCTGGTTTTCATGTTCACTAGTTTATTGTTTTGATTCATTAGATTAGCAGCACCTTTTCATTTCAGCAGTACATTTTTATTTTCTTTCAAGTCTTGTCATTGTAATTTTCAATTTGCTTTTAAAGTTTCAAGTTGGTAAATCATTATAGGGGATATCACTTCCTTGAAAAAATATAACCAAACTTGTTTTTCATTTTAGAATTTCCATTTTACCTTAGAAAAACCAAAAACGACAAAAGTTAAGAAATAGGTTATCTTGCACATATAGTGCGCCGCACTTCATCAGCTTACGATTCCCGGATTGACAAATTAAATGCAACAATTTAGGACACTAAATTGAC